>OY728164.1:28150610-29407610 GCA_963277665.1 Viscum album | reverse complement strand
TGAAACATAAATTCATCCAAATGAAAATCCAATTTTCAACAAAAATAAATTCAACCAAAAGTACCATATCACCCCACTAAACAAACCCTTTACCATGTTTGAAGAGTAGAACAAAAAACATAAAACAAATCCAAGGGTTCCGTAGACATCAACCCTAATTTAGCCTAAATCAAATCATCAAACACCAACTAAATAGAGGAATAACACTAAAACTAAGGTAAAACTTACTAATTTTAAGTGTGAAATAAGATTTTGTTTGATTGAAGGTGGATCTTGGGTGTAAAGAGTGTAGGGGCCGAGAAGAATTCACGATGTCTCTGTGTGTAATCGATCTGCAATCGGGCTGGGTGGGGGTTCAGCTGGTCTGTATTTGGGGGAAATCTTTCCCAACGGTTTTTAAAACCGTTGGGAAAGATAGTGTTTTCCCAACGGTTTCATTAAACCGTTGGGAAAACTGAAGTGTTTTTCCAATTTTTCCCAACGGTTCTCAAGAACCGTTGGTAAATTTCCCCAATACCACACCTATACCAACGGTTCTAATGAACCGTTGGTAAAAACAACCCCAGGCACATATATCCCAACGGTTCTAATGAAGCGTTGGGAAAAACCTCCCCTATACACCTCAATACCAACGGTTATAGTAAAACGTTGGTAAAGCCTTCCTAAACAATCCTTCACCAACGGTTTCATAGAACCGTTGGTATGTAAGTGTGGGGAAAAACCCAGATTCCAGTAGTGAAAGGAGAAAAAATACATACCACATGAAGTTAAAAAATAATGAAAATATCAGGTTTACCTGACATTAAAATATATTACAAAAACGTCCCTACAAAATGATGTTAAAATGTGTAATCCATCACCCATCATCATTCCATATCAAGGGAGTACAAGAGTCCGACCCATATCATCCAATGTGTACGGTTCATTCATCATCATGTATTCCCATCATCCCATAAATCATACTTCACTTCTTGAGTGCCTTAGGTTACTACAAACCTTTCACTACCATATGAAAGGATAAGAGATCTCTTTTTTTACTATGTTATCAATATGTAAGGGTTGTGGCCTACCAACCACAGATATCTTGGCTCTGCATGAATGGGTTTCTAATCCTTGTGAGTTTGACATCACCATGATAGAACTTATCACGTTAGAGTGTTTTGGACCATCCCTAGAATGATTTTTCCATATCATTACTCATGGCCTGAGAACCATGAACCATGATTTACAATTTTTCATCTCTAATTCAAAATAATGTTATATTACTCTTCACCATAGGTATCCTAATTAGGTTATTGTGTGACATACCCCTCACACCATGTTCATGTATGTCATGAACATAAAGTTTTTATACTTTGTGAAAACACGTACAACCTTAAACTTTATCCTTTGATGGTCCAAATCACAAAACCCTATAATTTAAAGTAAGAGAGACGTAAAACATTTTAGTTTGAAATCCCAAAAAGGGTGGACTTAGTGGAATTAATGTCTCTAATCAGTAAAATCTACATTTATGGAGTTTATGAAAAAATTTAAACATAAAATAATGATCCGTAAATCTCATATGGACCAATTTGTGACGCTAGTAAAAGATAACTCAGGTTATCTTGGGAACCTAGTCCAAGAAAAAGATATAGTGGTGATTTTTCACAAATCCTCACAATGAATATATGTTCACTAGGTGGAGAAAAAACCTTTAGTGTTATCGAACCCTTTATTAATATTATTTTTTCTAAAAATAACACAACATGATTTTAATGCCTCAAGATGCCACAAACATTACATGTACCTTGGAAACGGATACCCAACATCAAGGAGCCCTTTGTTTGACTATTTGTATTTACCTATATCTTCTTAATATAATATCTAGACAATTTTCCAAATGTGTCCTTACCTTAAAAAATTTTATTTTTGATCCTTGTGATCCTTGACATAACCATGGTGGAACACAACACCATAGGGTGTTTTGGGTCATCCCTGACATGATTTTCCCATATCATCCTCATGACCCGAGCACTTTAGAAAATGATTTACAATCCACATAACCAAACTAATCTATAATATTCAATATCCTTGATGTTATACCATAGTGTGTTGTATGATTTCTCAAAGAAGTAATGCGACACTCAATTCTCAATCCTTATTGTGGCCCACGCCCCATGACTAGAAATCATTGGGTGTAGGGTTCAAGATTCCCAAACTAAGAGATAAACATCCATAAGGTGTTAGAATCCTTCTTGGATAGATATATCTTCATATACAAATTCATCACACAAATGTTTTTGTCCCAAAAAATCTCCCATATTTTTTAGGAAAGAGTATCAGAATCCATGTTTGATAGTGCTATCAATACATAAGGGATTTTACATATAAACCAGGGATACATCCTCTTCACAGGAAAGGAACTCTAATACTTGTGAGCCCTCAAAACACTATAGAAGAACCCAACACCATTGGGTGTTTTGGGTTATCCTTAGTATGTCTACACAATTCCATATTCCTCAATTCAAACTTTTGGGTTATAAACTAATCAACCAATATTGCAACAATTCAAGTGGACTCAACTTCCCTAATATTTTATCATATACTAATTCCATTTCCAAAATATTGTATAACCATGTAAAAGTGTGGGGATCCTCTTTACATGACCATGAATATAAGCCCTATGGTCTCACAAATAAGGTGTTGTGAATTATGTTATTTTAACGCACATGGACCAGGTACATCGATGAGGAATATATTAATGGTGGTAATTCAAGATCATTTCATGAGAAAAATAAATTTATATTTAATCATTAAAATCAAATAATTTAGGTTTACATGATTATATACAAAGGATGATTATCATTGAGGATATAGTAAACATAAGGTCATGGAATGTCATGCACATCATGAATCAATGAAAACTAGATAATGATAAGTATCAATTATAAGACTAATTCATTGATAAAAATCATAGAAAAAGAAGAATCTCTACATTCAAGGGCCTATATATGTATTCCATAAAAATGAAAAAAATTGTGATATGACTCTAGTAACATTTGATTGGATAAATTCTCCATGCTAGCTAGAGTTTGATAAGTAGTGTTGATTAGGAATTGAATAACTGCCCACCCTTATTATTCTATTACTACCCATGGAAGGAGATTATTGATAAGAGAACACATCTCCTTAACTCCATTCTGAGTAGTCATTAAGGAGGAGGAAAAAACCATAAATTAGACTTTGAGAAATCTATGATCTACTAATGTTTCAATATCTTTCTGGTAAATGAATCCATCTAGGCATGAAACTGAGATATTATGTGATAAATCTATTATAGTTCCTCTAAATATTCACTTATTATTATCTATAGAGGAGTCTCATCATCAAAATCACAAAATCCTTTATCCTTACTAGCCAATTGTTTTAAGGTACAAAAATTCTTCCCATGTCATCATACAATTGCTGGAGATCAAATACACCCATTCCCAAATAATAAATTTTTTAAAATACATTCCTCTTAGTAATGAAATTTTTCTAGGTTGATATTATTGATGAAAGTGTAAATCTAATGCCATATTATCCTGCATTAGGTTTTTTCCTCTACAACAGCTGGGGTAGGTATGTCAAAAAAGAAAAAATTTGGTTAAGCCAACAAAGAAGTAATAGAGGAAGTCCCATAGCCTATTCTATCAAATGTTACATCATCCATCGACCATATTGAATGACTAGATTCCTTACAAAAGATATTCACCACTAATGGGATGGTCATTTCTAGGATAAGGTTGATTCCACAAAGGCTCAATTGAATAATTAATCAACTCCATTGTTTCTATATATTAGGGGGCCTGTGAAGCACATGGTTTTTTGACATAACAGATTAGACTATACAATAAACATCCTTGGTAGGATCCCACCCAATCCCATTAATAATCATAATATATGAAGGTAGGGTCCCCAATAGGTAGAAGTAAAATCTTATAATTTTTATTTTCACAAGAAAATATAATCCAAAATTGGAGGATAATACTGGTATTTCATTCTCCCCACACACACAACTGAGGGGAGGAGAGAAAAAATTTGGACGAAAATACATTTTAAATCATAATGGTAAGGGGTATATGGATCAAAAATAAATAACTCATTCATAAGGGCAATGAGAACCACCTGCCAAAGAGATATTTGTATGACCTCATAGAGAGAGATCCACCACCATTATCAACAATTGTCCCAGTTGGTGTGGGATAAGGCAAAATTTTGAAATGATTAGATCATATCAATATGTAAGTAACCTCGTCAGGGCTTAAAGACATTTCCTCAATCCTAGAAATGTTCTACAGCCTTGGGTGGAACCAGGAATTACATATCGAAGTAGTGTTATGGTATTTATAAAAGAAAAAAATGCTCTCTATTCAAGCCAAATGAGAAATGGAAAAAACATCCAATCTCATAGGAATTTTTCTATATTTAATATTTCATAGGAGTCGATGTAGGAAAGAAATAGTCGGTAATACTAAATTAAAGGGCCACCCCTCTGCTGGCCAAGATTCCATCACCAAAGTTCCCACAAAAATTCACAGGAAAGCATTCCAATCATGGAAAAGACACACATTTAGAAACATTTATTTGTAACCTATTAGCCCAAGGCTAAGGTATATCTTTGATCTCACCCAGAGTCCCCATATAGTATACCTACATGCCTATATAATTTCCCAATATGAGCATGTACCATCACAGACTTGTTGGGAAGGGAATCAATGATGGCGTAGTGTAATCATAAAATATTAACTAGGAAAAAGAAATATTTTATCCAATTCATAATGGAAATGAGTGAGTTCGTATTCAGATCCTTCCTCATCTTCACTTTCACAATGTTCAAGAAATCACTTGCCAAGACTAGTGTTTATGCGGGGTCATCCCAAACATCTGTGGCAAGAAGGAAATCATCAAAAAACTCCCAAGGAGAGATATCCTTCCTAGTCATTAGATATCCTAATGGTTGATTCTTACATCTCCATGGGATATGTAAAATAAATTATATATAGGAAACCAAAAACTAATTAGTTCTCTAATAAGATCAGACTATTGATAAATGACGAGAAGAGAAATCCAAAAATCCTCATATAGTTGGATAGTATGTATCTCAACATAAAATTATGAGTATCAGTGTCTAATAGAAAAAGGTTTTTCCCATTTATAAATAATCTTACCTTATTCCACTAGTCCCATTCCAAGAACTAACCTCTTATATGATTATTCAGGGAGGAGAAAAATATTCTTGAATAACATTGAGCAATGGTTTGGTGGGAAAAATAAAAACCATCTGAACCCTAAGGGGAGTTCTCCAATTTGTAGGATGACCCCTAGGATTGTACGAAACCAATTAGATGCCTTCAGAAATCATCTTTTGAAAATAATATAGGGTAGATAAAATATTTCTATATTGAAGTTTGTAGTTGGGTGATGGGAAAACGACATCATCCAATAGACAGAATCCATATAAAATAATCCAGTATCGTAATGGGTATCCCTAGAGTTTAGATGTGTGAAGCCTATTCATAACCTTATTTTTGGATTGAAAAGAGATAATAATGGTCAGTGTTACAATTTCTATAAATTTTGGACCTCTGGATAGCCACATTGAATGATTTATGGAAATTTTAAGTGATCTGTATAAAAGAAAGAATTATACATGAGACTTGCTGAAAAAGGACACAAAAGGAGATGCATGACCCTAGTATAATTATAAGAATCACATGAATTATAAAGGTATTTTCTACCACATTACCTCATACAGGTCTCACAAATAGTTTTAACAAAGTCAATCTTGTGGATCACATGATCCCCAAGGCATCTCTCCACTGCGAGACCAATCATAAGACTCGTGACCATGTTACTCAAAGATAGTAACATGAACCGCATGATGGTCAAATGATCATGTAAACAAACCAATAGATCCATCAAATCCTATATGAAAACCACATGGCCATTGAATTAGGTCATGCTTCAATAAATTACAATTAATTGATTCGTGATTCACTCGATCAAGAGCTAGGAAAAATAAACCAATTACTATGATAATGCAATGAGTTATAAAAAAAATGGTCCCATGAAACAATTGAATGTTTAGATCTTGAAAATAGATATTTATATTAGTTCTTATAGAGAGGACTAGAGAACAATATCTTAGGATGTGGTCTTGTGAAGGGACCATGCAACAGAAGTAATCTCAATAGCTCTTGAGATTTGAAAATGCTAATGTAATTAGAAACTTCTTTACCCCTATTTATGGGGTAATTTGTGGACTCTCAAACCTAGAAGGACAAACATCACTGAAGAGACTGGTTGGATATAGTCCCAAGGACCTATATAGGAATTTTATTTACTTATAAAAAAGTCCCTATCCCCCAAAACATTTCCCCTATTTGGGTGAATTTGTTGACGCCCACAAAATGAGCTTTAACACATCATGAATGGAAGAAATACCCAAAGCATGGTTAAAATTTTCTCCACAAAAAAGTTGAATAAAACATGGCCGACTCATCTGGATTGCACAATATTTATTAGTAAAAATTATCACATGAACCTCGGATGGTCAAGGGAATGGATCATGTGTAGAACATGATCTTATTTTGATCACATGGAGTCCATTTGACAAGACTTGTTGTTCTTGAAAAGGTGTCTGGACAAGAAATAGTGACCATGTGGAGGCTGTTGGATGATTTTCTTGAATCACATAACCTGTCAACAAGAAGATGGCTAAAAATCATCTAACCCCCCCTTAGAAAATAAAGGTAGAAGAATTTAGAAGCATCATGTGAAGGGGAGTTACGTATTTCAATATACAACATTATTATATGATCCTCATGACCTTTCCATGTCCCTAGAGACATGTCTATCTTGTCTCACAGAATAATATGGGAGATTCACCTTCATCATCTGGAGGACCTCAGACACATGCATCCAAATATAGGATTCCCCTATAGCTCTACACACAAGAAGAGGGGTTGTTCATGGAAATACACGTGCATCACAACAAGATCTATCCTTGATAACACAATGCATCATAATCAAGGATAATAATCTTCCATGAAAAAACTCACATGAATTAGAAAATTCTCTAATCCTCATGGAATAAAGAAAAAATAAAAAAGGGGAAAAGGTGGAAGCTTCTTGTGTGGGGATGGTATGATGATCATCACATAAAATGGGTCATTCATTCTGGGCGATCATCATTGACCACATGAAGACCCCTCGACAAGCCATGATGATCTCATTAGGGCCCACATACATGACAGCCTAGTCCCATAGTGAACCCCTTACTAGGACTCCTTAGTCTTAGATATTATCATATACAAGTCAACTTCAATCACATGAAATCCTTTCTACAGGCACCTTGATCTCGTGAAGACTCCTAGACTTGTCGACCTAACCTTTTGGAAACTCTTTGACATATCAACATTGTTATGTGAAATCCCTTCGATAGTCTAGGATCAAATAAAAATTAAAATAGTGAAACATTATCAAAGTCACTATTATCATGTGGTGCCAAGGCTAAACCCCAACTGGATCATTTTAAGCACGTTATACAAAAATAAATCCCCTGACTCATGATCATTTTTATGTGATATGTTCAGTGAAAGGAATTATGTAACAAGGGAAGAGAGGCCTATAAATACCTCCACCCCATAGAAAAATACAGACCATGAGGGATAAATGCTACATGAGAGTGAAAGAACAAACCTCTCATCGTGTAAAGATACATGATCACAATGGTTTTACTCTAAATAAAATCCAGGGACTGACTTGAGTGATTACACAACATGAATAGGTGCATCTCATGATCACTCCATAGTTCACATGGAAGACTTTCAGTGTGTTGACCTGATTATGAGAAGGAGGTACCACATGTTCACTGGGTCACATGAAACCTAAAATAAGCTAACATTTTGAAAATATATAGGCACAAATTAAATAAAGGCTAGAATAAATTCTGAAAACATTTAGAGACTTTTGGAAAATAAGATATGAAAATATTCATGTGCTTTAGTTGAACTACCCAGATCATGCAACGATTCCAGTACATATCATCCATGTCATAATTCACTTTCACGACATTACATCTAGATCACTCTATTTTATCTTGGACATGTTTACAAAATCATTTGTCTCCCTCTTGACATGCCACACAAGTCTTGTAATATCCTCCGGACTTGATAGCCAAATATTAAATCTATTTCTAGGTATGTTTCCCACGTTATCAAGTGACACCATGGCTTCATAGATAGATACCATGATTTCCTTCAGATAATCTAGCTAGATCATGTTATTTCTTCTAGAAAAGTCATCAATATCATGTGATGTCCCTCAAACAATTCAACCATATCATGTGATTCCCTCCAAACAGTTCAACTATATCTCGTGATATCCTCTGAAAAATTCAATATGACCATGTGATTTATTCAAAATATGTTATATAGGTCATGTGACACACTCCATAAATGTTATACAGGTCATAGAAATCCCTATAGACATGTTATCTAGGTCATGTGACCCCATTCATACATGGAAACCCTAATCAAGTGATACACTTCTAACAAGTCAAATGGATCGTGTGATGTCCTTCGAATTGATCAATTGGATCATTCAATTGCCTTTTGACATGTCCTCT
This sequence comes from Viscum album, assembly GCA_963277665.1. Lineage (NCBI taxonomy): Eukaryota > Viridiplantae > Streptophyta > Magnoliopsida > Santalales > Viscaceae > Viscum > Viscum album. The sequence continues at coordinate 29,398,957 of OY728164.1, read as the reverse complement.
AGGAATCTAGGAAATTTCCATAAATACTCATACATTCCATATAGATTCCCCAAAAATGACAGGTAGTCAATCAAAATATTTTAAGCAGGTAATCGGGCTATGTTAGGAATGTGACTCAAAACATGATAACGTTGTCCAATTGACATATTCGAGTATAACCACAACTAAACCATGGGAACTATAATTCCTAACATAAATAGGATATATATGATTCCATCCTTATCCCTAATCTCATATGTGAACCCAATTTAGTGTAAGTACCTTCATGAATCTTAAATTCTAACCATCAGAACCCAATCTCTCCCATGGGATTTTCATTCTTCCTCATCCACCAACTGGATGAGAATGAATAATGAACTAAATGAAATAATATTCCATCCATAAATAGGATATGTAGGATGAATTCCAATGTCTATAAATTCAATGATTACCCACTTCAGTGTAAATCCCTCCATGTATAAGACATTCTAACCATTATATCATTCTTACTCATCCCCAAGTAGATTGATAAGGAGACTAAAATAAAATGAACCAGATTCAATCCATAAATAGGGTACATAGGAAGCCTTATTAAGGTCTGATATCCATATCAAACCCTTTATAATGGCCACCCTAACATTTAAGACTGACATCCCTAGGTACTGAGACTGATTAAATGTGGTTCCTTGTTTCTCACACAAAGCATGGATCATGTGGGCTCAGGAACCTACACTAATCATAACATTTTACTCATGAATCTTCACAGTAAGGTTAATCTAATTATGTTATCCCCATTCCATGGCATGATTTAAAATTCACCATATAAGGAAATCTACCTCAGGGTATGTCCTGAGGCCATGATCCAACTACAATGACTTAGATTATTACTATAACCAGTATACGTAAGACATCACCTAGTGGCTTGAGCTCAATACTAGGTTCCTAAGTGCCCTCATATAAATCCTTTTTGAATGAAGTTAAATTTCATATTTTTAGTGAACTTTTTGTGTGTTTTATTCCTATTATAAATAGGATACATAGAATTCCTCATAAAGGTTCAATCTAATCTTGGAATATTAATCGTCTCCTGGGATGGAATTAAACTCCAGAGTTCCTAGTTATATAGATTTATAATATAATAATATACCCAATAATGAGAAACGAATGAATAAAATAATATATATATATAGATGGAATCATTAAGGGACCCCCTTTACACTTATAAGGATTCAACACTTGATCATTTTTTTGGGTATCTAGTCCCATATTGAGATTAGAAAAAGATTAATAAACATATATTAAATATATAAGACATTCCTAGAGTAGAAAACATTTCCCCCAAGAAGGGTGTGATGACACGGAAATCCCATCCTCTCACATAAGGTCATTTCTTAAGTTCCATTGTGTCTGAAATCCAAATTGATCCCCTACATATGGGAGACATTGGGAGTTTCTGTGAAAGGAAAACATGGTGAAACCAACATGTGGAATTTTTTAACACATTCAACCCCGCCTCACAATCAATCATTGAGATTAAAAAAAACCCTATTTCCCATGAAACACACATAACCCACAAAAATTCAACTAACACCACTTGTTAAAAATAATTTCATGGTACTACATGGTGTACATGATATTTAAAATTCCATAGGGATTATTTGTTGGATGATGCTAAAACACCTTGAGTTCTAGTCACAAAATCCCCCAGATAATCTCCAAATTTGAATGGATACAGATTATCAATACGAATTTTTTAGTATAATACATATGTTGAATTACTCCTTAGAATAGGGATATCACTTATTTTAGATGTTATAGATTTTCTATTATTTTCTATGTATCCTGAAAATATTCAACTAATGACACATTATTGGAAAAAAAATAGATTAAAATGAAATACATAAACATTTTTTCATCACCACCAATTGATCTCCACTTAATCTATTTCCTGATTCCAATGGATAAATATTTATTATATCTTGGAACCACTGGATCAATAAAATAACTCATTGAAAATTATTCATCATTAGATTAGGATCTTCATTAGTTATGCCTTATTTCTCTATATAAATAAATTCTAGAATCTTATTTGTATATTTTTGTGGTTACATGATAAAAAAAGTGATTTTTAAAAAATACGTGGATTTCAATAATTTTGACTCTTCTAATTGTATGTATCTATATTTAGCTGAAGAAACTATTCCCTTTCAGCACTTACAACCCATAAATAATATATTCCCCTCAATATTTTATCATTTGAAACAGATATTAGAAATTCATAAATGAATGTGAAGTGGGGTACCTCAAGAATAATCAAATAGAGTATTTTGGTTGATCATGATTGACCAACCCTTTTCTTCTAGTTTTTCTTCAAATCATCATTATGGTGATTCTTTCTATGATCCCACATACAAAAATTTCTATTCAAATCTTTAAAAAACTAATTTATTGGATTAGGATTCTTTTTAAAAAAAAGTAAATAATATTAATTATTCTATCCCTTTTCAACATTCATAGTTAATCCCAAATGATATGGATAAATATTCATGCATTCCTTTCACACATGATGAGTTTTTTATGCAGGTTCCATGGTCTTCTTCTTCTTCTTCATGATTGTGGGATAAAACCCATGAGTATAATTTTTATTCATTTATGCACTACCTATATTCTCTGCACAATAACTCCTTGATTATAGGGATATTTTACTTTCCCTCAATTATTTCTCTTGTTATAGTTTGTGAAACCACCAATGATTAATTCATATCTCTCCCTTCTTGTAATCTATAAAATCCACCCCATCCTTTTCATACCATAATGGCCTTATCCACTCATTTAAATCCTTCTTACTAACTATTGAAGAAAATTCTCCATTTTTCTTACAAACTTGTCTATGTAATTTTTAATAGTGGTTTTGTAAATGTATCTCAGTAGGTTCTTGGTAAACCATTTATTGAGATTCTTATTTTCCACAAAGACTGCAAACATGTATTTAGCTCGATGGGATGTCTTCAAGCTTATGCTATCTTGTTACATGCGACAGTAGTTAAATACCTCCTTATGGATTATGGTTCCCTTACTTGATTTCATCCTGTTCTAAAATCATACAAAATATCCATGATTAGAAAATATAAAACATATACCATTATAAACACACATTATGTCATCAGTTCTTGGTTGATATGTTGATGCATCGGGTGAAATCCTTTTAACATTGACCCCCTGGGCCTCTATAGACCTACTCATGGTGTATCCTATTTTTGAAGAATCTTTGAATTTCCTGAAATCCTTTGTATCAGATTATTTAATTTCATATTTATAAAAATTATTTCATTGATTTTAAAATTTTCTAGTTAGATCCCTTTATAATCCACTCATAGATTCTTATCTAGAGGGAAACTCCACCTTTTAATTTCCCTTAGATATATTTATATTTTCTTCAAGATCCCTAACAAAATGATCTTTCTCTTTTATCTAATATTCATTATCATTTAATTGATAACATGTTACCTTTTTAAATTTACTACACTCTTATAGCTATGTCTTAAGAGGGATAACACTTTCTTTCAACTCTTTTTCAATGATTATTTTTTTAATATATTTTTAAAATTAATCATGAAAATTATTTTGTTATTTTATTTTGACACACATCCTATATATGTTAACATTTGGATCCCATCCTATAATTTTTTATTTTTTCATAAATCTTCAATGATCACATAAAATTCTTCTTAAATGATCTCACATCGGTCACCCTTATATTATAAGGACTAGATTTCTTATTGATATAGGAACACGCTATCTAAAAATTTATGACCATACAATAGAGAAAATTATTCATTGTCAGATTTATCATAGTGCAAAAAGGATAATTTTCACCACTAAATACTCAATTTTTTTTTTCTCAAACACATAAACTTTAAATGGATCCTTAAAGTTTCTCTTTTATAGAACTTCATCCTTACTAAAATCAATACTTTTCTCTTTTTATTTAACCAAAGCATCCAAATTTTCAATCACCTTGGATTGTACTTAAGTATTCATCTTGAGTTTCACTAATTATTTAATATTTACATGATAAATTAACTCTTTTGTAGTTATATAAATTTCTACTCATATGTCATTTATATATTCTATGGATTATTTTTTCATGCCACTAATAATTTCATTTTTTCTATTTTAATGTCTATCTCTTCAAGAGGACCTTCCAGTTCTACCAGTATGTCAACTACACCCTATGATTCATTATTTTCAAGGAATAAATCTATAATTATGAATTTATAGAAACTTCTACATTATGGTTGGAATCAAATGAAATAAATGAAATAGAATCTATCACATCAATTTTTATATTTCATCTTATGGGAGTCTTTTTATTATTATTTTTATTCATCTTTCCTTTTTTCATAAGGCACTGTCCTTGATAAATTTTTAAATTTTTTTAAAGGATGACATTATAACCTTATTTTCATCTATTAATTTACATTAAATAGTTTTCATGATATTCCACATTTCAAAAGTAGTAGCACCATGAATGATTTTATTATAAAATTTATCAAACAAATATCCATGAATGATATTTCTTTCACTTATAATTCTTTCACTTTGATATATAATGCTATAATATCTTCAAATATACTACATAATATCTTCACGATATTCATGATGGTACATGATCATTTTTTCCATACATCAAATTTAGATATATAAAAAATGATAGATTCATCATAGAATCTATGTGAAAAAAATTCAAACACTACTTTTGTTGTTGAACATTGTGTCTGGACCTTCATTCATTGATACCATTTATGGTAACCTGATATACCCTAAGGTGGGTGGATCACTATTTTAGAATAATTAAACGTTTTCTTTAATTTTTAAATATTTCTTTTATGATATTGTTTCCACATTGGTAGGAACTATGTTAAACTATATTACTTGATAGAAAAAAAAATAATAATAAAAAATATATAGGAAATATAGAATACATGGAACACAAATTTTTTTTTGGTTTTATATAAAGGGTTATGTACAAGCAGAATACACTGATGTTGTGTTGATGTTCCAAATCCAAAAATCATTATAAGTTATTTGGATGAAATGTTTTAGCCACAATATCTCCATGTCTGATGCACTGCCTTTAAAATATTTAGGGTTTGGTCACTCCACATCCATGCTTCACTTCCTCTTATTCACTCCCACATATTAATTTATTGAATGGTCTCACATAGTTTATATAATTTTAAGTCTCTTTAATGGATAATGAACATTTTGTTCTGTCATTATTCCTCATAGGACTCTTCTAGCATCATAACTCATGATTGATACTCTATTTCTCTTCTATTTCATTTATCCCTTTCACTATTATAGATGAGATTAAATCCTTAATGAGAGAGTGATATATTATTCTTCCTCAATATCATCTTTGAAATAGTTACTATCAATATATGGATTGTTCTGCACTAAAAATAACATACTTCCCTCTTTTTAATTTAGATAATGATAATTCAATGATGTAATTATCTTGTGAATATATTTTTAATTAATCTATATGTGGCACTGAAATCCTATTAAATTATATTATTTATATTTAGTTTTGAAAATGATACATTTTTTTGAGGAACCTATGAAGTTCATAATTTTGGGGTCCATTACCTTGAGCACATGACTTTTGGGCGCAAGGACCCTGAGCATAATACCCCTGAATGTAGGTCCCCTAGAAAATATGTCCCTAAATGTAAACCTATTTCCTAATCTCTACCATGAGACATTGTGCTTTAGAATAGAAGAACAAGTCCATTGGGTGTGATACTCCAAATCGAAAGATTCTGGGAGTGTAATATCGAGAGCACATGATTTATTTATTACTTGATTCCTTGAGTAAAACTCTTCCTCATTTCTTCCATATATTCACAAATCATGTATCCTTGGATCATGTAACCTTGAGAAAAATACCCATACTCATAATACTATTATGAAAAATTCTTTTAGGTGATTAACCTTGATCTCAAGTCTCATGGAACATAACTATTTAAAGTACATTGTTTCTAAGGAACACATTCACGACTCTGTTCTAGAGTCCAAGTGCCCCTCATTCTACCTCTCTTGAAAATTACAATTGATAATATCAATTAATCAATAAGTCTTATTCTATTCTCGAAATGATAAACTTTTGTTTTTTTTATAATCTTCAATTCCTAATTTACTCTAAAAAGTGAAACTTTCTTTCCTTTCTACCAACTCAAAAATGTTTTGAGTATCGACTAAGAAATTGTCTTGCGATCACATCACTCATTGTATTTACTTGGGTTGCACAAAATACTTCATGTAAATAAATTCTCAAAATTTTCTCTCAAATAACTTCTTCACCTCATAAGTATACAATATAAACATATCATGGTGGCCTGAAGTCACCATATTTTCTAGTATATCCCAGTTCACACGGTTCAAGATAATTTGTCAATTGACTTCATTTATGCACTTTGTAAGAACTGATTTCATGATCTATTCAAGAATTTGTTCGTGTGAAATTTTACATTTATCATGATACACCTCCACCTTAAAAAATTTCATTTCACTCATGTGAATCTCTTGATCACATCACCTGAATTAAAATATAAAATTCTATGATGATATTCATTAACTTGATTCATTCACACCTTACATTAACACAAGATCCAAAACACCTTAAAAAAGTGTGTAACCATTTTAAGCTTATGTGATGCACCTAAACTCAATATTTTTAAGCACCCAGCCTAAATCCATCACAGGAACAGTTCATACTCATGTGGTCCACCTGGGATTTCCACTTGAAAACAAAAATCTTTATATGTATTCCAAATTATTGATTAAAAAAACATTTCATCAACCATAACGATTTGTGTGATCATGTGTCTCTTAAATAAATACATGATCAAGTGATCCTTTATTACTTTTGAGATTTTCTAAAATATAGACAAAACTGGGAAATAATTCAATCATTATTTTTAAATTTGTGATTCTAAATTGATTCTTTTTTATGTTTCAGCTTTATACCATCTTTACATCAATAAAAGTAACATACTTCATAAATAAATCAGGTTCATTTTCAAAAGACATCCTATAAACTTACATACATAATAGTGATTGAAAAAAATGCACCAAAAAATATAGACCAGGGTATATAAAATGTGAAATGAAAAAATTAGATATAGAATTCTGATTGACGGGCCTTTCCTAATAACCATCAGTTATAGAGATTAACAAGTGATAACATAACAGGAAAAAGTTCTTATATATTATAATCCTCTAAAAATAGATATGCAAGCATCCTAATTTTCCCATAGGATATATATCACCTAAATATATGACATATTTATGAATATTTTCATAGCACTCAATGGTTCTTATTGTAGAGATGAACAATTATAACCTTTTAATGTAAAAAATACTCTAACAATATTATCAGATAAAATATATATAGAAATAATAAATAATTTTATAAAATAATTATTAATATTAGGTTTTTTGAAAATTTGATTAATCAAAAGTAAAAACTAATTTGGTTTTAGGGAACTAACACTAACAATAGATTCAAAAAAATGTATGTTATCATTAAATTTTATGAAATGATGTTCCCCACACTAAGGGAAGAAATAAGTCAACATAAGCAAAAATATCATAAAAATTATAATCCTTATTCCATATTTATCTCCATAGAAAAATCAGGAAATATGAGTTCATAATAATTTAATTATAGATTCTAATAAATATAATGATGTTGGAATAATTACTAGAGGATCAAAATAAACAAATATCCCATTACATTCATGTATCAACCGTTATAATGTGGTTATTGGTGGTGTTAGGGAGAAAATATCTTAATCCTAATTTATAGGTATTTTGTAAAACCCGACCAATATAGAAAATATTACTAATTATAAAGATGTGTTTTAGTATAGTAATATAGACCTCAATGTGCATCTGGGTACTATAATAATACAACATTATAGAAACATGTTTGTCATTATGTATCCCATCCTGAACTAGGGTTTATAGACTATTTTCTTACACCTATATTTTTTTATTCTATAAATAGTTAATACCTTTTCCCTATCAATGGTAATGAATAATCTTCCCAAACCACAAAATTCTACATGTTTTGTTTTTTTATACATATTAAGTTGAAACAATTATTTTTATTATATCATGTTTTTTGAATTATTTTTACTTAGAAGCAATATTTCATAACATAAAAGATCATAAATTTAAAAAATTATAAAATAAATTTTATGATGTATTCAATGATTCTAATCAAGTAATCAAATCCTATATAACATTGAAAATGAACCAATTAGAATATATTCAACAGAAAAACAATCTGATGGTGAAATTGTTAATTCTTATAGTACACACATGAGGTGTAGTATACAACTTAATTTAAAGTATATAAACCATCTTAATGGGAGATATAATAAACTTATTTGAGAATTGGAATTAAATAAAGCAAATGAAAATAGAAATTATGTTTATTACAACATTTCTTAAAAAATATTTATACTTGAAGTTCATGATCATGATCACATATTCTTTTCATATTTTACCAAAAATAAAAAAATTTATAAAATATTATAGACCATGTATTATTTATAAAATTGATATATGATCATTTAAATATCTATAATTATTTTACAAGGGGGAAATGGGAATGTTGTTATCTTTTTATCATCATTTATGTCTCCATATATGGGATTTGATAACGTGGTTTCTAATAAATCAACATCAAATCAACATGAAATTTAATTTTATTAGCATAAATTTTATTTTTATATGATTTTTAATAAATTATGAATAAAATTTTATAAAAATGATGACATATAGGGAGAGTGTTATAAATAAATACAATATTGGTGGATATCAAAAATAATTTAAAATTTCTTTGTTTATGACCCAATATTTAATAACTGATGTTTAGAAACAGATTAAATATTTAGTTAATTATGGTGGAATATATTTGTTGGTGGAAAATTGATGTATCCAAATAAATGGCATATCTCTAAGAGGGATGGTGAATCTTTAATGGAAATAGTTTAAATAATATATCTTACATTTATGAACTGGATATTATCTCATAATAAATAGAGATGAATTATAACTGATCTGCAAAGAAACTAAAAGAGACACACACACACATGCATAATAGATACATTCATTTTCTTAGTGTACCTTAGAATGATTACAAGTCCAAGGTTCAGGCTTCCCACTATTTCATATTGAATGTATAATATGGTGATCATAGTTTACAAGTACATTGGGATTAATATAAGTACTATTACCCATCTAAGGGCCTTTAAAACCTGAAATTACTCAATATTGAATATATAACAAAAACATAATTATAATTTGATAATGTGTGTCACCCAATCCAAGAAATGATGATATTGATACCCATTTCTTATTTTCTATTCTTCATACATTTTTCTCCACAATGGGAATTATCATTTTGATTTTATAACGAGACTCTTGAAAACTACTTTCATTGAAAAACTATATGTCAAATAACACATATCAACATGTCTGAATGATGATACCTAGAATAATTTATGTTTTAGAGTCATGATAAATATTCAATAAGAGTGTTTGATGACAAAGAGGCCTAAAAATAAATAATAAATAAATAAATTGAGATATGTTATAGTTCACCTTTTCAAGTTATTTCTTACATCCACTCAGTTTTGTGAAAAAAAATATCTTTTAATTATAAGTTAGTCTACCTTATTTAATCATAACTAATATAATAAATTTTTTATTTTGGTAAAATAAATAAAAAGTATACGAACAAAATATTACGACAATATGTAATGTATTAAAAAGAGAACCATAAATATATTAATCAACCGTGTCCATAGATCCTATTACATGAGAAAAAAAATCAAAATAACATTTTCTTGATAAAATTATTCATGTAATGTATGAACTGAGGGAATGGTTTATCTTGATCTCTACATCATAATCACTTCCTTGATTGGGGATACTCACATTAAATTTCCTGAAAATACAGTAATGTTTAATTCCTCCTATGTTAATGTTATTTTCAACTAAACATTCATGTTATTCATCATTACTTTAATCACTTCAACTTACCATGAAAGTAAGTAATGGTCAATTTTTATGAAAGGATTGGTCACATCAATGGACCATGAAATCTAATCACTATTAATTATGGATATTTTCATATATCTACTACTTTGGTACAACTTTGATCTAAATACAAGAAGAGAAAAATTTTTACATGTACAAACTTATTTTACATCTCTTTAACTAATAAATAAAAATCCATTCAACTATTAGGTCTAACATTTTCCCAATTGAATTTATTGAAAATCTAGTATGGAAATTATAATGAATAAATATTTATTAAAACCCACCTTTACACCATCACCATTTAATCTAGAAAAAATAAATTAGTCTCTCTTCCATCCATAATGAATCCCCCTTTGACAACAAAGACAAAGGATTCAATCTAAGGTATGTAATAGTTAACCATCCAAATCTACCATTATGTGAGTTGAGCTCTGAATAATAAAAATTGTAAGATAATTAAGGGTTATATAGAAAATATTAATCTATTTTAATACTATATACCATGATTCACCTTTTAAATATAATTTCAATTACAAAACTATTAAAATATAATAATAAAATTCATAGAAGGTGAAGGGTTGCAACATATAGACCAAAATTGAAGGATTGGGATAAGCAATGAGGTTTGACATATTGTTCTTAGAGAATGGATTTGGAAGATACATGGTTTGGATATTGATTTATAGGTTATTAGTAGACACATACTAATGTTACATTAACTTCACTTTATCCTTATTCCCCCTTAAGTGATATTTTAGGTCAGTGTGAATCATACCATTATGTTATATTGGGTTTTAAATCCATTTTATGTTTTACTATTTATCCCAAATTAGTGAGTTATTACTTTATCCATAATATTTGTGTGGATGCATGGGTATAAAAATTTCATTTGATGTAAAATATACCAAAGGGTATAATATTTTACTTTTTATATTCCAAAAGTTACACTTTCATTCCATGTAGGAATTTTTACATGAGGTAGACTTCATCTTGTCAACTTATCAAGTCCAATTAATAGCAATCAATGCCATAATATTTTTTTACGTTGAAATTATCAAATAATTATATTTTCATACACCCATAATATATATAATAATTTATTTTCGAATAATTATTTGGCTTTCAATAGGTTGAATCAGTTATCTCATAGCTAGACATACAGAATAGACAACATCCAATCCTAATGGAAATAAATACAGTATAATTATAATGAATTCTTAATATTTAGTTATATCTACTACTATTACATTACCTTCCATATATAATTGAGTTCATGTAGATATTTGAGTTCTCAATACCTCACTATACACCATATAAAACCACTTGAGTATCTTATTATCACAATTATTGTACGAAATGTTCATTAATTTAATCTTTTGCATAGTATGAAACCTCAAGATAAATTTCAGTTCTCCTATTAAATAAATATACAATTATTTTTTCATGATATCCTCAAACTAATCCCAATTAACCTCTCTATTGCATCCAAATACAATTATAACCACATACACCATGTACATAATTTTTCCTTCATTATCCCTCTTACTTTATATGTCATGATATAATCCAATAATAATTAAATTAAGCTAATTTTATTATAAATCCAGACTTTAGTAACATACTTGATATTCTTTCTTCAACTCAAACATGGATTTATTTAATTTATATACATTTAATAAATATTATTATTATATAACTCATATGGTAGATAAATATACACTTATTCTTCATGTATTTAATTTTGAAAATAAAACTTCACATCCATTTGTAATACATTTAATTGACCTTGAATAAGTATAATTATAAAGATTGAATTTTTCCAACCTTCCAATTGGGGTAAAAAAATTATATCTATTTGTGTATATACAATATCCACTGCATATTCCCTTATTCTTCATTACTTCTCCAACATTATAGAGATTTATTTTTAATACCCATTTTGTAGTAATCATGTTTTTTATCACATGGTCATGGAACCAGCCCCAAAGTATCATTTTTTTAATTTTGATCAATTATTCAAGATGGGTATAATAAAATATTTATATCAATATTATTTAATTATGTATATAGGCTCATGTTTGGAAAGTATAATAGTGAATGTAATGATTTCATTCTTATTATTTGGAATGAAATAGACTTTTTTCCTATATTATTTTCCTCCTCAGTTTGTTTTCTCTAATTTATTTTTCTTGGAGAAATAAAATGTTTAATTTAAGTACACAATTAATATTAGTCATTTGAATCCACTTTGGTGTTTAAATAATCACTATCATTGGGAGTTCTTATAGAGTGAATAATATGCTAATTACACATATCAACGACATCCTTATTTAGTTGATTAATTATACCTTATTTACATCTTCCACGATCACATCTTTAAACATAAAAATCGTATAAAGGATATTTCTTATATCAAATTCATGATTTGATCTTAATGTAATACCCAAAGAACATTACCACATCCCCTTTATTATCATACTTATATAAAACTCATTAGTTTTTAATAATTTAACACTGAGTACCAAGAACCCTTAATAATTTCACTATTTGATTTATTTTGAGACAAAACTAATAAAATATAACTTTATCATAAAGTTAATGAATTTATCAATTATGTATGTGTACTAAATTCTTAATGACACCCTAATAGGAATACCTTTATATAATTTTGTTGATCAACATATGTCACACAATATTTTTGATTGTTTAAATCATCCTTTCTATAACCATGTTCTATTTGGGGGGTTGCGAACAATTAATGGTATATTCCATGATTATCAAAATACCTTACCATATTATATATGGTGTATTAAATACCAATATTAGACCATAAAGCAATAATTTTCTTTCCAAATTGATTTCATAACATTCTCTTGTATCTTTTAATATAACAATACACATTTCTTTTTGGAATATAGGCATGCTATACTCCATCCGACTGAAGTCATACACAAAGAAATCATAGTATAATCCCACTTTTAATCATATTTTATTCATGTTATCAAAGAAATATGTTTATACAAGGTCAAGATCACTTGATACCCTTATTACATTCATCTTGTAGGTTTTCCATCGTGATATTCCCTTCTTAGAATTCCTTAAAAAATCCTAACATTTATTGGTTTAAAAAAATATGTGGATACTTTGCATCTTACTAGACAATCCTTGTTTAATTAATTGATATTGACAAATATCATGTGTTATAGATTGTCTTTGTTCTCATTATTAGTTAATAAGATTACTTTATTTCCACTAAATTGATAAATATTTTCATGAGTTACTTTCCCTTTCATGAAAACATTTATATATTTACCATTAACAATTCATGTATTTTTAATGATTTTTACAAGAACTAAGTCAAAAAATTATATAACACTTAAAAAAAATTAACCATTACATACAATAAAATCACTATTTCTTTTATCCTTTTCAAGAATTATTGATCTTATTATGTTTTCAAATTTTTGTTATCTATAATTTTCAAATTTATTCTTCCAAATAATTTTTTATAATATTCATTAATGAATTGAAATTACCTATCATGTGAGTGAATACCTACTATCTAATAGATACGTTCACCCATTGTTTCCTCTCTATTTCTTAACATCTCTATTCTTGAAATTAGAATTCATTAGATCTCAGATAATTTTTTTTGGTTTGGTATCATATGAACACTAACAATATTAATTTAGAATTCCAAAATTGTTTAATTCCTTAATTAGATTAATATATATTCTATTATGACCTAATATTTCTGAAATCAATCAAATATTAATATTTCCTTTTCTCCCATATCTTTTTTAACTAAACATTTCATAGTAATTATAAAATCAACATAAAAAGTAATACCCATCTAATATGAGACGGTATTCATATGTGGATCTTATTGGTGTAGGATGATGTGATTTCCTTACATATTTATAGTTTCACATAGTATTTAATAAATAAATATAATAAAAAAATTTCCTTGGGTGTATATATCTCATTATTTGTCGATGCACTTGACTAAAAACTATTTTATTATTCCTTCTTATGAATTTTACAACTTGATTCAAATTTTCAATTATATTTGTGGTTAACAAAGATGTAAGTAAAAAACTAATCACAAACTTTCCATCATTACTAATCATTTAATACAATGATAATCAAAAAACATATTTAATGATTCAATAAGTTTTAACATAGCATTTTTATCTGGAATATTTCTAAATTTTAGTGCCTTCCAATAACTAAGAATCTTTATTTCAGTTATAATAAATATTAGTCATTCTTAAAAAGTATAGTAGTTTAAATAAAAAATTTAGGTATTTAAAAAAGGATGATAAATATGAATATTTTGATAGTATATAGAAATAAATAATTATGTAAAATACCAGGTCAAGAATATCAATAAATTCTTTAATTAATTTTTCATCAAGTTAGTAGACGTGTTCCTCCACCTATTTTGTAATTACCAAATAAATATATATAAATACAAAATTTATGATCTTGTATAACAACCTCAAAAGTTTTTGTTTTAGAATATAAAATGAGAAATTTTTCTGTCTCTTTACATTTGATTCCTATTTTTAAAAAGTAGGTTGAATGAAAAAAATATTATAAAGGGTTTAAGTTAAAATCTAGTACTTACACCCCAATTTTTTACTAAATGTATTACATTAAATAAATACTTTTTGAATAAATTGTCTCCAAAAAAAATAAACCATGATATATTTTGAAGTGAAAGATAAACATTAATACACCCTGAGAAATAATGGGAAATATCATTTTAAAAATTTTAAGAAGTGTAAAATCTAAATTAATTAAAAAGCTAGATAAATGATTTATATTAATTCCTCACATATTACTTTTATTTTATACATAATAATCTTATCAGTACCAATACTGATAAATTGAATAAATTTAATTATTAGATGACAAATAATTAAATTTAGTGGGATTTGATTAAAATAATTTAATGTTAAAAAGTATGTTTTTTAAAGAATTAATTTTTAATATCTGATATGTATTTTTATTAAAATGAAAATTTTAAATTGTTATTGTAACCGAATGTTTAATTTTTTTAAAAAAATTAACACTAATTTAATATTTATTTGATATAATAAATATTAAGAACACATAATGATTAAAAAGTCAATTTCCAATAAAAACGTTTTACAATATATTTTATCTTCTTGTTTGATATTTATATTCCAAAATTTTAGAATTTTACTTTGATAAAATTAAATTATATTATGTATTTAGAGTTTTAAAATTATATTAGGGTGATTTTATTGGATTTTCTAAAAATAATTATTTTCCGGTGAATAGAAAAAATATTGTTTTTATAAATACCACAACTTTTATGACATGATTATGACATATTCATCACAAAAAAAATAAAAAATTTATTAAATTAATATGTATTTATAATGTAAACAATATCATTTTAAAATAATATTTTTAATTTATAAAATTATGGTTGATATTTTGGAACCAATTAAATATTTTATTTAGATAATTTTTTTGGAAATTTTCATTTAATTAAGTATTCATTAGATTTCATTCTGTTTTTTCTTGGATTAAAAGAATAATAATCCAAATTTCATTTATAAATTTACTAATTAATATAATTTCTTTTAATACTATACATATTTTTTTCAAAATATGTTTTTTGCGATTAAAAATAAATTTAGGAAAAGAATATTCTTATGGCGTCATGCACACATTTATTAAAATAAATTTTGATAAGTATTATAAATTGAATTAAATAAAATCGATAAAATATTTGGAATCATTATCAAAAAATTATTAATTATGGAAAAATTAATTTTAGGGTATGAAAAAAGTTACCAAGTTAGAAGTTTGTCTCTGCGAAAATGTCTAAAATGAGGTAAAAGTGTTAAATCAAGAGATATAGTCCCAAAATATAAATAGTGATTATATTTAAATGGGTTGATGAGGGGTCTATAAAACATATATTATCCTACCCTCTCTAATTATCATATTTTAATCCACTTTCCCTAAAAATGAATTCATTTTTTATACTATAAAATTAATAATTACAAAAATGCCACACCTCTCACTTTTAAAAGGATCTCTTTACCACCCCACTTCTCCTCATACCATAAGACTCATATATCAAAAAATATATAAAACCCATCCTAAACACTCCTATAAACATCTCAGTGGTTTTATTAACATCAAAACACAACCCTTTGAAGGAATATTCTACTTAGTAAATGATTTTTCCCAAGAAGCAAGGTGAAAACTTCTAATTAATCTTTTCATTTTCTATTATCCTCTAATAAATCATCTAAATATATTATAAAAATATAAATATAATGAAATAAGTATAATTATTATACTAAAATTTTATTATGTTAATATAATAACCATCATCTACCTTCCTCTCATATATTCTATTGAAGGAAAATGTCTCTTGTATTATGTTCACTTCACTACATCCATGGATGATGTATTTTATTCTTCACCATTGACCTGTATTTTTGGTTTCATAAAATAATTTAGTGAAAAGATAAAATATTTATGACATTTTAAGGATTATATAAATATAAATTGGTACTTATATTATCATTACTTATAATAAATGGTCATTGAATTTTTAACTTCCAAAAAATGATCATACCGAAACATATTTAATAATTTCAATATATTTTAGTAAATTAAATAATATTTAAAACTTTTTTACAAATATAAATATAATTAATTTATAAATATAGAATTATATATATTAAAAAAACTATTTTATAAATTTTTTGACCACGATCAACATATTAAAATAGTTTTGTAGAAATTGACCAAACAACCCCAAATAGCCGATAAGAGAAAATAAGATATTCTAAATGAAGTAAATATGATAATAAATAGACCATAAAAAATAAAATATACAATAAAAATATTATGAATAAATTATTTAATAAAAATATTTTTTTATTCAATATATTATATTCAGGCACAAATTGAGTTGGGTCTTAAATTTAGGGCTTTCATTTCAAGACTCCCTTATTTTTAGGTATTTTTCTTATAATTATTAAAATTTTATCTATGTAAAAAATAATATAGAAGGGAATGAATTACATATTTTTTAAAATTCATTTATTTTGAGTTGATTCTCTATTTCCCTCCCTTACGGATTTATAGTTTACACTCTATGTTATTTGTAAAGGATTATCTTTCACACTTTTCATTCCTAGTGCCATGTTCTTTCCGAATCTCTATACCATGAATTTTCTATTCACATCTTAATATGATACATTTGTGATCTTTATTTTTTTTAATTTTACTATTTTGGGGATATTAATGTCTTTATGGTTTGGTTCCCTTCATTCTATTTCATATAGTCAAACTCATCCATGATAAAAAGGGATGATTTTTTGCCATTTTTATAAATAGTTTTTCCACTATAAAACTCATTAATTTACAATTCATTATTTGGAATTTTTTAGAAGAAAATAATGTTTTATAAACAATTTTACCTTTTCAAAATGTTTTTTATATGTTACTAATTTTAATATTTTTAAAAAACCATCATTAAAAGTTATGAAAACAATTTTCAATATTTCACTGCATTTTGTTCTTTATTTTTACAAAGATTAATTTTCAAAGAATTTACATCTATTAAAATTTTAAATAATCATAAATTTTATTTAAATGGAATTTTATTAAATTAATTTCCTTAATGTTGATTTTCACTTGTATTTCAATGTTATAAAATGACTTATCATTCTTTTATTTAAAAAATATTCTCTTTAATTTCATCCTCTAAATTATTTTTATCTATTTAAATATTATTTCATGTTACAATCATTTTTATTATTTGTTTATTTTATTGTTTTGTTTCACATAAATTGATACTATGTCAAGTAATCCTATGATATATTATCAATGTGTCATGGGGTGGAAATGAAATATCTATAAGATAAATGACCCATTACTACCTTTGTCGTTCCTCTTCGTCTATAATGTATCAACAGAACCATTCTATGAATTCCATTAGTCAATGAATTCAATATAGTTAATTATTTTTATTAAAGGGTGCTCATATAGATACCAATAAATCAATTTATTGAGGAAATTATTAACTAAATTTTATAAAATTTGTCTATATATGGTGTAAATACCTTATAATTTGTCATTTAATTGAAGTTTATTTACCTAGAGAGTTTATTAATTTCATTGTATACCCATTTAATTTCAATGGGATTATAATTTAATGATTATTGATGGGTTTATATACATTTAAATTATCTAGAACACATATAAATCTTTTTATTATGACATGAAGGGTGGAAAAATAATTACAATCCCATCTAATAAATTGGGTAATGTATTTATAAATTATATATTAGATATGGTTTATAAGTAGTTATCAAAGCAAGCTATGTTATGATTCCTTGGCATTGAGACTTGATATATGATTATTATGTCATGTTTTACATTGATTCCACAATATTATGATTCCAAGATCTTATGATATCTAATTATTTATTCCAAAATCATTTTGTTATGATTAATGAATTATCGTCTAGGTTTTATTGGTTATGATTTCCTTATAATATGTTTATGTACCTTGATTAGTTTATCATACCCACATGTTTTATTATTGGATAATTTACTTATAGCCATTTCTAGTTATCATGGCTATATTTTATGACCATGATTAAGATGATTGTGGAAGATATTTCTAGAGAAATAGCCTCTATGGATAATGAAAAATTAAAAAATATGGCTATAGTCTATGGATATAGACACCGGATGTGGATCCATACACATTGGCACCTATATCCATGGTTACTGATCGTAACTGCATGATAATTTTTGAAATAATATTACCTATGGGATTAAAATTCATTTATCCTATATATTATTATGTATAATATGCCATTATAACATAATTTTATTCATTTTTTAAAGATACATTTAAATATTTATATATATTGTAAATACTATGGAATGGTTTGACTATGGCCAAAGCGATTCTATGACAATAGTTGACTCTTAACCATAATGAAAAGCCCTATTTCTGGGATCTACGACCACAGTTAGTCTATAACCACGACCATAGTCCCATACCCATGTACAATGACCACAATATGAGAATAAACATAACTTTTGAGATAAGAAATGCAGTTATGGACACAATGACATGGTGAATGTGATCACATGATCCTTCTTATTCCTTCTAGAGGTAAAAAATTGTCTGCACTTTCATGGGTAAACCTATTTTCATGGTCATGGTTTGATCATGGATGCAAGACATTTATGGCCACAATTATCCTTGGATCATGACTATAGGTAACCCATATCCATGGTCAATTACCACCGTGGAAATAACTATGTATAGATAATTCAATTATCAGTAGTTATTATCTTATGATCAATTTTTATATCTGATTCTTCTTGAATTTTTTTATCATTAATGAGTATTTGAGATCACCCCTTCTTATGTTTCTATTTGGCCATGTTATAAAAAAAAGTTTAAATTATTATAGGTCTATAAGTGTCTATATCATGGAGAATTGAGTGGGTGACATTGAATACTTATCATAAAATAAGGAATTCTTAGTTTAGTGGGAAAAATGTAATTTTGATGGAAAAGTTATTAGTTTTGTAAAGAATAAGTTTTTATCCCGAAATCTAGGAGTGTGGGTTTGGAGTTGGTATCATTTCAGTCATTAGATAGCTTTATAGGAAATGATGTAATCAGATGAGGATTATTTAAGAATTGGGAATACCATCATGAGATTATAAATTTAAGGTTGACCAAATGTCTCAAGGCATAAATACCCCTTTTTGGTCTTATATGATAACATTTTAAGGCAACTAATGATATATTATACCTTTAAATCTAGTTTTTAGAAAGAATATTTTCTTGATTAATATATAATTTTTTAGTTTGATTTTTGATTTTATTTTATAGTAATTCTAATTTATTTGATTAATTGGTTAATTTATCTTTGGAATATAAATCAAGAAGTATTTATAACCATGGTAATAAAAAATTAATTTTATTTTAATGAAATTTAAGTTATTTTAGTGAATTGTTTTTATATTTTAGGAGTATATATGATAAATGAACATAATGATTGAAATTTTACTAAATTGTTTTGGAGATACATGTTTAATGGAATTTTGGGAGCCTAAAGTTCCTTTATAATTGATTTTATAATATATTAATAATGTTCATTATGTTTTTAGTATAGTTATTTTTGGGCATATTTATGAGAACGAATTAGTGAATGGCCTAGGGATAATTCAAAGTATAATAAATCTTATTAATTTTTTTGTAAAGTAAATAGTATATTACTTCCAATAAATGATATCCCTATAAAAATACTACATGAGGATATAGGATTTGACTTAGATAAACCTAGGTATAATAACCATGAAAAAGGATGAATGAGTATTAACTAAATATTTAATCACTACACATGAAGTAATTTTAACATTACACCTTTTCTAAAACTCTCTATTCTAGTATTTAGTTGATTCAAAAGCTCTTTACAAACCATTATAAAGGATGTGAATATATATTGTTATGGTTTCTATAATTTAATTATGTAATTATTAATTAGTATGGTTAAAGAACATAATAATAAAATGAGATCTTCTAACATATACTAAAACATAAAAAATATAAATATAGGATACACATGACACATATGAGGCATTTTTTTTAAATTTAATTTTTTATACTTTTTATACCTTTATTATTTTAAGTATTCTGAAGGATGAGAAAAATTAAAATTTCAAGGATGTAATATATTTAAGGGGGTGAAATATAACCATCCAACATATTTGTTTGTGTTTCCATTTAAATAAATACTATGATTATTATCTTATATTATATAAAATAAAAAACTAAAATTAATATTGATATATTTCCCAATGAAAGAAAAACATTAATAAATCATGAGAATAAAATTTGAAATATCATTAAGAAAATTACAATATTAGTAAAACGTTAAATAATTAAAAATATAGTGAAAAATAATTATTTTATTCCCCTCCATATTATTATTATTATCTTAAAGAATACTTTTATGTTTTATAATACTAATAAATTGATGAAATGTAAATGATAGAAGATAAATAATAAAATTTAATGGTTTGTGATTAAAATCATTTTTTGTTAAAAATTATATTTTTCAAATAACATTTTAAAAAATTGTTACAGATTTTTATAATATTGAAATTTTTTAAATAATTATCCTATTAAATTATTTCAATGAAAAAAATAGATTAACACAAATTTAATTGGTAATTAATATGAAATAATATTAATAAGACTTAATTTTTTCAAAAATAATTGTCCTCTAACAAGTGTTTTTCATTATAATTTATGTATTTGATTAAAATTTAACTTCCAATTTTTTTGAATTTTAATATTACATAAATGGACTTCATTTTTGGATTAATAATTTCAAAATTAGATTAAGGTGATTGTTTTTTTTCTAAATTGATTAATTTTTTCGTGAAGAGTAAAAAATGATTTATAATAAATAACATAAATTTTATGAAACAATAATGATATATGCATGAATTAAAAATTCAACGAACCTTTTTATTTAACAAATATGTATTTTGGGAGTAAAATAAATCATTTAAAAAAATATGATGAATTTAAAAACCAATGATTGACATTTTGGAACCGAAGTTACATTTTATTTTAATAAAAAACTATATTTGATCATTTTCCATTTATTTAATTATCCATAAGATTACATTTGGTTTTGGATTGGTTTGAAATAAAAATAATATTAATTTAGATTATAATTAAATGATATATATAATTATTATCAATAATATACATAATCATTGTCTTAAATATGAACTTTTATGCTTAATTATTTTTTAAAAAATGTTTTTGTTATGTTATATGTACTTATATTAAAGATGATTTTTTTAAACTTTGGAAACATAAATAAATAAAACAGATATAATATATGGAATCATTATAACCAACATTAGGTATTAATTTCATTTAATTTTTTTACATAAAAACTAGTCACTTAGGTAAAATCTAATCACCACAGTAAATGATAAATAGAGGTTAAAGTCATCAATCTTGGGAAAGTAAAAAAATATCATAAAAACTCACATATAAATTGTTGTATCAATATTTTATTGAATTTACATCAACTTACCATCAATAATTTTTAAATTTGGACCCACTTGGATATAAAATTACATCACTTTTTTATTTTAAGAAATTAATATTTACAAAAATTCTAGCCCTCTAACTTATAAAAGGATCTATTCACTTCCCCAATTCTTCTCAAATTATAAGCCTCTTTTCCAAAAAATATATATAATAAAACCCCTCAAATCACTCATAAATTTACTATAAGTTTTGGTATCATAAAAATACCACTCTTTGAAGGAATAATCCACTTAGTAAAGGAGTTCCCCATAAAGTAAGGGGAGAACTTCTTATTACTATTTTGTATTTTTATTTTCATATTCAACATCTTTCAAATATATTATAAGAATAATAATATAAATAATTCAATATAATTGGTATAATAATATTTTTTATGTTAATAGGATACCCATTATCTAACTTCCTCTCATCTATTCTGAAAATGAAAAGGTCACCTGTATAATGATCAGTTCACCATCTCTATGGATGATGTATTTCATTTTTCATCATCACCTTACATAAATGGTTTAATAAATCAATTTATTGAATATATATAATATTTATGAAATTTTATGATTATATATATATAAATTGTGAATTTTATTAATAAAATTATGAATAAATGATCATCATTTTTTTAATTCTCGAAAAACAAGTGTATCGAGACATCTTTCATAAGTTGTTTCTATTTTAGGCAATATATGTACTTTTATTGATCTAATATAAATTTATTGATAAGTAATTTATATTTATATAATTATGGAGATTATGAAACAATATTATAACACATTTTTCCAAAATAAATGTACTGATGTTGTTTTCTATAAATTATCCGAACAACCCTAAGTTGCTGATGAGATCAAAAAACATAAAATAAACGAATGAAAAATGATAAAAATCACATTAAAATGAAAAAAATATGTGAATAAATTATTTATTAAACTTAATATGTTTATTTAGGAGGTTATATGCATACAACAAGAATTTCTTGACTTGAGGTAAGAGTTTTCATTTTAGAGAACCATTTTTTTCAACTGTTGTTCTTCTCCATTCTATCTTATCCTCCAAGTATCAATCAAAAAATATTGAAATAAATACATTATTATGTTATATTGATTTATGATAAATTTATTTTCTCTTTAATAACATTATATCATTATATTTCACAGACCATGTTGTTTATAAAGTTCTATTTCCTATACATTTTCATTCACAGTGATACATTCTCTATCACCCATTATCAACCACACTTAATCTTTCCATATTACTAAAATTATACAATTATGATCTTTATTCAAATATATCATTCATATAATTTGACATATCAATATCCTTATGGTTTTAGTCATACTATTTCATACATTCAAACTCGAAAAATAATACGAGGGAATATTGTTTACTATCTTTCTATAAATATTCGTCCATTATAAATATTCTTAATTTTAAGATCCAACTATTATATTTTATAGAGAAAATAATTTTTTAAAACAATTTTTTCCATTTTGATAATGGTTTTTCAAGTGGTTCATTCCCCTATTTTTATATAAACATCCTCAAATGTTATAAAATTTTTTTTTGAAGATTTTTCTTATATTTTTTTGAATTATTACCAATATTACTTCTCAAATACAGTACATATATTACATGTTTTAAATAATCATAAATTTTGTTAGAATATAATTTTATTACATTTTTACCTTTATTAATATTTTATTCCATTTATTTCAATTTTTTGAAAAACTAATAAATTGTTTTATTAAAATATATTAAATTTTATGCATTCTTAAGAATTTTTTTATTTCTTTCATTACTCTTTCATGTTCTGATATTTATTATGATGATTTCCTTAAATAATATCATTAATATAAATGGATTATTTGTAAAATAATTTTTTTATTCATTATAATTATGTGGTGTGATATACATGGAATATCTATAAGTTCAATGATCCATCACTGTCATAATATTTTATAATCATCCACATTTCATAAACATAATAATATATCCAAGGCCTTTCATATGTGAATAACCTTTATTTATTTATTTTTATTGAAGGGTTTCGATCTAGATACCCATACATCAATTTATTGGGGAATATTAATCACATAATCATATAACCATAGTCTATATGATGTCAATACCTTGAAAGTTATTATCTTAATTGAAGGGTATTGAACTAGATAGTTTCTTAATTTCATTAGACACCTGTATAATTTCCATGATATTAGTATGTTATTATTATTGATGGATTTATATATGATTTCCTTATACGGAATTTATGTGAATGTTCATATTATGATGTGATGTGTTGGCCCAAAATTATATAATCCTTGATTACATTGGGTATTCATTTCATCTCAAGAGACACCATGTATAGTCCATGGGAAATAATACATGAACATTATGACATGTTTTCTTTGTAGTGTGCCTTGACTAATAGTTATGATGTCATGTATTATATTGTTTCAACATTCTTATGATTCCATGATATTGTGATATCTACATATGTATACCAAAATATTTATGTTATCATTAATTATTTATGATCCATATTTTATTCAGTATATTATCCATATAATGTGTTCAAATACCTTAGTTCTATTCTCTTACCCACATTTTTATCTTTGCCTCACTTTTGATATTCAATTATTGTCATTTATGTTTAGACTTACATATTATTTCAGATAACTCCTTATTATGCTTCTATTTATCTAGTAACGAATAATATTTTAAAGTATGATATGTTTAGAAAGATTCCAAGTTTATCAGAATTTACGGGAGATATTAAAAACTAATTTTTGAATAAGGAATCCATGGATTAGTGGGAAAATGACTATTTTATGAGAAATATATGGGTTTTATTAGTTAATGTATTTTATAACTCTATAAATATCTAGACTTAAAAGGTAATTGGTGTGTAAGTGAATTATTTTTTATTGATATTATAATTAGGTATGGTTAATCTTGTGTTTCTTTACTTGGATAAAAAGTTAGTTTATAAATATTTTTTTCACAAGATGTGTGAGAGCAGGTTTGGGGTGTCTTAATATTCTTGGTCATGAATCTCAAAATGTGTTCACACCATTTACATATTCCATTTAATATTTAAAAGGAATGTTTTATGTTCATTAATTTATTTCATAAGGAATCTGTTAATGTGGTTAACATATATTTTTAATGTAATTAAAATTTTCAATCTTGGATATTAAAAAAAATTATTTTTCATATTTTTTAATATGTAAGAAATTTTAAATAATATTTTTCTTTTATTATATTTTATATTACATTAATTAATGTAATATGAAATTGTTTCTTAATATCCCATAATAAATACCATTTCTATAGGGAGTAATCCTTGAAATTATTTAAGATTTTTTGATTTATGATTCTGGTTCATCTTTTCTAGAATAAAATAATAATATATTGGTATTAATATTTTATTATCATAAATAAATTGTTAATAATATTATAAATTTTGATGAAAATGATTAATAAATAATTAAAAATAATAAATAAAATTAATGTAGTAAATAATTTTAAATATTAATAATGTATTTAATACTAATCTAAAATAATAATATGATTATTAATATTAATTAATATTATAGTACATATTAGTTATTAATAAATATTAATAATTATAAATTATTTTTAGTATCATTAAATATTTTATTATTTATTACTAATTACAATATTGTTACTTATGGTCGTGAATTATTAATAATATATTATCACTAAGAATTAATTATTATCAATCATGTTATATTAATACTATACTATTATTCCAATTTTAGAAAAGATGAACCTAGATCCCTCATAAAAATTTCCTAATGGATTTCAAAGACATTTCAATAGTAATTGATGTTTCATTTTCAATTTACATTAAATAAAGTTCCACTAAAAGTAATAATAATTAAAATTATTTGTCATGATAATATATTAAAATGATTTTTTAAAATAATGATTTAATTATCTTAACAAAGTTCTTTGGGAATTTGAAAGGAACATGTTAATGTGGTTAATATATACCCCTAAATATATATAACCAAAAAAAATATTTTTTTGAAAATCATTTAAAAATATCCTTTGATGCCCATATAAAAACCAAATACAAGGATGTAAAATGATACCATCGTTACTCAAATAGGAAAAAAATAAAAATAACTACGGTTATAATTATTCTTATTATATATATATAAATATTATTTTATTAATTAGAAAAATTTATTTCAATATCATTCCCATATTAATAAATAAAAACCAACCAAACATATGTATAAAAAACGTCATTAATTTAAAGAATCCTTGAAAAAGCACCACACTCTTTTCCCTAATTATTTTTCAAATTAATTGGGAAAATGGATGAAACATTAAGATGACAACTTTAAAAAATTGACATATAATGGGAAAAAAAAATTTGATGATCCATAATTTGTGAATTCTATATTTTCTTAATTTCAACCTATTCTCTTATCAGATTAACCATTTATAATCCAATTATTAATAGATTATAAACACTTAAAATTTAAGACCATGAAAGATATTTTGGATAAAATTTAAGTAGGATTCCAAATAACAATTTGAGAACCTACAGACAAACAAAATTATGATATATTATATAGAAAATCCATTCTTAATTTCCACAAAACATCATAAAAATACCTAATACTCAAAATATTAATATTGGTTTTAGATGTATAACTTTTGATTTTCATATTGATATATATATACATATTAACAATCACTTTTCACTAAAGACATTAAAAAATCTATTAAAATGAAAAATAATATTAGTGTATAGAATATAACAACTAGAAATTTAGTAAATATCTATCCAAATTATAATATTTTATTATTAAAGATCAATAGAAAATTATGAAGAGATAAATTTCACTCAACCTATAAATGTGTATTAAAAGTTTAAAGATAGTTTGATCATTGATTATTTCTTAAAAAATTGTATTTTTGAATAAATATTCTCATAATAAAAACATTCATTACAAAATTAAGAAAAATAAAACAACCAAAGGCCTAGTCTATGACCATGCCTCTAGCATTATATTACCTAGATGAAACAGTCTAGAACTAAAAAATTTTCTATTTAAAATTTTTATGGTATATATATATATATAACTACTAATAATTTTGAATTGGTATTATATTTAACATTAATTTTGGAATATTATTATGAAAATGGAATTAAAATATATCAGGTTCCTATTTTTATAAGAGACTGGATCCTGACATGTTTCAAGAATTTTTTAGTGTGGGATTTATTGAATGCGGGTGACCTAGATCCAACTTATGTATGTAATTTTATTACCATTACTAGTATATAGTTTGATAAAAATTTATGTGTTTGTATGGCCGTAATAGTGTTGATACATTCATTCCCTCTAGATTTATTTTAATTACATTAGATTAAATTTCATAAAAAATGTTATAGATTTTCCCAGGATATAATGGGATCCTAAAGAAACATGATAGAAAATGTAAACATATGTCTTAAAGAATAGATACATCCTAATGACCCAACATAGATGATATGTGGCCATTAGGTGATGGGGGATCATAAGCATTGATACTTCTTATCATGAATATCGAATTTGTTTATCTTGAGTAGATGATATCATGATGATTGACCCACTAAGAGGAGTACAACATGTTTTAGGTGTCATTGGTTATACCTATCTACGAAAATATGTATTTGTATCTAGACATGAAATTATTATCAATGTGTACCATTTGATCTCATAATTTTATTCATGAAAAAAACTATGTCATTAATGTCTTAGAGAGGTATATTGTGTGGGCTGTGTCTTTTATGGTATGATATTGGTTTAATGATCAATATAGAATTTGTCACTTCCGAGTTGAGGAAGTGATGTCTCAGGCCAAGTTCATCAAGATGGTGGTACCTTTAATAAATCCAAATCCATGATATATAAAGGTATGTCCATCTAATTAGATAAAAAATAATAAATCCAAGATGGATGATGACACAAGTAGTGCATATTCCTCAACGAGATATCATGAGACAAATATATCATATTATATTGACTATGTTCGTAGGTAGGTTTTCATTGATTTAACTATTCATTCTCTCTTTAGGGGAATTATTAGGTTATTGTAATCCAATCCTGCTCTATGAATAGTATAAAGTGCTATCATGAAAAGTTCATAGAAGGATATAGACAATAACTCATTAAAGAGTCTTCTATATTGTAGTCAATATAAAAATAAGACATAGTGGGCCCCACAATAGGGTCCAAGAAGTGTCGGAGAATAAACGACTTCCATTTAAGAAAAAAATTAATTTTTTGTTGATTATAGAATAATTGGAGTTGAAAATATTTATTAATATCATTTAGAATGTATTAGGTGGATACTATAATCTTTTATTTCTATAACACCCCGAGACCTTACGATATATTTCTTTTTAAATAAATTCATTCTCTTCGATAGCTTGTGATACATGAAACCCCAATCCCCAATTACAGTAACTGAATATTATATTATAATAAAACTATAATATAATGAACATTTAATTATTTAATGGAAAAATAATTCAATTTTTCCCTGATGAATATCAAAATTGTACTTGGTCAAATTAAGACAAGAATGATTTTTTTTAAAAATTTCTATTAGGAATAAGATTTTGTGAATAATAAAAATTTACTAATTAACTATTACTCATTTTATTTATAATAATGTATTATAATATTTTAGATATTTTTCAAATATTAATTTTTGATAATTAAATAAATTATTATTTGGAGATAAAAATTAATTTTTTTTTGAAAACTGATTATTTTCAAGGAAACTACTTTTTAAAAGGCATAATATCTATCCGTATTAATTAATCAAAATAATATTTAATTATTAATGGTTTATATTATATTTATAGATTAGTTATTTAACTATATTAATATAAAAATGTATAACAATTATTACAATCCATATAGTTAATATGATATCATATTATGCTTGAAAAAATACATTTAGTGAAAAACTATATTTTGAGAAGAATTATGGTTTTATTTTAAATTAGTTTTTTTCTACTTATATGTTCTTAATCTAATAAAATTTATTCCATAATTTGAATCATAATAATGAATATTAGGTAATAATATGAATTTAATTTTTTTTCTATAATTATTAGTGGAGAGATTAAAAGTTAATGACACCAGATAAGGTTAAGACGAGGTTTTGAACTTTGTAGGCGATTATGATAAAATTAGATTTCTACAAAAATAGAAATTTTATTTGATAAATGATATTTAATTTTTTAAATTATTGATTCCAAATTATATAATAATTTTGATTTTATTTTAGTTTTAAAGGATTAATTACCTAGGTAAATTAAAAGATACAAGCTACCATGGTGAAAAATAAACTGATAATATTATGTAAACATAAAGGCTAAGGAAAAACATGTAATTTTTTATTCTATTGGAAGAGTGGCACACAAATATCATAACTAAGATCCATTATTTATTATTTTTTTTGAACATTGGGTGAGAGTGACTTCCCATTATAAAATAGTTTTGTGTATTTAAAAAAATGTCACTCCTCAATTATAAAAGGGTATTTACTCCAATAACATTTATCACTACTCTAAATACATTTGTATCTACCAAAAACTTACAAAATATCCTCCCAACATCCCTATATATATTATAGAGAATATTTTCTTCCATAAATTCCAACCCTAGTGTCCTTAAGAAGAGATCCAAAGGAGGTTTCTCTAGGAGAAAGTAATCATCTTAACAAAGCTCTTTCATTTTCATTTTTTACCATCTTCAGTTATTTATTTACACATCAAAAATAATAATACAATTATATTGCATATAATATGTTGTTATTTTTATTTAATAATATTTATCCATATCTTCTTCCATCAAATGGGAAACGAAATCACAGATCCTGTGTATAGCGGGCTTCCGCCCCGTGAACAGATGTTACTTGTTTTCCCTAAACACATATCATAGTTATATATAATGATAGATTTATAGTATATAGATATATAATATTAATTATTTTATTATTACTATAAACAATAATATCATATATACCTTCATACTTTCCATGTCATTCAAAAGGCAATAACTTCATTCATGTGTGGGGTGAACTACCATCTTGTCAAGCCATGTGATTCACTTTTCATGTACTATTTACATGGAGAGTAAGAATGATAAATTTTTTGAATCTATGTGATATATAGGAAATGTTATTTATTTCTTAAAATTAATATATCACCCACTTACTTACCCATTTACTCATTAACAGAATTATATCATCGCGCGTGCATACATACAACCTACTGTCTCTATGAAGTAATGAAATTCATTTTCCATGTACGAAATTAAATAATTATTAAAAAATATAAATAATGAGTAAATAATAAATTATTAGCATTAATATAATATTCTAGATGATGTATCTATATCCTATACTCAAGAGACTAAACATTCATGATAAAACATGCATGATAAAACAACGTAATTAACTCACAAAACAATGAAATTAATGAAATATTATAAACAAACAGGTGGTAAATTTTAATAAGAAGATCATATACAATATTATAAATTTGAATAAGTTTTTTGGTATAAATATATAACATTATTAAAACCACTATAATTGAGTCAAAATATTGTTTAATAAAAATGAAGTGTCAAGTAATGGATTTCGTATCAATTACCATTTAGCTTAGACATATTTGTTAATATTTACATGTTTATTTTTATGTGGTCTATATATTTTCACATTAATATATTCAAAATTAATATCTATTTATTTATTATTTTATTATAAAAAATTATCTTCTCATTGAATCTATGGCCACCACTCATTTCTTGTTTAATTTTCCAATTGTAAAATTTCCCTCGAGATAATCATTTTCTTGTGATAAATTTTCATTTGAAATTACATTTCTCTTACATATAAATATTATTTAATTTATGTATATTAATATTTAATTAACCATATAGCATTAGTACATATGGTTTTTTCCTATCATTTTTTCTGATTATATAAGGGAATATTAATAATTTTTTATTCCATACTCAATATGGATATTTGATGATAAAAAACATTATTCATGAATTAAATTGATTATTTTATATATAAGGAATGCTTTGGGAATATAGTGATGGGAGAAGTCCATAATTTTATATCCCCTTGATGCACCATTATTCTCTAGAACTAAATAAGTAAACTAGTACTAAATAAGTTTATAATGAATTTCATAAACCATCATGTAAAAGATATTGATAGAATATGAATCCTGATTCGGTAGATCATGATGTAGAAAAATTAATAATTTAATTCAATGAGAATTTACTTATTATTATCCATGATATTTTCACAATGATATTATCTATAAATTCATTTCATTATCATATTATTGATTAGTTGGATTGTATGCTCAGTTATTTACCTTGACATATAGACTATGCCTTATCTATTTATAATGGTGATGTTATATATTTAATGTAATGTGTTTTCAGTTATTTACCATTCCATGTTTATTATTATGTATTTAATAATTATGGTAATGTTATTAATAAAATTTAATGTGTGTTAAGTAATTTACCATTCCACATTTATTTTATCTTCTCGATTCATTATGACTTCAACATTATATAACCCTTGAAAAGAATTTGAGAACACCCTTATTCGGTTTATTTACCCTTGGATGTGAAGATGAAATTATTGAATGAGTTTAAGGACTCTATATTTTTTCTATTACAACTATTTTTTATTCCAAATGTATAATGGGTATCATGAATGTATTTGATTCTATAATACAACTAAAATTATTGAACCATGGTGATGTGATACCTTATATCTTTTTTCTATGTAAAAAAGTAGACTCTAACTCTAGGTTATAGGAGTCATGGTCATTATAGTTGGTATCAAAGTATATTTAGTAGAAACACATGGAACAAGATTAAGAAAAGCATAGATTATGGAACATGACCTTATAGTAGGCTTTGAGGTTAATTATATAATTACATCCTATTATTTTGGTGAGAAATACTATTTATGGATTTTCAAAGAAATAACTCTATATATGGATATTAAAAGTATATATTGTTCTAGAATAGTTGTACCAAGTAGTAATAACTCCAAAAATGGTGCATTGGGCTTAACATGATCATTATCTAGTGAATGAAAATGGGCTTAATTGTATACCTAGTTTAATACACTATTGGGGTATGTTTAAGAAATTTAAAATTATCTCTAAAAACCATTATGGAGGATTTGAAATTAATTAAATACCCAAAAAAAAATATTTAAAATTTTGATATTAAAAATGAATAAATCATTAAATTATGTTATGTGTTATAGTAAACATTGAATTATAAATTATGATTTCTGATTCCTAATTTTATAATAAAATCCAATATCTGTCATTGTTTAGAAATGAATCTTATAAAGGAAAAAGATATCAATACTCCTATAATATTTAAATATTTCCCTACTGATCAGTCTAATATAGATTATATTGGAACTGATAAGATAATAAATTTACTAGGGAACCTTAATCAGGTTATAAAATATAACATTTCGTGGATGGAGAAACCTATTGTTCCATAGTGTGATTATACTTTTATGGATCTCTTAATGTGGTATAATCCCCCAACATTTATAGGTAAAACTAATCTCATGGTTACCACGAAATGGATTAATTCCCTTGAGATTATATGTCAATAATTGGGATGAAATTAACAAAAAGTGGTCATATTTGTAGTATATTATATAAAGGGAAATTCTAATCAGTGATATTCATTGATCTAGATTACTATAGAGGATGAGGATATATAACTCATGGAATGGAAATATTTTAGAAACATTTATTAAGAAAATATTTACCTCATGATGGAAAAACTGAAATAATGAGAATGTTCCATATCTTAAAACAAATTAATAACAAAGAACTACTTAGTATGATGATACATTTAGAAGCTATCTAGGTATGATAAAGAATACATATTTAACACAAGTTTCCTGATTGAAAATTTATTTGAAAGTATTAATGAAATCTATCGGAAGGGTTCTGGTCTCTTAAACATGTTCATAATATGATGAAATATTTTTATGCATTATCAAATCATAGAAAATACTTTTTATATCGAATAATTTCAAGGTAAATCAATAAAATAAGAGGTTTAATAAGCCCCAGGGAAAGATAATTAATCAAAGAAGAATAATAGAACAAAGAAATTTCAATCTTATTAAAAATATTGAAGGAATCTACATAGGAAATTATTGAACAGAATGGGAGTTTTTTATAAGTGTGGAGATAAGGGACATATGGATCATGAATGAAAGAGGAATAAACAAATAAAGGATCACCATTTATTTAACTATAATGAAATTGGTTATTATTTAAACTAATTCCCCTATATTAAGGGAAATTTTCCACAATAGAGGCTAAAGAGAGAAGACCAAGCTTATGCAATCACTCCAACTGAAGTTGAAGTAAAAAAATGAAGTGTTCGTAGGTACATTAATCATTGCTTCAAATTTATCCAATGAATTATTTGATTCTGGATTATCAAACCATTTTTTATCTTAGATATTTTATAAGAAAATTATATACATTTCTAGCACCTTAATAAGAGAGTTTTTTTTGTCAAAACACATAATTGAAGTCTCACTAAAAAAAGACGTGTCAAGAAATCCCCATTATGACACCTAATCATTCACTATTCGAAACCATTATTATCATACTTATGGTTGACATAGATATATTCACTATCATTGTTTTAATTTCAAAATATGATTTAAATATTTATTATAAGGAGAAGGAAACTATAGTTCATGATTTAGATGTGGAATTCCTTATCTGTTGAGTGGGTACATCATTATCTG
Source organism: Viscum album (assembly GCA_963277665.1). Taxonomy (NCBI): domain Eukaryota; kingdom Viridiplantae; phylum Streptophyta; class Magnoliopsida; order Santalales; family Viscaceae; genus Viscum; species Viscum album. The sequence goes on along the minus strand of OY728164.1, from coordinate 29,364,831 downwards.
AGTCATTCATAGATCCACCCCGAGTAGCACTTCAGAATGAAATTATTAGTGAATAAGAACAAAACAATCTACAGATGGAATAGTTTGTATTCAATTTTATGATGTACCTATTATATAGTAATACATTGATGTATTTATTAATTAATTACCTAGACATATTATATTGAATGAAGTGGAGATTTATATTGATTTAATCCTTGATGTAAGACCAATATTACAGACTCCATATAGAGTAGATACTATAAAATTAGTGGAATAAAAGAAATAGTTGTAGGAATTTTCTGATACAGTATTTATTCTCCCTAGTGTTTCTCTATGGGGATCCCCTATTATCTTCATTAAGAAGAAAGATGGATCGAGGATGATATACAATGATTATCAGTAAATCAATGTCATTGTGATAAATAACATGTATCATATACCTCAAATTGATGACTTATTAGAAAAATTTAATGAAGCTAAATACTTTTCAATGATTTTCTTTCTTTCTAGGTATCATCAATTGCAAGTAATTAAGTTATTCATTTTGACGAAAGCATTTTAAATAAGGTATATGCATTATGAGTTTAGATTAATTCTTTTTAAATCGACTAATTCACCATATATTTTATAGATCTAATGAAAATATTATTCAAGGAATATATTTATGATTTTTTGTGTTATTAATTGATTGTATCTTGGTATATTATAAGAACTATGAGGGATATGAGAATCACTTATATATTATTCATGATACTCTTAGAATAAAAAAGTTATATGGGATGTTTATAAAGTGTGATTTATAAAATCAAGATGTTTATTTTCTTAGAAATATTTTCTATAAGGATAGAATATGAGTGGATGCAGCAATGATAAAGGATGTCAATGAATGTCCTACACCAAGGAAGATAACATAATTATGTAGTTTCATTTTTTTGACAGGTTATTTTCAGAGATTATTTCAAAATTTTACTTGGTTTGATAACAAATTAACTAAGAATATATGTAAAGGGGTTATGTTCATTTTAAAAAAGGAATGAGAATAAATTTTTGATGAATTAAGGAGGAGATTGTTCACTTCTATGATTTTGACCCTACCATTAATAAATGAAGGGTTTCTGATATATAGTGATGAATCGAAGAAAGTACTGGGTTGTGTCATTATGAAAAATGATAATTTTATTTTATATGTGTCAAGACTGTTGAAGAATCACAAATATAACTATACAAACAATGATATTGAGTTGGAATCCATAATCATTTATTTCTTGATATGGATAAATTATCCCTATGGTAAAATATATGAGATATAAAAAGACCATAATAGCCTAAAATAAATCTTTTAACAAAAAAATATCAACATGTAGTAAATAAGATGGCTCGATCTACTCAAGGATTAATATTTTTCTATACAATAGCACCCACGAAAGGAAAAATAGGTAGTAAATTCATTAAGAATGAAGGATAATAAAGTTTTTACCCAAATTAGGAATGAGAGGGAACCTATGTTCATAGATATAGTAAACATGGATATGGGAAATATTAATGGAATGGAGTCATACTCATTTTTTAAATTATTCATAATAATACTTTAATGGAAAAGTTAAAAATTTATCCATATGACAGTGATAATTATCAAATGGAAATTAATATGTAAATTATGGAAAATTGGTTGACATAAATTTTGAAGATAGTGTTCAGATGTTTTGAAAGATATTATGTCCTCCATATATGTAAACGTAAAAGGGAGTTACTGGATGATGCTCAAAACATGAATTTCTCTATACGAATTGGTAGTATTAAGAGGTATAGAGATTTGAGGGAACACCATTGGTGGGATAACATGAATCAAGAAATTTCTATTTATGTTTCTATATTATTTTGTCCACAAGAAAAAGAAGATGGAAAAAATCCTGTAGAATTCATGCATCCTATTCCTATTACTATGTATAAATTAGATTACATTACTATAAATTTTTTCACAAGACTATGAAAAACTCCACGAAAAAATGATGCAGTGTGGGTTATTGTTGAGAACATAACCAAATATGCACATTACCTCTCCATAAGATAATATTTACCTCTTGATTACCTCTCAAGGATATATATTAATGAATTTGTAATACTTCATAGTGCAACCATTTTGACTGTGTGTGAACATGATCCCAATTTTAAATAATATTTTTGAAGAGTATTTAGAAGACACATGAAACTAAGAATAATTTTATCACTGCCTACCATCCTCAAACATTGAAATACATTTTGAGGTCATGATTATTTGACATTCAAGGAATGTGGGATCAATATTAACATTTAGAAAATTTTGTATATAAAATTAGGTTCCATTAATGTATTCAAATGGCACCATATAAAGAATTACATGTAAAGAGATTCTATACTCCAACATGATGGGATGATGTTTTTTTAAACTTCTAGTCCAAGAAATAATGGCACAGATAAAAAACATAAATACTATTAATGATTATATAAAATTCGATCAAGGTAGGAAAAAGAGTAATATTGACAATAGAATAATGGATTTGGAATTACAAGTGGGCGTTGTTTTTTAAAGCATATTTTTGGATGGGTTTCATATGGTTCGGTAAGTAGGAAAATCTAAGCTCCATGTGCATCAACACCTTTGAAATTTTGGAAAGGATTTGAAATGTGTCTTATCGTTCAACAATGTCTCCATGCCTCTCTAAAGTACATGATGTCCTCCATATATAATTATTAAGTAATTACATGATATAACTAATTAATGTTATAACCTCTAAAGAGATATATTTGGGAATTGATCTATATTTTTTTGAATATATCATCTCGATTAATGACTCTAGAGCTCAAGTATTCAAGAATTATACGACTAGACTAGTAAAGTTACATTAGAGAAATAATAAAATGTGAGAATAAATGTGAGAATAATAAAATGTTATGGAGAATAAATACCCTTATTTTTTTATAATTTAATATCCATAAAATTTAGAGGATGAAATTTCTCTAGGAGGGAAGACTGTAACACCCTGAGACCTTATGATATATTTCCTTTTAAATAAATTCAAACTCTTATATATCTTGTGATTCATAAAAAATTGCCTCAATTATAATAATTTAACATTATATATTAATAATACTATATTAAAATTCACAAATTAATAATTCATGCCACAAAAAATAATAATTTTCTAGGATGAGTATCTATTTTTAACTTGTTTAAAGTCGTCATCGAATGAATTTTTGAAATGTTTCCTTAAGAGTTAGATTTTATGAATAAAAAAATAGTATATAACTATTACTATTTTTATAATATTTTATTGTTATAATTTTAAAATAAAATTTATTAATAATTAATTTTATATAATTAAAGATAAGAATATTTGGAGATAAGTAAAATATTTTTTAGTATTCTGTTTATTTTCCAGGGAACTGCTTTTGTTTTAAAATTCACAATAACTATAAATTTTAATTAATTAGAATAATATTTAATAATGAATTATTTATATTAAATTTATAGATTATATATTTAACTATAGAAACCTAAATCCATATAATTATTATCTATATACATATATTTAATATAATATCATCTTATGCTTGAAAAATGCATTTCATGAAAAATAGTTTTTTGACAAGATTTACAAGATTATTTTAATTTAAAATATCTTAAATATATTGGTTGAATATAATAAAATGTATCACATATTTATTATTATTATAATTAATATTTTTTAATATGTTAAAATTAATTTTTTCCATAATTAATATAAAATAAAATATAAATTAATTACGATAATTAAGGTTAAGATAATGTTATGTGCATTTTATGCACTAGTGTTAAATTTTTTTTCTACACATATATAATTTTTATTTTATTAATTTTTTAAATTTTATTTATTAATAATAATAATCAAGTCTGTATAATCTAACAAATCTCATTTTAATTTTAGTCTTAAAGGATAAGTTACATTGGTAAATTAAAATACACAAGTCACCCTAGTGAAAAATAGTGTGGTAAAATTTTGTAAAATTAAAGGATAAGGAGTATCATGATAAAAACATGATTTTTTGTGTGTTGTAAGGGCTTAAATAGCATATAATCAAAAGAATAAATTATTTTTAAAAGTTTTTGGCACTTGGGATGAGAGTGAATTCCCATTATTGAATAGTTTTTGGTATTTACAAAAACAGACTCTCCTCCTCAATTATAAAATGGGACTGAATCCTTTAACTTATTCATACATATGAAGACTATTGGAATAAATCAATCATACCATAATCTCTCAATAAAATCCATATCCACATTCTATAGCTTCTGGTCAACCAAAAATTCAAATCCTATCATTCTTAATGTGGGAAAAAAGGAGGTTTATCTATGAGAAATTATTCATCTTAGCAAATGTCTGTTATTTTCTTTCATATTTTACCACATTAAACTATGTATTAAAAATTCAAATATAATAACACTATTATATAAAATATAATTATTTGTTATTATGTTTATGGTATAATATTTATCCATATCCTCTTCGATAAAATAAGAAACACATTTCCAATAGTGTCTATTGTGTACTACCGCCTCGCAAACTGATTTTAATAATTTTTCGTAAACACATCTAATGATTATATATAATGATTTATTTAATGTATATATAAAATATTTATGATATTTTTTTATTTATTTAATTATAATAACACATATACCATCTTACATTCCATGTCATTAAACATACAATAACGTCGCTCGTGTGTATGACGGACTACCGCCTTGACAAATGATGTGATTCATTTTTCACTTATTATTTTTATGTAATGTAATAAAGATACATTTAATTAATATATTTGAAATACATGACACGATATTTTTTCTTGAAAATTAATATATCACCCAATTACTTACCCTTTCACTCATTAATGCAATGATATTTTCGTTTGTGTGTACGTACGACCTACTATCTCTACATAACGATGGGATTAATTTTCCGTATAAAACATTTAAGAATGATTCTAAAAATATATATAATAAGTAAATATGATATTTTTAAAATTAGAAACATTCAGTGGATGATGGATTTATATCCTATACACAAGAACCGAGACATTCATGACAAAACATGCATGATAAAGAAGGTAATTAACACCCAAAACAATTAAAATAATGAAATATTTCTAAAAAAAATGGGGGTAAAATGTTTTAAAAAGATAATATATTATATTTTAAATATAAGGATGGTTCTATTATAAATTATTATAATTATTGAAACAATTATTCATAATGATAATGAATGCTTGACCAAAAATAAGCATGAGGTAGGGGATTTCTTCTCAATTTCCATTTCATTAAGATAAATGTGTTAATATGTACCAATTCACTATTATATGTTGTATACAATACCTATTTTATTTATTTAACACAAAAAAATATTTATTCACGATTTTATTGTAAAAACCTATATTCTTTATTAATCAATGGCCACCTCTCATTTCTAGTTTAGTCTTTTGATTGTTAACATTCTCTCGAGAAAATCACATTCTTATGATCATTTTAAATTAGAAATTATATTTAATTTAAATTAATTTTTTTTACATCATGGATATAAATATTACATAACCCATATAGTATTTTTATATATGGTTTTTTCTTTTAATGTTATTTTATTATATGTTGGAATAATATTAATCTATATTTTTTAATTAATATGGTTATTTGATGATATGGAAAATTATTCATAAATTTATTTTATTATTTGAAATATGAAGAATTATTTGGAATTGTAGTGATGGGTGTGGTTCAGAATTATATAGGCCATAAATTCCTCATTAGTCTCATGAGAGGAATTAGTGAGCTAGAATTAAATGTGGTTTTACCCATATTTTAAAACTCTCTTGGGAAAGGTCATGATAATAGACGCATCAGGATATCTGAGATGATGAAGTCTAACAATTAAACATTTATTTCATTGATAATTTATTTATTATTAATATTGATGATACTTTTCACAATTATATTATATCTGGATTCATTTTAAAATTATATTATTCATTAAATGGAACATGTGATCAGTAATTTACCTTTGGATATTGATTATTCATTATCTATTCATAATAGTGAAGTAATTGATAAAATGGAATGTGTGTTCAAATATTTACCTTAACATATTGATTATTCCTTATCTAATAAATATAATCATGTTATTTATTAAATCAAATATTTGTTATGTTATTTATATTTCCATATTGATTATTCCATATTGATTCAAGATAAATTTCACTGTACATAACCCTTATTGATCATTTGAGTTCACCCTTATTTTGTTTCTTTTCCCCAGGATATGATGATGAATTCATTGAGTGATTTCAAGGATGACAAATGTTTACATTACTATGATTTATATTTTTATTGTCAATGTAAAATGAATATTATGTATGTATTTTGTTCTATAAGACTACTCAACTGATCGATACTTGGTGATGTCTTCCCCTGTATCTTATGCTAATTTAATAAAGTAGAAAACAATTCTGGGTTACTGGATTTGGAGTCATTGTAATAAAAGTGAATATTATTTTAATATTAATGCTTCATTTAATATTTGACAGAATTAATAGTCGAGAAAATGAATCATTTTTATCTCATAAAATAATTATTATATATTACAAATGATAAAAATATAAATTACATTATGATGAATTTATTTCATTCTAAGATTTCAATTATTACTTATTTAGTGGTTTTTTATATAAGGGGGTTGGGGAACAATTTCAAGGTATTTTACCTCAACTATTTAATAAAATATGAGATCATTTTCATGGGACTATTCATTATTAATATTTTGAGAGATCCCCTCTCTTCCTTCCCACATCCTAGAGAGATGATGACTCATTCCAAGCACTCAATCAAAGAACACCTTAACATATAGAAGTAAGGTAGTTTAAGTGATCCAAGGTACATCAATGAAATCAAAGGACCACCGTGAAATCACTCATATTCTGATGAATGGCATTCCTACAGATTCTTGTAGCGTGTGTAACCATCTAGAGCAGTTCGATCTTGGATCCTTGAAGAAAGAGTTACTAAAATTTGGTTCTAGTGAAACACATATTTGATACTAAAAATTTAATAATTAAATTAATTTTTTTATTAAATAATTAGTTTTAAATCCTTGGACCCTTACTGGGGATTGGATCATTAGAGATAATGAAGTTAAATCATTACGGTGATGAAAAGATAAAATCCTCAAGCCAATGACTTCCACTACATTCCTCTGTACCAACTATTGGTATTAGAAAAATAATGTTAATTTTATAAGCCAATAAAAAATTATTTTTTAAAATTAATTAATTAAATTCATTTAGGTCCCCAAAAAATAAATTGCACATTGATTCTCTTTCGGACAACCATGTTACAACCATTTAATTTTTTTAATTAATGTAAAAAGGCCGTTGTTGCATTATAAAATTTTAATAATGTATATTTTCATACATGTTATTTTATCTAATTTAGGTGGCTGATATAAATTATGGCCAGACCATATTTTTTGTCCCTCATCATGCCTAATACCAATAGTCAGTTTAGTACTAAATAGTGGAAATACTTCTACACATTTTCAGAAATGCATAGTCATTTTAATAAATTTAAAATGGATATGGTGTGAGTCATCAAACAAGAAAAAAAATCCTTTCAATTTGTCAAAAACCTATTATTATGCTTTTAAAAAAAATTAAAGGGAATAAAATTGGGTGAGAGGTTTGTGGGTAATGAGTTGTCGATTGAATGGTTCAAATAAAAAAAATTGAATCAAATGAGGCTTCTCATGGAGGCCTTCAATATGTTGCATCCTACAGATCTCTGCCACACTGCTTATATCTAGTCTCCTCTACAAGTCACTGCCACTACCTCTGTCATCTCAACCTATGGAATTGTGTTATCTTATCATCCTGCAATCACTACTATCAACCTCCCCACCTCCGACTGATGCATGTTCTGACCATACCATTTTGTAACCATGGCTGGTTATTCCCATGACCTCCATTATAACGGTTTCCATCACTCATGGTTTCAACCTTCATCTAGGTTTCTACACCATCCATGTAGTTTCCCATTCCATGATTGGATACCTAGAGGCCCCTCTACCATGATTTCTCTTCCACGTGTGGGCCTCCTTGCTATAATATAAAAATCCATAGACCAAATCGAGTCGGTCTGACCCAGTACAGTGCTTGGGAGAGTCTTTATCATGCCAATACAGACCTGAGCATTTTTTTACCTAATTTGAAATATTATTTCATGGGTTCTACCCCACTCGGAAAAACTATAAGCGAGTTCTTCCAAACCCACAATAGGCCTATGTGGGTTTTAGGGCAAGGGAAAAAAATTATATCAAATATTAATTCATTTATTCTTCAACATTAAAAATAAAAATTTTAGTATTTGAAAAATTAATTTACTTTTTTTATAAAAATAAATTAATCAATAAATATAATTTTAGAATGAAATTATGTAAATTATGTAACTGAAAAAAATATACTATTTTAATTAAAATAAATAATTTAATATATTTAATTTCACTTGAAATTAAATTTACTATACAATAATTTTATCATGCATTTATTTTACTCATTGGGTGGTATTGATCATTGACTAATCAATTTTCCTTATGTTCATTTTATTTAATTAATTATTAAAACTACATTTTATTATTGTAATATATAATTAGTTTTTTAATTATTTTATAGTATTCACGTCGTTGTTTTTGTTTAATATCTATAAGGAAATCTGCATCCATCAGTTTTATTTATATATTTATATTGCACTTCCTAAGACCTCCTATACAACATACAATTATGTTTTCAGTATTGATGGTGAATCTGTAAGGTGTAGACCACACCAAGTTAAGTTTGTGTCCTCGATGAGATATGAAAACATTAGATTGTGGATGAGCTGCAATACATGTCAATACATGACTCAGGTATTATATTCTTAGATCAAGAAAGATCTATTGATTTTAAATGAATCAACCAATATTATATTCTAAAACCATTTAAGTAGTTTATTTTTTATGACCTTTTAATCTTTTATAAATGTGAATACTTTTGGGAACACATAAAATAATAAACAGAAAAATTCGCAATGGCATAATGAATGTTTTCAATTAATTTATATTTATTTTTGAGCATGACATGATACCATGAACATATTTAATAGAAAATTATTACATTCATTGGTAAATATTAAAAACCCGAAAATTAATATTATTTCATGAACGTATTCTGTCATTTACATATGAAAAAAAATGTGTATACATTGTACTCGCCATCCCTAGTTGAGAGTACCTCCTACTATTGGAGAGTTCTTATGTAAATGATGAGTTGAATTTACTATTTTAGGTGGAATTGAGGTAGCTATACCTAACTTTTTACCAATTTAGATGTAAATTGATATGTGAATCAACGTTACAATTATAAGAAGCTAAGACTTCACTCATCATTTCAAGGAGCTGCGAGTCAATGAGGTTGGTCAGTCTAGTTCCTAACTTTGAACTCCCCATATATTGGCACAACCATAACTTTGAATACAATTAGAGGGTTTTATTATCCTTTCCATTAGAATATTGAAGTGGCTCGGTATTACAAATCTCATATTGATGGATACTATGGTTTAATAAAATAGTGGGATATGGTAATTGATTTAAGTAATTAATTAATAATATATAAAAGTTAATCAAGATAAATTAATAACTATGAAAATTTTCTATTGTAGAAAAGATATAAGTCACCAATACCACTGGGTCATTTTCACTATAAATGATTCTGGATAAAGAAAATATCCTGACTAACTATATAACATCAAGGAGTGGTATTGGTGATTATGGATAGTACTACACCAAGATAGGATGCTATATGTGTTGGATTACTTACTTCTTGTTGATCCCCCATTTTTAGAATGAAACGAGGATAAATATAAAGAGAAATATCATGTAGATGCTGCACTAAATGCACAATGCATCATGTTTTCATCAATTTCACATCAAATTATAGAAAATTCATGAGGATGAAGTTTCCTACAAGATTCCTACTCATCTCCAATAGTTATATTAAGAGAGAGTAATAAAATAAAGGTATCAAATATCCAATGAATTGTATGTGTGTAGGCAGTAGAAAAGAATCATGAAGGGTCACATGTACTCATGATAATCGAGTACAATACGAGACTCAAATATCATGGGTTCAAACTAAATAAATAACTAGATATAGATATCATTTTTTCATCTTTACAACCACGTTTTTTTACTTATATTTTTAATTAAAACATGAATATCCTAAAAAAATCACACCCAAAATTAGATTTAGTTCTCTATATTGATAAGGATTTGTAGAATTCCAATTATTCAGTGCACATGGAGAATAATAGGAGGATGGGTAAGGCTAAGGGGTATAAGGATTAGTCTATGCTGAAGACATTGATACACCATCCATCCAATATACATTGATATAGAGTGATGGAAATGAGAAGGAGGATTTATACTTTTCATGTGGAGATAAGGTTCACTAGAATAAGAATTACACATATGGGAAAAAGAAGCAAGTGATGCTTCTACATCAGATATTGTTTTCCCTGAATCAAATTTTTCTTTATCAGTAAGTTGGGTGTTAGATACAGTATGTTGATCAATCATTTTTTATATAGAGGATATATGTAGATTATGAAAAATTGTAAAGGGTGAAGTGGATCTTTGAGTTGTAAATGGTGTGAGACTAGGAGCCCTAGTAGTGGGATATTATCAAATAAATTTTCCCACTAGTTATGTTTTAATTGGATAATTTTTATTACGTTCCTTCAGTTACCAGTGACATAATTTCAATGTTATGTTTGGAAAATATGGGATTTTATTTCATGCATTGAAATAATTTATGTCTCTTATAAAAGGAATAAATATTTTGTGGTATGGAATATCTTAATAAAGGATTCAAAAACCCATTAATGACAATCAATGAAAAAACCAAAAATATTTATTCTTATAAAAGCCACCTTTGGTAATTCATTCATGGTCATGTAACTGTGAGGAGTATATAAAAATTACATCAAGTAGGATTTTTAGAATCACTTGAGATAAAACACCTAGATGCATTTAATGTTTTTTTACAATTGAAATGAACAATGCATCCTTCCTAGGGAAGGGAGTAATTGCCACTGAATTGCTGTAATTATTTGATACTGTTGTATGTGGTCTGTTTCCAGTATAGGAGAGGGGTGTGTTTTCTTAATACATTACCTTTACTAAAGAATATAGTAGGTCTGGGAATATATAGTTAATGAGGTATAATTATTATTCCTTCAAGATTTTTATGGAATATTAGCAATATGTAGGAAACTATATTGGTAAGAAGATAATGAAACTCCACTCAGACTATAGTAGAGAGTGTCACAAAAAAGCATTAATTGATCTCTTAATTGAGTGTGGGATAGTATACCAACTCACTCGTTATTATACACCTCGGTGTAATGGTGTAAGAGAATGGATGGATTTGTACATGCTTTACATGGTTAGATCAATGATGAGTAAGAAAACTATTTCATTGTCCTTTTGGGGATAAAATTACAAACATTGACATATTCCCCAAACCAAGTACCAACTAAATCTATAAATTGGATTCAATATGAGTAATGGTATAAAAACAAATAATATTACACACTTTCATGTCTAGGGATACAACGTTAATTTCGAGACTATACCTAGTAAAAAATTCACATCCCATAGAATGAAGCTCGTTTTTATAGGTTACAATAAAGAAACCAATGAATATAATCTATATAATACTTCCGATATGAATGTTATTATGTAAAGGGACAAACTATTTCTATAAATGGAGAACATTTCAAGTCGAAATGGTGGGAAAAATATTGAATTAAATGAATTTTATTCTATAGATACAAAAGAGTTGGTGCATGATCCATATATACAAGATAAATTGGGAGAAATAGATGTTTCTAAAACATATGTTCTGTGTAGGACTACATAGGATCTTATTAAACCAAAGTGATATATTTTTCTTTTCACCATATCAGGTGACACATTACTCCTAGAACATGATGAAACTATATCCTATAATGAAATATTATAAATAAAGGCATATATTAAATGGAATGATGATATGCATTCTAAGAAGAAGTCCCTGTACCAAATTCATGTTTAGATTTTGGAAATCCTCCAACTGATGTAAAACCCCTTGGGTGAAAATTGGAATTCAAGATAAAGTTAATAATGGATGGTAAGTTAAATACCTATAAGGCATGACTAGTTGTTATGGGTTTCCAAAAACATTAATGAATAGAATAAAATGAAAATATATCACTATTAGCTATGATAAAGCCATTAGAATATTACATTCCATAGCATCCTTCCATGTTATGAGATCTAGAAAATAGATGTCAAAACTACTTTTCTAAATGGGGAGTTTTTTGAATATATCTATAAGACTTCACTTGAAGGGTTTAATACATTAATGATTGAATATAATGTATGAAAATTGTAGATAACCATTTATGGGTAGAAGAAAACATCATGACCATATAATTTTAATATTCATAATTCCACAGGTAAATTTGGTTTTATCAAGAAAAACTATGATCCATGTGTCTAGAATAAGGTTAGTGGTAGTGTTGTAGTTTTTATTGAATTATATGTTGATGAAATATTAATTGTGGAAAATAAATTCAATGTCTTATAGTTATTTAAAAAATTGTTAAATGAATGATTCAACATGATATTATTTGGTGAAACAACCTATATTATAGGGATTAATAACTATCAAGATCGATCTCAAAGGCTTCTTAAGCAAAGTCAAATTACATATACGGAAAATGTACTCAATTGGTATAATATTGAAGAATCTAAAGATACTTGATGAAAATATTACATGGTATCAATATCTCTAAGAAAAAGTGTCCAAAAATACAAGAGGATATTGAAAGAATGACTAGAATCCCTTATTCCTCGAAATTGAGATATACGATGTATACCATGCTATGTACTATGTTTTATTTTTCCATTTTCTTTTAGTATTGTTGGAAAAAATCAAACTAATAATGGAGTGATACAATGATAAGTTATGAAAAATATCCTAAAGTACTCGAGATGAAAAAGGAGATGTTCTTGATATATGGGGGAGATGGTGAATTAGTAGTGAGAGGATAAATTGATTCCAATTTACAGACATATCATGAAGATCTAAAATCATATTCAAGATATGCCTTTTTTCTGAATAGTGGTGAGTTGAATGAGGGGATCTCAAATGAACCTATGGTTACTGAATCTAGAATAAAATATCACTATAAAAATGATTTTGATATAGCTATGGAGGTTGTTTTGAAAAGAAAATTGTCTCCAACATTGGTATTGTTCCTGTAAGTGAAAAACCTATTATAGATTATTGTTATAATACTACAACAATAGTTCATACCAAGGAGCCTAGGTCACACCAAATTAGAAATAATATACTTTATAAGTTTCACCTCTTGATGGATTTTACTCATAGATGTGAAGTCACAGTTAGAATAGTATCCAAAAGATAATGTGTAAAATCCCCCAGACTAAATCTATTTATCATCACAAGAATGGTTCTCTTGTGAGAGATAGCAGGTTGAGAGTTTTTAAAAGTTTTATTTAGTTCTATGGGAAGTGTTTAGAGTGGGTTCCGAAAACCCAAATTATGCATGCACATTGATTTTATTTAAATGTATAGAGTTTTTTATACACTATGTGTTTATCTAACTACAATAGTGTTGATACTATTACATCTACTATTTTAATAGTAATTTTCCTTGATTACATGTCATGTCAAAAGATTATAAAAGTTCCTAGGATATAACGATAACTCCAGATACCATGATTTTAATCTAAAACATAGATATTATGGTCCATGTAAATCATACTGAAAGTACATAGATGATGTGTGACTATTAGGTGACAGGGGATCATAAGCATAGAGAATTATTCTCATGATGTTTTCACTTTGTGATCTCAGGTAGATGATATCACGAGGACTGACCTTACAATAGGAAAACCACATGTTTCAAGTGTCATTGGTTATTCCTACCTATGGATATTTTTACTAGTATACAAACATGGTATTTATATTAATGCGCTGAATTTTATTATAGAAATATTTTCAAGTAAAAAACTTGATATTGAAGTTGTCTTAGGGTGTTTTTTATTGGATGTGACTTTGTTGGTTTGACATTTGTTGAATGATCAATATAGAATTTTTCACTTCCATGTTGAGGATGTGATATCTGAAGCGTAGTTTATTTGAAATGTAGTACCGTCTTTGAATCCATATACATGGTAAAATAAGGAATGTCTATCTGGTGAGATCAAAAAATAATAAAGAAACAATAGATAATTACACAAGTAGTGAATCCTACATTATGGGATATCACGTGTAAAAGATATTTTATTACATGGTGTTTTTTATGAAGGTTATCATTATTATGAATATTACTTATCTCTTTAGGGGACTTGAAGGGTGTCTAGAACCAGCTTCTGGTTTGTGAATAGTAATAACTACAATCAAGATATGGTCCTAGATGGTCACACACAATAGCATACTAAATATTCTACCCTACTATGGTGAATAGGAATATAATACATGGTGGGACCCTCCATGGGGTTTGAGAAGTGTCAAAGAATAAATGATATCAAATGAATAATTAAAATTGTCACTATTCATGTATTGAATAGTTTGAGTGAAATTTATTTATTAAAAATATTGACTGGGAATTAAGTGGATACATGAAAAAATATAATATGAACGAATATTATTTTAATATTCAAGGTTCATTGAATATTATAGGGAATTATTATTTGATTTAATGAACATGTTTACCATGAAATAAATTTATTATACATTTCATGTAAGTGATAAAAAAATAATTGACATTATTACATAGTTAATTCATTGTAACATGATATCTATTGATCATTTTGTGGGAGTTTCATATATGGGGGTCTTGGATGTAACGTCCCGACCATAATCATGTACGGACCATTTTTACTTTATAGTAGTCTAATTAATTAAGCGACCTGGGGAACACACATGTGCACCTCACTGTGGGTCCCGGGAAGATTTTTATTAATTTAAATAATTTCAGACATTTCATGAAAAATGTCACGTCTCACTTTGGGACAGTGTTCAGGTTTTAAATAATTAATTATGGATTAGAAAATAGTAATAATAGATTTATAGAATATTTAAAATAAATCAATAAAGGATAAAAAGAAATTCTAAAATAAAATAAAGAGGGGGTTATGGAAAAAATATAAATAATTAAAATGGGGGATTCCAATTTTTAATTATATTTATTATTTTCCTTTCCATTCTTTTGTTTTATTTTTTCTTTTTCTTTTATTTCTTATTTCCTTATCTTTAATTATTCTCTTTTTTTTATTTTCTTTCCTTCTTCTTTTATTTCTCTATTTTCTTTTTTCTCCTCTCCTCTCTCCCTCTCCCACTCATCACACTGCTCCCCTAAATCCTGTCACACCAACCAGTAGCCCCTTCAGAAAGTCGATGCTCCTCCGTCTGACGCCTGACTCCTTCTCCATCAGGTGCATAGTAAACATTAGTGAATGGCTAAAATTGTGCAATTAGAATCATGTGTTTTTATTGAGTGTTTTGTGCATAGTTATTCGCAGAATATTATTACCCAATTTTGGTGTTTTTCTAAAATCCTTCATTTTCATTCGTTTTAGGTCAAATCAAAGCCCACCGCAAATCTTAGAGTTTTCTACGACTACAAGGTAGGGTGCCTACCAAATTTCCTCTATTTCGTTATGATTTATAAAAACACATTGTTTTTCTGTTAGTCGGTGCCTATCGGCTTTGTGCAATTTTACCCATTTTAATTACTTTAATTGTTTTACTTAATTGTTGCAGACTTAATCATCTTAATTAAATTTGATTGAATGGTTGAAAAAATAACGGAAACCACTTTTTGTGTGCCTACATTGTCGGTGTATTTTTTTTGTTTTCTAGGTTATTAATTTAAATAGATGCAGGTATTCCACAACACCTTTTATTATTTTTAAATTAAATGAATAGTTGGATGAATTATTGCAACAAGTTGGACCCCCCTTTGGGCATGCCGACATGGTCGTTGTAATCTTACATTAGTTAGGTTTATTGTTTAATTAAGTGCATGTGCTGTAGAGCCCCTTTTTTGTAATTAAATTTAATAAATAGTTTCTTTGGACATGAACATGAATTTTTGGATTATTTTAACTTGTTATGAAGAACTATTTATTATATTAATGTTCATTATCTTCTATGATTGATATGACATCTATATTTCCTTGAAATTTTTTATGATAAACTGCTTATTATTTATATGATCACTATCTGCTAATATTGATATGATATGTATATTGTCTTTCAAGTTGTTATGCTGAACTGGTTATTATTTAAATGTGCATTATCTGTTGAGGTTGATATAATATGTATATTATCTTAAAAGCTGTTATGCTATACTATTAGAATTATTTTGTTGTGATGAAGGTGTATCTGGTTAGTATTCAAGATGTGACTTTATATGATGTCTATTTCATATCTTATACTATGAAAACGTTAATTAAATTCCAGTCGGGTAAAGGGGGAGGGTCCCATATAAAAGGTCATACTTAGATCCTCTATTCCTGACGGGTTACCTCTATGTGCCGGGGGGTGGTGTCGTTGTCTTTGCTGGACCGAGACTTCCTCTGACATTCTAATACTTTTGACTAATATAGGTTCCAAAAGGGCCCATTGGGATGGATCTATTGGCAATGTGGCTAAGCCAATGTCGAATGACACTCGACCCCTTTTTGCGAGATCGGGATGGACTCAGGGTAAAGCCATGCCTAGGGAGATACTTGTTCTTTCGAAATATTTCCTTGGACAGGCTCGGTGGCATTGGATAAATTGACTGATGTTCCATGGTGATACCTTCGGGATGGGCTCAGATGCCAAATCTCAACTAGAACCTTAAATAATGATTAACTTGAGGTTTATGTAATAGCTAATCGAGTCTCTTGAGAATTGAGATATCCTTCTGATATGTGGAAGTGTACCCGGTTGACACTGGACTTGTACCCAAAGTTAAAGCAAAAGATTCGGGCATATGTTTTCCTAGTTTTATCTTGCTTTCTGGGTTTTATATATATAAGTGTTCATTCATTCTGCTGACAGTTTCCTTTTCAGATTACCATCTTAGGCCGAAGTAGGTGATTAGGAACGGGTGTCGTTTGGGACCCAAGATAACTTATTTATTTTATTGTACTTAAAATTAATTATCTCGAATTATTATATAATGGTGCACTACATTTTTATCATTGCATGAAATGGAAAGGTTTAGACACTATGGGTGCCAACCTATTTGGATTTTTATCTCACACCCTGCTCGAGTTTCATTAACACCCGAGTAGATTACATGCACATAGGTATTGAAAAGGTGAAGCATTTTGTATTCAATGTTTGATTGTTCATTAATGCTTAGGATGGAGAATGGTGTAGAGGATCGGGCCTTTCTCATGATATAATATCTTCTTGTGTCCCTTATTTTAGTTTACTGTGTGTTGGGGTTATGTTTTCCTATACATTCACTTTAGACATACATCATGGCATCTCATTTTTTCATGAGCTTCCCTATTTGGTTATTATTATTCAGTTTTATTTATTTATATTTCTTCTACTGCAGTTTATTCATTCACATGCTTTTTCTATTTATTAATTGTTTCCATTTACATCTGTTGTGATATTACCTATTACCTTTAAAGGCATAGTCTCCCCCATGAATATAGAATGGGCCCTCACTGCTAGTCGGAAGGATCTGGCATTCGGGGAGATGCGCTTGAGGTTATGTGACCCATCGGTCCGGCCACTGTCTTAGAGGTGACCCGGGTCGGGGCGTTACAACGTAGTATCCAAGTTGGGTTTTCCTTTTGTCTTACTGTCTAGGTTAGACAAGAGACTATGGTATATGGATTTGTGATGAACTCTGTGATTCGACGTAGCTAACCCATGTACAGGGGAAAACTCAAATTCCTGGGTTGGGATTGTAGTTATAGATTATGCCAGTTACTGTTGATATGATTTCACCTTGGGTGACTTACTTGTATTGCGTTGTTATTGTCCTACTATTATTGAAATAATGGTTTTACCATTGCAACCTGATGATACAAAGGAAAAACATCCCATGCATCATAATAAGAAATATAGGTTTTAAATTACATGCATATGGACATTCCATATCTACTTTCAATGTGCATTTACCTATTTGCATGTGAGTGCAGTTGTGCCTAGTGGTAAAATTTTGAATTTCTGGTTTGTTGAATATAAACTTCTGATTTTCTGTTACATGTTATCTTGAATTAACCAAGGAATGTACTGTAGAACATTTTTAGTAATCATTTTTAGTTTTCTTCTCCACATCGAAACCCAACTCTTGAGGTGGGTTGTCTGTTGTGTAGTGCACAGAGGTAGTCTATGTACCTAACCTCTTTTGCACCCTACTTGTTTTTCTCACCTTCATTACTCTTTTATATTTTCTACTATTATTAAGAGTCTTGGTTTGCCAATTGAGTACCAATGTGGCATCATGTCTTTCGACACTCTTCTTGGGGTCAGAACAGAGGGCATATGCCAGTTCCAAGAGTTCCCCCACAAAATAGGTGGGTACCGTTTTGTTTGGAATTTCTATATCCTCGACATGTCTGGAATCGAAGTCATTATTGGTATGAATTGGATTTATTTTTATCATGCCCATGTGGATTTCTATCACCGTCGGGTGTCCTTTACATCCCCTGAGGGTGATACATATCTTTACAATGGATAATGGGATAGGAAGGCAGACTGAGCTAAGCCTAAATATGCAGGGTTGGGCAGAGTGACATCATAGTTGGAAAGTATCTTCATGAGTAACCAGGGAACGTAGCCAGTTGAATTCCTTCCAGGGGTGGAACTTTTTAGGGACATCTTCCCCGACGATTTCTCTAGCTTACCTCTTATGAGAGACATGGAGTTCACTATCGAGCTCATGATAGGTGTGGAACAAGTGTCTATTCCTCCATATACGATAGCACAAATAGAGCTATAGGAACTCAAAAAGCAGCATGAAGACCTTGAGGATAAGGGTTTCATCAGACCTAAAACATCTCTATGGGGTTGAACTTTCCTTTTTTCCAAGAAGGTAGAAGGTAACCTAAGGTTATGTGTGGATTATCTTCGACCCAACCTGCTCATGGTAAAGAATCGATAACCATTGCCTCATATAGAAGATCTCTTTGACCAGGTCTGAGGAGCAACATTTTTCTCCAATAATGATCTAAGGTCGGGATGTCACCAGGTATATGTGCGACCATCTGACATACCACATACAACATTCCAAAGCAGGTATGGCTTGTACAAGTTTCTGGTTATGCCATTCGGCCTCACGAATGCACCAGCAGTCCTCCTAGCCCGGATGAACCGGGTTTTTCATCTGTATCTTGATTACTTTGTGGTAGTCTTCGTGGATGAAATCTTAGTGAATTCATGTTCTAAACATGACCATGCAAACCATATTGAGATCATGATGAGTACACTGAGAGAGCACCAGCTATACTCTATGATAAGTAAATTCCACTTCTGGTTGGATAAAATTCACTTCTTGAGTCATATTATATCTGATGTAGGGGTATCAGATGACCTAGAAAAAGTGAGAACCGTGGTTTTATGAGAGTAGCCCAAGAGTGTCTTCGAAAACCGCAGTTTCTTGGTACTCACTGGCTAATATAAGCGTTTCATCTAGGATTTCTCCCACTTACTAGCGCCTCTTATGACCCTGACTAAGAAAGGTGTGCAGTTCATCTGGTTAGAAGCTTGTGAAAAATATTTTCAGGATTTGAAAGGAATACTAACCTCATCCCCTATAATGATTCTTCCTAAACCTAGTAAGAGATATACATTTTATTGTGATTCTTCAAGACTCAGAATGGGTGCGGTTTTGATGCAGGGGGATTGAGTCGTGGCTTATGTATCCCGCCAGTTTAGACCTCACGAGTGGTACTATCAAACAAAGGACCTTCATTTGGTAGCTGTGGGTCATGATCTATGCTGTTGGAGACACTATTTTTTGGTTAAGAGATTTATTGTTTACATGGATTAGAAAATATTGAAATATATCTCCACTCAATAAGACATGAACTTAAGACAACGCAAGTGGGTTGAACACTTTCAGTCGTTCGACATTGAGCTTTCTTATACCCCTGGTAAGGGTAATGTTGTGGCTGACACTTTAAGATGAAAGACACAAACAAAAGCCACGTAGGTAGCCAGCAGTGAGTGGAAGATGATGGCCTTGTTTTAAGATATGCATCTGGAGGTTCAGAAGCAGAGTGGACAACCGATTCTAGTAGCTCTTACAGTGACATCCTCTCTTCTAGAGAAAGTCCGCAAGAAATAGCTGATTGACCATGAGGGTCTCGTTTTAAGGGAAAGTGTTATAGGAGAGAACCCACCTCATGGTTGGGTTATTGATGGCATTGAAACTCTCCTTTACCATGGTCATGTATGGGTACCTTCAGTTATGCAGGAAGAGATGATGATGGAATCTGACACCTCTGTTTGGTCAGTTCATCCTAGGATAACCCTAATGTATAGAGACATGTGTCGATGGTATTGGTATCCTGGTATAAAAAATAAGATAACAAGCTTCATCACTTAGTGCTCTACCTACCAAAAGGTAAAGTCATAGCACTAGCGACCTGCTGGAATCCTATAGCCTCTATTTATTCCTAAATGGAAATAGAATGACAACACCATGGATTTTGTTACAGGATTTCCAAGATCTCCTCGATACATCGATGTAGTGTGGGTGGTTATTGATTGGTTGACCAAGGTTGCACACTTATTGCCTACCTGAGAGACCTTTACGATTGATGAGATGGGAAGGCTGTATATTTGGGAATGTTTGTGACATCATGGTGTACCTCATTCTATAGTCTCAGACAGGGATTATTGATTTACTTCACGGTTCTGGCAAAGGTTGCAAAAGGCACTGGGCTCACAGGTACTTCTGAATACTGCATATCACCCTCAGACTGATGGGTAGTTCGAGAGAACTAAAAGAGTGTTAGAGGATATGTTATAGGCCTGTATCTTTGATTTTGGATGTTCTTGGTAGAAGAATTTATCTCTTTTAGAGTTTACCTATAATAACATCTTCCAAGAGACAATCCCAATGGCTCTTTACGAGGCTCTTTATGGTAGACCGTGTTGTTCTCCTTTATGCTAGCTCGAAGTAGGTGAGGTAGCTATGTTTGGTCCTCATCTCGTTCAGGATAGTTCTAAGCAAGTTTAGCAGATTCAGAAGCATATTTCTACCGCTCAGTCGAGACAATGGTCTTATACCAATCGGCACCACATACCTTTGGAGTTCGAGGTGGGATATTGGGTCTTTCTGCATGTTTCTCTGAGGTTGGGTCATAGGCGGATCTAGAGTCAGGGGATGTTATCACTGAGATATGTCGGTCTATTTGAGATAGTGGAGAGATTTGGGCCAATATCCTATCGGTTACTACTACCTCAAAGGTGTCGTTCCGTGCATGAAGTTTTCCATGCATCTCATCCTCGACAAGTACATCCAGACCCGTCTCATTCTTTTGTCCGTGGCGACAATGAGCTTGATGCTGATGCATCATTTGCGGAGAATCTTATCCATATCATCGACCATAGCATGAAGAAAATCCGAGGAAAGTCAGTCCCACTAGTCCCGTTGTTGTGGAAACACGAATGCAATCAGGACGAGACCTGGGGGCGAGAGATGGATGTATGTGCACAGTGGCTGGAACTCTTCTCTAGCGACGTTCCACAATCCTCGGAAGGGAAACGTGGGGATGAGTTGTCTTATGTAGGGGATTTTGTAACATCCCAAAATTAATCAGGTATGGACTATTTTTACTTTATTGTTTCCTAATTAATTAAGCTACTCAGGGCGTGCGCCTGTGCACCTTACTGTGGGTCCCGTGTAGCTTTTTTTAAATTTAAATATTTACCGAAATTTCATGAAAAATGTCACGTCGCGCTTTTGTGTGGTGTTTGGGTTTTAAATAATTAATTATGTATTAATAAATATTAATAAGAGATTTAAATATTATTTAAATGATAGAAAACAAGGATAAAAAGAAATTCTGAAATAAAACAAAGAGGGGGTTACAGGAAAAAGGAAAATAATTAAAATGGGGGATTCCCATTTTTAATTATTTTTGTTATTTTCCTTTACATTATTTTGTTATATTTTATATTTTATATTTTATTTCCTTTTTTCATTTTCTTTTATTTTTCTCATATTTTCCTTTTATTTTCTTTTTCTTTCTTTTCTATCTTTTTTCTCCACTCTTCTCTCCCTCTCCCACACATCACGTCGCACCGCTCAATCACGTCACACCAACCAGTAGCCCCTTAGAAAGGTCTCTAATCCCCCATAGGATGTTTTATTCATTCGCTGTTAGGTGTACAGTAAACTTTAGGGAAAGCCTAAAATTGAAAAATTGGAATCGTGCATTTTTGTTGAGAAATCGGCGCGCAGTTCGTCGCAGAAGATTGTTACCCTATATTGAGGTTTTTTTAAATCATTAATTTTCATCTGTTTTAGGTCAAATAAAATCTCACCATGGATCTTAGAGTCATTTAAGACTACGAGGTATGGTTCCTACTCACTTTACCTCCATTTCTTTGCGATTTATAAACATGGACCGTTGTTCCGTTAGTCAGTGCCTACCTGCTTTGTTCAATTTTACCCATTTTATTTACCTTGATGGTTTTACTTAATTCTTCCACCTTAATCATCTTAAATAAATTTGTTTGAATGGTTTCAACTAGATTGGACAACCCTTTGGGTTTTCCAAGATAGTCGATGAATTTTTCTTGTTAGTCGGGTTATTAATTTAATTAGTTTCGAGTATTGTGCAACACCTTTTTATTGTTTTTAAATTAAATAAATAGTTCTTTGAATTATTGAAACAATTTGGACACCCCTTTGGGCATGCCAACATGGTCGGTGTAATATTCGGTTAGCAAGATTTATTGTTTAATTAATTGCATGTGTTGCAGAGCCCCTTTTTATTGTAATTAAATTTAATAAATAGTTTCTTTGGACATGAACTTGAATTATTGGATCATTTGAACTTGTTATGATAAATTGATTATTATTTAAATGTGCATTATCAGCTTTGATTTATATAACATGTATATTTCCTTGCATGTTGTTATGATGAACTACTTATTATTTAGATGTTCACTATCTGCTGAGATTGATATGATATGTATATTGTCTTCCAAGTTATAATGATGAATTGATTATTATTTAAATGTGAATTATCCATTATGGTTGATACGATGTATATATTTCCTTACATGTTTTTATGATATACTGTTATATTTAGGCGTTGGGATGCGGGTGTATATGGTTATATTTCAAGTTGTGACTTTATATGCTGATTATGTCATATCTTCTACTGTGAAAACATTAATTAAATTCTGGGCGGGGAAAGGGGGCAGGTACCCTATTAAGGGACACCCTTAGATCCTATGTTCTTGATAGGTTACCTCTATGTGCTGGGGGGTGGTGTCCTTTTCTTTTCCGGACCAAAACTTCCCAAGACTTTCTAATATTTACGAGTGATAATGGTTCTAAAAGGGCCCATCAGGATGGATCTGTTGGCAATGTGGCTAAGCCAGTCTCAGATGACACTCGACCCCTTTTTGAAAGATCATGACAGACTCAGGGTAATCCATACCTCGGGCGAGACTTGGTCTTTCGATATATTTCTTTGGACGGGCTCAGTGGCATTGGATAAACTGACAGATGTTTTGTAGAGATACCTTTGAGATGGGCCCGAACTCCAACTCTCAACTTGAACCTTAAATAATGATGCAGTTAAGGTTTATCTTATTGCTAAATGAGTCTCTTTAGAATTGAGATTATCCTTCTGATATGTGTAAGTGTGTCTGGTTGACACTGGACTTGAACCCCAAGTTAAAGTACATTCTTGTGGTATACTTTTTCCTGGTTTTACCATACTTTATGGGTTTTATATATATAGGTGTTTGTGCATTCTGCTGACAGGTTCCCTTTCAGGATACCATATTAGGCTAAAGAAGGTGATTAGGCATGGGTGACGTTTGGGACCCGGGCTGACTTATTTATTTCATTCCACAAAAAGTTAATTATCTGGAATTATTATATAAAGTTACAATGCATTTTTATCATTCCATGAAATGGAATGGTTTAAAAACTGTGGGTGCTGACTAGCTGGGATTTTTATCTCACACCCTGTTCGGGTGTCATTGACACCTGAGTACATTACATTCTCACAGATATTGAAAAGGGTAAGTGTTTTGCTTCGGATGTTTGACAGTTAATTACTGCATAGGATGGAGACCGGGGCAGAGGACCAGGACATGAATTTGATGCAGTTGCTGCTTGTTCCTTTTCTATTAGTTGATTGTGTGTTGGGGTTATGTTTTCATGCACCTTCCATTTAGACATACATCATGGCATGTCTTCTTTTTGCAAGCTTCCACATTTGGTAATTATTATTTAGTATTATTTATTTATATTTCTTCTACATTATTTTATTCATTCACATGATTCTTCTATTTATTAGTTGTTTCCATTTACTTCTGCTGTGGTATTATCTATTACCTATGAGGGAATAGTCTCCCCCAACGACACAAAAAGGGCCCTCACTAATTGTCAGTAGCCTCTGGAATTTGAGGAGATGTGCTTGAGGTTATTTGTCCCACCAGTCTGGCCACCGTCTTAGAGGTGAGCCGGGTCGGGGCATTACAAAGTAGTATCCGAGGAGGATTTTCCTTTTGTCTTACTTTTTGGGTTAGACTGGAGACTAGGATATATTGATTTGGGATGTACTCTATGCTTGGATGTAGCTAACCCATGTTCAGGGAAAAACTCAAATTCCCGGGATGGGATTGTAGTTACTGATTATGCCAGTTACTATTGATATGATTTCACCTTGGGTGACTCACTTTTATTGCATTGTTACTGTGCTAGTATTATTGAAATAATGGGTTTACCATTTAAGCCCAATGATACGATGGAAAAACAGCCCATGCATCATAATAGGAAATATATGATTTAAATTACATGCATATTTCCATGCTATATCTAATTTTAGTGTGAATTTAACTGTTTTCATGTGAGTGATGTTGTGCTTAGTGGTAAAGTTTTGAATTACTGGTTTGTTGAATATAATCTTGTGATAGTCTACTATATGTTAGCTTGACTTAACCGACGAGGGGACTGTAGAACTGGTTTATTAATCCTTTTTAGTTTTCTTCTCTATATCGAATCCCATCTATTGAGGCAGGTTTTCTGTTGTTTAGTGCTCAGAGGTAGGATATGTACTTAACCTGTAATGCCCCGACCCCAGTTACCCAGTGTCAGTGCCTTATTACGTAACATTGGCATGATCACAAAAGATCATGTCTCGAAAGACCGATTAGTTTAGTATCCTTAAAAACACTAGATATATTCATAAGTCTTACATTACATCATAAATTAAAACAAAACTACAAAAACATCTTGTCTTCATATCCCCTCATACTATCCCTACAGGTCATTCATAAAATACTTCTTCACATCCTGGTAAAAATTAAAACATTGAAAGGGCTGACCTCAGATGCTCAGTAAGGATAAAAATATAGCGGAAGCTTTCATAAATAAACATAAACATTTAAGGCAATGATTAACTGAAACAAAATCCTTTTAAACATGATATTCCACATAATATGGCAAAATAAAATGACATAATTCCATTTACTTACTCACATGGATATTCTACTAGTCGAATAATCACATGAAATATCAATAACCACTTTTATAATGATGGAATGCATAATTCCAGACAATCATAACCACATATCCAAGGCCTCGTTCCAAGACTACAAATAAGATTTTGTCAAGGCCTTATGCCAAGACACTAGTTTGTCTCATGAGACCTACCGATGAATCAAGGATCTATAGAGGGATCCACCCGTCACTTATTAAATCCAATACATTCCTCATATGAACAGGTTTAAACATATCATAAACCATAACATAATAGTATCACATAAAACATGCATAAAGGAAACATAAGATTTCCACATTTCAATAACAAGGTATCAATAAAACACATTGATATAATAAAAACACTTTCAAAACCATTTTAAATACAAAAATAAAAGTGAATTAAAACTTGGTATTTATTTTTCAAAAAACGTTATGGCTTGTAGGGGAAGCCGAAACTCAAATAATGGTCACAGTGGTGGAGAAGTCGTTGTCGCCGCATACGTATGACAAAAAAACATTCCCTTTGACGTTTAGTAAAACACTTAGTATAAAAAATATTACATTTTGAATAAACATAATATTCAAATGGGTTTATACACCGTATAAAATAAAGTTATGTATAAAACAAAATATGCCTCAATGGAACGAGATTGAGACGACGTCCCTTACCTTGTGTCCGATTTGACTCGATCGTTCATTAACCTTTGGAATAATAAACTAGAGTTAATTTATAATTCCTTAAGAAACTTTTTCACATTCATTATTCCTTTTATTTCACTTATTACTATGTTATGAACACTATGTAATTATTTAAGTTAATAACGGTCATTTCGTCCATCTTTGGTACTTGAGTCAAAAATAAACTTCTTATAATTACAAGTTGTTCATGTGGTAAAATATCCATTATATCCAGAATTATATTCATGATGTAGATATCATATATATAATATATATCCAGTATATATATTCAATTATAATATTACATAACATTTAGAGGTAAGAAATGAAATGCACCGTTCATGGAGACGGTAAGCCGTACGTACGCATGAACGCTACTTTCATTTCTATTTCATATTTAATGGAATGAAATCATAATTATATAAAGGTATATTATAATTCCAGTATAATATCATATATAATATCATTTACTCTATCATTTATATGTCCCACATATGACATTAACGATTCAAATAACTTTGAGGGGGCGGTAGTCCACACTTCTTAAAATGAAATTATCGCTTTTACCCATAATGGAAATCATAATGGAATGCCATAAATGAAAAATAAAGAAGCATAAGGAAACCATAAACAGAATATATATCATAAATAAATATAGTGACATCTTAATGGACACCATGAAAGGTGTTAAAAGAAGATTTAACAATCATCGTTTCGTGAGGCAGTAATTCGCCACCCATAGAAATAGTATATTCTTTAACCATTAGATGAAGGTGTGTGTAAGTGTAAATAAAATACTTCTAATAAAAACATCCTAGTATATTTATGATACTGGTGTTGTTACAAAATAATGGAATAAAAATAGTTTAAGGGGTTGGAGAAGAAAAATAAAACAAAAGAACATAAGAGAAGACATTACCTTAAATTCTAGTAACTCTTTTTGAATTGAGCCAAAGGCTTCATTAGGAAGAATTCTGACCAAAGTGAGGCCTCTAGGAGTAATAGAGGGAAGTTGAGAGAGTATTTGGGAGAGTTTGTCTGAGTAAAATGTCTTTTATGGTGTTAATAAGGTGGTAGAGGTGGGGGCCTTTTATAAGGGGAGAGGAGGGGCACTCTTGGAAAGCCATGAAATGTTACATTATATAATGCGTTTCGGATTTTAAAGGTCCCAAAATTATATATTTTGAGTATAAGGTGATAAGGGTTCGAATAATACTCATAAAATAGGTTTTTGACATGTTTATGTCTTAGATATTACATTATATTTTCATTTTATTTAAATCTTTAATTAAAGTGGTAATCAATGCATCATCATGGTGTCATAAAAAATTTTAATTTATTTAATGTCTAAAAATTATAAAAAAATAACATGATGTAGGAAATCTTTTTAAATTTCCAATGAATATTTATAGTTGAAAAGGTAACTTATATAATCCCATTTAATAATTGTTTTAGTAAAACAACACATGTTTGTGACAATTTTATTTGTACTTTAAATAAAAAGTTATTAATGTCATTTTCTTACCCAAGTGGCTTCATGGGATCCCCAAGTTGACCCATGGAATGTCTTGGTCTTCCATGACTCATAAAAAAAAGGTAAGACAAGTGTAAAGGTAATTTAATATTATTATAACATTATATTTACCTTAAATTACACTAATTACCTTTAATCGTGATTAATAAAACTTAAAAATTACTATTCACCAAACATTATTTTCATCTCATTGAACCACATTTTACTTATTAATGACAATAATGTATGTCAGATTTTTGAAATTCAATTCATAGAAGTGGTGAAGTTTCAATTAAATGAAAAATTAGTTTTTTAACTACCACTTAGTAGTTTTAGTATTCATCAAAAATTGATGTTTTGCAGAAAAATACCAAAAATTCACCCTAATCTATAAATGATATTCTGAATTCAAAAATGATGTATATTTTACAAAATTACAAACATGTAAGTTGAATTAATTAATTTTATAATTAATTCCCATTGTCAAAACAAGTAGCCTGTTTTTAAGAAACAATATCAAACAAAATATTGACAATTGTTTATTTCCAATTTCAATGTGAAATTAATTCTAAGGACCACCATTGGATAACATGGTAAAAGTATATTCTAATTATAATTTAAAACCACTCCATAGTATAATTTATCACTATATATTATTTTGATTAAAAAAGTTGTATTTAGGTATTTTATTGCTATTCATAGAAAATTGGAAGTTCTCAGAAAATTACAAAAAATTCAACTTAGGATAATTTCGATATTCCGAATACAAAAATGATGTCCATTTTGAAATATAAAATTTATATAATTTCACAAAGTGGGTACTACTATTCATAATAGCTACTTTGATTGGATGTGGTGTGTTAGAACTCGAGGTTGCATACAACACACGATGCTCTATTATTCAATGAGAAGCGTACCATGGAAGCTTGGGGTGTTACATTCTCCCCTCCTTCAATAAATTGCGTCCTCACAATTTGAAATTGATCATCGAAAATTAAAGGTTGAAATTTGAAAATACCTTTGTGGAAAACCCACATCGGAAATAAGGTTAATAAAATTTAGCCTTAATAATAGGTAAAAGGAAATGAAAAAGTCCCCACCAAATTATGATCTCGATTAGGAGAACATTGGTGGTAATTAGAGACATATAATTGGAGGAAAAACATAAATATCTGTAGGGACTGCTTAAGGTCATCAATCACAAATAGGTGTAAAATTCAGGGCCTCAAAGCCATCAATCTATGGTGATTTAAAATATCATCAGTTCAACAAAACATAAGGTATTAGGATAACACCTTTTTTGTTTTAAAATCCCTTTAACAAAGTTTAAGAATTAATTTATTCATAGAAGAAGAGAGAGGTATATATATATATATTTGAAATGTAGAGTTTCAACCTTCAACTAATTCCTACCACAAACTAATCTTTCCCTCAAAAAGACAATAGAACTCAAAAATATTATATTTATCCTAATCGTACAAGGTTCTATATATTAACACATTCCATATAGATTAGGAAAACTATTTTTTAATAACTAGGGACTTCCTGTAGGCTAGTGGTCAATAATAAAGGCATGCCGCACTATGGTTGTCGGTTCGATTCTTCTAGCTTTGTCCGACGCAACGGGTTCTCCCCCAACCTGAAGGTTGTCCTTTTTCTAAAACTATAGTATTATAATATTCTAAAAACAATCTTCAGAAATGATTTAACCTTAAATAATAATATCAAAAGTTCAACTTAATCCATTCCAACCATTATAGTTATCCAAAATACCTCTGTCCAGACATTCTCTAAAAGGTCTCTAAATTCAAAAATCAATTGTAACATCAGATTCCACAAACAAAGTAAAGTTTCTCTTATTGTCACATACTAAAAATATGATTACCTTCAACATATTAAAACTTTAATGAAAACAACAAGTACTTCAGTACAATCCTTATATATATATCACATTATTCATATAACCAAAATATAATACTTGAGTCCAAAAGCACCAATACATTAATTATTCCACTTCAACTATAGTAATAGCATAAGATTGGCCTTCATCCCTTGGACTTTTCTGAGGCAATTTTCCCTTACGCTTAGGAAATTCATTTGCATAATTACACATTTCCATACAATTATAGCATTCATCACTGATAACCTCTTTCTTTCCCTTGAAATCACAAGACTGGTGACCTTCTTCTCCACATTTATAACAAACTCTTATTACATTTAGGCAAGTACCGGGGTGATTATTCCCACAATTATCTCATAATGGAAAATCCTTCTTTCCCCTTTTCCCTTTATCTGTCTCTTGTTCCACTGTTCTCTTCTTCTATTACTTTACTTAATTGTAATAATATTTAAAGAATTCCTTTTCTATCTTGACAGCACACGAGACTATATCTTCATACACTGAGAAAGATTGTGATACTAAAGCACAATGGAGAAATGGTTTTAACCCATCAAATAAATGATCAATATTACTTCTGGGGTTACGTATACAGTCTGCAGCATGCCCCGCTAACCTTGTAATGTTATACTCATACTTTGCAACATTCTCATCCTCCTATTTCCTCAGACTCAAAAATTTCCCTTCCATATCTGCTCGATGGACATGTGGAAAGAATTTTTCTAAGAAAATTTCCTTAAACTCCCTCCATTCCATTCTTGATACTTCTTCATCTTCCTTTGTGTTTTGAATCAGCAACCACCATTTATCGGCATCTCCAGTGAGGTGGTAAACTGCCATGACAACTTTCTCTCTTTCACTACTCCCAAAGTCATGGAATATTTTCTCTAGGGAGTTTATCCATTTCTCAGCTACTAAGGGATTTACACTCCCATTGAATGTTGGTGGTTGTTACCTCATGAAGAGGTCTAACATTGATCCTCCATGTTGCAGATCAGGGTACTCCATATGAGTAAGGTTATTATTCATAACCTGAGTGAGTTGTCCCAGTATAGTGATAAGCTGATCAGCACAAGTTGTATCACCAACTCCATTATAATTATCTTGAGAAAGAGGAAAATCCCTACATGGAGTGCGTGCATTGATAGAGTTTCCATTCCTTCCACTAGGTGCCATTTCTAAACAATGTCATAAACTAGATTAGTTTATGAATCAAAATACATAATTCCAAACTTGTAAAACACTTAACATAAATTGAAATTTATATATATATAATCTATCAAAAATGTTTTCTTTGAGGAATTCTATACTCATAAACCCTTCCTAATGGTTTTGAAAGAAATCATGAATTATCCTAAGCATATCCTCCGGGAGTGTCGTAACTAAGAGTGCAGCAAGGCCCATTGTCGTGCACCAGTTCCCCTTCGAGTCTAGCTCAAAGAGGTGTTTTCGGGTTTTACCCCTAGGTACATCTGTTCCAGAGCCGCCTCTACCTGCTCGTATCCAGAAAAATATGTATTTCTCGTAAAATATACAAAATCTATACTTTACCAAAATTCTAGGATGTTCTTCTATACTAATCATCAAAGTCTATCTTAGGTCTTTGTGCTCTAATCGGAGTTTATCTAAATATTGCTTCCAAGGTTAATACTAAACTACCTCTGATACCAACTATAATTCCCCGACCCGAGTTACCCAGAGTCGGTGCATTATTACGTAACATTGGAATGATCATAAAAGATCAAGTCTCAAAAGACCGATTAGTTTAGTAGCCTTGGAAACACTAGATATATTCATAATTTTTACATTACATCATAAATTAAAACAAAACTACAACAACATCTTGTCTTCATATCCCCTCATTCTATCCCTACAGGTCATTCATAAAATACTTCTTCACATCCTTGAAAAAATTAAAACATTGAAAGGGGTGAGCTCAGATTCTCAGTAAGGATAAAAATATATCGGAAGCTTTCATAAATAAACATAAACATTTAAGGCAATGTATAATTGAAACAAAATCCTTTTAAACATGAACGTCAGCATAATATGGAAAAATAAAATGAAATAATTCCATTTACTTATTCACATGGATATACTACTAGTCAAATAATCACATGCAATATCAATAACCACTTTCACAATGATGTAATGCATAATGCCAGAATATCATAACCACGTAGCCAAGCCCTCGTGCCAAGACTACAAATACGATTTTTTCAAGGCCTTGTGCCAGACACTAGTTTGTCTCATGAGACCTGCCGATGCATCGATGATCTATAGCGAGCTCCACCCGTCACTTATTAAGTCAAATGCATTCCTCATATGAATAGGTTTAAACATATAATAAACCATAACATAATCATATCACATAAAACATACATAAAGGAAACAGAACATTTCCACATTTCAATCACAAGGTATCAATAAACAACATTGATATAATAAAAACACTTTCAAAACCATTTTAAATACAAAAAAAAGAGAATTAAAACTTGGTATTTATTTTTCAAAAAAGTTATGGCTTGTAGAGGAAATAGAAACTCAAATAATGGTCACGGCGGCAGAGAAGTCGTTGTCGCCGCATACGAATGACAAAGAAACATTCCCTTTTGTCGTTTAGTAAAACGATTCTTGTAAAAAAGATTCCCTTTTGAATAAACATAAAATTCAAAGGGGTTTATACACCTTATAAAATAATGTTGTGTATAAAACAAAATTTTCCTCAATGAAACGAGATTGAGACAAAGTCCCTTACCTTGTGTCCGACTTGACTCGATCGTTCTTTAACCTCCTGAATAATAAACTATAGTTAATTTATACTTGATTAAGAACCTTTTTCAAGTTAATTATTACTTTTATATCCCTTATTACCATGTTGTGAACATTATGTAATTATTTAAGTTAATAACGGTCATTTCGTTGATCTTTGGTACTTGAGTCAAAAATAAATTTCTTATAATTACATGTTGTTCATGTTGTAAAATATCCATTATATCCAAAATTATATTAATGATTTAGATATCATATATATCATATATATATATATATTCAGTATATATATGCATTTATAATATTACTTAACATTTAGAGGAAAGAAATGAAATGCACTGTTCATGGGGACGGTACGCCGTACGTACGCATGAACGCTACTTTCATTTCTATTTCATATTTAATGGAATGAAATCATAATGATATAAAGGTATATTATAATTACAGTATAATATCATATATAATATCATTTACTCCATCCTGTATACGTCCCACATATGGCATTAACGATTCAAATCACTTTGAGGGGGCGGTAGTCCACACTTCCTAAAATAAAATTATCGCATTTACCCATAATGGAAATCATAAAGGAATTCCATAAATTAAAAATACAGAAGAATAAGGAAAACATAAACAAAATATATATCATAAATAAATATAGTTACATCTTAATATCCACCATGAGAGGTGTTAAAAGAAGATTGAACAATCATCGTATCGT
The DNA here is from genome assembly GCA_963277665.1 of Viscum album. Lineage (NCBI taxonomy): Eukaryota > Viridiplantae > Streptophyta > Magnoliopsida > Santalales > Viscaceae > Viscum > Viscum album. The sequence continues at coordinate 29,331,410 of OY728164.1, read as the reverse complement.
GAGGCAGTAATTCGCCACCCACAGATTCAGTATGTTCTTTTACCATTAGACGAAGGTGTGAGTTAATGTAAATAAAATCCTTCTCGTAAAAACATCCTATTATATTTAAGATACTGTATTTTTTACAAAATAAACGAATAAATAGAGTTTAATGGGTTGGAGAAGAAAAATAAAATGAACGAACATAAGAGAAGACATTACCTTAAAATCGGGTAACTCTTTTTGATATGAGCGAAAGGCTTCCCTGGGAAGACTTCTACCCAAAGTGAGGCTTCTAGGAGTAATAGAGGGAATTTGAGAGAGTATTTGGGTAGATGTTGGCAGAGAAAAATTTCTTTGATGGTGTGAATAAGGTGTTAGAGGTGGGGGCCTTTTATAAGAGGGGTGGAGGGGCACTCTTTGAAAGTCATGAAATGTTACATTATATAATGAGTTTCGGATTTTAAAGGTCCCAAAATTAAATATTTCTAGGATAAGGTGATAAGGGTTCGTAATCTACAAATCCAATAGGTTTTTTACTAGCGTAAGTCTTAGATTTTGCATTATCTTTTCATTTTATTTAAATCGTTAATTAATGAGGTAATTAGTGCATCATCGTGGTGTCATATAAAAATTTAATTTATATAATGTCTAAAAATTATAAAATAAATACCAAGATGTAGGAAATATTTTTATACTTCCAATGAATATTTATAGTCTAAAAGTTATCTTATATAACCCCATGTAATAATTGTTTTAGTAAAACAACGCATGTTTGTGACCATTTTATTTTTACTTTAAATAAAAAGTTATTAATGTCATTATCTTACCCAAGTGGCTCTATGGGGTCCCCAAGTTGACTCAAGGATTTTCATGGTCGGACATGACTCATCCAATAAGTGTTGGACAAGTGTAAAGGTAATTTCATATTATTATAACATTATATTTACTTTAAATTACACTAATTACCTTTAATCGTGATTAATAAAACTTAAAAGCTACTATTCACCAAAAATTATTTTCAGCTCATTGAACCAAATTTTACTTACTAATGAAAAACATATATGTTAAATTTTTTAAATTCAATTCACATAAGTGGTACAGTTTCATTTAAACGAAAAATTAGTTTTTTAACTACCACTTAGTGGTTTCACTATTCATAAAAAAATTGGAGTTTTGCAGAAAAATACCAAAAATCCACCCTAAGAAATAATTTATATTCTGAATTCAAAAATGATGTCTATTTTAAAAATTCTAAACATATAAGTTGCATTAATTAATTTTATAATAAATTCCCGCTGTCAATACAAATAGCGTGTTTTTAAGAAACAATATCAATCAAATGATTGACAATTGTTTATGTCCAATTTCACAGTGAAATTAAATCTAATGACCACAATTGGATAAAATGGTAAAAGTATATTATAATTATACATTAAAACCACTAAATATTATAATTTATCACTATAAATTATTTTGATTAAAAAAGTAGTTTTTAAGTAATTTTTACTATTCATAGAAACTGGAAGTTCTCAGAAAATTACAAAAAATTCAACTTATGATAATTTCGATATTACGAATACAAAAATGAAGTCCATTTTGAAATATAAAATTTATATAATTTCAAAAATTGTGTATTAATATTCATAACGGCTACATTGATTGGTCGCAGTGTGTTAGAACTCGAGGCCGCGTACCACATGTGCTGCTCTATTATTCAAAGAGGAGCGTACCATGGAATCTTGGGGTGTTACATAACCTCTTTTGAACCATACTTGTTTTTATCACATTCCTTACTCCTTTATATCTGCTGCTATTGTTGAGAGTCTTGGTCTTTCAATTGAGTACCATTATGGCATCATGTCTCTCGACACTCCACTGGGGGTCAGAACAGAGGGTGTATGCTAGTGCCAAGAGTGCCCCCTTGAAATAGGGGGGTTCTGTTTTGTTTGGAATCTCTATATCCTCGACATGTCTGACATAGAAGTCATTATTGGTATGAATTGGATATCTCCTTATCATGCCCAAGTGGATTTTAATCTCCGTCAGGTGTCCTTTACATCCCCTGAGGGTGACACATATATTTACAAAGGAGAATGGGATATGCAGGCAGACCGAGCTAAGCCTAAATACGTAGGGCTGGGCAGAGTGACAGCTCTGTTGGAATGTCTCTTCAAGAGTCACCAGGTAACATAGCTAGATGAATTCCCTCTAGTGGTGGATCTTTTTAGCGACGTTTTCCCCGACGAATTCGTTGGCTTACCTCTTATGAGATACGTGGAGTTCACTATCGAGCTAATGCTAGGTGCAACACCAGTGTCTATTTCTCCCTATAGGATGGCACCAACAGAGCTACACGAACTCAAAAAGCAGTTTGAAGACCCCGAGGATAAGGGTTTCATCAGACATAGCACATCGCCATCGGGTTCACCTGTCCTTTTTTCCAAGAATGTAGACGGTACCCTAAGGTTATGCGTGAATTATCATCGACTCAACCAGATCACGGTAATGAATCGATTAACGTTTCCTCATATAAATAATCTCCTTGTCTTGCTCCAGGGGGAAAATATTTTCCCAAAGAATGATCTATGGTCGGGATATCACCAGGTGCTTGTGTGACCATTTGACATACCACGTACAACATTTCAAAGTAGATATGGCTTGTAAGAGTATCTGGTTATGCCATTGGGCCTCATGAATGTGCTAGCAGTCTTCATGGACCCGATGAACTAGGTTTTTTATCTATATCTTGATTCCTTTATGGTAGTCTTCATGGATGACATCTTAGTGAATTCACGTTCCTGACACAACCATAAAACCCATCTTGAGATCATGATCAGTACACTAAGAGAGCACCATATATACACTAAGATCAGAAAAATCCCACTTCTGGATTGATAATGTTCACTTCCTGGGTCATATTATATCTAAAGTAGGGGTATTAGTTGACGTAGAAAAAGTGAGAACTGTGGTTTCATGGGAGAATCCCAAGAGTTTCTTCGACATCCACATTTTCTTGGGACTCATTGGATAATATAGGCATTTAATCCATGATTTATCCCGCTTAGGAGTTCCTCTTATGGCCCTGGATAAGAAAGCTGTGAAGTTCATCTGGTCAAAAGTTTGTGAAAAGTCTTTTCAAGAGTTGAAAGGAAGACTAACCTAAACATCAATCCTAATACTACCTGAACCTGGTAGGAGCTATACAGTTTATTGTGATGCATCAGGAATCAGACTAGGAGCAGTTTTGATGCAGGGTGATCGAGTCATGCCTTATGGATCCCGCCAGTTGAGACCTCACAAGTGAAACTATCTTACACAAGACCTTGAGTTGGAAGCTGTGGTTTATTCCCTACGATGTTGGAGACACTATTTGTTGGGTGAGAGATTTTTTGTTTACACGGATCATAAAAGCATGAAATATATCTCCACTAATGGGACATGATCTTAATGCAATGGTGGTGGGTCAAATAATTGCAGTCATATGACATTGAGCATGATTATAACCATGGTAAGGGTAATGTTATGGCATAAACTTTAAGCCTCAAGACATAGACACATGCCGTGCAGGTAGCCAAAAGTGAGTGGAAGATGATGGCCTTGTTTTAAGAGATGCATCTAGAGGTTCAAGAGAAGAGTGGACAACCTGTTCTTGCAGCTCTTATAGTAACATACTCTGTTCTAGAGCAAGTCCACATGTAACAGTTGATTGACCCTAAGGGTCTTGTTTTGAGGGAATGTGTTACAGGAGAGAACCCACCTCTTGGTTGGGTTATTTATTCCAGTGAAACTCTCCTTTACCATGGTCGTGTATGGGTACCTTTAGGTATGCAGGAATAGGTGATGAAAGAATCTAACACCCCTATTTGGTTAGTTTATCCTAGGATGACCAAAATATATAGACACACGTGTCGACAATATTGGTGGTCGGGTATAAAAAAGAATATAACAGGTTTCATTACTCGGTTCTCCACCTACCAACAGGTAAAGGTAGAGCACCAACTACCTGATGGGCTCCTACAACCTCTATCAATTTCTAAATGAAAATGGAATGAAAAAACCATGGATATTTTAATAGTCTTTCCATGATCTCCTCGATACAGTGATGTAGTGAGGGTGGTTATCGATAGGTTGACCAAGGTTGCGCACTTATTTCCTATCCAAGAGACCTCTAAGATTGATGAGTTGGGAAGGGTGTATATTCAAGAAATTGTGTGACTTCATGTTGTACCTTGTTCTATTGTCTCGGACAGGGATGATCACATTACTTCGTGGTTATGGCAATGGTTTCAAAAGGCACTGGGCTCACAGGTACTTCTGAGTACTGCATATCACCGTCAGACCGATGGGCAGTCTGAGAGAACTATACGAGTGTAAGAGAATATGTTACGGGCCTGTATCCTTGATTTTGGAGGTTCCTAAGAGAATAATTTACCTCTTGTTAAGTTTACCTACAATAATTCCTTCTAGGTGACAATACAAATGGCTCCGTACGAGGCTCTCTATGGTAGACCGTGTCATTCGACTTTACACTAGCTCGAAGTAGGTGAGGCATCTATATTGAGTCCTCATCTCATTCAGAAGACTTCTGAGCAAGTTTAGTTGTTTCAGATGTGTATGTCTACCACTCAGTCTAGAAAAAAGTCTTATTCTAATCATCTTCACAGACCACTGAAGTCCGAGGCGGGATATCGGGTCTTTCAACGTGTTTCTCTGAGGTTGGGTCATAGGAGGGTCTGGAGGCAGTGGAAGTTATCACCAAGATATGTCGGTCTGTTCGAGATAGTGGAGAGATTTTGGGCGGTAGCCTATCGATTACTGCTACCTTAGAGGTGTCAATCCATGCATGACGTTTTCCATTTATCTCATCTTCGACAATATCATCCAGACCCGTCTCATTGTTTTGACCCTGACATCATCGAGCATGATGCTAATACATCTTTTGCGGAGCATCCAATTCGTATCATCGACCGTAGCATGAAGGTCCTCCAAGTAAATTCAGTAACACTAGTCCCGGTGTTGTGGCAACACGAATGCGTTCAGGACGAGACCTAGGAGCGGGAGACGAATGTATGTGCACACTGACAGGAACTCTTCTCTGGCGACATTCCACTACCCTCGGAAGGGAAACTCAGGGATGAGTTGTCTTAAGTAGGGGAGTTTGTAACATCCCAACCTTAATCAGGTACAGACCATTTTTACTTTATTATAGCCTAATTAATTAAATGACCTGGGGTGCACGCATGCGCACCTCTCTGTGGGTCCTGGGTAGTTTTTTTTAATTTAAATACGTACAGACATTTCATGAAAAATGTCACATCGCACTATGGAATAGTGTTTGGGTTTTAAATAATTAATTAAGGATTTTAAAAGATTAATAATAGATTTAAATAATATTTAAAATAACGAAAAAAAGGAAAAAATAATTTTTCTAAAATAAAATAAAGAGGGGGTTATGGAAAAAATGAAAATAATTAAAATGGGGGATTCCTATTTTTAATTATTTTTGATATTTTCCTTTCCATTATTTTTTATTTTATATTTTTTCTTTTATATAATTATTTCGTTATCTTTTATTTTTTTCTTATTATTTTTATTTTCCTTTTCATTCTTTTCTCTCTTTTTTTCTCCTCTCCTCTCTCCCTCTCCCACTCATCATGTCAGACAACTCAATCCTATCTCACCAACTAGCATCCCCTTCAGAAGGCCACTACTCCTCCATCTGAAGTTAAATTCCTTCATCGTTATGTGTGTAGTAAATCTCAGGAAAAGGTTAAAATTGCGCAATTGGAATCTTGTATTTTCATTGAGTATTCTATGCGTAGTTCATCACGGAAGATTGTTACCCTATTTTAGGGTTTTTCTAAAATACTTTGTTTTCATCTATTTTAGGTCAAATAAAATCCCACCATGGATCTTAGAGTCATCTAAGACTATAAGGTAGAGTTCCTACTTGCTTTCCCTCTGTTTCATTGTGATTTATAAAAACACACTATTGTGCCGTTAGTCGGTGCCTACCTGCTTTGTTCAATTTTACCCCTTTTAATTACTTTAAGGGGTTTAATTAATTTTTGATGCCTTAATCATCTTAAATATATTTTTTGAATGTTTTCCACAAAATCGGACACCCCTTTGGGTGTGCCAACATAGTCGGTTATATTTTTCTGTTAGCTAGGTTATGAATTTAATTAGCCGCATGTATTACACAACCCCTTTTTATTGTTTGTAATTCAAATGAATTGTTGTTTGAATTATTGCATCAATTTGAGCACCCTTTTGGGCTTGCCTAAATGGTTGGTGTAATATTCTGTTTGCTAGGTTTATTGTTTAATTAATTGCATGTGCTATAGAGCCCCTATTTATTGCAATTAATTTTAATAAATAGTTTCTTTTGACATGAACTTGAATTGATGGATCATTGGCACTAGTTATGATAAAATTATTATAATTTAAATGTGCATTATCCGCTGAGATTGATATGACAAGTATATTGCCTTGCATGTTTTTATGCTCAACTGCTTATTATTTATATGTTCACTATCTACTGAGATTGATATGATATGTATATTTTATTGCAAGTTGTTATGCTTAAAAGATTATTATTTAAATGTGCATTATCCGCTGAGGTTGATATGATATGTATATTCCCTTACAATTTTTTATTCTATAATGTTACATTCATGCCTTCTGATGCGTGTGTATCTTGTTATTTTTAAAGAAGGAACTATATATGCCGATTATGTCATATCTACTGCTATGACAACTTTAATTAAATTCAGGGCTGGGAAAGGGGGCGAGTCCTATATTAACGGCCACATTTATATCCTCCATTCATGACGGGTTAGCTCTATGTATCGGGGGGCGGTGTTGTTTGATTTTCTGGACCGAAGATTCCCCACACTTTCTTATAATTATGAGTTATACAGGTTCCAATAGGTCCCATCGGGATGCATCCCTTGGGAATGTAGCAAAGCCAGTCTCAGATTACACTCAACCCCTTTTTGCGAGATTGGGACAGACTCAGGGTAAATCCATGTTTCGGGCGTTACATGGTCTTTCAAAATATTGCCTTGGTCGAGCTCAGTGGCAATGGATAAATTAATAATTTCCCATATCAATACCTTCGGGATGAGCTCAGACACCAACTCTCAACTTGAACCTTAAATAATGATGCACTTAAGGTTTATCTTATTGCTAATTGAGTCTCTTGAGAATTGAGATATCCTTCTGATATGTGGAAGTGTTCCTGGTTGACACTGGACTTGAACCCCAAGTTAAAGCACAATATTAGGGTATACTTTTTACTAGTTTTACCTTGCTTTCTAGGTTTTATATATATATGTGTTTGTGCAGTCTGCTAACAGGTTCCCTTTCATACTACCAGCTTAGGCTGAAGCAAGTGATTAGGTCCGGGTGCCGTTTGGGACCCGATATGACTTATTTATTAAATCGCACTTAAAATTAATTATCTAGATTTATTATATAATGTTACACTATATTTTTATCATTTCATGAAATGTAAAGGTTTAGACACTATGGGTTCTGGCCTGCTGGGATTTTTATCTCACACCCTGCTCGGGCGTTATGGACACCCGAGTAGATTACATGCTCACATGTATTAACAAGGGGACATGTCATGCTTATGATGTTTGACTATTCATTACTTCTTAGGATGGAGACTGGGGCAGTGGACAGGGCCCTGCACATGATGCAGTAGCTGCTTGTGTCTTTTCTTTTAGTTGACTATGTGTTGGGGTTCTGTTTTCCTGCACTTTCAGTTTAGACCTACATCATGGCATGTCTTCTTTTTGCTAGCATCCACATTTGATAGTTATTATTTAGTTGGATTTATTTATATTACTTCTACTACAGTTTATTCATTCACATGCTTCTTCTATTTAATAATTTTTGTCGTTTACTTATGTTGTGATATTATCTGTTACTTATGAGGGAATAGTCTCCCCCACGGACACAAATTGGTCCCTCGCTGCTAGTCTATAGTCATTGGAATTTGGGGATATGTTCTTGAGGTTATGCGACCCACCAATCAATCCATTGCCTTAGAGGTGAGCCGGGTCAGGACATTATAGTGGAACCCTTTTTCGGGTGTCTAACCTTCGATATATAAGAAAATAGATCCACATTTCTTGAGGAATATTCATTCCATTTATTTGGAGGGATCTTCTCTCTTCCTTAACACATCCTAGAGAGATAACTATTCTTTTGAAGTTCTAAATCCATGAACACATTCTTAGATTAAAGGAAGGGAGTCGTAGTGAACATTAGGATGTCAATGGTGTCGTTAGACCTCCTCACTAGCACCCAGATTCTTATGAATGACATTCATATATATTCATGATGCATTTATGCATGATCTAGATGTGTTCAGGCTCAAATCCATAGAGAAATGGTTGTCTTTAATGAATGATAGTAAAACATTTATTTGATCTAACCAATGTATTTATTTGATTAAATTTTATGCTTAAATAATTTACAAGATACCTTTATGCTTTAACTGGCGCTCAAATAACTGAATATGATGATGTTACATCATTATAAAGTTGAAAATTATAAAATCCATCACCCATCAGAACCCACTACATGCCGCAATACCAATAGGATTGAGTATCACCTATTATAGCATTGTACTAGTCATCTCTTTCTTTACCTTTTAAAAAATATTAATCATTAATAATAATAATAATATAATTGTTAAGAAATAACAGAACAATTATTAATATTAAAATGATTATTTTAATTGGTAATAATAATAAAAATGTGATTAATAATTAATAAAAATTAATTAAGATTAATTAATATAATTAATAATTATATAATTTTTTCTAATTAATAATATATTTATTTTATAATTACTAATAACAATAATCTGAAAAGGCATGAGATAGGAGTTGGCAGTCCCAAACACACATTTCCAAAAACATAAAATAAAAGAAAAGGTAAAAATAATAAATAATTGGGATGAATAAGTGGACATCAAGGACCATATATTTGAAGGTATATTTCAAATATAACGTTTGGATTCTCAAAAAGAATAACTTATTTTACTTGATTTTATAAAATTTCCCTGATAAATAATAGAAAATTAAATGAAAGGTGGGGCGGTGTTGTAGTAATATTATAGTATACACCACTGATTACCTAGTGGGAGCCCCATAGTACTTGATATGCTTTAGTTGGTATACAGAACCCACTAGATGGACACTCACTAGTTAGTGACCTTGGAAAGAGTAGCTGATGTTTTTCACTCTCAATTCCTTTATTGATATTTTATTACTTATTTGAAAACCATATTAAATACCTATTACTCCCTTTTTTCTAGACGTACATATCCAAAAACTATTCTTCCCCAGCTTATCCTTTATTTTTATTAGATTGTAATACTGTTAAATTCATATTTGATATTTATTTTTCAAGTGTCTGCACTAAAAAAGGTTTTCCATTTTCATTGCCATGAAATCCATGATATGATCCTCATTTAGAAAATACTATTCAATTTTAGGTGTAAAGTTATCTCTCAACTTGAACAAGAAACTAATGGGGAATCAATGTGTTTAATAAATCCTCCCATATCGTGGGGCAAAGATTCCTCAAATATGGTTTTCCTATCTAAGGATGAAGTAGTGAGAACATCCCATTGGTATTAGGATATACATTCCATCCATTATTGATGAAATAGGTTTTATAGACCTTAAAATTAATTTTTAAGGTCTTCTAAGAACTTTTTATCCTAAAAAACACTATCTAATAAGTAAATATAGTAGAAAAGGGTACAGTTTATTTCCACGGATTCAATTTCACTTATCATGGAAAAATAGACTTAAAGATATAATATTATAACCCAATTAAGTTGGGAATCATTTTAGAAAAAAGAAATGTGTTAAACGAAATCACACCACAAATCCTTATTCATGAAGGGAACATCCTTCATGGCCACATATCATGTTTGCATTGTACATTCATTTATTAAATTAGGGAATAAATAATTCACACTCACATGGTTTCTTCTTGATTTTATGATTCCATTTCACTTATTCTCTTACCCCATGCTCTTATGGGTATCATCATGCTTGAGATAGTCCTTCGTTCACATGTGGTCGCTTCAAGATTTGGGTTTACATCATGTAATGTTATTTATTTGGTTCCATGAAACCAAATTATTACATATTCTCTTACCCTGTGATGGCCTCATACTTCCTATGTGGCCAACTATTTCAAAAGGATTGAATATAAATACCGATCACACTATTCGAGAAGGATTTTCCAGTTGAATAAAATTTCATCATAGAAAAATATAACTCCTCCATCTCAACAATAAAATTAATTACAAATAAATCCCTTATAGAGTTCATAATCCAAATATAGAGAAGGAATAATGAAAAGTACCTTGAATACTCTTTATGAAATTCAATACCAAGAGAATTGACTACAAATATCCTTCTGGTACTCCTTATTTAATGAAAATTTGTGACACCACACATGTATGGAATCGTGGAAGGATAATTCGTTGACCAAACATAGGAACACAGTTCATGGAGGGCTATTTCTGAGGCTCCTTCATGGATAAATCCCATAAACATAGTTTTTTAGGGTTGTTCATGATGCATTGCCTATGAACTGGCATAATTAAATGATATTTTATGTCCATTCACCTCGAAAAATGAATTATTAGTAAAAATAAGTACACATAAATTACATCTTACCCTCCTCCCAATGGTTGATGACAACAATGCCTCTAAATTAAAAAAAAATTGAGTTATGGGAAGACCAAACATTATCGTTTCCTTTCCTTCACTCATATCATCTATCATGAAAAAATAAACCCAAACAAACTTATTAAATTCTTCCCATAAAGTTTAAAAAGTTGAAAAATCAATTCCATCAAATATTCTCCCAAAACCACCAAATTTAGAATACCACGATGTTAACATCAATTTGACCCCCATCAATCATGTTTTCACTTAATAATAGTCTCTCACAGTTTTTTTCCTAGACTGATAGGTTGGTCGGGGTATTTATGATCATGCACTATGGTATCATTGATTTCAATTATTATAATGATAATGATAATTCCACTCATAGACCATAATTCTCATGTTTTCTTACAAGTGTGAGTTTTCCACCTGTTGTTTCCACTCAATGAGCCTAGGTAGGGAACATTCCTTATACTAGGTGTAAGAATTGAATGATTCCCCCACCTGAGTCACCTACCATGTCAATTATCTCTAGGAATTATCTATTCCTATTACCATAAACATAGGGTTGGAAATATATGATTAAGCCCATAAATATTTCCCATGAGTCCATATTCTATATGTGTCTAATCATACTTTACCATCCAACCATCAATCAATAAAAATTGAATGAACATCTGGGTATCCAATATAGTTCAAATACCTAATAATTATCTTATAAATGATCTTTTCCTAGTTATCAATTAGTTAATGAAAACCATATGATCATCCCATGTTAAAGTCGTCACCCAAATTTACTGGGCCATATCCCCCATGAAGCATATCAGAAATGGGCACTATTACCTATGATTCATCACATACTCAATGGGATATACTTCAGACAAGTCATCTAATAATCCAAAATGCATTATATTCACTATAAGTTGAGTGATAAAGGGTTTTCCATACAAAAGTACGACACCAACCATTTCTAGGACACATTCACTTAGAATGCATAACTATATGACTTTGAAATATATAGCGTGACTTCGTTACTAAACTATGTTGATTTGTATGGGATGTTCAGGCTGCATTAAAACATCCTTAAAATTAAAATTTATGTTATTTATAAATTCTGAAATATATTGGTCATGTTTGTTTATTATTTTAATGTATTTTGGATGCTTTTGGAAGCCCAAATATTTTTTTGAATGAGTTATGGAATCAACAAGTAGCGTGGGGCTACATAGGTTCCATCAGCTATCCATTACAGTACCACCAGTGTTACAGTGTAGATGGAAGTAGCCTATAATGAACCTGGATACTAATGGTAAGTCGATATAAATCAACTAGTTCCTCGGTGGTTGAGATAGTTTTTGTAACGCCCTAAAGTTTAGTCAATGAAAAATTCCCATATTATATTTTTTTCATATAGTAAAATCTCATGAAACCAAAAAAAAAACTAAAAATAACTATGTGACCTATAAACACAATATTGTTACTTCTGTGATTTTAATTTCATAAATATAACATACACGGTTGCGATCAGTAAGATGTTTGGAGTCCGATCAGACAACCAGAATATTTGGTCTATAGTAACCGACCCTTAGGAATAGTAATGTTACCCTTATGAATAGTAATACGACCCTTATGAATAGTAAATCATCCAAGTGAATAAGTAAACATACCAATACAAGTATAAATAAAATTTATCCATCTTATAAGTGACCATATAATATAATTATATCATAGTGTAGGTATTTTTTGGAGTCTTGTATATTTAATTACAATTTTATGTTTAATTTATTAATTTACATGAAAATTTATTTTCATCAAATTTATTAATAAATAATTATTTTGAATACTTATGATTATATTCTAATTTTAAAGGGCCTTATTTTAATTTTTAATTGTGTTATAAAAAAAGTTTTAATTTTAATATTTTTTATTTTTCAAGTAAATAATGATTTTAATTAAAAATTAAATTTCACTTATTTTGAAAATAATTTTCATAAAATGGAATTCATTTTTTAATTCTACATATCTAAAAATGGTTGGGGTGATTATTTTGGGTTTTTTTAGAAATACTAGAATATTTATTGAATAGTGAAATATGGTAATTTGCTGTATATATACATTATATTTTAAATACGCTATTTATTGAGTCCTGGATGGTGTAAGAACCTTGGTTTCAAACTAACATGAATATATTACTATTTATTTTACAATAGTCAATAATATTATTTTCCATGAGATAAATAATTAAATAATGAATAAAATATTAAGATTACCCTCCTCTCATCCACTATAAAATCCACCTGCACACCCCTGTTATCTTCACTCCACTCATGCCTTGGTCCAAGTCCAAATTCTTCTCAAATACCTCCTTATGCACATATTTCACTTCCATCTTCCCTTGGTATCTTCAGAAGACAAAATCATTTCCCTTAAATAGGTTCTCAAGAACTATATATTCATGAGGTAAATTCTTCTTTTCATTTCTTTGGTTTTCTTTCATGTTCTATTTTTTTATTTTTATTTTCTCACCTCCATTCATCCAAATGTTATGATAAATCCAGTTTCATAAATTTAATATAATGTTTTTTATGATAATATAATAATTCATCATCATCATGCTTTCCACCTTTTATTATTCTATAAATGAAAACATCATTCAAGATGTGTTAATTTATCACATTCAAGGACGACGAGTTTCCAATTTCTTTTACCATATCCAATTCTGGTCATGAAACCATTTTTATAGTTGGAGCAGACTATAATATATGTAATATGTATAATTTGAGGTTCTTGAATCTTTTTAACACATGATATTAATTTATAAATCAAAATTTGTTCGATGTGATCAAAACCCGCCAATTAACAAAAACAGTTATCATTAATGTTTTTTATAATGATTAATCTTCACTACAGATAAAAATAATAATTTTATAACCAATTAATATAATGTACGATCACTAATAAAATATAAATCCAATTCTTTACATCCATCCTCATATTATATCTTTATCCTTACAAGTTTATAAGTAAACAAATCATTAAAACCAATGAAACAAAAAATGAAATTCAACCTCTTAAACCAACAAAAAGGTCAGGAAGGAACATAATAAGGTTATACAAAATAAATTAAATAAATATGAGGTTATGGATATATTAAATAAGGAATTTAATTTAGTTAACTATGACAACAAGTTCAAATGAATGACACCATCAGATTTAATGTAAGGGATTCTACCCGAACCTCCATTATTCGTATAGGTTTTTCTATCTCTGTTTTTACTCAAATGAAGTTATATATTCTTCTAATGTTCATGTTATAAATTTTTTTACATTCTCAATACTCACGTACCAATATCAATTCATCATTATCATTCAGTTATATAGAATTTTTTAAGTGGTTCCCTGGTCAATTATTCTCGATAAGCCAACCAATTTAAATGGAACATCCCAAATTCTTACCCAATTTAAAGTTCAATATATCATCTATTTTAAGAAACCATTATTTTTATAAAATAAGTATTTATTTTTTTAAAAAAAATCTTGGTTCACTTCTACTTTTATATAAAATATTATCCCCTCTACTATTTTAAGTTCTCTTTAGTATTTTCCTTAAAACAACACAAAAATGATTTAATGATAATTTTTCTTAAATACTCTTCTTATATGTTATCACTTGTTTTTGGAATCACTTACCATGATCTATTCATATTTTCCCTTATGAAGGTTCAAGAATGTTTTAATTCATATCTTTAATGGAAATGTGTATGATACACCCATTTATTATTCCTGATGACATGATTATGGTACCCATTTATTTACAAGGATACCATTATTTTTATGTATGATTGATTATTTATGATTATTTATGATTATTTATGTGGAAAACATATTCATGAACATGTTAAGATGTGTGTACCCAGATATCACTCCAATGCGTTGGGTAATGTTGAGTCTCATGAGTTATTTTGTGGAACGGTCTCATCGGTTAGCCTTGACTCGTGCTACCATGTGTAACGGTCTTGATGATTAACCTTGAATTGTGCTCCTCTATATGAAATGACCCTTGAATCATGATAAAGTAATGTTTTATATTTCATCCACATTACAATGACAATATGTTTATATGATACGATGTTTATATTTTATGATTTCATATGTTCTATGATTTTTATATCATTATGTTATTATTACTAACCCATGTGTGAAATATTTATTCTTATGTTTATTAACATAATGGGATTTTTATCCTGTTATGTTGTTCATCTTATCACAAGGTTATCCTATGATGATTTATGAGCACAATGGAATTTAGTATAACTTATGAAGATTAAATAAATAAATGTTTAATGTTTTATTTTTTATGTACCTATTCTTCTAAGACACTACACATTGTGATCCTTGTCTTGTAATGTGATGCTTTACTATGCTTAAAACCATGTAATTTTTTTTGTAAAAGGCATGGTCTCTATAGTTAGTATCAGAGGACTGTCTAGTTTTTTTTTTGTATATTTGGAATAGAGTACTTTAGTAAGAACCTTTGGGATGAGACTATGTAAAATAAAACATTTTTAAATTTTGGTAAATATATATTAAGTGGCTTATCAAGGAAATAAATCCCTCTGTGTATATGAACAAGTGGATATTGATCTATAATAGATCTATCAAGGGGTAACAACTGAAAATTCTATTTTCATATAGACTCGAATGGGATTTGGTGCATGACAACGAGCCTTGTTGTGATCCTAGATTGACACTCCCGAGGGATATGTTTTGGTAAATTCATAATCATAGAATAAACCATTATTAAGGGAATAAAAAAAGAACCCATACAAATATATGTTAAGAAACATATCACAAATAACCTAGATTGAATCCAAGAGAATAAAAAGTAATGATATTCATTTCCTTAAAGAGTTTATACTTTTTTGTTTAATGTTCCCTTTTTATGCTTAATAGATACATATTCATGAACTCTAATTGTATGTTCTTTTTCTTAGTTAATGTTGGAAAATAGAATAAAATGTTCCAAAAATCATTGTGATTAGGAATTTTTTGATTTCCCTAATGATATGGAAAATATGATGGGTATGAGTGATCAAAAATTCCTGATAGTACTTGGTGTCATGGCTAAAATTATGAATAATAAAATGAATCATGTTTAACTCCCTCCTCCTCCAAGGAAAGATCAATTTTTGTCGAATACTTCATTCAGATAGGTCTCTTATGTTTAGTGGATGTTTCAATCCCCTCCTTAAATAACAGTGGATTAACTCTATTGAAAATATATTCTCTGCCTTATAGTGATCATAAGAAGAAAATGTCATGATGGTGGTCTATTATTTTGATGGGTAAGCTGATCAGTCGTGGACACTAATCAGAAATATGAATCCCCATGAGGAAATTGATTCCATGGATTGAGTGGATTTCAAGAAAATGTTTTTCATTAAATATTTTCCCAAACCCCCCATCTCAACATTGAAAGAGAGTTATTTGGACTCAAGAAGAATAGATATGAATCCATCAGAGTGTATAAAATGAACTTCATAAGGTTTTCAAGATACACCTATGTATTTTTCATGAACACCGAAATCAAGGAGAATCACTTATTTAGAAGACTAAAACTGATTCTATGAAAAGAGTTGGTGATTTAGGACTTTGATAGTTATGAGGAGATTTTCTGTTGTGCCCTCAATGTTGAAATGGAGATCAGAGACTCTCAGTGGTCTCGTGGTCCCGGTGGAAAAAACCATAAGATGGATTCTTTAGGGGTGGTTTGAAAAAAAAAATCCAATGAAGGAAGGAAGATCAAACATCCCACACATCAAATTTTTTGGAAGAAGTAACCTTGGAACTACCTAAAGAGAACCAAAAATTGCTGAAAATGTTGAAATATGGGACATCTAGACAAGAACTTTCCAAGGGATATAAGAATAACACTAATATGGAAGAAGAAAGGAAGGATCAATTGAATAGTCAACCTGTAGTGCAGTGTTGCAATTGCAATGAGCATAGTAATTTTACGAACAATTTCCCATAGCCAAATGTTATTGGAAGAAATTAAAAACAACGTCTAAGGAAACAAGTAATGGATTATGTTATCACAACTTCCGATGTGGAGCTAGAGAATTATGTGGTGACATGTACTCTAGTTATTCATTCAATAATAGTTAACATACTATTTGATTCTTGGTCAATTCATTCTTTCATATATATCATGTTTAGGATAAATATTCATACACCACTGAAAAATTTAGAGGTTGAGTTATCTGTGAGAACAAAAAATAGAGATATTACTGCATCCAAATTATATAACTCCTCCCCGATTAATGTTTTGGGACTGAACCTCCGAAAAAATCTCATCATAATTCCTTTAGTGGAGTTTGATGTTATCATGGGCATGGATTGGATATCTTTATAAAAATCCAACATCAAATATTTGGAAAGGGATATCACTCTTCACTTCCCAAAGAAACCACCAATTCTTTATTAGTGTAATGAGGAAGATGAATATCCTTTAGAATCATTGTCTCAAGTGTGGATGTTACTACCTTATGAGAAAGTATGTTTAGTTCAAATGATTGAGATGAAGTATATAATACTTCTAAAAGACATTCCCATTATGAGGGATTACACTGATGTATTCCTTGAAGAATTGTCTGGTCTACCTCTAGATTGAGAGGTTTAGTTCTAAATTGACCTTATTCCTAGATATCTTCCTATATCAAAGACACCTTATTGAATGGAAATTGTATAGGTGTAAATTTAAAAAAGTAGTTACCTATGAATCTAAAGAAGGGATTTATACACCCATGTTCTTCACCATCGGGTGCAGTAGTCCTCTTCAGCAAGAAGAAGGATGGATCAATGCATCTCTGCATTGATTATCATGAGCTCAATAAAATCAAAATAAAGCACATCTATTCCCTTCCACGGATAGATGACTTTTTCGATCAGCTTCGTGGGAAAAATTATTTCCATATCATTTACATTCGGTTACTATATCACCAATTAAAGGTGAAGAAGTAAGATATCCCCAAGAAAACAATTCAAATAAGGTATGGAAACTATGAGTTCATAGTGACTCCCTTCAAACTCACTAATTCCCAAGTAATATTCATTGATTTAATGAATAATGTCTTTTTAGATTACCTCAACAAATATATGGCAGTCTATATCGATGATATTCTGATACACTTCAAGGCTAGGGAGGAACATGTGGAGCATTTGAATACTATGCTGAAGAATATGTGAAAGGAGAAACTTTGTGAAAATTATAGTAAATGAGATTTATGGATCTAGGAAGTATCATTCTTGGTGCATATTATCACCAGCAAAGGCATATTTGTGGATCCTTCAAAGACAAAGGTAACTGGAGAGTGACCCATGCCAATAACTGTAACGAAGATACAAATCTTTCTATAGTGAGATAGTTATTATCAAGGATTTTTGAATAACATCTCATGATTATAAAATCCAATGATGAAGCTGGCACAGAAGGGGGTGAAGTTTGTCTAGACACAAGAATGCATTGAATGATTTAAGGAGCTCAGAAAGAGGCGTATAATTGTTCCAGTACTCACACTCCCAACAAGTAGATAACTCTATGTGGTGTACATTGATTCGTCAAATAAGTTATTAGGATTTGTGATGATGAAAAATGATAAAGCGATAGCCTACACCTCAAGGCTGTTGAAAATCCAAGAGAAAACCTATCCCACACATGATCTGAACATGACAGTCATGATCTTTGTGTAGAAAATCTGGAATCGTTATGTCTATGGGGAGAAGTGTGAGATATATACTGATCACAAGAGTCTCAAATATATATTCATATATAAGGACATTAAAATGTACCAGAAAACATGGTTAGATCTCATAAAGGATTATAACCACTCAATCCACTACCATCCTGATAAAGAAAATAAGGTTGTATATTATCTATGTATAAGGGATCCCAAATCTTTATCAATGATTAGAATTAAAAAGGATCATATATTCTTGGATTTTTAGAGTATAGACATGGGAATCGTTATGGGAGGAACATCATCTATCAGTTCTCAAATGATTTCACAACCATCCCCTATAGAGAAAATAACAAACATGTCGAAATTATAAAAAGGGTAGAAGATATTAAAAATAGGAAATCATCTGAGTTTATGATTTAAGAGGAAGGAGTTGAATTATTTCGGTCAAAAATATGTATACCATCCAATTCATAGATAAAGAAGAAACTTCTAAATGACTCACATATCTCAACATTATATATTCACCCAGGAGCACAGAGATGTATCGATATCTCTAAGAGAACTTTTGGTGGGACAATGTGAAGAAGGAGATTGCTGAATATACATCAAAGTGACCAGTATGTCAAAAAGTGAAGGATGAAAGATAGAAATCTATTGGGATGATTCAACCACTGGCCAAACCAACATGGATGTGGGAGAACATCACTATGGTCTTTTTCACTAGACTTCCAAAGAAATCCAGAGGAAACAATGAAATTTGGGTCATTATGTATCATCTTACAAAGATAGCTCACATTATCACAATTTGAGAGGACTTCTCATTATATCAACTTGCATTGATATATATCAAAGAGGTAGTAAGGCTACATAGAGTGTGAATATCTATTGTTTCCAATAGATATACAAGATTCACCTAGAAGTTTTGGAAAAGTCTCCAACATGGTCTATGAACTGATCTTAACTTTAGTATGGCCTATCATCCTCAAAATGATGGCTAATTGAGTGAACTATTCAAAAACTAGAAGAAATGTTTAGATCATGTTCTATGGACTTCAATGGAGGGTGGAGACAATATCTTCCACTGGTTGAATTCTCTTACAACAATAGTTTCCACTCGAGCATCTGAATGGAACCATATGAATCCCTTTATGGAAAAAGGTTCATAACACTGGCATGTTGGGATGAAGTTGGTCAACGTAAGCTGCTTGAACCTGAAATGGTCAATGAAATAGTGGAAAAGGTGAAAAAAATTCAACAGCACATCAAGGAAGCCCAAAGTTGAAAAATAGCAATGAAGACAACCATTCATGAAACCATATGTTTAAATTTAGAGACATAATATTCCTCCGCATATCTCCATGGAAGAAGTTCAAGAGGATTGGGAATAAAGGAAATCTATGTCCCAGGTATATTGTCCCTTTCAATATTCTTGATCATGTTGGATATGAGGCCTATCGACTAGAACTTCCACCTATATTTTCTAAAGTACATGATGTATTCCATGTATCTATGTTAAAGAAGTACATACCAGCACCTTCACATGTACTATCTTCATAGGTGGTAGAATTGGAGAATGGTATTTCATATGAGAAGCAACCATTGCAGATATTGGATCGTATAGATAATGTTTTATGCAACAAGACTACACACATGGTCAAAGTCTTATGGAGGAACCATAAGTACTAAATGGAAACATGAGAATTGGATGAGGAAATGAAGGAAAAATACCCACACCATTTTATGGATTAGAATGTAAAACGAAATTTTGAGGGAAAATTTTCATAACCGGGGAAGAATGTAACGAACCAAAGTTTAATCAATGGAAATTCCATTATAATGAATTTTTCATAAAGTTTAATCACGTGAAATGAAAACACAATGAAATACTAATTACTATGTGATCTTTAAACATAATATCATCACTTCTGTGATTTTAATTTCAAAAATCCAACATACATTGTGGTGATCAGTAAGATGTTTGGAGTCTGATGAGACAAAATTAATTTTTGGTGAATAGTAAATGACCATTATGAATTGTAAATTTAGCCTTAGAAATAATAATATAACCCTAATGAATAATAAATCGTCAATGTCAATAAGTAACCTTACCAATGAAAGTATAAATAAATTTTTTCCATATTATAAGTGACAATATGATATAATTATATCATAGTGTTGGTATTATTCTGAGTCATATATATTTAATTACAATTTGATGATTAATTTAATAAATTAAAATGAATTTTTTTTTATAAAATTTATTTATAAATAATTATTTTGATGACATATTATTATATGAAAAATTAAAGGGACCTTAATTAATTTTTTAAAGTGTTATAAAAGTAGTTTTAAATTTAAAATTTGATTTTTTCAAGTAAAATGTGATTATAATTAAAAATTAAATTTTAAATATTTAGAAAATTATTTTCATAAAATGGAATTAATTTTTTAATTTTACATTTTGAAAATTGGTTGGCTTTAATATTATGGATTTTATTAAAATATTTTATATTTTAGTGAATAGTAAAATACTTTAATTTGTTATATATATACATTATATGTTAGGTAAATTATTTATTGTTTCATAGTTGATGTAAGAACCTTGGGTTCTAACTAACATTCAAATATAATTTTTTTGTCACAAGAATAAATATTATTGTTTTTCATGAGGAGAATAATAAAATAATTAATAAAATATTGACAAAACCCTCCTCCCCTCCACTATAAAAACCACACTCACCCCCTCTTCACATCACTCCTCTCAATCCTTGTTCCTAGTCCAATTTCTACTCCAATGACTCCATAATTCCCTCTCACACTTCAAATATCCCTTGGTCTCCTCAAAAGGCCAAATAATCTACCATAAATATGTTCACAAGGTAGATATATTCAAGAGGTAAATTTATTTTTTTTATTTCTTTTATTTTCATTCAGGTCCAATTCATTTATTTTTATTACCTCACCTCATTTCATCCAAATGTTATGCTAACTCCATTACCTTAAATGTACTAATATTGTGTTATGATAATGTAATAATTCATTATCATCGCTCATTTCCCCTCCATTTATACTAGAAATGAAAACACTATTCGAGATGTGTTAATTTATCACATTCAAGGATGACGTGTTTTCAAATTCGTTTACAATTTTAAATTATCGTCATGAAAAAAATTATTTTTGAATCAGACTATAATATATGTATTATTTATAATTTAAGTTTATATAATATTTGGTACAATTGATATTAAATTATTATGAAAAATGTGTTTGATGTGATCAAAAACCACTAATTAACCAAAAAAGTTATCATTAATGTTTTATATAATGATTCATCTTCAATAAATATAACTAAATGAATTTTATAACCAGTTAATATACTTTATTATCACTAATAAAATATAAATCCAATTCCGTAAAACCACTCTCATCTAACATGTTTATCCTTACATGTATATAAGTAAACCAATCATAAAAACCAGTGAAACAAACAATGAAATTGATCCTCTTAACCAATCAAAAAGTTCATCAATAAAATTAATAATGTAATTATAAATCAATTAAATAAATAAGTGGTTATGTAAATTTTAATTAATTAATTTATCATGGTTATCTTTCACATTAATATCATGTGATGGAAATCATCAGACTTATGGTAATGGATTCTACCTGAACCTCCATTATTTCTTCGAGTTGTTCTATCTAATTCTTTTACACAAATGAAGTTATCTATTATTCTTATTCACAAAATATAAATTCTTTATACATGATCCAAACTCATGTATCAATATCTATTCATCATTCTATATTGGTGATATACATGTTTTTAACTGGTTCCCTCCTTAATTCTTCCCGATAAGAAAACTCGTTTTAAGGGAACTTCTCAAATTCTTACCCAATTTAAAGAGAACTCTATCATAAGTTTTAATAAACCATTGTTTTTATAAAATAATTATTTTTAATATGAAAACATTATTGTTTCACTTATGGTTTTATATAATAGATTATTTTCTTTTCTACATTACAGTCTCTTTTGATTGTTCCTTAAAACCAAAATAAAATGTTTTAAAGCTAACATTGTGTAAATACTTTCCATACAAGTTATCACATATTTTTAACATCACATGACATGATATATTATTATTTTCACTTATTAATGTCCATGTATTTTTTAATTCATTTATTTAATGAACACTTGTATGATACGCCCATTTATTATGCTTTGTGACATAATTATGGTACCCATTTATTTCCATGGGTACCCTTATGTTTATGTATGATTGATTACGTATGATTATTTATGTGGGAAAATATTAATGAACATGTTATTGTGGGTGTGGATATATATCACTCTAATTAATTTGCAAAATTTGAGTCTCAGGAGACGTTATGTGCAACAATCTTGGCGGTTACCCTTGACTCGTGCTACCATGTGCAACCTTCTTGGTGGTTAGCCTTTAGGTTTGATCCTATATATTAAATGAGCGTTGAATCATGATAATTTCCTGTTTTATGTTTCATTGAAAATACTATGAGTCTAGGTTTATATGATCCCATGTTTATATGTTATGATTCCATGTGTTCAATGCCTTTTTTTATCACTATGTCATGCCTTCTAACCCTTCTACTAAAGAATTATTCTTATTTTTATACTCTTACTGTGATTTTTATCTCATCAATTTATTCATGTTATCCCAAAGTTATCCTATAATGATGTATGAGCACAATGGAAGTTACGATCTCTTTATGAAGATTATATAAAGAGATGTTTTATGTTTTATGTTCACTACTGGAAATCGGATCTTTCCCAACACTTATATACACCCTTTCCCAACGGTTCTCCCAAACCGTTGGGAAAGACCCCCCCAAACCGTTGGGAAAGGGGTGTTTTGAGGCCCCTTTCCCAACGGTTCTCCCAAACCGTTGGGAAAGACCCCCCCTTTCCCAACGGTTTGGGAGAACCATTGGGAAAGGGAGGTTTTGAGGCCCCTTTCCCAACGGTTCTCCCAAACCGTTGGGAAAGACCCCCCCCCTTTCCCAACGTTTGGGAGAACCGTTGGGAAAGGGAGGTTTTGAGGCCCCTTTCCCAACGGTTCTCCCAAACCGTTGGGAAAGACCCCCCCTTTCCCAACGGTTTGGGAGAACCATTGGGAAAACTCAGTCCCAAATCCAACATTCACCCCCTGGAAATTTCCACCTATCCCAACAGTTTTGAGAACCGTTGGGATAGGTCTATCCCAACGGTTTTGAGAACCGTTGGGATAGATTCTTTCATTTCTTCCAGGTCTTCTACCCGAGAACATTATATAAATCTAAATTTTAAATAATTATGATAATACATATATATATTTATGAAATTATGTTTACTAAAGTGATGTTAGCTTAGTGGTTAAGTCGTTCGATTATAAACAAGGGGTTGTGGGATCAAATCCCAGCACATGTTTTTTTTAAATACATTTACCAACGGTTTTATATCCGTTGGAATAGATTTTCATATTACTTATACCAACGGTTTTGGGAAAACCGTTGGTATAGACCTATCCCAACGGCTTACTTCGCAACGGTTCTCCAAACCGTTGGTATAGGCTATACCAACGGTTTGGAGGCCTATACCAACGGTTCCAAACCGTTGGTATAGGTTAGTATTCTACTAGTGGTTTTATGTACCTTGTCTTCCAAGACACTAGACTTTATGATCCTTGGCTTGTGATATGATTCTTTACAATAAATCAAATCATTTAATGATATGTATAAATGTATAGTGTCTTTATAGTATCCCAAGACGTTTCATGTTGCTACTATCTAGCCATCTGGCTACCATCAGCCTTCTGGTGGAGCCACCAGCTTGCTAGTGAGACACATCGGGTCAACGGTGGTGCCCAGATAGCTTGATTATTAAGGTTTCTCAAATAATTATTCTCTAACAATAATTCTGACATCCATTTCATCTTTTTAAAACCTCATTTGTGAAAAATATTCTTAAGAGCTCTATTTTTATGGAGTTCACTCTCCCTTCCCCATTTATTGGCAATTCAAGTATAGATCAATTTTTTGGATCCCAAATAGTATGTTTCATTTATTCAAAAAGAATCCTCTACTTCCAATTAGATTAATCATATATATATTCTATAAAATTTATATCTATATAATCCATTCTGATATAAGGGGAAATTATTGTTTTATTTATCGATAAATATCAACTCTATGGAATATACGTCTCACCCTTGAATGGATCTATATTTACTATTTGTGGAATATCATTTTTTGTATGATGATCTACCTATAATCCCATTTTATATTATCATTATTGAATTTGGATTCTATTATCCCTTTTTTGGAAGAGTTGGGACTGGTTCTTAGGATCATTGGTGTGTAGGCATGATTCAAGCAAGGTTCTTGGAAAATTGACACAAAAACACCTAACGTAGGAAGTCCTTACCACGTGAGTAAATTTTATAAACCTGATTGACATAGTTGTAATGTGTCTGAGTGTGTGTGTTTTTCCTTGAGAGCCATTATGTTATATAGTATACTTGAATTTTTTAAAATGGTATTAATGTGTATACCATGCGACCTATGTATTGTTTCCTACAATTGTACCCTTCTGTTCTATGTCATGTTATGTTTGATTGCTTAGCCTATTGTGGTTTATTTCTTGAATCGATGTAATAGTTGGATCTTGGGGATTGGTTTACCTTTTATGGGGGATAAGTTAATATAGAAACATGGTGCCAAAGAAAATGATGGGACCTTGAGATAGAGAAGGGGTATGATAACCTAGTGGTATGAACAATGATAGAATATGGGGTACGATAGCCTGGTGGCCTATCCCAAAAAAGAGTATGGAGAATGGGGGAATTATATCCCTAAAATGTTGTTGAAGGTGTATGATGATTTTTTGGCCTAACCCACAAATGATCTAGGTGTGAAAAACATCATGGCATCACCTAAGGCTTGATTGAATATAGTCCTTAATCCGAGACATGTTTTAGCCTTATATAAAGATTTGATATGTGATTAAATATAATATATTCCTTCTATTAGGGAGTAGGATTAGGATCAGTTGGGTAACATGATAGTATAGTTAGTTCATGAGTTCCCAACATATTGACGAGGTCTTTTTTATTCATTTACATTACATCATGAAATAAAATGTCATATACATATTCCATTTTAATTGAGGATGCATTGTTGGTGTTATATTGGATTTATACTAACAACCTACATGTGAATCTCAATACGTGTGCAGATTTCATGGTCATGGATGCAGTTAAGGGAATGGACCCTACATGAGGGAGCTACAAATGTGGATCTTGTTAGTAAATACAATGATAGGATAGAATCCAAAATATCATACTAACGTTTTTAGTTTATTCTCTCAAGTTATAAAACATTTGTTGAACTATGAAATTAGGTGTCTTTTGTTTTATATATATTTTTACCTATATGCCTTTTTTATAACATGATGACATTATTTTAGTTTTTTCTACGTTTTTATGGAATTTTAATTCAATCCTTTGGTAATTATTGTGTATGGATATTGTTTATGAATTTATTTGATTTTCCTGAAATAGTTTGAACCCTCAAATATATTCAATAACCACTTTTATATGGGGAGACACACATAAGGTCATGTAGCAATCCAACCCAGAATTGATGATTTTTGTTACAGTGTCACAGTTTTGTATCAAAGAAATGTTTCCTTTTCTAAACTTATTGATTATGGTCGGGTGTGGTTGAATGGAGATAGGATGTATGGAACTAGGTAGGGGAGTCACATAAGTTTCTAAAATGATCTTATGTACTGTACCTCTAAGTTACACATTATGGGATTACAATGAATAGGTTATATATTACTAGCTATTCATTTCACCTTAAGTGACGACCATGATTTTTATTTTACAATTTATAGTATTTGTGTTCATTTATACAACATGAGTTGGAAAGTTCGTTCACATATCATATACCTATTTTCTTATCATATATAGTTTTTCAATTAGTTAAATTTCATTAGAAATATTTGTTCAATGATTCGATGATATATCGTTACGAACATATTATCTATTTAAACTTCAATATGATATGTTTTTTGTATTTATATGACTATGAATAAAACGCAGGTACAAAGGGCTTGTCATAGGCCTTATCTCGTATTAAGGGGGTTATGACTTATAGAAATAGATATCCTCTTAGGAAGTGTCTTCATGTTGTAATGTTTTTATTCCCTTATAAATTTCTAGAGTGGTGTAATAATTTATGATATTAGAGGCATTTATAATAATTTTTTGGTATATAAGATAATCCACCCTCAGTGAAACCATATAGAACCACCATGGGATGTAGGTTAGAATGCCTTAGAAAGGGAGGACATTCTTATCTTAACCACATGACTTGTAGGAGTGTAAAATTGAGAATGCAATATTAGTAACTCTGGTGAATCAGATATTGGAACCGATTCACCCTAGGGACTTTCATTCAGTTCCAATTCACGATGGGGGATCTCATTGGAGAATGGATTATTATTATCATGTTTTCCCACTTCAGTATCCCCTATCCATTAAGGGTACTAGTGTACTTGAGGATGTTGAATATTTGATTGGCATCATTAGGGTAATCTTTGACCATGTTGGGAATCTATAAGATCGGCGGGTTAAGCATGATACATTTATGCTTTAAGGACCCACTAGGAGATGGTTGAGTGTCATGAACTATGTGTGGAGATGTGAGGGTCAGAATTTTGAGATATTCAAGAATATATTCATTAATGATTTCTTCTCAGATATAATAATGAAGGACCACGATCATGATTTTATAAAGCTTAATCATGGGTTGATTTCAGTATGGTTCTATTATACCCTCATTATTGTGTTGCATCACTTAAATACTATTTTTTAAGGTAATGAGGGCATACAGGGCCTGAAATTTAGGATCTCCATTCGACCAGAGTTGAGGTTCTATGTTAAGATGTTCCACTTGATTTTGCATTAAGTGGTTATATGAAAGCCCTTGATGACCGATAGGGGTATAAAAGAGGATAGCGTAGTTGGTTTTATTTCATCTCTTAGTGCGCTGAAGAAAGGTACTTCTTGAGATGTAGTGGGAGATTTTTAGATAGTATGAAAAGGAAGGCTGAGAA
Source organism: Viscum album (assembly GCA_963277665.1). Lineage (NCBI taxonomy): Eukaryota > Viridiplantae > Streptophyta > Magnoliopsida > Santalales > Viscaceae > Viscum > Viscum album. The sequence continues at coordinate 29,303,844 of OY728164.1, read as the reverse complement.
AGCCTGGAATGGTGGAAGTAGGAAGTTAGAGTGGAGCATTTTTTATTTATAACTCTCTAAGGAATGATGCGTCACTTATTTATTCAATTGTTTATAGATAAGACCCAATCAAAAGTTTTTTCCTCAATCTTAGAAAAAGTGTCATTAATGTTAAAATATGGGTCATCTCTAGTGTTTCAATTTCAGTGTTCTATATATATATTTCGATAGAGGTATGACTAGACATGAGCTATAAGTCATGGAACCGACATGGGATCTCTATTGTAGGTCCACATTCTACAGGGGTCAATGACTTAATACAACCCTGAGTCTTAGAGAAATAGTCAGGGGACCAAGGTAGAAAAATTGTATACCATGGATCAGGAAAAAGATGATTGTACATAAGAACCATATATTGTTAAATTTGTGTTTTTGATTACCTCTAATGTTTCTAAAACTTTTTTTGGTACAAGAGATTACCATTATTTTATATCATCTAAAGTTCATACTGGGTCTGATATTTTTATTTTTTATCATCTAAATTACATTCCCATGACACTACAATGGGGAATGTAGTAGAACATACCTAGATATGTCTAGATTTTATTTTATTATTTTATGGATATGAATTTTTATGTGATTTTATGATCATAGATATGACTAGATTTGTTGTGATTTTTAATATGGACTAGTTGACTAGTAACAGAGAACACATTGAATGCTATAAGTGACACATATTCTTTACTATACAGAAGGGGGAGAAGTTTGTTTTGACCAGTAAATTTTGGTGTTGGATTAGGAATAATAGGACAATACGTAAGCATTATTGGAGTTATTAGCACACAAATATAAGGCATGGTTTTTGAGGTATATCAAGAATTAATTCCACCCTCTTTTACTATAGTGGTGGACTATTTTTAGGATGTCTTTCTAGACGATTTTATAAGACTTCCTCCTAATAGATGAATGAAATTCAAGATCTAATTCATTTTAAGAGGGTAAATTATATCAATTAATTTTTATCATATGAAATAGAATTCTTTAAATGACCTCAATGTGTAGCTTGAGGATTTAGACATGAATGGATTTATATGACCAGACATATCTTTTTGAGATTCCTCAATTTTTGTCTAAAAGATGGTGGGAGAAATACATCATTTTTTCATGAAATAAGAAAATACAAATCAAGTAATAGTGAAGAATATGTACCCATTTATGAGGATCCATGATTTTTTTAGGGGAGCCCGGTGGTTCTCTATGATTGACTTTTTATCAGGATACCACAAACTTCGATTTAGAGAAGTTAATATTCCTAAGACAATGTTTAGGTGAAGGTATTGAATGTACGGATATATTTTCATAAATTTCTTTTTCAGTAATTTTCCATTGTTGATCATAGTTCTCATGAAGAGGCCCATCCATCTATATCTTAACTCTTCCACCATTGTATTGTTAAATGATATATTGATATACTCATAGATCCCAAAGATGCTTTATATAAACCATTAGATCACGTTCAGTATAATTAAACTGAATCCAAAATTTTAAAATATTTTGTAGTGTCACTTTTGTATCCAAGAGGTCCACTTCGATGGATATGTGATTTTTGGGGAGGGAATCTTAGTTGACCCAGTGAAGGTAGAGGTAGTAATATATTGGGTGAACCCAAGGACCATTTTTTTAGATTCAGAGTTTCAATGGTTTTTATGGGTACTATCGAAGTTTAATGAATGATTTATCTTGTTTATCAATGTATATTGTAACACCCCAAGCTTCCACAGTACGTTTCACTTCGAATAATGCAATAGCGTGTGTTGTACGCAACCTCGAGCTCTAACACACACCACAACGAATTAAACTAGCCGTTGTGAATAGTAATAACTACTTTTTGAAATTTTATAAATTTTATTTATCAAAATGGACTTCATTTTTGGATTCGGAATGTCGGAATTAGCCTATGTTGAATTTTTGGTATTTTTCTGAGAACTTCTATTTTTTATGAATAGTGAAAAATACTTAAAACAACTTTTCTAATAAAAATAATTTATTGTGATAAATTATACTATTTAGTGGTTTTAAAGTATAATTAGAATATATTTTTACCATTTTATCCAATGGTGGCCATTAGAATTAATTTAACATTGAAATTGGACATAAACAATTGCCAATCTTTTGATATAAATTATTTCTTAAAAACACGCTATTTGTTGTGACAACGGGAATTAATTATAAAATTAACTAATGAAACTTATATGTTTGGAATTTTGTAAAATAGACATCATTTTTGAATTCGGAATATCAATTATATCTTAGGGTGAAATTTTGGCTTTGTTCTGAAAAACTTCAATTTTTGATGAATAGTGAAACCACTAAGAGGTAGTTAAAATAACTGATTTTTCGTTTAAATGAAATATTACCACTTCTGTGATTTGATTTTCAAAAATCCAACATACATGGTTGTCATTAATAAGTAAAATGTGGTTCAATGAGATTAAAATAAATTTTTGGTGAATAGTAACTTTTAAGTTCTTAATCGCGATTAGAGGTAATTAGTGTAGTTTAAGGTAAAAATAATGTTTTAATAATATGAGATGAGCTTGGAACTTGTCCTACTTCTATTGGATGAGTCATGGCCGACCAAGAAAACCCATGGGTCAACTTGGGGACCCCATGGAGCCATTTTAGTTGGAAAATGACATTAATATATATTTATTTAATGTTAAAATTAAATTGACACAAACATGAGTTGTTTTGCTAAAACATTTTTTAAGTGGGGTTACACAAGTCCAAATTTTGACTATAAATATTCATTAGAAAGATAAAAAGATTTCCTACATCATAGTAGTTTTTTTTATAATTTTTATACATTAAATAAATTAAATTATTTATGACATCATTATGATGTAGCGATGACCCCATTATTTAACGATTTAAATAAAATGAGAAGATAATGCAAAATCCAAGGCTTACACTTGTCCAAAGCCTATTGGATGAGGATATTTAGAACCCTTATAACCTTATACATGAATTATATAAGTGTGGGACCTTTAGAATCCGAAAAGCATTGTATAATAACGTAACATTTCAATCTTTCCAAAAGAGCCCCTCCTCTCCACTTATAAAAGGCCCCCACCTCTCCCACCTTATTCACACCTTCAAGCCATTTGGCTCAGCCAAAATCTGCTCAAATACTCTCCCAACTTCCCCCTATTACTCCTAGAAGCCTAACTGTGGGCAGAACTCTTCCCAAGGAAGCCTTTGGCTCAAATCAAAAATAGTTACCCGATTTTGAGGTAATGTCTTCTCTAATGTTGTTTTGTTTTATTTTTCTTCTTCAACCCCCTAAACTCTTTTTATTTATTTCTTTTGTAACAACACCAGTATCCTCAATATACTAGGATGTTGTTATAAGAATTATTCGAGCTAAACTTACACACACCTACATCTAATGGTTAAAGAACATACGGTTTCTGTGGATGGCGAATTTCTGCCTCACGAAACGATGATTGTTCAACACTCATATAACACCTTCAAAGGTGGCCATTAAGATGTCACTATATTTATATATGATATAAAATATGTTTATGTTTTACTTATGCTTCTTTATTTCTCATTTATGTCATACTTTATGATTTCCATTATGGGTAAAATGCGATAATTTCATTTTAGGAAGTGCGGACTACCGCCACCTCAAAGTGATTTGAATCGTTAATGCCATATGTGGGATGTATAAAGGATGGATTAAATGGTATTATACACTATATTATACTTTAATTATATTATAAATTTATATCATTATGATTTCATTCCATTAAATACAAAATAGAAATGAAAGTAGCGTTCATGCGTACGTACGGCTTACCGTCTCCATGAACGGTGCATTTCATTTCTTACCTCTAAATGGTACGTAATATTATAAATGAATGTATATACTGGATATATATGATATATATGACATCTAAATCATGAATATAATTCTGGAGATAATGTATATTCGACCACATAAACAACTTGTAATTATAAGAAGTTTATTGTTGACTCAAGTACCAAAGATCGACAAAACGACCGTTATTAACTTAAATAATTACATAATGTTCATATCATTATAATAAGTGATATAATAAGGATAATGAAATTGAAAATGGTTCTTAATAAGGTATATATTAAATCTAGTTTATTATTCAGGAGGTTAAAGAACGGTTGAGTCAAGTCAGACACGAGGTAAGGGAACTTCTTAACCCAACTTCCATTCTTTGGGTTAATCTCCTACTTTCCAATTATGTCATGATATTATTATGTATTATTTTGTATTTTTACTTTCCTTATGTGTACCTATAGTGAATACACATAATAGATCTATTTTATTTTAAAAATGATCTTTTTAAGGACTTCGTCTCAATCTCCTTTCATTTAGTCATATTTGGTTTTATACACAACTTTCTTTTATACGGTGTATAAACCCCTTTGACTTTTACGTTTATTCAAAAGGAATCTTTTTATATGAATCGTTTTAGTAAACGACAAAAAGAGAATGTTTTTATTTCCGTACATATGCGGCGACAACGACTTCTCCGCCGCCGTGACCATTATTTGAGTTTCGGCTTCCTCTACAAGCCACCATTTTTTTAATGAAAAATAAATACAAAGTTTTAACTTTATTTTATTTTGGTATTGAAAATGGTTTTTAAAGAGTTTTATTATATCAATGTGTTGTATTGATATCTTGTGATTGAAATTTGGAAATTTTATGTTTCCTTTATGCCAGTTTTATGTGATACGATTATGTTATGGTTTATGATATGCTTAAAACTATTCATATGAGGAATGCATTGGACTTAATAAGTGACGGGTGGAGCCCGCTATAGCTCCTCGATGCATCGGCAGGTCTCATGAGACAAACTAGTGTCTTGGCACGAGGCCTTGACAAAATCTTATTTGTGGTCTTGGCACGAGGCCTTGGCTACGTGGTTATGATAGTCTGGCATTATGAATTCCATCATTATGAAAGTGGTTATTGATATGGAATGTGATTATTCGACCAGTAGAATATCCATGTGAAGAAGTAAATGGCATTATTTCATTTTACTTTTTCCATATTATGTTGAAGTTCAAGTTTAAAAGGCTTTTGTTTTAGTTATACATTGCCTTAAATGTTAATGTTTATTTATGAAAGCTTTCGCTATATTGTTAACCTTACTGAGCATCTGAGCTCACCCCTTTTAATGTTTTAATATTTTCCAGGATGTGAAGAAGTATTTTATGAATGACCTGCAGGGATAGTCCGAAGAGGATAGAAGTGTGGACTATGGAGACTATGTTATTGTAGTTTTTTACTTTATGATGTAATGTAACGTTTACGAATGTATCTAGTGTTTCCAAGGCTACTAAACTAATCGGTCTTTCAAGACTTGATCTTTTGTGATCATGCCAATGTTACGAAGTAATGCACCGACTCTGGGTAGCTGGGGTCGGGGCATTACAGTTGGTATCAGAGGCAGTTTAGTACTAACCTTGGACGCTAGATTTAGATAAACTCTGATTAGAGCACATAGCCCGAAGATAAAATTTGAGGATTATTATAGAATAACTTCATAGAATTTTGGTATTATAGAGATGTTATGAGTTTTCCGAGAAATACATCCCTGTCTGGATACGAGCAGGTAGAGGCGGCTCTGGCACAGATGTACCTAGGGGTAAAACCCGAAAACACCGCTTTGAGCTAGACTCGAACAGGAACTGGTGCACGACAACGGGCATTTCTGCACTCTTGGTTACGACACTCCCGGGGGATATGCTTAGGATAATTCCCATTTTCTTTACAAACCACTATGAACGGTTATGAGTATATACTTCCTCAAATAAAACCTTTTTATGATTATGGATTATATCCATAAATAGTTCAATTTATGTTATGTATTTTACAAGTATGGAATTATGTATTTTTATTCATAAACCAATCTAGTTTATGCCATTGTTTAGAAATGGCGTCTAGTGGAAGGAATGGAAACCGTATCAATGTACGCACTCCGTGTAGGGATTGCCCTCCTGCTCAAGATAATTATTGTGGAGCTGGAGATACAACTGGTGCTGATCAACTTATTACCATACTGGGACAACTCACTCAGGTTATGAATAATAACCTTACTCGTATGGAGCACCCTGATCCACAACGTGGAGGGTCAATGTTAGACCACTTCATGAGGCAACAACCACCAACCTTCAATGGGAGTAAAAATCATATAGTAGCTGAGCAATGGATAAATTCCTTAGAGAAAATATTCCATGCCTTGGGGAGTAGTGAAAGGGAGAAGGTTGTCATGGCTGTTTACCACCTCACTGGAGATGCCGATCAGTGGTGGTCGCTGATTCAAAACACAAAGGAAGATCATGACGTATCAAATATGGAATGGAGGGAGTTCAAAGAGATTTTCTTAGAAAAATACTTTCTTCGTGACCATTGAGCAGATATGGAAAGGCAATTTCTGAGTCTGAGGCAGAAGGAGGATGAGAATGTCGCAAAGTATGAGGCTAACTTTACAAGGTTAGCGAGGCATGCTACCGATTATATACGTAATCCAAGGAGTAAGATTGATCGTTTCTTTGATGGGTTAAAACCATTTCTCCATCGATCTTTAGTATCACAATCCTTCTCATCATACGAAGATATTGTCTCGTGTGCTATCAAGACAGAAAAATAAATTCTCTAAGTCTTATGACAACAAAGTAAAGCAAGAGAAGAAGAGAACGGTGGAACAAGAGACAAATAAAGGGAAAAAGGGAAAGAAGGATTTTCCATTATGTGATAATTGTGGGAAGAATCACCCTGGTACTTGCCTAAAAGGAATGTGAGTTTGTTATAAATGTGGAGAAAAGGGTCACCAGGCTCGTGATTGTAAGGGAAAGAAAGAGGCTATCAAAGTTGAATGCTATAATTGTAGAGAAATGGGTCATTATGCAAATGAATGTCCTAAGCGTCAGGGAAACTTACCTCAGAAAAGGCCAAGGGATCAAGGACAATCTTATGCTGTTACTACAGTTGAAGTAGAATAACTAATGTATTGGTGCTTTTGGACTCATGGATTATATTTTGGTTATTATAATAATGTGATATATATATATATATATAAGGATTGTACTGAAGTACCTTTTGATTTCAGTAAGGTTTTAATATGATGAAGGTAATTATATTTTTAGTATGTGACAATAATAGAAACTTTACTTTGTTTGGGGAATCTGATAAATTGATTTTGGAATTAAGAGACCTTTTAGAGAAAGTCTGGACAGAGGTATTTTGGATAACTATAATGGTTGGAGTGGATTAAGTTGATCTTTGGATAGTATTTTTTAAGGTTAAAAAATTTATGAAGATTATTTTTGGAATATTATGATACTATAGTTTTAGGAAAAGGACAACCTGCAGGGTGGGGAATAACCCATCGCGTCGGACAAAGCTGCAGGAATTAAACCCACAACCATAGTGCGACAAGCCTTAATTTCTTACCACTAGCCTACATGAAGTCCCTGGTTATTACAAAATAGTTTTACTAATCTAAATTTTATGTGTTAACATTTGGAACCTTATACAATTAGGATAAATAGAATATTTTTGAGTTCCGTTACCATTTGGAGTAAAAGTTGGGTTTGTGGTAAAAATTTATTAACGAATGAAAGTATACATAACAAGTATGTATATTCCCCTACGTTCTTAGTAAATCTCCTAAATAAATTCCTCAACATTATAAAAGGTAACTTAAAACAAAAATGTTGTCGGTTAACTTTTCCAACTGGGGATTCAATGACCGTTTAACCATTCACAAGTTTGTGATTTTCTTGTGGTTAAACTTTCTCCTAATCCTGTTTTCTATAACTCTCCATCAGACCTTGATGGTTTGTTTCTCCTCCATATCCATATTTTCATAGAATCCTAGAATGGGCTATATCGGGTGACCTTTGTACTTATCTTGATTTCTTTTAATGTTATATATTTATTAACCTTATTTCCAATGTGGGTTTTCCACAAAGGTATTTTCTCTTTTCAACGTTTTACTTTCAAAGAAAAATTTCAAATTGCGAGGACACAATTTATTGAAGGAGGGGAGAATGTAACACCCCAAGCTTCCACAGTACGTTTCACTTCGAATAATGCAATAGCGTGTGTTGTACGCAACCTCAAGCTCTAACACACACCACAACGAATTAAACTAGCCGTTGTGAATAGTAATACCTACTTTTTGAAATTTTATAAATTTTATTTATCAAAATGGACTTCATTTTTGGATTCGGAATGTCGGAATTAGCCTATGTTGAATTTTTGGTATTTTTCTGAGAACTTCTATTTTTTATGAATAGTGAAAAATACTTAAAACAACTTTTTTAATCAAAATAATTTATTGTGATAAATTATACTATTTAGCGGTTTTAAAGTATAATTAGAATATATTTTTACCATTTTTTCCAATGGTGGTCATTAGAATTAATTTAACATTGAAATTGCACATAAACAATTGCCAATCTTTTGATATAAATTATTTCTAAAAAACACGCTATTTGTTGTGACAGCGGGAATTAATTATAAAATTAACTAATGCAACTTATATGTTTGGAATTTTGTAAAATAGACATCATTTTTGAATTCAGAATATCAATTATAGCTTAGGGTGAAATTTTGGCTTTGTTCTGAAAAACTTCAATTTTTGATGAATAGTGAAACCACTAAGAGGTAGTTAAAATAACTGATTTTTCGTTTAAATGAAATATTACCACTTCTGTGATTTTATTTTCAAAAATCCGACAAACATGGTTGTCATTAATAAGTAAAATGTGGTTCAATGAGATTAAAATAAATTTTTTGGTGAATAGTAACTTTTAAGTTCTTAATCGCGATTAGAGGTAATTAGTGTAGTTTAAGGTAAAAATAATGTTTTAATAATATGAGATGAGCTTGAAACTTGTCCTACGTCTATTGGATGAGTCATGGACGACCAAGAAAACCCATGGGTCAACATGGGGACCCCATGGAGCCACTTTAGTTGGAAAATGACATTAATATATATTTATTTAATGTTAAAATTAAATTGACACAAACATGAGTTGTTTTACTAAAACAGTTTTTAAGTGGGGTTACACAAGTCCAAATTTTGACTATAAATATTCATTATAAAGATAAAAATATTTCCTACATCATAGTATTTTTTTTATAATTTTTAGACATTAAATAAATTAAATTATTTATGACATCATTATGATGCAGCGATGACCTCATTATTTAACGATTTAAATAAAATGAGAAGATAATGCAAAATCCAAGGCTTACACTTGTCCAAAGCCTATTGGATGAGGATATTTAGAACCCTTATCACCTTAGCCATGACTTATATAAGTTTGGGACCTTTAGAATCCGAAAAGCATTGTATAATAACGTAACATTTCAATCTTTCCAAAAGAGCCCCTCCTCTCCACTTATAAAAGGCCCCCACCTCTCCCACCTTATTCACACGTTCATGCCATTTGACTCAGCCAACCTCTTCCAAAATACTCTCCCAACTTCCCCCTCTTACTCCTAGAAGCCTCACTTTGGGCAGAACTCTTCCCAAGGAAGCCTTTGGCTCAAATCAAAAAGAGTTACCCGATTTTGAGGTAATGTCTTCTCTAATGTTGTTTTGTTTTATTTTTCTTCTTCAACCCCCTAAACTCTTTTTATTCATTTCTTTTGTAACAAAACCAGTATCCTAAATATACTAGGATGTTGTTATAAGAAGTATTCGAGCTACACTTACACACACCTACATCTAATGGTTAAAGAACATACAGTTTCCGTGGATGGAGAATTTCTGCCTCACGAAATGATGATTGTTCAACACTCATATAACACCTTCAAAGGTGGCCATTAAGATGTCACTATATTTATATATGATATAAAATATTTTTATGTTTTACTTATGCTTCTGTATTTCTCATTTATGTCATACTTTATGATTTCCATTATGGGTAAAATGCGATAATTTCATTTTGGGAAGTGCGGACTACCGCCCCCTCAAAGTGATTTGAATCGTTAATGCCATATGTGGGATGTATAAAGGATGGATTAAATGGTATTATACACTATATTATACTTTAATTATATTATAAATTTATATCATTATTATTTCATTCCATTAAATACAAAATAGAAATGAATGTAGCATTCATGCGTACGTACGGCTTACCGTCTCCATGAACGGTGCATTTCATTTCTTACCTCTAAATGTTACGTAATATTATAAATGAATGTATATACTGGATATATATGATATATATGACATCTAAAGCATGAATATAATTTGGAGATAATGTATATTCGACCACATAAACAACTTGTAATTATAAGAAGTTTATTGTTGACTCAAGTACCAAAGATCGACAAAACGACCGTTATTAACTTAAATAATTACATAATGTTCATATCATTGTAATAAGTGATATAATAAGGATAATGAAATTGAAAATGGTTCTTAATAAGGTATATATTAACTCTAGTTTATTATTCAGGAGGTTAAAGAACGGTTGAGTCAAGTCAGACACGAGGTAAGGGAACTTCTTAACCCAACTTCCATTCTTTGGGTTAATCTCCTACTTTCCAATTATGTCATGATATTATTATGTATTATTTTGTATTTTTACTTTCTTTATGTGTACCTATAGTGAATACACAAAATAGATCTATTTTATTTTAAAAATGATATTTTTAAGGACTTCTTCTCAATCTCCTTTCATTGAGTCATATTTGGTTTTATACACAACTTTCTTTTATACGGTGTATAAACCCCTTTGACTTTTACGTTTATTAAAAAGGAATCTTTTTATGCGAATCGTTTTAGTAAAAGACAAAAAGAGAATGTTTTTATTTCCGTACATATGTGGCGACAACGACTTCTCCGCCGCCGTGACCATTATTTGAGTTTCGGCTTCCTCTACAAGACATCATTTTTTTAATGAAAAATAAATAAAAAGTTTTAACTTTCTTTTATTTTGGTATTGAAAATGGGTTTTAAAGAGTTTTATTATATCAATGTGTTGTATTGATATCTTGTGATTGAAATTTGGAAATGTTATGTTTCCTTTATGCCTGTTTTATGTGATACGATTATGTTATGGTTTATGATATGTTTAAAACTATTCATATGAGGAATGCATTGGACTTAATAAGTGACGGGTGGAGTCCGCTATAGATCCTCGATGCATCGGTAGGTCGCATGAGACAAACTAGTGTCTTGGCACGAGGCCTTGACAAAATCTTATTTGTGGTCTTGGCACGAGGCCTTGGCTACGTGGTTATGATAGTCTGGCATTATGCATTCCATCATTATGAAAGTGGTTATTGATATGGCATGTGATTATTCGACCAGTAGAATATCCATGTGAAGAAGTAAATGGCATTATCTCATTTTACCTTTGCCATATTATGTTGAAGTTCAAGTTTAAAAGGCTTTTGTTTTAGTTATACATTGCCTTAAATGTTAATGTTTATTTATGAAAGCTTCCGCTATATTGTTAACCTTACTGAGCATTTGAGCTCACCCCTTTCAATGTTTTAATATTTTCCAGGATGTGAAGAAGTATTTTATGAATGACCTGCAGGGATAGTCCGAAGAGGATAGAAGTGTGGACTATGGAGACTATGTTATTGTAGTTTTTCACTTTATGATGTAATGTAACGTTTACGAATGTATCTAGTGTTTCCAAGGCTACTAAACTAATCGGTCTTTCGAGACTTGATCTTTTGTGATCATGCCAATGTTACGAAGTAATGCACCGACTCTCAGTAGCTGGGGTCAGGGCATTACATATATGTCTAGGAATACCATGAAGGTGGTAAATTTTGAGTGTATATATCAGTGTGATGAGGCCTTCCTAGAGCTAAAGTAGAGATTGACATCAATTTTTTTTTGATCTTATAAGATATTGGGATTGGATATATGATTTAATAAGATATATTATGGTTCAGTTTGGGAGATTTTTATACATATATATTATTATTATTCTTATGGGTCTCTTCATATGTGACCTCATGAGTGGAACTACAATATACATGACGAGGATTTGACGGCTGTGATCAATTCTCTAATGTGTTAGGGACACAATCTTTTATGGTGTGATATTTTTAATTTATATGGACCATAAGATATTAGGGTGTATATTCTCTTAGTGTAAATTGAAAATATAATAAAGGTGATGGGTTGGGTAGCTATAGAAATATGACTTTTAGATATATTATTCTCCTGGAAAGGAAAATTTTATTGTAGATTATATTAGTAGGAAGATGCATGTTCTTGGAGGGAAGACTTCAGATAAGGAATGGAGATTGAAGGGCCTATTATATAAATGGTTGTTTGGTATATCTACGGTCCAAGGGGTGATGAGATGTTCCCCTTAGTTATCATGTCTTCCTTGGTTGACCAGGTGAAATCCAACCATGATTCTTATTATGAGTTCTTAGTGATGTAGGAATGGTTGGCAGGGAATGAACCAGTTCTAGGATAGTATTCAGACGAAGATGACGTGACATAAATTCATGGGATAGTTGTGGTTCATACTTACCCTAAGAGCGTAGATAATGATGGAAAATATTTTTTTATAGGGGTAACAACACTAGGATAAATTAATATGTATCATGATATAAGATGATAGTTTTGGGGACCATGGATTAAAAAAGACATTTATAATTTTGTCTCTCATTGTCATAACTATGAAAGGTGTAAGGACAAAAATCCAAAACCATATTTTTTTTCTTTATCCTCTTATTTTACTACTATAGAAATTGGACAGTGTGACAATGGAATTTTTTATAGAGTTTCATAGGACCCTGAGAGGTTGAGATGATTTTTGGGTTGTGGTTGATCGATTAATAAAGATGGAACATTTCTTTATAATCTGAATGACTCTTTCTATAGATGATTTGTTAAAACTCTATATTTGTTGGATAGTGTTACTACACTAAGTATGTATGAGAATATTATATAAATGGGATAATAATTTCATGTCCAATTAATGGAAATTCTTGTAGAAGGTGATGGAGACTCATTTTAAATTGAGTGCATCATATCATATACAAATTTATTGATATTCATATAAGACGATCATTATTTTAGAGGATATACATTGGAAAATTTTCCTTGATTTTAGTGGATCATGGAATGATCATATGGTCTTATTAGGGTTTTCATAAATTAATAGTTATTGGTCATTGATTTAGTTTGAAACATTTTAGGATCTTTATGGTTGGCCATGTTGTTCACCAATGTGTTGAAATTATGTAGGCAAGAGAGTTCTAATCCACCCAATTTAGATTTTTGAGACCTATTATTTGGTCTAATAAAAATAGAAGTTGTTGGTTACTAGTCAAAGTGGGTAGAAATATTATTCTATCCAAAGGAGTTTCCCAATGGAGTACACCGAGGGTGACCAATTATTATTATGGGTGTCACCTTGGTTGGGTAATATATTATTTATGAAGCATGGGATGTTGTCACAATAGATCGTAAAACAATTTTAGATCATCAGGTGTATTAGTACATTGTCCTACAGATTGGACCTAAATATATTGTATCAATGTATGAAAAACATGTTCTATGTGACTCAACATCAGAGGTAATATTTATATACTATGAATGTGATTGATAGTGAGAATGTAGAGCTGGAAACAAATTCATAATTGGTTTAATAAAATATAAAAATTTTGGACCAGATTAATAATGTGTTGATGCTCAAGATAGTACCACTTATTTGATTTATGTTTCACTATAGACAAATACTTAATGAGAATTTGGAGTGATAGTTAGATTCATATATGAAATGGCCTGATTTACTTGTGAAAGACCACTATAGATAATTCTTATGGATGATAATTCATTAAATATGAGATTTTTATCCTCAAATAAATTGTACGGTACATTAAGTTTAAATTTATTTTTATCATGGATGTATTTTTTATCAATATGAGGATTTTTGGGGGTTTTGGAAGCCAAAACATAGTGGTTAATGATTTGGGGTGACAAAAATTATATTGGACCTGATGGAATTTCACCGGGGAGCTATTAATGTGTAACACCAAGAGATTTTGTGAAATAGTTTTTTAAATTAATTTAATATTTTTTATATTTTTTATTTCACACAACACTGAATATAGATTCTTCAGTAGAATTATCTATGTTTTTCTTGCATTATGCGAAACACCAAAATCATATTTCACTACAGTAAACACATATATTTTCTTTTGGTACATATAACACTATGTTTTTCTTATGTTACACACCCTTCGATGGCTTTAATTACAAAAAAGATTGAGTTTTACAAAACTACAATATTCTATTAATATTTTTATAATAGTTGTAACCTAGTCATTGGAAGATATTGTATGGATAGAAATTAATATGTTATAAAAATATTATTAACAAAATTATTTCGTTCGTAACCAATTAATTATAAATGAGGATAATTACTATTTCAAAATAATGAAATTCGAATTCTGAAAAAATAATTTTTTGATGTACAAACACATTTATCTTAATAAATAAAAATACAAAATTTGATGAATTATTTTGATGAAATGTATATATTATATATTCAATCAACTATGAAACACACATATTATTTGATTTACAAAAAATATATAATAAATAATTTAATTTTACACATAAGAATATATTTTTTTAAAAAATAGTTTTACCACCATTTAATGGCTCACCTATTTGAAATCAAAATTTTGAAAATTTTATAAAATATTTTTTATAAAATAAAATTTATTTTATAAATTTTAATATCTAAATTTTCTGTTGGGGAATTTATTTTCCCAAAAAGTTTCCTTCTTTGATGAATAGTAAAAAATAATAAATTTTAATTGAAAACTAAATTTTCCTCTAATTTATTTATATTGTTAAATTTTATATTAAAATAGTTTTAAATTATATTTTCATAAATTATACAAATATTAATAAAATTTGGTTCATTTTAATCAATTTTACATATATTTTTTATACAAAAACATTTCTAAACTTTCGAACATTTTCACTTTAAAAACACGTGGTTTTATCCCATTTGGAGGATTAATTTTAAATAAATTTATACCACTTATCTGATTATAATTTACAAAAATTTATTCACTATAGAAATTAGAATGTTTTTAAATGTATATTAAGAGCTACATAATTTTGGACCAATTTAATTAGTGAAAGAAATTAAAATTATTTAAATTGATTAGGGTAAAACGAGTTTACTTAATGATTAATCAAAGACTATAAGTGTAAAAATGACCCCAAACTTGTCCAAAACAAATTTTATGGAAATATTTATATCTTAAACATTAATGTATATAATTTATTATGTTATTTAATCTTATATGATGGTAAAAACAATGGGAGAAAAAAATTATTTTAAAAAATGCCATATGTGTCCTTTCCATAAACTATAAAAGGGCAGCCACCCCCTCACTTCTTCACACCTCTCATAAAATTTGGATTATAATAAATCTATATAATTATAATCCAAAAAATCCATACTCTCAAACTATAATCCTTGATTTGTTATAAATCCATCCAAATAATCCGTTGGGTGAAAACCAAGAAGATTTACACGAAGAAGTGGTAACATTTTCAACAAACACTTTTACCTTATTAATTTTACCACCCCTTAAATTATTAGTATCTCATGATTGTATAAAAAATTAAATATCCAAAATATAATGAAATGTTATTATTTTATGTTTTATACCTAAACCTACAAAAACTTCTATCAAATTTTATATGCATTCATCATTTGTGTGCATGGATAAATACCGCCTCATGAATCGATGCCGTTAGTTCTTCCATTACCACCTCCCAAGGTTGGGAATAAATATGGAATTAATATTTTTATTATATATATATGATATATGATATGTATTTTGTATTTATTCTTCTATATTTATTATATAACACATACCTTCATTATTTCCATTTTCTGGGAATACGATAACATCTTTTGTGGACATGGGGACTACCGCCTATTCAAAGCGATGTGATTCATTCATACATTACATGGAATGTATTAAATATGGGTTCATTAGACATATTTAATATTTAATATATAATAATTACAGTAAAAAAATAATATTTATACACACACATAATTTAATTTTCATTATTTTAAAAGACAATAAGAATATGGAAACATTTTTCATGTGTCTGTAAGGCATACTGTCTCCAAAAACAATGTATATCATTTCATATATCTATATATTATAGATTATTATAAATATTTATATTATTAATATATATGATATTTATATAATTTTTTACATAATAAAAATAAGGTAATCATGATCTATGTAAGAGGATCAAGAAAAATAAGAGAAAACATATACAAAAAATAAAGCAGTTATTACCTGAAACGTAACATTAATGTAACATTATTGATAAATGGGTAATAAAAGTCATAATAATATAATATATGGTATGATATATAATAATATGGTTTATTGGTTGATTTATAATATGCATATATTTATTATAAATTAGGTTTGAACATGTATAAAGAAACTCAAGACTAAAGGTAAGGGTTTTCTCATCTCTCCTTTATTTCTAAGAGGTATATGCTATATTCACCACATACTCTTATTGTATGGTGTATATACTGACCTATGAAATGTTACATCTAGAATTTAATTAATTTAATGGTATTAAAGGTTTTAATTTATTTTATTCTTTCATGGATCTCATTATTCAAAATTTACTCAAGTAGTAAGGGAATTTATAGGTTAACTTTTATTTCTACGAGACTTATTCTTTATTCACCAATCATCTGTTATGGGTGGTGTATATAATACCCATGAAATTATTATATTATTATTTTAATTATATTTATGGTTATTTACATATCAATTTTATTATATCTGTTTTATTGGGTTTATAGTTCAGAAGTTACCAAATCGGTAAGGTAATTTTTGTATCAATTTGCCTTCTTTGAGAAACATAGTATGTTATGAACTTACATTATTTAATGATGTGTATGTAGTTAATTTAAATATGTTATATCATGAATATAATTCTTTTAAATATTTTTTATGCCTCATGTAATGTTATTCTATCATGGTTATTACGATTCAAAGTTACCAAAGTGGTAATAATTTATGTTTATAATCTCATCGTTTATTAGGTTTCATTATTATTATGGTTCCATTGATGAAATATTTTGGTTCATATCTCAAGAGTTATCATTAATTTTTTTATAATATTGATATTATGGATATCTTAAATTCACGTTATGATTTTGAACTATATTTTACTTAAGATAATTAAGAACATGTTTTTAATGGAATCTAACTTTATCTCCCTCTTAGTTCAAAAATATGTGTTTTATCAAAACATCGTCTTCTAAAAATTATTTCAAATTTTTTTAAATGATATTTTATGTAATTATAGATGAAAATTATTTTTAAAATATATAATGTGTTATATGGTTTTTTGAATGTTTTTTGAAAGCTTCCTTTATATGTTTTAAAGTTTATTTTTAAAGAAAAAGGTTTTCAAAATGTGTTATGTTTTAAAAAGATTTTTTTTCAAATATGAAAGGATATTTTCCTCATGATATATTTTTAAAATATTTACCAAAATTATTTTCCATGTAATATAACATATTTTGATGTTACCTATGTCTTACAAGGGTTATGATCCAAAGATACCATTCTTATTTTTATCTGAATTATTTTTACATGTAATTTATGAAACCATTTTATTTTCTATGGGTTATACCATGATAAATTCTTGTGGAATGGGTTTTCATTTCATGGAATATTATATGATGAAATTATTATAAAACATGTCTCTTTTCAATTGGTTATTATAGGGTGACTTGTTTGGGATACTCATTTCATTTCATGGTTTATGATATAATGATTTGTTATGATCTTATGGAACACATATTTTTTATTTCATTATGAAACATGTGAGACCAATGTCTCTCTATAATTCATTGGTGGAAAATTTATATATCCTGAGATAAATATGGGAAACAATTTAATTGGTTTTATCCCTAATGGGAAATGAGTTCATCCTGATTCATGATGGGAAATGGGTACATTCTAATCCACAATGGGAAATGGGAAAATCTTGATCCACAAAGGAAAATGGTTGCATCTTGATCTACTATGAGAAGAAGGTGTAACATGATTAACTATGGGAATAACGGGTAACCATATCCATTAAAAGACATGGATTATGACTTGGGATAGTGGTGTGTATTGACTTGTAGGTGTATCCCCTATGATGTACCCAGAAATGTTTTGGAAATGAACCTTGACTTATAGGAAAATATTTTACATGTTTATTCATCTTCCATAATTCTAGGTTTTATTCCTTTGTTTTTCTTTTATGGATTATGCTCTAATTCCCATTATGATTCTTATCTTATGAACTTCCAATAATTATTCCATGACTCTTGATTTTGATATTTTATATGTAGGTTATGATATTCTAATATTATAATGATGTTATAATTCCCTTATGATCATGGTTATGCTTACATATCTCTAGTTTTTACCCATATTGAGAATCTGATCTCACCCTTTCTTATGTTTCCTTTCCCAAGTTAATGAAGAAAGGTTTTAAATAGGAGTAATAAAAGGGGAATATCTTTACATGATAGGTCTAATATCTTTCAGAAAATTATATAATGTGTTTCTTATTTCCAAAGAAACTAAACTATTACGGTCCTTGGGCATATACATTATTAATGTGATGAATATTCATATAAAATGATGTAATATACATGTATGTTAATCCTGGGTTTTTATGTTTTTATAAAAGGAATTATTTCTTCAAACTTTGGAAGATAGGTTGAGAAAACTTTACTGATATCCCCAGGGATATTTCTAAGGATATTTATAATGATTCCTCTAAGGAAAAATCTAAGAATGTGACAATGTTTAGAAAGATGTCATGGATATTTGGTAAAGTAATGAGAGAGTGGATTTGAAGAAATTTATTCCCTCTATATATTCAAAATTTGGATGTATTAGAAGATCTTGAATATGTTTTTACTGTGGAAAATAATGACACAAAGAAAGAAACTGTTAAGGGAAAATTAAAAGTTCAGTTAACACATAGATGATAATAATGGACTCCCTATTAAATCATTGACTATAAAATGATTTAAATGTGGAATATATGGTCATTATAAAAAAATGAATTACAGGGAAATATCATGAATTAAATAATAGGTTTTTTTAAGAATAATGGTATTGTTGATGATGATGAAGATTCCACAAGTGACATATGAAAGGTATGTGTTGTTCTAATAATATTGTTTATAAACATGATTAAATTGAGTATTATTAATGTTAAGACATGGTTAATATATAATATTTTAGGAATAGGTATTAAAGAATAATATGAATAAGATTATATTATTTTTTGGGATGTAGTATGAATGACGTATTTATGTTTTGGAATTCAACGATTATGTTATACAAATCATGAAATCTATAAGAATTTTTAGAATATGTTTTTTGTTAAGGATTTAAAAGGATATTTTAAATTATGACGATGACATAGAAAAGTTATTTATTGGAATTGTGATATTTTGATTAAGGTAAGGCAACCATTAATGTTTTTTTTTCTTTGAGAAAATTGTGTTTAAATTTGAAATAAAGATAATTTATTTTGATAAAGAAGGTCAGATAATAATGATGACCTCAGAACCGATAAAAGATTTGTTTACAAATTTATTTATGATTTAATGGATGGATTTTAAAAAAATGTTGAACTTATGGAATATATCCAACAATCGTTGTAATAATAATGAATGCATGTTTTCAACATGTATTTATGGAAATTCAGGTTATTTCCACGTTTCAAGAGAATACAAGATGAAGGTATTCACATGTTTGTTATTTGAAAACAAAGAGATACTTTATTATAAATGGGGATAAATGTTAAGTGGATTTTTAAAAATCTAGGGACGCTCTTTCCAATGTTTTGGATTTTCATCTTTTGGAAGAGTTAAAAGGTTAACCATTTATGAAATGTTTAAGTTAAAATTCTGTTAATATATTAGTTATTAAATTATTATCTCACCATATGAGGATTTATGAATTTTGGATAAAATATTATATCTATCTTTTTTTGATGATACCAAATGATAAGTTGAATTATTTTCCAATATATCAATGGGTCTTATGATCTATTAGTGATTTAGGGATAATAGATTCTCCTTCCCTTCATAGAGTAAGAGATAAAATTTAAATTGATCAAGGCATAACCAAAGGGTGTGATCATTCATATGAAATGGAATGAAATCAACAAAGTATATCTACTTCTGAAAATTATATAACTTTATGAAAATAATATTGAAATCAAATTTGGTTCCATTATCATTATTTTTAATGATATCAATGAGATTTTTCAAGACACTTTGGTTTGGGGTTTTGTGAGCCTTAACATTATCTCGATAAATAACTATCTTATGGTCAGTGAACTAAATCACTCTCAATAATTATTTATTCTTTTTTTCCATGTCCATTTTTTCACTTAGAACCTATGTCTTCCTATATGTAAACCTTGTCATGTGTTATTTTGGGAAGCTCTTATGTTTCCTACATACTTTTTTAAAGGATGTTTTAGTATTCAATTTTACGATGTGGCGTTATATGAATGTAAATTTAAAGTATTAAATCAATGATGACCTAGAAAAAGTTCTAGGGTGAAATTAATTTGGGGAAAAAATGCAACACCCTGTGACATTGAAATACATTTTTTCAAATTAATTTAATCTTTTTGATATTTTTCATTTCACATAACACTGAATATATCATTTATTATACTAAAAACTATGTTTTTATTACATTATATACAACACAAAGTTAATATTTCACTACCTGAAAAAATTATATTATATTTTGGTACATGAAACACTATTTTTGGATTGTGTTACACATAATACTTATTCCTGTTGATAAATAGTGTTACATACAAGAACAAGTTTGACAAAATTAAAATAAAATTTTATTATTATTCTGGGAGTTATCCCATATCCATTGGAATTTAGATAATGAATAGTTATAACTAAATTATGAAATAATTATTTCTCTAATGAAATATTTTTTTACTAATTAATTATAAATGAGTGTAATAACTATTTGAAAATGAATAAATTCCTTTTCATAAAAACTTTTTTTCCCATGTAAATATTTTTTATATCAATAAATCATAAAAAACCACTTTTAATTAATTATTTTAATTATATATATATAATATTTAAAAAACTATTTAACACTAATCTTATTCATTTTCTATACGTTAGATAATAATAAATCCAATTTGAGGAAAGAAAAAAAAATATTTTTCTAAAAAGTAATTTTATTGACTTTTAATGGAGAACATATTTTAAATAATTTTTTTAGAAATATTATCAATTATATTAGATAAAATGATAATTATTCTTTAATTTAGAATATCAAAATTTAATTTTGTGGAATTTTAAATATTTTTAGGAGCAGTTTTATTTTCTAAGGACTAGTTAAAAACACTGAATTTTAATTGAAAATCTCACTTTCATATTATATATTTATATAGGTAAATTATATTTTAAAATTTATTGAAAGTATTTTTATATAAATTATACATATATTGATATTATTTAGTGCATTGGAATAAATTTAATATTGAAAATTGATAAAAAAACATTTTAATCATTTGAACATTTTCACTTTAAAACCCAATGTTTCATCGTGTCGACATGAGTAATTTTAAATTAATATATTCACCTTATGTGATTATAATTTGGGAAAAAATATTCCATATTTCTAATCATCAGAAATTATAATTTATAATAAGGTTAAATTTATGTTTTATCAGTGTAATTAGTGAAATAAATCAAAGGTAATTATAGTAATTATGGAAAAAATGAGTTTACTTAATGACTAAACTTAGACTATAAGGTATAAAAATGACCCTAAAATTATCCAAAAACAATTTTAAAGAAATATTGAGACATTACTACTTCATGTATATAATTTTTTTTGTTATGGAATCCTCTTTTTTCGTTAAAACATGAGGAGAAAAAAATTATTTAAAAAAATGGAAAGTATGCTCTTTCCTCCACCAATAAAAGGGAGCTCATCCCCCCTCACTTAATTAAAAAAATAAATCAATTGGTATTGAGAAAACCCTATCCAAATATCTTAAAAATATCACTCTTATAAACTTAGAATCAAACCTTTTGGAATAAATACAACCAAGGATGTGCTTTGGTGTAAACCAAAATGAGTTACCCGAAGAAGAGGCAACATTCTTCAAAAAGCACTTCTGTTTTATTTATTTCTAAATGAATTAAATTATTATTATTACATTATTAAAAAATAAAATAAATATACCAAAATATATTTATATTTTTTCTTTTAATGGTGCTACCAAAACCTAGGCACACTTCCATCAAATGGGATACACATTCTTCATTCGTGTGTACAATGGACTACTACCTCTTGAACCGATGTTGTTTTTTCTTCCATTAACACCTCTCAAGGTTTTAAATAATGATATAATATATATTTATATAATATATATATTATATATATGATTTTTTAAGGATTATTTAATTTATATATAACACATAAATTCATGTCTTTCATTTTTTTGAATACGATAACATCATTTTTGGTTGTGTGGACTACGGCCTCCACAACGCGATTTGATTCATTCACACTTTACAAAGACTATATTAAGGATGATTTTATTAAAAATATGTAACATTTATGACATAATTAATATAATTTATTAATAATTTATATAAATATACATAAGTCTTCTACTATTCATTTTTTTAAAGTACGACCCAAAATGGGAACAGCGTTCATGCGTACCTACGACCTACCATATCCATTAACAGTATATTTATTTTCATATTAATATATTTTATATATTATTATGTATAATTTTATACTGAATATATATGACATTTATATCATTTTAAAATTCTTTACATAAGAAAGAATTATCTATGAAAGAGGATCAAGTATAAAATATCAAAACTTAGACGAAAAACAAAGAAATTATTATCTAAAACTCAAATTTAACATATATTGTTAATAAATAGGTAATATAATGTCATAATAAAATAATATATTTTATTATATGTATTAATATGTTTCTTTAGTATATTTATAAAATTTTTTTTTATTATACATGAGTTTTGAATGTGTACGATGAAACTCAAGACGTAAGGTAAGGGTTTTATTGTCTCACTTTTATTTCTATGAGGTATATGATATATTCACCCCTTATTCATGTTGTGTTGTGTATATACTGACCTATTAAATCTTATATAATTAATAAAATTTATATCATTATATTCAACATTTTAATTAATGTAATTCTATCATGGATCTCACGATTCAAAAGTTACTCAAGATGTAAGTGGATTTCCAGTCTCTCTTTTATTTCTATGTGACTTATGCCTTATTCACCACTAATTTATTATGTTTGGTTCATATAATTCATATGTAT
Organism: Viscum album; assembly: GCA_963277665.1. Classification (NCBI taxonomy): domain Eukaryota; kingdom Viridiplantae; phylum Streptophyta; class Magnoliopsida; order Santalales; family Viscaceae; genus Viscum; species Viscum album. Next base: position 29,280,355 of record OY728164.1, on the reverse strand, counting down.
TTATTATATTATTATTATCCTTAAATTTATATGTATTTACATTTCTATTTTATGATCTCTATTTCACGGGGTTTATGGTACAAATGTTAACATAATGTAATTGTTTCTCAGTTTCAATTATTTAAAACACATGTTATGTTATGAACATACATTCTTTTACGAGGTTTATATATTTACCATTTTAATGTTATATCATTTATATCCTTAATTTAATTAAATTTTAATATTCATTAAATTTATTTATTTTACGGGGATTGGGATTCAATGTTACCAAAGTTGTATTAGTTTATTGGTACAATCTCATTTTTTTCATTATTGATTATGATTAAGCTTCCATTAAAGAAATATATCAATATATAAATTAATAATACTCAAAAAATATTAGTATCTTGTTTATATTAATGATATATTCAAGTAATTTTACCATTTCTTCACTCTTTGGTGAATATTATAATTAATAAAAAAATAAAGGGAATCCGATTTTATCCCTCTTTTCGATCGTAAATCTAGGTTATTTCAAATCCTTGATTTCTAAAAATGTTTTGAAAATGTTTCAAAATTATAATATAATATAAATATCATGGAAAAAGGTATTTGAAAAAATTTTATGTTTTAGAAATTGTTCAAGCATTCCATTCTTATTCATTCTCTAAATTGTTACAGTTTTTTTACATGTTGTTTACAAAACCATTTTCTCTTACACAAGATATACCTTGATAAAGGATCATGAATTTTTTTTCTTCTAATGGGTTATTAAATGATTAATTAATTACAAAACATATATCATTTTCCTTGTTTATGATATGATTACTTTTTTATGATACCCATTTCATTTCATGGGTTATGATACAATGATTGTTTATGATCTTATGGCACATGTATTTATGATTTCATTATGAGTTGGGTTGGACCTATATGTCCCACTAATATATTTGGAAAATATTTATATATTATGATATAATGATGGAAAAAAATTTACATGCTTTATCCATGATGATAAATGGTTTTTCCCTGATCCATGATTGGAAATGGGTGCGCCCAGACCCTCGATGGGAAACAGATGTGTCCTGATACACTATGGGAATAAGGTGTGGCCTAATCTACTATAGGTTAAAGATGTAATATGATACACTATAAGGAATTGAAAATGATTGTGGATGGTGGTGTGTCACAACCTGTAGGTGTATGGCCAATGAAGTTCCCAAATAAGGTTTGGCAATGATATTTGACTTATAGAGAATGATCTTACATGTTTAAGTGTATTCCACACAATTCCATGTTTTCTTCATATGTTATGATTTCATGGATTATGATATTTATTACCATATGATTCATGTCTTATGAACATTCAATATTTATGACATGAGTCTTGATTATGATGTTTATATGTAGGTTATGATCTTCTAATGTTATGTTCATTTTCTCATACCCATTTGAACATGGTAATGCTTACATATCACCCTTGTTTACCCTTACTAAACATATTATCCCTCCATTTCATATGTTTCCTTCCCTCATATTATAAAGAAAGGTTTTATTTAGGAGTATTAAAATGGGAATAACTCTATGGTATATGTAGAGACCCAAAGCATAATGTACACGAACATTACATTACTTTTTTAGAATACTTAGTACATAACAAAAACACACACACAAAGACTGTAATAGTTTAGTGTCTTTGGAAACTCGGAATAAAATCTTCTAATCGTGGTGAAAGACCTTAAACATATACCATAAAGATCTTCCTTTTTTTACCTAAAACCTTTCTTTATATCCTGTGGAAAATAAAACATAAAAGGGTGAGCTCAAATTCTCAGTAAGGGTAAACAAAAGAAATATCAATCACATCATATTCATAAGAACATAACATTTTGGAAATCTTAATCCTGCAAAAGAGATCATAATATCATAACATGGGATAAATCATAGTAGTGAAATGTAATCCCAATAATCATAACATAAAACATGAAACTTTGTGGCATACACACATAATCATAGAGAATCATTTATTATTAGTCAAGACTCATTTCCAAGACTATCTTAGTGGACAAAGTCCATTTCTGAACCGAATTCATTCCTCGTTTCAGTCATGTTTCACTGAACCGGTTTAACCTACCATTCCAGCCATGTCAATCACATGAGATATAAAATCTTTACCCAATGCATTGGAGGGAGATATAGGTCCCACCCATCTCATAATGATACCATTCATATGTGTGCCACAAAATAATAAATCATACATCATTGCATAACCCATGTAATAAAAATGGGATTCTTAAACAACATGACATCATAAAACAATTCATATAAGATAAAGGAATTCATAAAAATAATTCCATCACAACATAATCATATTAATGTAATAATGTGGATAGAAACATAACCATATATTATCTTATATGGAAAATATTTTTGATAAAACACTTGAACTCCATTCTTGAGGAAAATATCCTTTCTACTTCAAAAACATTTTCCTTTCTTAACATGTCATACAATTTTAAACTAAAAGAAGTTGATTAAAAATAAACATGAAAACATGTAAATGAAGCTTCATGGAAATAATGTTTTAAAAATCCATTCATTCCGTATAAGTTAAAAAAACATTCTTCTCGTACTTTTGTCGAAAAAGTCAAAAAGTAGCTCGTACGAAAAACGACAAAAGATTCCTTTCGTATCTTTTACTATAAACTCACCAAAGGGAAAAATGGATTTAAAAAATTGTAGGTGGATGGAAATAATATTACATACTGAGGAAACATGGATGTGGATGATAGAATACAACCCAGTAAATTGCAAAGTATAAACAATCTTGGATAAAAAATGAGATTGTGATATTTCCCTTACCTTTGGTCCGATTTGCTTCATAAGTGTCTGAAACTCTTGTATAGTGATTTAAATAATGTCATTGAATAATTCCAGAATCATACGCATTGCTATGATATCATATATGGTTCACTTATGACTTTATTTTACCCGTTCTTTTGTAAATTCCATGTTAAAAAGCGTTTTGGGTAAAATCGTTTCATTTGTCATCCGTGTTTTGACTTGTAATTATTCATATGATTACATAGATCATGATTACTTAATTCCAGAATATAAAAGATAATTTATATATAATATATATTCAGAATATATATATATATATAACAGATCAGTAAATGGAATGAAATACACCGTTCATGGAGACGGTAGGTCGTACGTACTCATGAACGCTGTTTTCATTTCCTTAATGAGTTGAATGGAATTAAGTAGATGGCATACATATATATACACATAAATCCAGTTTCATTATTATGTCATATATTTCATGATTACTTATTATATATACTTTATAATCATTCATGAATGGTTAACGTGGAGAATGAATCTCATCGCGTCGTGGAGACGGTAGTCCGTACGTACACACGAGCGATGATATCGTTATCATGATTGTGGAATTGTATTGGAGTGTATGTATACTATTTCAGAATCAATATCAATTTACAATAATCATATATAGCTATTATGTACACCATTATACCCATCCAAGTAAGGTGGTGGTTGAAAATAGATTACACCACGGTGTAGAAACGATATTCCGTACGTACGCACGTGCGGTGATTTCATTTTCCGTAGGATGGATAGATGGTGAAATAGGGTTGTTTCATACATATAATAACATATCAGTATCTGAGTGATACTGATGTTATTAATTCGCAATGAAACAACCTAATAAGAATAAGTTGACGAAGAAATAAAGTTGAAAGAATCGGTAACAGACATTACCTATTCTTTGAAGCGCCTCTTTGAGTCCTCCTCTTAGGAAACTAAAATTGGTCTTTAAAGAAGACCAGAACCTCTAGGATGTTTATAGGGAAGTGGAGAAGAGAATTTGGTAGGGTTTTTCCGATAATGAAGGCTCAAAGTGGTGTGAGGAAGAGAGGGAGGAGGTGCCTTTTTATAAGGGATGAGAGGGGCTCCTTTGGAAAAACTAAAAATATTATTTTATTATAAAGCCATATTCGGTTTTAAATAGCTCCAAATTGAATTATTTAAAAGATAAGGTGGGGATGGGTCGAAATAATCCCATCCAATAGAATTTTGACAAGTTATGTTTACTATTTTAAACTTATCATTTAGATTTAAAATTAAGTTAGATAATTTTACTTTTACCGTCTCTTTTTTTGTTCTTACACTATAGGGTTAATAAACTTACTATAAAAAGACAAAAGAACCCCAAGCTGTTTATTATTAATATCTATAACTTTAGATAAGTCATTTGGACGACCCTTAGATTTTTAGGAATAAAATAACAATTAATAATATAATATTGGTTTCAAAAACAATTTTATGTCAATTTTGACACTATTTAGTAATTGATTTTTGTGAAAATCATAAAAGAATTATTAGTTCCAAAACATTTACATAAATCAATACTAACATGTCATAGTAACCTATAAAATTAGTGGAATTCATAAAAAGTCTCAAATTACATTTATTTGGGTATATATAACATCAATTATGTCAATATTTCATTAATAAGATAATTACTGCATCATCATTGTGTCATAGATAAATTAAATTATTTAATGTCTAAAAATTACAAATAAAATACCATTATTTAGGAATTTTCTTTAGATTTATAATGAATATTTATAATCTAATTTATATTATTTATAACCCTATATTAAAAATTATCTACTTATTAAACATTGATTTTAACTATTTTAACCCTTCTTTAAATAAATTAATAATAAATGTCCTAATCTAATCCAAGTGGACCTAAATGGTCATATTTTATTCCTAAGGTTGTTTTTGGTCTAATTACACTTATCCAATAGAATTTGGACATGTGTTAGGGTAATAATAATATCATTTTTGCCCTTAACTACCCTATTTACATTTAACAGTGGTAAAAAAAAGTAAAAAGTTACTATTCACAAAAAAAATATTTTCCTCTCATTGAACCAAATTTTAGTCTTTGATATTAACCGTGTCTCTCGGATTTTAGAAATTCTACTCACAGAAGTGGTAAAATTAAGTTTTATAAAAAATTCAGTTTTTTTAACTACCACTTAGTGGTTTCACTATTCATCAAAAAATGAAAGATTCCAGAAAAATACCAAAAATTAGGCCTAAGATATATATGATATTATGATTTCAAAAATTATGTTTATTTTACCAAATTCAAAACATATAAGTTACATTAACTAATTTAAATATTAATTCCCATTGTCAAAACAAGTAGCGTGTTTTTAAAAGATAATAACTATAAAAAAATTGACACTTGTTTATGTTTGGTTTAAATGTGAAATTACATCCAATGACCATCATTGTATTAACTTGCAAAAATATATTCTAAATATACTTTAAAACCAATCAAATTAATATTGTATCACTATTAATTATTTCCATTAAAAAAGGTTGTTTTTAATTAAAATTTAGTATTTTTCACTATTCATCAGAAAATGAAAGTTATCCAAAAAGTACCAAAATTTCACCCTAATCTAATTTTGATATTCCGAATCCAAAAATGAAGTCCATTTTGAAAAATGAAATTTACAAAATTTCAAAAAGTGATTATTACTATTCATAACGGCTAGTTTTAATAATATTTTAATAGTATATCGTTGTTTAGTGAAACTCGGTATTGCGTACTACACATGCTATCGAGGAAGGTCGTGATTGCGTGTAATTCAAGGCAAGTCAAGGATGCGTGTTGTGCAAGATCCTTTTGGTGTAGTGTACAACACAAGACATTAATTAAAATAATATTTTTTATAAAATCTCAGGGTGTTACATTCTACCCCCCTTAAAATAAATTTCGCCCTCGAAATTCGTCGGGGTAATAAATGGTTTACTACTCGAAAGTTTGTTTAATTGAATCCCACATCGTAAAAAGGAATATCAAAACTTGGCTTTAAAAACTAAATTATGAAATGTAACTTTTACCCAAATTAACTCATCACTGGGTTTCCATGTAGGAGAACATAGGTGAAAATATGGATATGGAAGAAAAATCTAACCATCATGTTCAGATGGAAAGTGGTAGAGAACATGGCTATGGAAAAGCCAGCAATCATAAAGCCATAAATTTATGATGATCTAAGGTACCATCTGATTAATCGGATATAAGAGCACTAGGACAACATTTTTGGTTTTCAGGATCATTTCTCTAGTGTTGAAGAATTTTCGAATCAAAAGAAATACTTACTTGATTTTTGTACAATCTCACCGTTGTTCATGCCTTGAACAATTTCCACTTCATCTCTTAAAGAAATGATGTTGAATTTTCCATTCATGATGTGTTAGAAGATCATGTGATAGAATGATGGGTCATTCCATCTTTCTCAAACAAAAGGTCAGAAAAGTTATCAAAAAATACATAAGTCCATCTATAGTGATATTAATCATATATTGTTCCAAAAATGGACTTATACTTCTTATATCATACTAATTAATATAATAAAACTAGTTTCTACTAAACAGGTACTTCTTGTAGGTGAGTGGTAGGCGATAAAGGCCAGTAGCACTTCAGTTGTGGGTTTGATTTCCACAGCCTTGTCCGACGTGATGGGCTGTCGCCCATCCTGCAGGTTGTCCTTTTTCTAAAACTACATTACTATAAAACCCCATAAATAATATCAGAAAAACATCTATCCTTAAACAATACTAACTTATATCCAACATAATCCATTCCAATATCTAGGATTATCCAAAATAATTCTGTCTAATCTCATATTATTGTGAAAACGATTACAAAAGAGTTCATACAACTAGCATGTTAATACCATTGTTGATCCCCATATATCATGAGATATGTCTTGTTGGTCACATTCCAAAAATTCAAATGCCTTAATCATGTATTCTATTGAAAAAATTGATTACCCATTGAACCTTATTGAAAACATGAATGCTGTTAAAAGTTAACTCTTTCTACATACCAAAATCTTCAAAATTCTATATACTCAAACCATGATATCACTTAGTCCTTATATCAATCATGAGCTCATGAATACTATCAAACATTTCATTTTCTAAAGGGGGAGTACCTTAAATATCTAACATCTTAGGATTAATTCTAAGATCGTTAGCGCAATTCAAGGACTATAACCTATACTTATACATAACCATAGGGACATCCCTAGACATACCTTAGAAATATCTCTAGGGATATCACTAAAGTTATCGCATCCTAGTTTCCAAAGGTTGACTAAACCTTTCCTCTGATACCAACTGTAGAGACCCAATGCTTAACGTACATGGACATTACATTACTTTTGTGAAATACTTAGTACATAACAAAAACACACACACAAGTACCGTAATAGTTTGGTGTCTTTGGAAACGTGGAATATAATCTTATAATCGTGGTGAAAGACCTTCAACATCTCCCATAAATATCTTTCTTTTTTTTAACCTAAAACCTTTCTTAATATCCTAGGGAAAAGAAAACATAAAAGGGTGAGCTCAAATTCTAAGTAAGAGTAAAAAAAAGAAATATCAATCAAATGATATTCATAAGAACATAACATTTTGGAAATCATAATCCTGCAAAAGAGATCATAATATCATAACATGGGATAAATCATAGTAGTGAAATGTAATCCCAATAATCATAACTTAAAACATGAAACTTTGTGGCATACACACATAATCATAGATAATCATTTCTTATTAGTCAAGACTCATTTCCAAGACTATCTTAGTGGACAAAGTCCATTTCTGAAACGAGTTCATTCCTCGTTTCAGTCCTGTTTCACTGAACCGGTTTAACATGTCGTTCCAGCCATGTATATCTCACGAGATATAAAATAATTACCCAATGAATTAGAGGGAGATATAGGTCCCACCCATCTCATAATGATACCATTCATATGTGTGCCACAAAATCATAAATCATACATCATTGCATAACCCATGTAATAAAAATGGGATTCTTAAACAACATGACATCATAAAACAATTCATATAAGATAAAGGAATTCATAAAAATAACTCCATCACAACATAATCACATCAATGTAATAATGGGGATAGAAACATAACCCTATATTATCTTAGATGGAAAATAATTTTGATAAAACACTTGAACTCCATTTTTGAGGAAAATATCCTTTCTACTTCAAAAACATTTTCCTTTCTTAACATGTCATAAAATTTTAAACTAAAAGAAGTTGATTAAAAATAAACTTGATAACTTTTAAAGGAAGCTTCTTGGAAATAATGTTTTAAAAATCCATTCATGCCGTATAAGTTAAAAAAACATTCTACTCGTACTTTTGTCAGAAAAGTCAAAAAGTACCTCGTATGAAAAACGACAAAAGATTCATTTCTTATCTTTTACTATAAACTCAAAAAAGGGTAAAAATAGATTTAAAAAATTGTAGGTGGATGTAAATAATATTACATATTTAGGAAACATGGATGTGGATGATAAAATACACCCCAGTAAATTCCAAAGTATAAACAATCTCGGATAAAAAATGAGATTGCGATATTTCCCTTACCTTAGGTTTGATTTGCTTCGAAAGTGTCCGAACCTCCTGTATAATGATTTTAATAATGTCATTTACTTATTCTAGAATCATAATCATTGTTAATATATCATATATGGTTCACTTATGACTTTATTTTACCCGTTCTTTTGTAAATTCCATGTTTAAGAGCGTTTTGGGTAAAATCGTTTCATTTGTCATATGTGTTTTGACTTGTAATTATTAATATTATTACTTAGATAATGATTAATTAATTACAGAATATAAAACATAATTTAAATATAATATATATTCAGAATATAAATATATATAATAGATCAGTAAATGGAATGAAATACACCGTTTATGGAGACGGTAGGCCGTACGTACGCATGAACGCTGTTTTTATTTCCTTATTTAGTTGAATGGAATTAAGTAGATGACATACATATATATACACATAAATCCAGTATCATTATTATGTAATATATTTCATGATTACTTATTATATATACTTTATAATCATTCATGAATGGTTAACGTGGAGAATGAATCTCATCACGTCGTGGAGACGGTAGTCCGTACGTACGCACGAGCGATGATATCATTCTCATGACCATGGAATTGTATTGGAGTGTATGTATACTATTTCATAATCAATATCACTTTACAATAATCAAATATAGTTATTATGTACACCATTATACCCATCCAAGTAAGGTGGTGGTGGAAAATAGATTATACCACGGCATGGAGACAGTATTCCATACATACGCACACGCGGTGATTTCGTTTTCCATAGGATGGAGAGATGGTGAAATAGGGTTGTTTCATACATATAATAACATATCAGTATATTATTGATACTTATGTTATTACTTCATAATGAAACAACCTAAGAAGAAGAAGTGGAAGAAGAAATAAAGTTGAAAGAATTGGTAACAGACATTGCCTCTTCTTTGAAGCGCCTCTTTGAGTCCTCCTTTTAGGAAACTAAAATTGTTCTTTGAAGAAGACCAGGACCTCTAAGATGTTTCTAGGTATGTGGAGAAGATAATTTTTAAGGGTTTGGCCGAGCTTGAAGTCTCAAAGTGGTGTGAGGAAGAGAGGGAGGAGGTGCCCTTTTATAATGGAGGAGAGGGGCTCCTTTGGAAAAACTAATAATATTATTTTATTATAAATCCATATTCGGTTTTAATGAGATCAAAATTGAGTTATTTAGAAGCTAGGGTGGGGATGGGTAGAAATCCTTTCATACAATAGAATTTGGACATGTTTAGTTTTCTATTTTAACCTTATCATTTAGATTTAACTTTAAGTTAGATAATTTTACTTTTACCGTGTCTTTTTGTGTTCTTACAATATAAGGTTAATAAAATTACTATAAAAAGCCAAAAGAACCCCAAGATGTTTATTATTAATATATATAACCTTATATAAGTCATTTGGCAGAACCTTATATTTTAGGAATAAAATAAAAATTAATAATATAATATTTGTTTTAAAAACTATTTTATGTCAATTTTTACACTATTTAGTAATTGATTTTTGTGAAAATCATAACAGAATTATTAGTTCTACAAAGGTTACTTAAATCAATACTAACATGTCATATTAACCTATAAAATTAGTGGAATTCATAAAAAGTCTCAAATTACATTTATTTGGGTATTTATAACACCAATTATTTCAATATTTCATTAATAAAATATTTACTGCATCATCGTTTGTCATATATAAATTAAATTATTTAATGTCTAAAAATTAAAAATAAAATACCATTATATAGGAAATCGTTTTATCTTTCTAATGAATATTTATAGTCGAATTTATCTTATGTATAATCCTATATTAAAAGTTATCTACTTATTAAAATTTGATTTTATCTATTTTAACCCTTCTTTAAATAAATTAATAATAAATGTCATAATCTAATCCAAGTGGGAATAAATGGTCATATTTTATTCCTATGGTTGTTTTTGGTCGAATTAAACTTATCCAATAGAATTAGGACATGTTTTAGGGTAATAATAATATCATTTGTACCCATAACTACACTATTTACTTTTAACCGTGGTAGAAAAAAGTAAAAGTTACTATTCACAAAAAATTATTTTCATCTCATTGAACCAAATTTTAGCCCTTTATATTAACCTTGTCTCTTGTATTTTCGAAATTCTACTCATAGAAGCGGTAAAATTAAGTTTTATGAAAAATTCAGTTTTTTTAACTACCACTTAGTGGTTTCACTATTATCAAAAAATGAATGTTTCCAGAAAAAGACCAAAAATTAGGCCTAAGCTATATTTGATATTATGAATTCAAAAATGATGTTTATTTTACCAAATTCAAAACATATCATTTACATTAACTAATTTAAAAATTAATTCCCGTCATCAAAACAAATAGTGTGTTTTTAAAAGATAATAACTATCAAAAGATTGACACTTGTTTATGTCTGGTTTAAATGTGAAATTACATCCAATGACCATCATTGTATTAACTTGTAAAAATATATTCTAAATATACTTTAAAACCACTCAAATTAATAAATTATCACTATTAATTATTTCGATTAAAAAAGGTTGTTTTTAATTAAAATTTAGTAATTTTCACTATTCATCAGAAAATGAAAGTTATCCGAAAAGTACCAAAATTTCACCCTAAGCTAATTTCGATATTCCGAAACCAAAAATGAAGTCCATTTTGAAAAATAAAATTTATAAAATTTCAAAAAGTGGTTATTACTGTTCATAATGGATAGTTTTAATAATATTTTAATAGCATATCGTTCTTTAGTGAAACTCGGTATTGTGTACTACACACGCTATCGAGGAAGGTCGCGATTGCGTGTAATGCAACGCAAGTCAAGGATGAGTGTTGTGCAAGCTCCTTTTGGTGTAGAGTACATCACAGGACATTAATTAAAAGAATATTTTTCATAAAATCTCGGGGTGTTACAGTATACTTTGAATATATTTTAACTAATTAGGATAATGTTTTACTAGTTTCCAAAGACACAAAACTTATACAATTATTGGGCATGTAATTTTGTAATGTACTGAAAACTCATCTATAATAATGTAATATACATGTATGTTAATCCCGGTTCACTATATTTGGTATCAATGTAAATATCTATTCAACCTTTTTAAACTAGTATATAAAAATTCACTGAGATCCATAGAGATATTTCTAAAAATATGTCTAAGGAGGTCTCTAATGATATGTCTAAGGATGATTCAATGTTTAATAAATTATACTATAATTTTGGTAAAGTATTGATAGAGTGGTATCTAGCAAAATAAATCCCACTATAAAGAATATTAGTGGAGGTCTAAGAAGAACATTAAGATGTTTTGACCATTCAAAAGAAGGGCGCAAAGTAAGTAACTGCAAATGGAAAATGAAAAGTCGGTTCATTCAATAAATTAAAATAATGGCCTCCCTAAGGTATCATATGATTTCAAATGCTTTAAATGTTGATGGTATGTTGATTATTAAAATCATTGTCTTAGGGGTAAATACCATGAAGGAAATTAGAAAGGTTATAAGAACAATGGTATTATTTCTGATGATGAGGAGACTACGACAGACATGTTATAGGTATTGCCTTTTTAATAGTATTGTTTATAATCATGATTAAATTGACTTTAATGAATGTTAAGACACGATATATATTTCATATTTTATGAAATTGGTATTAGGGAATAAGATTATGAATCTTAGTTAATTATTTTATAATTAAGTGTGCTGAATGAAGTATTTATATTTTTGAGGAGAAATATTATGTTATACAAATCATGACATATATAATTTTTTCATTATAAGTTTTTACATCAAGGATTTAAATGGATATATTGAATTGTGATGATGTAATATAAAATTTATTTAATGGAAAGGTTATAGTTTTGATTAAGGGAAGGTAAACTTAATGTGTTCCCGATGTTGATAATTTTTTTATCTTGGAAATAGAGATTATTTATTTAGATAAAGTTGATTGGATAGTATTAATGCCATTATAAATAATAAATGATTTATTGAAAAATTTATTTATACTATCCTATATGGTTTTTAATACATTTTTGGATTTACATAATATATCCAATTAAATTTTGTAATATGAATGTATGCTTGTTTTCAATAATGGTTTACGGTAATTCAGGTTATTATAATGTTTCAAGAGAATACACAATTAAGTTATTATTATTTTTGGTATGTTAAAACCAATATATACATTATGATATTTTTGGGATCAATTTTAAGATGATTTTGAAACATATAATGACTTATATTCCATTTTTTAGGTTTTGGTTGAGTTTCAAGGTTAACCATTTATTGAAATTTTAATTTAACCATTTATTCTATCAATTGGAATTTTTATCATTTGTGATCTAGGGATAATAGAATCTCATTCATTTATCAGAGTAAGAGATAACGTTGAAATTGATCAAGGAAAAATCAAGGTTAACACTATACATACGAAATGGAATAAAATCATGTAAATATATCTCAACTTGGTATTTATTAAACATTACAAAAAAGATCATAAAATAAATTTTTTTCATGTTATCATCATTTTTCATGATATCAATGACATATTTCAAGACACATTGGTTTATGGTTTTTTGATCATTAAATTTATCTTGATCAGTCACATTTTTATGATCAGTGATCTATATCACTCCATGATTATTTTTGATTTTATTTCAGGTCAATGTTTTCACATCCAACTTATGTTTTCTTATGTGGAAAAATAGTTATGTGTTTCTTTCGATAACTGTTCTGATTCTAACCTTCTTTTTCAAAGATGTTTTAGTATTCATTTTTATGATATGGGTTTCAATGAAAAGTGCTTTTAAGTATTAAAAATTGGATGAAAGAGATGAATTTAATGGGATAACATTATTTTAATTGGGGTAGAATGTAACACTTTGATACATTGTGTAATATGATTTTTAATTAATTTAATCATTTTGATATTTGAAATTTCCCAAAACACCTAATATATATTTTTTATATGAAATCACAATGTTTGGTTTACATTATAGGGAAAATAACAATATATTCTTAAGCTACAAAATAAAAATTAGATTAGTATGAGGAACTTGTAAAACTATGTCTGTCTTGTGTTTCAAACAATACTTATTCCCTTCAATAGCTTTTGTTACACGCAAGAATGCGTTTTATCAAAAAATAATATATTTTTAATATTTTCATGATAGTTTTTACCTATTTTTTAGAATGGGGGATTTGAATAGGAATAAATAAATTATTAAAATAATATTTACACAATTAATTCACTATTTTTCAATTAATTATATGTTAGAGTATGAACTCTTTGAAAATAAAGAAATTCCTTTTTTGAAAATCTATTTTTTCTATATACAAAAAGGTTTTATATAAAAACTAAAAACACCACTTTTGATTAATTATTTTAATTAAATATATATACTATATATTAAATCATCTATATAACACTATTCTTATGTGTTTTCTAAATAATATATAAGAATAAATCAAATTTTACGCATAAAAAGATACAGTTTTCTAAAAAGTAGTTTTAACGCATTTTAATGAAGAATTTATATTAAATATAAATTTTGACACTTTTATAAAATATATCACATAAATAAAAATTTATTTTTAAAAGATTTATATCTAAATTTACATTGGGTGAATTTTTGGTATTTTTCTAAGAAGTTTTTTTAATGAATATTTAAAAAAAGTCAGTTGTAATTGAAAACTGTATTTTCATATAATTTATTTATACAATTAATTTATATTTTAAAATATTTTAATGTTATATTTATAAAAATTATAACTATATTTATATAATTTTTTTTATTTTGAATAAATTTAAAATTTAAAGTCATTATAAAAACATTTCAAACTTTTGAACATTTTAACTTTAAAAACCCATCATTTCATCCCGTTTGTAGGAATAATTTAAAATTAATTTCTAAAAATTATGTCATTATAATTTCTAAAAATGGATTCCATATTTGGTATATTTATAATCTAAAATTTCTAATAATGTTAATTTAATTTTTTACCAAAACAATTTGGGAATAAAACTAAAACTATTTACACCGATTAAGGTAAAAATGAGTTTCCTTAATGACTAAACATAGGATATAAGGTCTAAAAATGAGCCTAAACATTTACAAATTAAATCTGACAGAAATATTTAGAGCTTAAAAATTCATGGATTTAATTTTGTGTGTTATTTAGTCATCTTTTTTGGTAAAAACATGGGGATCACACAATTCTTTTCAAAAATGCTACGTGTGTTCTTTCCCCCACCTATAATAGGATCTCACCCCCTCACTTCTTTACATATCTCAATACCTTTGGATATTCCCAAAAAAATATACATCTCCCCCAAAAATCCCTCTAATAAACCTAGAATCATTAATTTGGGCATAAATGTAACCAAGGAATCCATTTGATGGAAACTAATAGGGGTTACCTGAAGAAGAGGTAATATTCTTCAACAAGCACTATTGTTTTATTTAATTCTCCACATATTCAATTATTATTATTATATGATTATATCATAATCTTAGTATCATAAATATAATTAATTTTTTTACCAAAACCTACACAAACTTCGATCAAATAGGATACACAATCATCGTTCATGTGTACGGAATACTACCGCTGCGCAAACTGATGTCATTAATTATTCCATTACAACCACCCAAGGTTAGGAATAATGATGAAAATAAACATTATATAAATATATATATGATATATATTATTAATTTATGCTTCTTCAATTATAATATAATACGTACCATAATGCTTTCCATTTTGTTGGAATATGATAACATCATTTGTGGATGTGTGGACTACCACCTCCTCAAAGTGATGTGATTCGTTCACACATTGCTTGGAATGAATTAGGGATTGGTTTATTAAAAATATTTTATATTTATTAAATAATAATTCTAATTTAATGATAATATATAAATACATCATTTACCTTTTATTCTTTTAAAACACAACATAAAAATTGAAACAATGTCCACATGTATGTATGACATACCATATCCATAAATGATGTATTTAATTTCATATTTATATATTTTATATATTGTATATATTTTTATAAATAATTATATAATCAATATATATGATATTTATATCATGTTTTAAAATTTTTAAATAATTAAGTCATGATCTTGGTATTAGTATGAAGAATAACATGTGAGGACATATACGAAAAAAGCTATTATTATATGAAACGTAACATTAACATAAAATTGCTAATAAATAGGTAATATAACATCATATTAACATAAAAAATGATATGATATATAAGAATATAATTTTTTCAATGTAAAATAAACTTATATTTATTATAAAAGAGGTTTTAATGTGTATAAAGAATGTAAAGACTTAAGGTAGGGGTTTTCTCATATCACATTTTTTTCTGTGAGATATATGATATAGTAACCACTAATTATTATTGTGTGGTGTAAATAATGACCTATAAAATATTATATAATTAATTTATTTTATATAATTATATTAAAATTATCAATTTTTGTTATTATTTAATGGATCTCATGATTAAAAAGTTACTCATGTAGTAAGGGGATTTCTAGTATAAATTATATTTCTGTGAGGCATATTACTTATTCACCACTCATTTATTTTGTGTGGTTTATATAATTCCAACTAATTGATTCTATTATTATTATCCATTAATTTATGGGTATTTAAATATCCATTTTATGATCCCTATTTCATGGTGTTTATGGTTCAATATTTACGAAATCATTAGGGTAATTTTGTCTCAATATTCCTTTCTTTGAGATACATGTTATATTATGAACCTAAATTCTTTTATGAGGTGTATATACTTATCTTTTACATGTTTTATCATGAATATAAATATTTTCATGAAATTTTATACTTAATGTAATGTTATTATTTCTTGGTTTGTAGGATTCATTGTTACCAATGTGTTAATATTTTATTACTAAAATTTCAACATTTATCAGGATTGTTTATAATTATTCTAAAATTAATGAAATTTTATTATCTATCACTCAAGAATACTCATGATATTTATTACACTCTATTTATTCATGATATATTCATGTAATGGAACCATTTTATGAATATTTTTTACATAATATTATTAAGAAAATGTTTTTAATGGAATCAATGTAACACCCTAAGTTTTCATGAACCGTTGTTTCAAATAAATTAAAATTTTCATTTATATCTTGAATTTAGGTAAGTAAAACATTTCTTTCAAACTAAATCGGCATGTCGTATGTCACATGAAACACTATGTAGGCGTATGATACATGCAACACTAAGTATAGATTTTTTTCAATGTTTAAAATAACTATGTTTGGATTCTGTATTCCATAACACCATATGATTTCTACAGTATATGTAACACTGACATGTCTTGCGTTACACCCAAGAGCAACCTTCCTTGATAGATTGTGATGAACGCAATACCGATTTTCACTAAACAACAAAATATTATTAAAATATTATCATATAATTGGATATAAACTAGACATTAAAAATAAGATTAACCATATTTTTTATTTTACAAAACATTAACATTCATATTATGTTATTTCTTGACATGATATAAGAATAAATTCAATTTTTCAGATGAATGATGTATTTTTCAAAAAATGAATTTTTCCACCTTTTGATAGAAAAACCATTTTAAATATATTTTTAACACTTTTTTTATTATTTTTTACATAATAAACTTCATTATTTTTAATTGGTACATCAAAATTTTCTTTGTTTTATTTTTGGATTTTTTTTGTTAAAATTCAGACTTTAATGAATAGTGAAAAATACTATATTTTAACTCAGAATAACCTTTTTGTCTAATTTATTTATATAGTTATATTATATTTTTAATAGGTTTTAATGTGTAATTGTATTATATTTTTATCATTTAATCCAATTTTAAAAATTATAAGTAATTTTGCATTTAAATTTGATATAAACTCATGTTAATCTATTGATAGATTTCAATTCTTAAAAACCCGCTTTCTGGTTTGAACAAGGAGAATTAGTTTTAAATTAATTTTATCCTATTATATTTTATGAAGGTAGATAAATTTATTCCATATTTGGGATCATATGTTCCAAATTTTGTAAATAGGTACCTTTTATTTTTTGGATATTATGAATAGTATCATGGGTAATTATTTTTATTTACCATGGTTAATGGGTAATTCAGGTAAATAAGGGTAACAATTAATATTATAATAATATAAATCTAACCTAGCATGTGTCCCAGTACTATTTTTTGAGATATGGATGACCATGAGAATCCTTGGGTCAATTTTAGGGCCCAATTGATCCAATTCACTGTGATAATGACCTTTTATAATAACTAATTTAATGTAAAGAGAAATATAACATAAACATTCTTCTTTTTACGAAAATAGTTTTATTTTGGTTTATATAAATGATATATTAGTCTATAAATAGTAATTATAACTATAAATATATTCCCTACATAATGATATTTTATTTATAATTTTTATAGATTACATAAATAAATTTATTTATGACACAATGATGATGCAATGATTAACATATTAATAAAATATTCAAATTAATGTTGTTATAAATATTAAAATAAATGTAATTTGAATATTTTGATTCCATAAAAATAATTTATGGATGGAATTTACATGTGAGAGATTATTTAATGCATTTTTATTATGTAATAATGTTTTTATGACTTAAAAAAAATCAATTACTAAATATAGTCAAAATTGACATAAATGTGTTTTAAAAATCAATAATATTTTATTAAATGATATAATAGGCACAATAGTCTAAAATTCATCCAAATAAATTAAATAATGTTATAAATTTAATTAAAGATCAACTTGTTGTTCTATTGTTATTTTATATTTAATATTGTAACCATATATTATGAAAATACAAGAAAACATGGTAAGAGTTAATGTTTTTAACTAAGGGTTAAAACTATAATATAAGGATAATTTTGTGACATAAAAATTTATAAAACATATTTTTTAAGAGTATTTAGACCCATATGTATCTTATATTTTAATGAAATGATTTTGGGAAAATTACATTCTAAAAATCCATTTATAATAAATTAATCTTTATATACTTTCCTAAAGTGCCCCTTCACCACTCCTATAAAAGGGAACTTCTCCTTTTCTTTTATTCACACCTCCAAATCCATTTCGATCAACCAAAACTAGCCCAAATCTCCTCCAAACATCCCTAACTTAATCCTAGGTTCCACACATTGGGAGGAAATCCATACTAAGGAGGCTGTGTGTGCAAATCAAAAGGAGATAGTAGAAAAAGAGGTAATTGTTTTATCACCTACTTTAAAATTATTTTCTTCTTATACTTCTTCTTCATATGTTTTTTCCATAATAAAGTAATAAATTTAGTATCTTATACATTATAATATTTTATTATTACTATGTGTCAACATTATACCTCATTTTATCCATCCTAAGAATAACAGTATCACCATGCGTGCGTACGTACGACTTACCGTCTCTACATCGTAGTTTAAGTTGTTATTCAAAAAAAACTAATTTTCATGGGTATAATGATGAGGATAATGGATTTAAATAATTAATATAACATGATAATTATTTTTTATAATTAATATACAATCTATTTCAATACCATTTAACCATTAAGTGAATGATATTGCCGCTCATGCATATGTATGGCCTACCATCCCCACAACACGAGGAGATTCATTCTCCAAGTTAACCATTAAAAAATGATTATAAAGTATATAGACTAAATAATATTTAAATATATGACATCATTATGGTATTATATATATATATTTTTCATTTACTTTCTTCCATTCAATTCAATAAGGAAATGAAAACAGCGTTCATGCGTACGTATGACCTACTGTCTCCATGAACAGTTTATTCCGTTTCATTTATATATCTATTATATATATATTTATATACTTAATATTATGATATATAAATCATTTTTAACATTATTAAAGTAATTAAATCCTTATCTATTTAATAATATCAATTTTAACATGTCAAAACAGATATGATAAATAAAACGATTATTACCTAAAACGTTTTATAAACATGGAATTGATAAATAAACTGGAAATATAAAGTCATAAATCAGTAATATATGATATAATAAATATTATAATGGTCATATTACAAGTTAATAATATTTTTAAACCCACTATACAAGAGTTTCAGACACATACTGAAAAAATAGGACCTATGGTAAGGGCTAATTTTACAATCTCATTATTTTCCAATATTGTTTATCCATATGTTTTTAATGGGGTATATTTATCATCCACATAGTTGTTTCATAAATATATAATATTATTCATATTAATTTAAAATTTTTTAAATTCAATTTTACCCATTGGTGAAGTTTTATTAAACAAAATGGAAGGAATCTTTCTTTCATTTTCCAAATGAGGTACTTTTTGACTTTTCCTATAAGAGTATGAGAAAAATGTTTTTTTAACTTATATTCCATGAACAAATTTTTACATATTTATATAGACATATTTACATGATGTTTACAATACAATATTTTAAATTTAATTTCAACTAAATATTTTTTTAAAATGCTTGGTTTTTTGAGGAAAGAAATTTTTTTGACGAAGAAATTATATTTTCTTCAAGAATTAAGTTCAAGTGTTTTATCTAAATTATTTTCCATATTAAATGACGATCTTTAAATAGGGTTATGTTTATATCCCTACTATTAATATTATTAAATTTTGTTAATGATGGAATTATTTTTATGAAATCCATTAATTTTTTATGGATTATGTTGTGATGGAATGATGTTTAAGAAACCCATTTTATTTAATTGGTTATGCTGTGATGAATGATTTATGTTTTTGTGGTACATGTGAGATTGATTTAATTATGATATTGTTGGGACATTTATCACCCTACAATTAATTGGGTAATTAATTATAAATCATGATATATATATATGACTATACCGATGAACAAATATAGTTCAGTAATATAGGGCTGGAACGACAAGTAAATCTGGTTCAGTAGTATATGGCCAGAATGACAAGTAAACCCAGTTCATTAATGGAGTTTTTCCACAATGATGGTCTTGACAGTAATGAATTATCAACTATGGAAGTCATATTATTTTCTAATTTATTTTCCACAATTCCATGATTTATGTAAATATTATTTTATCAGGGTTCTTGTTCATTTATGATTTATGTCTTATGAACTGCCAAGACCTATTTCATGACTTATGATTTTGATATTACAAATTTGTGCTCATGTTTTTACATTCTTATGTTTTTGTTTTATTTGATGTTATTCATGTTTAACCTTACTGATAATTTTAGTGTAACATTTTTATGTTTTCTATTCCTCAGGATATAAAGAGAGGTTCTAGTTACTAAAACAATTGGGGAAGACCATTATGGAAGATGTTAAAGATCTTTCACCAAGCTTGAGGATTGTGTTCAAAGTTTTTAGAGACACTAAAATAATATGGTCTTTGGGCATATTCTTTTGTAATGTATTATGTATTCTGTAAAAGAAATATAATGTCCATGTATGTAATGCTTCATTCATTAGAGTTAGTATTAGTGCGATGGTTTAGTTAACCTTTGAAAACTAGAATGTGAAAAATTTAGTGAGATCCGTAGAGATATTTCTATGGTATGTCTATAGATGTTTCAAAGGGTATGTCTAACTATATGTTATAGTACCATAATTATGGTAATGATCATGAATACACTATGATTAAACCTAATATGTTATATATTGAAAGTACTCCCCCTTGATTATGTTGTTTTCCAAGTATGCTTTTTTCCTCCCATGCTATTCTTTTTGGGTATTAGCAAATGGATAGAAACATGGGGATTCATGTTAATTGAGAATATTATATATAAAGGAATGATATTATTCATGTGAAACCAAATAAAATAGAATTTGGAAAGTGAAACATCATTATTATGCCAAATTATCAATCTCATAATATGATCAATAATCTCAACTTTGGTGAGTTTATTGACCTAGCTAATAAGAGAAAGATAATGTTTTATAGTGATCGTAGAAGAAAGAAAGTTCAATTTTCCTTATGTAAATCATGTGGGAATAGGTATCAATGATATTGTTTCAAAAGAACTTAAAGATGATTTGGGTGTAGAAATGAAGGACACAAAGCCAGTAATTTTGAAGGAAAGGGATCAATTAACACAATGGACAATGATAATATTATTTCCAGAACATCAACAATGGTTAAATGTTTTAAATGTGGATTGAAAATTCATTATTTAAATCGATGACCTAAGGGAAAATCTATTGAATAGAATCATAATGGTCATATGGTTAGTATTTATGTTGATAATGATGAAGAGACTACAAATGATATATGATATGAACGATGTGTTATGGAATAAAACAAATAATATCGGTCAATGGTTTAAGAAGATGGTGGAATAATTACATGATAATTAAGAATAATTTTGTATAAGTAATATTATGATATTATGGAATATAGAAACATCTAAGGATTGTTACACTATTTTTTCCCTTTAGTATTTTAACGTATATGTTAAATGATACCGGTAACCAGTAAAATAAATTCAAACATTTTTTGATAACTCATGATATGTTCATAATAATGGGATATAGATATAATGATATTTTCGATAGTATAAATGAACTCATTACTTATATAAGGACAATGTGATATCATGGTTTGAGTATATAGAATTTTTGGTTTTTTTTTGTGTGGAAAAAATAAATTTTGATAGAATGCATATTTTCACTATGGTTCTATGGTAATTAATGTTATTATTATGTTTCAATAGAATACATGATTAAGGTAATAAAATGTTTGGAATGTGATGAACAATAACTACCTTATGATATGTGGTAGATAAATGTTAAACCAATCTAATTAACCTCTTTTAATGTTGTAGATTTTCAGTTTTTTTAAGGATTGTAATGTTATCCATTTTTGTATAGAATAAGTTAAACTCCAGTTATAGTTTTTTAGATTAATATATTATCTCACTATAGGTGGAGTTATGCATATTTTATAAGTTGTGATATCATTTTTTTGAGATCGATGGAATGGCCTATCATTCTATTTATGGATCGCCTGATCTACTAACACATCAAGAATGAAAAATTCTACTTCATTTAGTTGAATAAAAGATGAGGTGGAAATTGTTCAAGGCATGAACAATGATGAGATTATACCAAATTCAATTAAGTATTAATTCTCATGAAAAATTATTAAACTTTAGGAAAATGAAGAAGAAAAATTTTATCATAATACCTTTTGTATGATAAATCAGATGGACCCTTAAATATTGTAGATATAAGGATTTCTGGTTGTCAACATTCTCCAAACATTATTCTCTATCACTATCCATAAGAACTTAATGGTAATATTTTTCTTCCATATCTATGTTTTAACTTCCCACTTATATTCTTCTATATAAAAACCCAGTGATGAGTTACTTTGGGTTACTGTTATGTTTCTAACTTTCCTTTTTAAAGTAATTTTTAGTATTCCTTTTTACGATGTGGGTTTCTATGAATGAAAATTTCAAGTAGTAATCTTTTTATAACCCAGATGAATTTAGAGGGATAAATTCATTTTAAGAGGGGTATAATTTAACACCCCATGTTTATGGGGACCATTTTTTAGAATAAATTAAACTTTTCATTTATATATTGTAATGTAATAAGTCAAACATTTCTTCACACTAAACTGACTTGTCATATATTACATGAAACATTGAGTGTCATACGATACACACAACACTAAGTATAGATTTTGTTCAATGTATACAAGAACTATGTTTGAATTATGTTATATGTAACACCAAAAAATATTTCATTATACATAGTACTGATTTGGTTTGCGTTACATGCAAGACGGACCTTCCTCGACAGCTTGCATTGTACACAATACCAAGTTTCCATAAAAAACAATATATTATTAAAAAATTATTATTTAATGCCATATAAACTAGTTTTTATGAATATTATTAACCTGATTTTTAATTTTATATACGATTAATATTATTCTTTTGTATTTTATCTATAAAATATAATAAATAATTCAATTTTTTGGATAAATGAAGTATTTTTAAAAAAATGCAGTTTTGCCGCCTTTTGATAGCACACAAATTTTAAATCTAGTTTTAACCATTTTATATATTCTATATGAAAAAATAAACTTATTATTTGGAATCGAGATATTAAAATTTATATTGGATTAATTTCTTTATTTTTCTAATAAAATCCATATATTAATGCATAGTGAAAAATACTACATTTTAATTCAAAAAAGCCTTTTTATATAATTTATTTATATAGTTATATTATTATTTTTAATTGCTTTTAATGATTAATTGGATTTAGTTTCTATCATTTAACATAATTTTGGTCATTTTAGGTAATTTAACATTTAAATTGGATATAAACACATGTCAATCTCTTGATAGTTTTTACTTCTTAAGAAAGTGCTTTCTGGTTTTGACAATGAAAATTAATTTGAAATTATATATTGATAACTATGTGTTTTGAATTTATAAAAATGGATTACATTTTGGAATTATAAATTACAAATTGTTTAAATAGTTTCCTTTTATTTTTAGATATTATGAATAATAACTTCAGTGATTATTTTTATTTACCATGGTTAAATGGTAAATCAGGTAAATAAGGGTAAAAAATAATATTATAATAATCTAAAACTACCATAACAATTGTATTAATACTATTGTAAGTGATATATCTGATCATGATCATCCATTGGTCTATTTTAGGACCCAATAGATCCACAAAGGTTTGATAATTACCTTTTATAAAAAACAAATTTAATGTAAAGGGAAATATAACATAAACATCCATCTTTTAACTAAAATAGTTATATTTTTGTTTATATAAATGATAAAATTGAATACAAATAGTAATCATAAAGATAAAAAATTTTCCTACATCATTGTATTTATTTATAATATTTATACATTTAATAGATTAATTAATTTATGAAATAATGATGATGCGGTGATTACATTATTAATGAAATATTCAAATAAATGATATTAAAAATATTAAAACAATTTTAATTTAACATTTTTATGTCATACATAAAATTTTAGGATTATATTGACATTTTATGGATGAGTTAATTCTTTTGGATCGAAGGAATGAAATTTTTATGACTTAAAAAATCAATTACTGAATACTGTCATATTTGACATAAATGAATTTTTATAACAAATACCATTTTATTAAATGATATAATAGTCATACAAATCTATGATTTCGAAACATGACTTATATAATTTCACATATTACAATAATGATACACTTTTTGGTTCTCTTGGAATTTTATAGCAACTATAGTAACCATATATTATAAAAATACAAGAAGACATGGTAAGAGTTAATGTTTTTAAATAAGGGTTAAAGATAAAACAAAAAGTTAAATTGTTTACCTATACTTGTCTAAAACATATAAATTGAAATTATTAGAACCCATTAATATATAATCTTATATATAATTGAGTATGGGACCATTATAAACTGAATATAAATTTATAATAAATTAATTTTTAAATATTTTCCTAACCTGCCTCTCACCTCTCCTATAAAAGTGAACTTCTCAGTCAATTTTATTTACTCTTAAAAATCTCTTTGACATGGGAAAACCCTACCCAAAACTCCTCAAAAAATCCCTCAATTCACCCTAGAGGCCAAAATTTGGGCATAAATGCATCATAAGGAGACCTTTTGTTCAAAATCAAAAGGAGATACACTAGAAAGATGTAATTGTTTTGTCACTTATTACAAAATTATTTTCTTCTTCTACTTCCTCTTATTATGAAATTTTCATACTAAAGTAACAAATATAGTATCTTTTACTTTATGAGATTTTATAATTATTGGACAACCATATACCTCGTTTTAACCATCCTACAAATAACAACACCACTATGTGTGCGTATGTACGACCTACTGTCTCCAAGCTGTAGTGTGATTTGTTATTAAACAATACTTAATGTGGATGGGTATAATGATGAGTATATTGGATATTTATAATTAATATAACATGATAATTATTCTGTCACATACATAGATTATTTTAAATGTATTTTTCTTTTAATTTCCATTAATTCTTTGTTTTGGGGGTTTCCAAAGGTTTTATGGAGAATATGTGAGTTTACATGAATTGGGCCAAACCGTGAACCCAATTCCAGATTTAAAAATAAATTTTATTTCTTTTATAACATTTTCATTTTTTTATATTTTTCCCTCATTACAACTCCTAAATGTCCTCCACTGATATATTAACACCAAAATTAAAATTTGGAGCCTTTGGAAATCCATAACCAAGGTTTATGTTGGTTTTTATTTAAGGGATTGGGCCTGCCCGAAAGCCCAATTCCAGTTTTAAAAATAAAATTTGATTAATTAATAACTTATTAATTTTTAAGTATTTTTCGGTGATTCAAAGCCTCATATGCGCCCATTGAACCCATCCGCGCGCCCAAGCTCTCTCTCCCCTCTTTGGAGCTCTTATTCATCGCGATTTAGTACTGAACCTATTAGGGTTTCTAAAATAGGGCAGATTTGGAGAGGTAAATTGATCCTTTCATAACTCCTTCATTTTTCATCCTTTTTCCCCCATTTCAGTCCCCACATGACCTAATATGAATCCTTCTAGCCTCCATACCAGTGTTGCGTACTTGGTGATTCATTATTTGGTGGATTGGGGCCGATTCCTTCAAGATATTTCAAGTAAGGGAATTCCTTCTTGGTTCCTTCCATCCTCTTTTAGTTTTATTTCGTTTTTCTTGAAGTTCCTCATGTCCAGAAGTTGGGGTTCGATCCTAATGTCTGATTTGACATCTTTTGGGTAAATTATTGTGGTTTAGGTCTAGATTTATATTCCTTTTGGTGCAACGGTGATGCGCTTAAGGTTTCGCACCAAGTTTTGAGGGTTTCGACTCAAAATGGTAGGTGATTCCATGTGTATCCATTTTAGGATGAGTTAGCTTGCATGGATTATTAATTTAGCATGTTTATAATCTGTTTTATGTGCTGTGAAAACAGTTTTGATGTATTTGGTTAAACATTTAATTTTTAGTTGCATTATAGCTTGAAATTGGGTACTTTTCATGTGTGACTCTTGGGGTAATGTTTGGGTTTAGTTTATAACATATGAAAGTGATTTATTAGTCTTGAAAGGGGATGCCAATTCTGGTTTGTTAATTCCTTATAGTCATTTTGGACGTGAAAGTCAGTTTTTTTTAATGAGTTTAAGGTGTAAAAACCTGTTGTACTTCTTGAAGGTGATTTATGAAAACGTGTGTTTTTCATGCGTATCTTTGTGGTATTATTTGATGTATTTTTATAACATTTGGGGGTGGTTTAATAATTGTTTTTGGGATGAAAAATTCTGTTTTGGATTGGTATTGGTATGATTTTGCTTTTAAATGAGGGTTTTGAAATGGGTTTAGTGTGCAAACAATGGTTATACCTCTTGGGTTTGTTTTATAAAAATTGCAAATGTTTTATTTGGTTAAACAAAGTTGGGAAATGGTGTATATGTACTGTTTGGGTGAGTGTGTTCACCTAATGTGGGTTTTTGAATGGTAAAGTGGTGATTTGAGATGTTAAACATTTTTATAATTTTTTATAAATTGTCGAAATGTTTTACTAAATTTTGTTTTGTGTGTGAAACACGGGTGTTGGATATTTCATGTGAGTTTAGTTATAAAATGAATTGTGAAGGTGAGAAGTGTATTGTGTGACATGTGTGTGGGATGTTATGTGAGTTGAATATCTTGTAATGGTTTTACAAAATTGATTAATGGATTTGTGGAAGTGTTAAAGAAATGTGAAAAGTGTTGTAGGCAATTTGGAGTGAGTTTGATTTCAAAATGCATTTGAATGAAAAGTGAAATTTTTGACTTGCGTGATGTACATGGGGCTGTTTGGTTAATTTATGATGTGGAAGTGATATTTTCATGTGAAAACTATACTTCTTGGATTTCTGATCTTGTTTGAGCACAAAGGGAAAACCCGGGAATCTAGGTGGGTGGACGTGTACTAGTATGCTAATG
Organism: Viscum album; assembly: GCA_963277665.1. Lineage (NCBI taxonomy): Eukaryota > Viridiplantae > Streptophyta > Magnoliopsida > Santalales > Viscaceae > Viscum > Viscum album. The sequence continues at coordinate 29,252,764 of OY728164.1, read as the reverse complement.
AATCAGTGGGGTTTGGCCTCAGTTTCACTTAGCAAGATTGACGCTTCCAACTCTAACTAAACTATGATGATGATGATTGGGGACCACTAGGTTATGGGTATGTTCCCTACTAGTGGCTCGTGCACGAGAATGGATATTTGTGATGGATACTCTCACCAAGATACGAGGTACTTGGGACCCACAGCTTGCTAGTACCTAGGGGTTATTTCTCATTGATTGTGCTCACTGGATACTTTGTTCTTACCGTCGGTATACGGTATGAGAGGCTGGAAAATTCAGTAGCTATGGTATTTATTTTAAATGTTTTTATTCTTTAAATTAGCCCACCTAAAAACTGTTTTTATTTAATGTTGCATCTTTTAGAAATTTTAACTAGCATCTCATGTCTTTGAAAACTTGCATGCTTTTCACCATTAAATGTTTATCACATGGAATCTATTAGTGGTGGCATCCTAATGGGCTCTCACTCACACCCTACTTACACCTTTGGGTGTAAGTAGATTTTCTTATTTTATGTCACAGGTTTGGGTACATGATTTATGCCATTGATTCAGGTTTTTAGTTGTCCATTGGGATGCAGTGTCGTGGAGATAGCTTGAGGGTGGTGCCTCTTTCCTTGTGGAGGTTCTTGGGATGTCCTTATTTGGTTATGTACCATTGTAATGGTCTTTAAACATAGTTTTAACTTATGTATTTCAGTTCTGAAATTTTGTAAAAGACGGTTTTAGTTGAAAAATACAGATTTGTTTTATTGGACTCTTTTGTCGTTTTATGTTTATAAACTCGGGTAAATCGTTCCCAATTATCATTTTATGATACCTAGACACTTGTGCCAGCCCGTGGGGATCGGGAACGCCCTTCGGGTCTTGACATGGACCGGGTTGGGTGCCTATTTTGAAGGCGACCAGATTTGGTTCGTGACATATTCTGTATAATTAATATAACATCTAATTCCATACCATTTATCCATTAAATGAATGATATCATCACTCATGCGTATGCACAACCTATCGTCTCAATGACACGATGAGATTCCTTTTGCACGTTAACCATTCAAGAATGATTATAAATTATATATAATAAATAAGTATGAAATATACGACATAATAATTATACTATATTTATATATATATGTGTGTGGGTGTGTAATTTACTTTCTTCCATTCAATTATATAAGGAAACAGAAACATTGTTCATGCGTATGTACGACCAACGGTCTCCATGAATGGTTTATTACACTTCATTTATATTTCTATCATATATTTTTATATAATTAATATTTATGATATATAAATCATGTTTTAAATTATGTAATTACATAAATAACTATTTATATAATAGGATCAATAATAACAAGTCAAAACACGTATGATAAATAAAACAATTATTACCCAAAATGTTTCTTTAACATAGAATTGATAAATAATCAGGTAATATAAAGTCTTAAGTTAATCATATATGATATCATAAATATTATAATGGTTCTCTTCCAAGTAAAAAATATGTTAAAACCCAATATATGGGGGTTTTGGACACATAAAACGAAATCAGATCTAACGTAAGGGATAATTTTCCAATGTCATTATTTTCTAATATTATTTATCTGTAAGTATTTCATTGGGTATATTTAACATCCACATACATGTTTCCGAAACATATAATGTTATTTCTTTACTTATACTATTTTCTAAAGTCAATTTTACCCATTGGTAATGTTTTATTAAATAGTTTGAAAGGAATCATGCTTTCATTTTCCATATGAGGTACTTTTTCATTTTCTAATAAGAGTATGAGAAGAATGTTTTTTAACTTATACAAAACGAATGGATTTTTATGTATTCATAAAAACTTATTTCAATGAAGGTTCCTCTATAATATTTGACATCAATTTTAAACTAAATTATTTTCATTTAAAATTGTGCAGCATTTTCATAATAGAAAACATTTTTGAAGAAGAAAGGATACTTTCCTCAATAATTAAGTTCAAGTGTTTTATAAAAAAATTCCATCAAAGATGACGGTATTTAAACAGGGTTACATTTCTATCCCTATTATTTTTATGATTTTATTGTGTAAATTATGGAATTATTTTTATGAAATAAATTTATTTTATATGGATTATGTTATAATGGAATTATGTTTAAAAAACCATTTTATTTTATGGGTCATGCTATGATGAATGATTTATGTTTTGGTGGAAAATTTAATAATTATTTAATTAAGATATGTGTGGGACCTGTATATCGCTCCAATGCATTGGGTAAAAATTTATATCTCATGAGATATACATGACTAGAATGGAAAGAAAATTCAGTTCAGTAATATAGGTCTGGAACACCAAGTAAATATGGTTCAGTAATACATGGCTGGAACGACATGTAAACACTATTCAGTAATGGACTTTGTCCACTATGATGGTTTTGGAAGAAATGGCTTGGATAATATGTAAATCATATTATGTGATTATTTGTATTCCATAATTTCATGTTTTATTTCAATGTTATTTTATCATGGTTCGTGTTTATTTATGATATATTCCTTATGAACTACCAATATTATTTCATGACTCAAAATTTTGATATTTAAAATTTATGTTCATGTTTTCACATTCTTATTTTTATGTTTTGTCTTATGATCTTAATTTTTAAACTTATTAAGCATTTGATCTCATCCTATTTTTGTTTTCATTTCCCCAGGATTTAAATAATGGTTTTGGATATGAATACTAAGGGGGATGATCTCTATTGGATATGTTGAAGATATTTCACCAAGCTAGAAGACTGTGTTCTGAGTTTACAAAGAAAATAATCTAATATCATATTAGTGGGTATTTTTTTGTAATGTATTATATATTCTGTAAAAGAAATGTAATTTCAATGTATTTCAATCTTGGGTCATTAGAATTAGACTTTATCTACTCTTCAATTAGAATTATGAGTTCTCGAAAAACCAGGTTTTCTAAAATAAATATCAATTTTTTTAAATGATATTTGAAGATCACTTTCAAGGAAAAGTATTTTGAAATTATTTTATGATTTAAGAAGTGTTATAAGGGGTTTTAAAATCTTCATATATATGTTATGAAGGTTATTTTTTATGAAAAATATATTCAAAATTAATTATGTTTTGAAAACATTTGTTTCAAATAAAAAATAAAATTTTCCTCGAGAAATATTTTGACATGATTTCACAAAATTATTTTCTATATAAGATGAAAACTATTACTTTTAGTTATGTCATACTGGGGTTATTATCTAATGATACCAATCATATTCTTTCTCTTAATGGATATTATTTTGATAAAATTTTGTTTATGTATCCATTTTCTCTTCTATGGGTTATACCATGATAAATGCTCATGAAAACCAATTCTTTTAATGGTTTATTATATGATGAAATGATTATGAAACCTGTCACCTTTACAAAGGTTTTGATATGACGACTTCATTATGATTCCCATTTCATTTCATGGTTTATGATATGATAATTTTTAATGATTTTGTGGAACACATATTTAAGATTTAATTATGTTATGGTTAAGAACCACATCTTCTTTTAATACATTGGGTAGATATTTATATCTCATAGAATAAATATGGTAAAAAAATCAATGATATTGATCCGTGATGGGAAACAGGTGCATCCTTATCAATGATGGGAAAGAGGTGTGTCCAAATCCATGATGTGAAACATGTGTGTCCAGATCCATGTTGGGAATCACATGTGTCCTAATCCTCAATGGGAAATAGGTGGATCCTGATACACTATGGGAATAATGTGTAACATGATCCTCTATGGAAATAAGTTGAAACCTAATCCACTATAAAGAAATGACTACTAATAGGGATGGTGGTGTGTCCTTCCTAGTGGAAGTATCCCATTATTGTTCCCAAATAAGTATTTGGAAATTTTACTTAACTAATAAGGAAGTATTTTACATGTTTATGTGTCTTAAAAAATCCTATGTTTTATTCATATGTCTTAATTTTATGGCTTATACAATTCATTCCCATATGATTCATGCTTTATGAGCTGACAATATTTATTATATGCCCCTAGATTATGATATTTGATATGTAGGGTATGATCTTATAATGTTATGATCATGTTCTTTTACCCTTATTCTCATGGTTATTCTTATATATATCTGTTTTTATCCTTATAATTATCTAAACTCACCCATTATAATGTTTTCTTTCTCTAGGTTATTAAGAATGGTTTTAAGTAGGAGTACTAAAAAATAAAGACTATTATGAGATATGTTTAAGACCATTCCCTAAATTAGAATAATTTGTTCCATGTTTCCAAAGACATTAAAACATTATGGCCCTAAAGAGTTTACTTTTTAATATACTAATTATTCCCATAAAACAATGTAATATCAATGTATGCTAAGCATGAGACACTATATAATGGATCCAATTAGAAATTTGATATGACCTAGTATATTATCGGGATAATGAATCCATATGGACCATCCCCCTAAGGGAGGACTATGGAATTTCCAAAGGAACCCATCACCATGAAAACAATTTCCAAATTCTATCCCAGAAATGCACCGACACGTGTCTCCCTAATTTAATATTGGTTGATAAAGGGGATGAATATATCCTTACTAAAGTATAATAATGATCCTTGTGGGCATGCCAACCATCACCACCACTATAATCACATATCCCTAGTCAATTGGGAACTAGCTAAAGAGGTTTTCCATGAGGAACTGATTCCGATCTCCTAGTCTATGGTGCCAGAGAGGAGGTATTTCCACGGGAGGAAGAAAACCAGGGAGTGAGGTCATATACTAATTATCTCTAAACAATTCTATCAACACATCATCGAAGATACCAAGTGCAGGATCATATTTATACTCTCCATCAATATGTTTTCTAGTGTATATTGGCATCATTAAAAGAATCATGATAACAACTCCCAAAAGTTACCATGTTTGCAAGACCATATCCTTTTTAACATATATAATTCCCATAAGTATATCTTGTAATTGAATGACTTTCATACATATATCCCTTATTAAAAAATACACTCCTTCAATTTTATTTAAGTGTTACTAAAGGAGTCCGATTAATATATTCCAATGGCCAACTGGGGGAGGGCCTATATGATTATTCCTACAAAAAAAGGAGTATAGATATATTTTCTAATTCCATTATATAATTATGATATATGTATATGTATATGTATATGTTATATAAATTAGGATTTATATGCATATTTAGGTATATCATTTTATATGATAATTATTTTACCAAAAAAAATTTCATGAGTCTATTTCAACTTTAAGATATTATTCAAGGTGAATCATGTGGAATGAATTAAAAAGTTGGATGTGATTATTATAATGTATGATTCAAGAAAATAATTGTTCAATGTATTTATTTGATCAATAATTTTTTTACTCTCTCAATTGAAAAATTCTCTCAAATGTTATGTATTAAAAACTAAATGATTCATATACATTAAATCTACTATTTACAAGGTGTTTTGGTAATTATTTATACACAATGTGACTGATTTAACTACTCCTAAATTCCTGAAACATAGGTGTAATAACATGAAATGGTTCAGGGATCTGAGTGCATCCCTAGAGTCGATATAAAGAATACATATACCTCAGGCATGATGTTTCTATCTTCATTACCCTCCTGGTCGAATATCTACATCTTCTAAATCACTCCATCCTTTAGATTTATATTTATTGGGTACTAGAATATCCCATGAAAGATTAAAATATCCCATCCAAAACATTTGGATTATTCATAGAAAACCATGGATATACATTTGAGAGAATGAAACAAAGGTAGTTCCTTTATTGATTTTCATCAAATGTTATCGGCCTAATCATTTGATGTTGAAAGGTAAACCAATAATTTATTTCCAATTTATGGTTTTTAGTTTAAAAAATATAGATTTTCATGGAGTTATTTATTTATATATATTCAAATTATTATATTAAGAGTTAATATATTAATAAATATCCTTCAACAATATTAGATCCTATAATTATTGTTTGATTTGTGAAAAACATTGAAAAATTATGTCATTTACTATTATATGATATATTATTTCTAAATTATTGAAGATGACGGGCTATTGGATCAATATTGTGGTATATAATATATGATATCATAATTGAAAATATATTTTAATATTTTGATTATGCAGTAATCATCTGATAAAATATTAAGATATCATATAATATGACCACTGTATTGTTTTTCCAAAAACATAGAATAAACATACTCTTTTGATATCTAGTTCCATAGATAAATAAGATGATAATATCATATCAAGTAGAATAGAAATTAATCATAAAATAAAACTAATATAAATAGACTTTATACAATCAAGTATATTCTAAAATTTATTAAAATCATATAATATGATATCTAAAAGAAAATTTAAATTTTTTTACTTTCAATTATAAATTGATTTTAATAAATTATAAAATTATTCATAAATATTTGAAAAACATATTTTGGAATATATATAAATTTATAAATATTTTTTATAAATTAATTAATTATAATGGTTTATGATTTCTTAATTACATTTTTTAAAACATTTACAAATATACCAGTATTATTAAGAGTTAATATTAAAATCTCATTAAAAATGATATGCAGTTTCTTATAAAATAAATATATGGTTTTTATCTGAAAAAAATAAGAGTTACATAAAAATATTTTATAAATTACATAATATGGTTGAATATAATTTTTTTATGTTTATAAATATTATAAAATATTATGAATGAATAAATTTGAAATGTTTGATTTAAAATATCCTTATTAAAATATTAGTGGAATTTGATCAAAATAGTGTTGATAAATTAACATGGTCTCAATGTTTAAATAATGCTTAAATATGAATTTTATATTAATTTGAAATTTTACATACATTAAATTGAAATATAAAAGTTTAATGATTCATAAAAATCATATATTAGAATAAAATTCTATATAGTAAATAAGGTGATTCCAATTTAAAAATAAGTGAAAACAGATTATATTTATTATAGACTGTATAATAATATGATTTTAATAATTTTTTCATGATTTTTTCACTTTTTAAATTATTTAATTGTTTATGTATTAATAATTAAATTTTTAATTCATATATATAGCCTTTATATTATGAATTTATATGTATACAGTTTATTATGAGATTAACTACTCCTTATGATTTTTTATACAATAGAAATCCTGACAACATAAGATTTAGTTTTCCTCAACCTTGACCTCATTTTTTATTAAACTAACAAATTTTAATTTAGTAGTAAGGTATAGATTATACATATAAGGTTTCAAGATTATTATGAGTTGAAATATCTCTTAAGTAATGTCTCCCCAAGGAGAGGGACTTGGGGTTGGACTTTCTACATGCGTGGAGGTTGTGACTTGTTTTAGAATGGTGGGGGTTGTCTATCTATTACTATGGGTCTACACTTATTTATTTTTTCAATCTCATATTATTCTAAAAAACTAATTAAAAATTTAATGTACGTTATGCATTCGTTTCATTTAGATATGAATGAATATGATTATATTCTATTTTTAGGTACGTAGCACAAAATTTTAGGTTGTGTAATGAGTTACACATTAATATGGAATAAACATATTCATTTCGTGGTTGGAATAATTTTTCCCAAAACTAAATAATTAGAAGCATACAAACAATAACATGATAAAATATAGTGACATTATATGAAAACCCAAAACACTAAATTTTAGATTACTTCCAAAGTGGAACATTTCAATACCTTGATCATTCATTGTGGAAGACCCTAACAGTTTGGTTCTAATGAATTATATTGTGTTAGGAAAGGAATTAATATGTCGAACCTAGCATTTATGTGACTTGTTCATGGAATTTTATTTCGGTTATAGTCAGCATGGAAACCGTAAAGGTTAGGATGCCAGAGGAATAATGTTGAGTGAATCCATATGAGATATTTAGAAAAAGAGTTATCTACTTAGGTATCCAAGAATCATATATGAAATTATTGAAAATAGTTCAATACCTAATATTCTCATGACATAATTATTTTCTCAATCATGGGTATGTTATTATACAATATAGGAATGGGATCACTAAATGGATATTATGTATGGGCTTATAATTCTTATGGGGGATTATTATTAATAAAAGTACTTATTAAATAAATATCATATCTGAAACTTTTCATATAAAAGATTTTATTGTAAATAATTGAAATATCATCATATATCTTGAACCTAAGAATAATATTGGATAAAATACTAAACATTGGTCATTTTATTAACTGGTTTTAAAAACTGATAATGGTTCTAAAGAAATATGTAAAATTAAAAAAGAAACATGAGACTATTGATGTCTATAAGATAATAGATAACATGAAAAGGATCAAATATAAATATGATATAAATAAATGGTATGAGGTTAAAAAAGATATCTTTCGATATATCATAGAAGTTGAAACCTAAATCTCAACTCATTTACTAAATATGATGAGGGACATTAATGAATTAATGTTTCTTGGTTTACATCTTAGGCATTATTTGGATATTGATTTCATTCTATAACCACTTATAAAATGTTTTTTATAGATTATTGTTAATTTAAATTAAATTAATTCAATAAAAGTTTAATCTATCTCTACAATAACTTGAGTAAAACCAAGTAAGATATGGGTGGTCCAAACAAAACATATTTTATGATAGTTTGAAATGATAATGGAAATACATTTCTCTTGAGAGAGAAGAAAATATATCATGGAGAGTCCACACTGCCACCTAAACAAAATAAGATGAAGAAGGAAGGTTAATTTTTCTATTATGGAATTCATGGAAATTGTAACTATCAATAATACATGAATATTTATATGAAACATTCTGGAGAGTCCACTTCAAGTATTAATGATATAAAATTAAATTACATTATTCTGATACGTATGTGATACCAACTGTATTTTATAAGTGTAGTAAATATAAATGTGATTTGAAATGAAGGAAGAGTAAAAGGAAAGAGATTAATATTTATCTTTCAGGTGACAGAGAAAGGAGTTTCTAAATTAAATATTTGTATGAAATATCACTTCAATCTTGTATGAATCATTAAATAATATGTGTTGTTCTTCTTATTTTTATCTCTTGATTAGTTCTTGAAATAATTAATTTTTTATGTAAATGAGATGATATTTTTACACATTATTTAGGAATCATCTAAATTATTTAACTTGTATGGAAGGAATAAAATGATAAAAGGAGTTTTATCATGGGTAATATTTTTATCTGAGAATATGGGGAAGAATATTCCACTAAAAACTGTGGAATACTCTATAATGTCTTCCATCAAAAAGATTTACCAACACATAGAATATTATATATAAAATACGAATTAATAGTTTATTTGATAAATATTCATAAAAAATATAATTAAGTGTTACTTAATAACATAAAAGAGTTGTTTCATTATAGCCTAAGGTTATAAAAATAATGTAGTGTTCATGAGTTTATCGAGAGTATGTTTAGACTTAGAGAAGTTTAAATCTAAGAAATAATGAAATACGTAAAGAGTTATATTAAATTAATATAAAAAGTGAATATTTATATTTCAAAATGAATTATTACACTAAAAGTGAATGTCACTTAAACCTAAACATGTTTATGATATGATGGTAAAAAATAATGTAAATAGTTATAGTATTTCATAAAAAAAGTTAAGAATATGTTTATAAGGGTGATGATGATAAACATTGAATGTGTTTTCAGTGGATAATAGAATTTGATATCATATAATTTGATGTTATGAAGGTTAGAAGTGTGAATTTGTTCGACGAGTTTAAAACTAGTATTATGAATCCTAAATCTCATAATTATTCAAACATTCCTGCTTCATAGATATTACTCACTAAAGACTTTTTTAAGAGGGATCTATCAAATGGTCACATAGATATCCAATATAAATTATATATATATATATAATGAGTTAACATTACCCCAGAAGGTACAAAAAATATATAATATGTTGGGAAGTTATTCCCATATGATATTATAGATCAATTTTTATTTTGTGTTTTTTGAACTTTTCTTAAAATAGTATTTTGAATATAAAATTTATCACATAAATGACAGTATCTATTTTATTTTACTATTATCTTATCTTTATAAATGTTCATATTGAAATACATTTGATGAAATATACTGAAATTTGACCTCTTAATGTATGAAATTGAGTAATTCCTAATATATGTCCATCAATGAGTATTATATGTTATGATTGAATGTTAAGTATATTAAGAGTAGGATTCTCATATATGGATATAGAATATGATCATAAGACCTAACAAAAAAGGAATGGTTTATTTGTGTTTGTTGGATAACCCACTAGGTATACCACATGATGTTTCATTCATTGAGTCTTCAGCATATAAGGGTTCTCTATTCATATTTTAACACCAAAAGCTTCCACGATACACTACTCGTTGAATAATTCAATAGCTTTTGTTGTACGTAACTTCGAGTTCTAGCACACCACGACAAATCAAACAAGCCATTTAAAAAGAAGTTATAAATAGTAATACCCACCTTTTGAAATTTTTTAAATTTTATTTTTTAAAATGGACATAATTTTTGGACTTGGAATATCAAAATTAGCTTAAGGTGATTTTTTTGTATTTTTTTTGAAATCAATCATTTTTTATTAATAGTGAAAAAAACTGCGTTATTTTATAAAACCGACATTTATTTAATTAATAATTAATATTATTTAATTTTTTTTAATGTCAAAATAAATACATAATAGCTATTGTAATATCTCGGTTCCGGAAGCCACCCAGAGGCGCCCCGTACCCGGTTGGTAACATGGCCTCAAGCGCATTTCCCCGAATGCCAGAGGCTATAGACCAGAAACAAGGGCCTTGGGTGTGATAGTGGAGAAGATATGCCCTCATTGGTAGAGTATATAGCAGAAGATAAACAAAATCAATAGCAGAAGCTGTAATATTCATACAATAGTAAAAAATGGAAGACTAAAAGTGTAAACAAATGTAGCACATATATAATTGATGCATTATACATAAGTCTAGGAAAACAGCCAAACAAGTCACAATGATGAATACAATAATAAACCAAAGTACAAAAGAAAAACAATATATTAGAAACTCATCAGCATCGCAAGCCTCGGCTAGGTCCAATGCTCTTCAGCTCCAGTGCAATCAAGAACCTGAAGTAGAAGGGAGCTTTCCCTTATCTATACCTGCAACAATATAATCTATTTCGGACCAAAAGCATGACCCAAACAGGGTGTGAGATAATAATCTCAGTAGGAAACCACCCGAAGATCTATGCCTAATAGTCAGCGAGTATATTTCAGGTAAAAGTAAAAAAATAGTAAACATGAAAGTACACCGCATCAACAATCCACAGTTCATAGCATATAATTTGGAAACAGATAAGCAGCCACACAAGAAAGTAAAACAAACATCTACCCTTTTGGGTTGTTCTCACAGACTAACCCCTATGGTTCAACATAAAATCCCTAGAAACACTCTGGGATGCACACACAGTCTCACCCCTCTGGTTCAGCTAATGAAATAGACTCCCTGAGGAAGCACTCACTGTCAATTATGTCTATAGTCTCGTATCATACTAAAGGCACTCTAGGAAAGCACTCAACATATCATTTCCCCTGTGGTCCGGGTCAAGGAACTACAGACTCTCTGTGGATGCACTCAACGTCAATTCCCCATGTGGTCTCGCATCGTAAATTAAAGACACTCTAGAGAAGCCCGTACGTCCATTCTCCCTATGGTCTACTAAACAAGGTTCTCACATCCATGTGTAAAATCAACAAGTATCGCACTGCGTAACGGCCAAATTATCCACATGAACAACTTGGCTAGCATCTACATCATCTTATCATGGTAGAAAATTCATACGCACCTACAAACTAGGCATGGAATTGGCAATAGCCTAACAGGAAAAAATATACCAAACGGTCATCGACAAGAAATATGCATGGGAAAAGCATCCAACGAACAGTAAATTACCCTATTAACAAACAATATCCTCTACTCAAGCACATAAGCAAAGCCGAAAGACAACAAGGGAAACATTGGAAACACGCAATACACCATTCAAGGGTATTGGAGGAATATGCACAAATACTCAAATGATTTCTATAGAGAGGAGAAAACCACCTACCTCGATGTTAGAAGATTGATATACTTGAACCTCTATGCTTGAATCTCCTTTGAATATCGTAGATCTAAGAAAAAGACAAAACTCTAAACCCACAACAACTTGAGAAAGAGAATGAAATGTAAAACGAAGCACTAGGATAAGGAAGATATTACCATTGCGGTTCCAACACAATCAACGACTATCAATTCATAGAATGGATAGAGGCTGAGGGGATTATCGAAGATCTGTGGCCGTACGGACGCTCTAGGTCGAAGAAACTGGAGAAGAAGACATTTTTGGTGTTAAGACGTAATCGCAACCTGTTTAGTGAAAAAATAAAGTACATGGCGTGTACTTTTAGATTACATGATGTGTACTAGGAATTTATGTACTGTGCTTTAGGAGGTCTCCATGCCACCCCTGCATGGCTGTGTGTGTGGCCCTGACACGGCCAACACACGACCTTGAGAGGCAACGAAGTACATGGCGTGTACATAGAAAGTACATGGAGTGTACTTCAAAATTTTCCAGAAACTCCTCTTTTCTCAAAAACTCTAGGGAAAGGAAAAACATACCTTAAAATAAGGTCTGGGTTCTTACAAACTCCCCCCCACCTTAATGAAATTCATCTCCGAATTTCATTAGCGAGGCGTAGAAGAAGAAATCCCAAATAGCTCCAGCCACTGCGATCATACATCGGCCTTCCTCTCCCACGTCTCATCATATACTCGCTCATACTGCCATAGCACCCATACCAGTGGAAGAGACTGACCACAGAGAACCTTCGTACTATGTTCGACAATCCAGATAGGATGCCCCTCAAATAATTCATCCTCTTTGAGCTCAACCTCATCAGGTTAAAGGACATGAGACAGGTCTGAAAAGTAACGTCGGAGCTGAGAAATGTGGAATACGTCATGAATAGCCTAGTACCTCTAAGGTAACTGTAGCTGATAGGGAACCGGTCCAACTCCCTCCAACACCTAAAAGGGCTCGACGTACTGTGATGAATGCTTACCCTGCCTCTGAATCCTCTTGTGTCCCAACCTCGGTGCGACACGAAGAAAAACCTGATCCCTGACATTGAACTCCAGAGGTCGTCTGCGTTGATCAGCGTAAGATGTAACACCCAAAGATTTCATAGTACGTTATTTCTTCAAAGTAATTCAATAACTTGCACTACATGCAACACTGAGTTCTAGCACACCGTGACATACCATACTAGCAGTTCAGAAACGGTTATGAATAGTATTAACTGAATTTTGAACCTTATATAATCTTTATAATTTAAGAATATTTATTATGTGTTTCTTAGACATAATGTAAGATCAAATACATTTTTTTCAGATAAAAGAATTATTTTTCAAAAAATTCAATTTCACCACCTTTTAATGGAGAAGCCTTTTTAAAATCCAATATTTGGATCTTTTATATATTCAATTTGGAAAAATAAACTTTTTCTTTACAATCATGACATAATAATTTAGTTTCATAAAAGTTTAGGTGTTTTTCTGATAACTTTCATATTTGGGTGAATAGTTAAAAATACTATATTTTAACTGAAAAAACATTGTTAATCAATATAATTAATAGTGTTAACTTATACATTTTAATGGTTTGGAAGTATAAATAGATTATATTAATACCATTTAATCCAATTATGGTAATTCTATGTAATTTTACATTGAAATTGGACATAAACAATTGTCAAACTTTTGATACTTATTATTTCGTAAAAATACGCCTTTTGGTTTTGACAGTGGGAATTAATTTTAATTTAATAAATGAAACTTCTATTTTTTTAATTTGGTAAAATAGACTTCATTATTGAATTCATAATATCAAAATTAGCTTTGGTTAAATTTTTGTTATTTTTTTGAAAACTTTTAATTTTTGATGAATAATGAAAAACAATGAGTTATAGTTTGAAACGAATTTTTTATTTATATAAATATTTATTTTATTTAAATTTTTTTGTCAAAATATATATATAATAGCTATATAAGTTCAATTTAATTCATTATAGTTTGTTTATAATAATTTTAGTTATATAAAAATTTTATTGAACTTATCACCGTCTTTTACCCACCTCCTGGGAGAATTTGTAAATTCACATAAAACATACTTGTACCTCTTCTGTGGGTTGAATTTATAAAATCCAAGAGACATGATTAATATCAAAAATTAAAATGTGGTTCAACAAGATAAAAGTATTTTTTGGTGAATAATAACTTTTTTCTTTTATTTACCATGGTTAAATGTAAATAGGGTAATTAAGGGTAGAAATGATATTATTATTAACCTAACATATGTCTTAATTATATTGTATAAGTTTAATTCGACCAAAAACAACCTTAAAATAAAATATGACCCTTTAGGTCCACATGGATTATTTTAGGACATTTATTATTATTTAATTTAAAGAAGAGTTAAAAGTGCTAAATTCAATGTTTATTAACTAAACCACTATTAATATAGGGTTATAAATAAGATGAATTCTACTATAAATATTAAATAGAAATATAAAAATATTTCCTACATCATGGTATTTTATTTATAATTTTTAGACCTTAAATAATTAAATTTATTTATGACACAATGTTGATGCAGTAATTACCTTATTAATGAAAGAATCAAATAAATGGTATTATAAATATTAAAATAAATATAATTTCAATGTTTTTATGACATCCACTAATTTTATAGGTGACTATGACATGTTATGGATGATTTAGTGTGTCTTTTACGAAGTAATCAAGTTTTTATGACTTTCAAAAAAATACCAAATAGTGTCAAAATTGACAGAAATTAATATTTAAAACAAATACTATATTATTGGTGGATATAATATTCCTAAAAATGAAAGGTTCAGACAAAGGGCTTAAATAATATTATATATGTCATTAATCAGCCACTTGGGTTTCTATTGGAAGTTTAGTGTTAGTTTATTAACCATATATAATAAGTATACAAGAAGACATGGAAAAAGTTAAACTATTTAACTAAGAGTTAAATCTAAATAATAAGGTTAAAATGGTAAACTAAACTTGTCTAAAACCTATTGGATGAGATTATTTCGACCCATAACCACCTAAGGATCTAAATAAATTCATTTTAAACCATTATAAACCGAATATTATTGTATAATAAATTAATACTTTAATCTTTTCCTAAAGTGACCCTCACCCCTCTTATAAAAGGTCAGTTACCCTTCTCTCCAAATAACACCACCAATTCCATTTGGCTATGTCAACACCTTCCCAAATATACTCCAAACTTATCTCACTTCAACCTAGAGGCCTTAGTTCGATCATAATGCCAACCTAATGTTCCCTTCTGATCAAATCAAATTAAAGACCCCGAAGAAGAGGTAATGATTTCACCACCCTCTTTCAAGTTCATTTCTTATTCCACTTATTCTTTCTTTGTTATTTCCATTATAAAATAATAACTCCAGTATCATCTATATACTGTTATTTTATAATAAAAATTTCACAAATATAATCATTATCTATCCATTTTATGAATGATAATGTCACCATGCGAGCGTACGTATGGCTTACCGTCTCCACGCCATGGTGTTATTAATTATTCAACACTATGTTAATTGGATGGATATAATGATGAGTAATATGTATATAAATAATGAAAATAACCTGACAATGTCTTTGTAAAATTAATATACCATCCAATTCCACACCTTTAAAGAAATGATATTGTCACTCGTGCATACGTACGGATTACCGTCTCCATGACGTGATGAGATTCATTTCCACATTCACCATTCATTGACGATTATAAAAATATATATTACTAATATGTTTGTAATATATGATATAGTAATTATAAAATAGAGATATATATATGTGTTTTTTTGTTTGTGTGTACTTACATATATTTTATTCATATAGTTCTGTTCAATACGTTATGAAAACGGAAACAACATTTATGCGTACGTACAGACTACCGTCTCCATAAATGGTGTTTTCCATTTCATATATATGTCTATTATACATATATATATTCCAAATATATATGATATATAAATCATTTTTATATTATGTAAGTATTTAAATCATGATCTAAGTGATACAATCAAGAGTAACAAGTTAAAACACGTACGATAAAGAATGTGATTATTACCCAAAATGTTAATTTAACCTGGAGATTATTATTAAATGGGCAGTAAAAAGTCATAAATGTATAATGTATGACATAATAAATATTAATCTGGTACTTTTATAATTTAATAACATACTACGGTCTTCATACAAGATGTTAAACGTACCCTCGACTAAATGAAAGTGCAAGGTAATGGGTTTTCATCTATATCTTTATTATCGTGAGATTCATGCTATATTGCCACTATTACCTTTTGTGTGGTGTATGTACTACCCATAATTTTATTATTTGTGTAATACACATTAATTTATGTCTATTTACATATTCATTTTATGATACTTATTTCATGGGGCGTAGGTTTCTTAAGTTACTAAATTGGTAAGGGTTAATACCTCAATCTCATTATTATCTGAGATTGTTCATGTGTAAGTATTTACTGGGACATTTTTATCATCCATGTCCATTTTTCAAAAAAATGATTTCAATATTAATATTATAAGGATTTGTGAATGTTACTCTTTATGAAGATCATAATTTTAAATGTTTTAAATATTTATCTTTCTAAATATTTTTAATTAATGTCCCTGCATTCAAAATTATTTTAAGAATTTATTTATATTGAAATGAATGGTTTTAAATGATAATTATTTTCAAATTTTTTGAAGTGGTATGGTACACATTGATTCAAAAATATTCTTTTTAAATTACTTCCTTTATAAATGTGACACTTTTAAATGATTTTACAAAAAAGTTATTTCTCTGAAAAAGTTTTACTTGTCAACTATGTCAGCATCCATTACTGGATATTATTTTTTATTGAGGTTGATTTATTATAATACAATCTTCCATATTGTATTGAATGATTTAAGATATGTTAGACTATGGATGTTCTTTTTTTATACCATTCATGGTTTATGGTTAAAGTATTGACATTTCGTATGCTAGTTCTAATATGAATGTTTATGATTTGTTTCAACCTTTTCATATGAGGAATTTATTGGACATAGTAAGTGACGGGTGGAGCCCACTATAGCTCCTAGATGCATTAGTAGGTATCATGAGACAACTAGACATGGAATTGGATGAGGCCTTTCTCAATTTGATATACGGTTTTGGTTGATTCCTTTATCATTTTTAGACTTCTTGGCCGAGGCCTTGACAAAATGTTTCTGAATGCCTGGCATTATACATTCCCTTATTATGAAAATAATATTCATGGTTTATGTGGTTATTAGACTAGTAGAATAATCAGGACTATGTTTTACTATAGAATTATTCACTCAGCTCATATTTCTTCCATAAAGTGTTCATGTTTATTATTTGTAAGCGCATTTTTTTCAATTATTCACCATGCATATTGTTTATGTTATCTTCTGCTAAATTATTTACCCTTACTAATCATCTGATCTCACCCATTTCTTATGTTTTATTTTCCCAGGATCCCAAGATGTGTTTTATGTTTGAGATGCAGGGTTAAGCTAAGAGAACAATGGCATTCACAAAGGATTTTTTTGTTATATGATAGAAATTGTAATGTAACATTCATTTATGTAATCTATTTTCCTAGACTGATAAACTGATCGGTCTTTCGGGACTTGATTCCTTGTAATCATTCCAATGTATTAAAAAAATGCACCGAATCTGGGTAACTGGGGTGGGGGCATTACAGTTTGTATCAGATGAACTTTAGCAATAACGTTAGAAACTAGATTTAGATAAACACTGATAATAGCACATATCCCTAAGATAGACTATGAGGATTAATATAGAATAACTTCCTAGAATTTTGGTATTGTAGAGATTTTGTGAGTTTTCCAAACAATACATCTTTTTCTGGATACGAGTAGGTAGAGGTGGCTCTGGCACAGATGTACCGAGAGGTAAAACCCAAAAACAGTGCTTTGAGCTAGACTCAAACGGGAACTGGTGCACGACGATGGGCCTTGCTGCACTCTTGGTTACGACACTCCAGGGAGGTATGCTTAGGATAATTTACATTTTCATTACAAACCATTATAAAGGGATTATGAGTATATACTTCCTCAAAGAAATCATTTTTATGATTATGGATTATATCCATAAAATGCTCAATTTATGTTAAGTGTTTTAGATGTTTCGATTTATGTATTTAGATACATAAACTATTCTAGTATATTGCATTGTATTGAAATGGCGCCCAATAGAAAGAATGTGAACTCCAGCAATACGTATGATCCATAGATTAAGAAGGATCATATCTTTCACTGTATTAAGACAAAACATAGAAGGGAAATTGTCTCCCTTGTATTCTCAACATATGAAGAAATAATATCATGTGTTAATAAGATAAGTAAAATATTTATCTGAGTCCTATGGCTTTGAAGGGAAGTAAGTGATGAAAAGGATGGACAAGAGAAAGATGGATAAACGGAAGAGGGAAAAGAAGAATTTTCCCATATGTGATAAATGTGGGAAGAAACACCCTAGAACATGCCTGAAAGGAATGATATTTTGTTATAAGTGTGGAGAAAAAGGACACCAAGTACGTGACTACAAGGGTCAGATAAATGTTTCAAATATACAATGCTTTGTCTCTAAAGAGTTGGGAAACTACGTGAACAAATGTCCAAATCATCAGAGTATGACCCAAATGATGATATTAGAAATTAATAAAGTTATGATACTACCATATATGAGGAGGAATGATTATAATTATTATGTTGTGATTAGAGAATTGTGTCATTTGGGTGTCGTATCAACAATGTATTGGTTATAATAATTACGGAGTATATAAGGATTGTATTGTAGTACCATTTCATCAAGGACTTGAGATTGTGTGGAACCAAGAAATGTGACTCAATAGCTGGTTAAATTTTTGGAAAATATATGGTTGAGATAAAGATAAACCATAATATGGTTCTGATACCGAGGTAGTGATTTTGGAATAATATATGATTGATTTGGATAAATTATATTGGATATTCTTGACTACCTAGAAAC
The DNA here is from genome assembly GCA_963277665.1 of Viscum album. Classification (NCBI taxonomy): domain Eukaryota; kingdom Viridiplantae; phylum Streptophyta; class Magnoliopsida; order Santalales; family Viscaceae; genus Viscum; species Viscum album. The sequence goes on along the minus strand of OY728164.1, from coordinate 29,233,484 downwards.
TGATTAATGATATTTATATTCCATCATTGTTGGAGTTTACAACATTTTTTGGATAGAAGGAGTATTTCCAGTATTCTATAAGGAATAAGGGATCATGAATGTAATAAATAAGGTTTTATGGTAATTCAGGATGTTGTAGTGTTTTAAAATAATACATGATGAAGGTGTTAACATGTTCTTGAACATAAAAAAGGATCATCAATGTGTTTACCTACTATTATAAAATTTGGACTGTGAATTTGGAAAGAAGTATTTTGGATAATTCTAGTTTGAGATTATTTTTGGATTTGCATAAAAGGACAACCCGGAGGTTGGGGGGAAACCAGTTGCGTCCGACAAGGCCACGAGACTTGAACCCGCAACCAAAGGGAAATAAGTGTGTATCACCTACCACTAGCCCACATGATGTCTTGGATTCAATAATATAGTCTTTTTTAAAAAAAATATTTGGGTAGATGAATTATAAATTCATTTTTTTGAACCCTATATGAATTGGATAAATAGAATATTATTTTTACGTTCTATTATCTTTTAGAGTGAAAGATGAGTATGTGGTAGAAATTAGTTAAAGGATGGGAAATTACTTGTGAGGTATAAATTTTTCTTGTTATCTTATTATATGAAGAAATTAATTCTTAAACTTTTGTGAAGGGACCATAAAACCAAATATGTGTTATCCTAATACCATATGTTTTGATGAACTTATTGTATTTTAAATCATCATAGATTGATGAATTTAAGGCCCTCTATTTTACACTGGTTTTTGATTCATAACCTCAATAACTACGTATAAATATTAACATTTTTTATCCAATTATGTGTCTTTAATTTCCACCAATGTTCTCCAAATTGAGATCATAATTTGGTGGTGACCCTTTCATTCCCTTTTCCTCTTATTAAGACTGTGTTTTATTAACCTAATTTCCGATCTGGGTTTTCCCAATGTTATTTTCTATTTTCATCCTTTTATTTTTGAAAAAAAATTTCAAATTGTGAGGAGTCAATTTATTGAAGGAGAGAATAATGTAACACCCCATGATTTCATAGTACATTATTTCTTCAAAGTAATTCAATAACTTTCACTACACGCAACATCGAAATCTAGCACACCATGACATACAAAACTAGCCGTTCAAAATGGTTATGAATAGTATTATATAAATTTTGGACCTAATATAATCATTATAATTTTAGAATCCATATTATGAGTTTCTTAGACATAATGTATGAACAAATACATTTTTGTAGACAAAAGAAGTATTTTTCAAAAAAATGCAATTTTACCGCATTTTAATGGCGAAGCATTTTTAAAATCCAATATTTGAAACTTTTATATATTCAATTTGAAAAAATAAACTTTTTCTTTAGAATCAGGACATACGATTTTTGTTTCAATAAATTTTTCTTGTTTTTCTGATAACTTTCATATTTGGGTAAACAGTGAAAAATACTATATTTTAACTGAAAAAAACTTTTTTAATCAAAATAATTTGTAGTGTTAAATTATAAATTTTAATGGTTTGGATGTATAAATAGATTATATTTTTTCCATTTAATTCAATGATGGTTCTTGTAAGTAATTTCACTTTGAAATTGGATATAAACAAGTGTCAAACATTGGATAGTTATTATTTCATAAAAATACGACTTTTGGTATTGATAGCGAGAATTAATTTTAAATTAGTAAATAAAACCTCTATGTTTTTAATTTTGTAAAATAGACTTCATTATTTAATTCTGAATATGAAAATTAGATTAGGGTAAATTTTTAGTATTTTTTCTGGAAGCTTTTAATTTTTCATTAATAGTGAAAAACACATAGTTATAGTTTAAAACCGAATTTTTATTTATATAATTATTTATTTTATTTAAATTTATTTTACATCAAAATAGATAAATATTACGTATATATGTTCAATGCAATTCATTAGAGTTGGTTTATAATAATTTTAGATATATAAAAATTTTATAGAACTTTTCATAGTCTTTTACCCACCTCTTAAGAGAATTTATAAATTCACATAAATCATAATTTTACCACTTTTGTATGTTGAATTTTGAAAATCCGAGAGACACTGTGAATATCAAGGACTAAAATTTGGTTCAATATGATAAAAATAATTGTTGTTTAATAGTATCTTTTTACTTTTATTTACCACAGTTCAAAGTAAATAGGGTAATTAAGGGTAAAAATGATACTATTATTACCATAACACATGTCTTAATTCTATTGGATAAGTCTAATTCGACCAAAAACTACATTAGGAATAAAATATGACCCTTTAGGTCCACTTGTATTAGATTAGTACGTTAATTATTATTTATTTTAAGGAATAGTTAAAAGTGTTAAATTCAATGTTTATTATCTAAACATTTTTTAATATAGGGTTATACATAAGATAAATTCGATTATAAATATTCATTGGAATGATATAATGATTTCCTACATCATGGTATTTTATTTATAATTTTTAGACATTAAATAATTAAATTTATTAATGACACAATGATGATACATCAATTAACTCATTAATGAAAGAATCAAATAAATGGTATTATAAATTTGAAAATACATTTAATTTCAAAGTTTTTATTAGATCCACGAATTTTCCAGGTTACTATTACATGTTAGGTAGGATTAAATGTATATTTTTTGAGTTAATCAAGTTGTTATGACTTTCACAAAAACAAAATACCAAAAAGTGTGAAAAATGGACATAAATTAATATGTAATACAAATACTATATTATTGGTTGATATAATATTCCTAAAAATGTAAGGTTCAGCCAAGTGGATAAAATAATTTTATATATGTCTTCAATGAGATATTTTAAAATCTCTTTGAAGTTTATAGTATGTTTATTAACCATATATATTAAGAATACAAGAAGACACGATAAACGTTAAACTATTTAACTAAGAGTTAAATATAACTGATAAAGATAAAATGGTAACCTAAACTTGTTTAAAACATATTGGTTGAGAGGATTTCGACCCATAACCACCTAGGGATCGAAAAAAATTCATTTTTAACCATTAGAAAACGAATATTATTATATAATAAATTAATACTTTAATCTTTTCCAAAAGTGACCCTCACCCCTCTAATAAAAGGGAACTTGCCCTTCTCTCAAAATCACACCTCTAAAGCCATTTGGCTCAGACCAAACCTGCCCAAATATCCTACCAAGTTCCCTCAATTCAATATAGAGGCCTTATTTTGGTCATATATCCAACATAAGGTCCCCTTTTTATCAAATCAACAGGAATACCCTGAAGAAGAAGTAACGATCTCACCACCCGTTTTCAAGTACCTTTCTTCTCCCACTTCTTATTTCTTTTTTATTTCCATTCTAAAATAATAACTCCAGTATATTTTATATACTGTGATGTTATTATAAATATTTCACAACTATAATCATTATTCTATCCATATTTTGAACGATAATGTCACCATGCGTGCGTACGTACGGCTTACCGTCTCCACGCCATGGTGTAATTTGTTATGCAAAACTATGTTATTTGGATGGATATAATGATGAGTAATATTTATATAAATTATTAAAATTACATTATAATGTATCTATAAAATGAATATAACATCCAATTCCACACCATTAAGAAAATGATATTGTCGCTTGTGCGTACGTATGGATTACCGTCTCCACGACGCGATGAGATTCACTTCCACATTCATTATTCATCGACGATTATAAAAATATATATTAATAATATGTTTGTAATATAAGACTTAATAATTCTATTGGATATATATATATATATATATATATATATATATATGTACATACATATATTTTTCTCACTTAGTTCCGTTCAATACGTTATGAAAATAGAAACAACACTTATGCGTACGTACGGACTACTGTCTCCATAAACGGTGTTTTTCATTTCTTATATATGTGTATTATAAATATATATATTCTTAATATATATGATATATAAATCATGTTTAATATTATGAAAGTATTTAAATCATGATCTAATTGATGTTGATTTATTATAATATAATCTTCTATATTGTATTGAATGAGTTATGATATGTTTGACTATGGATGTTCTATTTTTATACCATTCATGGATTATGGTTAAAGTGTTGACATTTCATATGCTAGTTCTAATACGAATGTTTATGATATGTTTCAACATTTTCATATGATTAATGTATTGGACATAGTAAGTGACGTGTGGAGCCCGTTATAGCTCCTTGATGCATCGGTAGGTCTCATGAGACAACTAGACATGGAATTGGCTGAGGCCTTTCCCAACTTGATATATGGTTTTGGCCAAGGCCTTAATCATTTTTAGACATCTTGGCTGAGGCCTTGACAAAATATTTCAGAATTTATGACATTATAAATTCTCTCATTATGAAAATAATATAGATGGTTTACATGGTTATTCGACTAGTAGAATACTAATGACTATGTTTTATTTTGTCATTATTTACTCATCTCATATTTCTAAAAAAAGTGTTTATGTTTATTATTTGTAAGGGCATGTGTTTTCAAATATTCACCATGCATTTGTTTATGTTATCTTCTGATAAATTATTTACACTTACTGAGTATCTGAGCTCACCCCTTTCTTATGTTTTTTTCCCAGGATCCCAAGAAGTGTTTTATGTTTGAGATGTAGGGTTATGCTAAGAGAACAATCTTGTTCTCAAAAGATTAGTTTTTTTGTTGTATGTTAGAAAGTGTAATTTAACGTTCATGTATGTAATCTATTTTCCAAGGATGCTAAATTGATCGGTATTTCGGGACATGATTCTTTGTAATCATGCCAATGTATTAAAATAACGCACCGACTCTAGGTAACTAGGGTCAGGGCATTACATAAGACTTTTGTCGAGACCGTGTTGTAGACATCCTCTTCTGAATCAACTATATCTTCTTTGAGGTCTCCTAAATAAGATTAGATCCCAACAAAGTTTCCTCTCCAACCTTCATCCATCATAAAGTTGATCGGTATGTCCAACCGTACAAAGCCTCGTAAGGTGCCATCTGAATAGTCGCCTGAAAACTGTTGTTGGTAGTGAACTACACAAGAGGTATATGCTTCTCCCAGGAACTTCAAAAGTCTAGAATGAATGCTCAGAGAATATCCTCATGCTCCTGAATCGTACGCTTGGATTGGCCATCTGTCTCGGGTTGGAATGCTATACTCAAAAGTACCTATGTACCCAAAGAAATCTCAATCCCCTTCCAGAACCGTGAAGTAAAACGCACATCCCTATATGAAATGATGGACTGCAGAAGTCCATGTAGACGTACAATCTCTCGGATGTAAAACCATCCCAACTCATCAACACTAAAGGTCTCGTTGATCGGAAAGAAGTGAGAAATGTTCGTGAGTCTGTCATTGACAACCCATATTGTGTCATTCCCTCGAGGAGATCTCGACAACCCGGTCACGAATTCCATGACGACATCATTACACTTCCACACGGGAATGGTTAAATGCTATAAAAGACCTGCTGGTCGCTGATTTCTGCCTTCACCTGTGGATAAGTGGAACACCTCATGACAAAACCTACAACATCTCTCTTCATACAAGGCCTCCAGTACTGGCGGTGTAGATCATGATACATCTTGGTTACCCCAGGATGAACTGCCCAAACTAAGGAATGAAATTCCCGCATCAGCTCCTCACGTATGTCTGCTGGCACCCATATGCGTCCCTGGAAATGAAAGATCTCATCCTCATCCACTGTCCATCCAGGAAGAGGGTCCTCTCCGGACACACTATCTCATAGGACTAGGCCTTTGGAGTCTGATAGCTGTGTCATCTGTACTCGATCAAGAAGTGTAGATGTAACAGCTACAGAAGATAGAATAGTCTGCCCCTATTTATCATGCACCTCCAAATACATCTCAGATAATAGAGACATAAGCTTCCAATCACTGCTGGCCTCCTGAACTGCCTGTATCTGGGTTATCCTGCTCAACGCATTAGCCACTGTGTTGCCCTTTCCCATCCTATAGGAAAGCTCATAGAAAAAGTATTGAAGATACTCAACCCACCTATGCTGTCTCAGATTAAAATCACGCTGGTTGAATATGTACTTGAGACTCTTGTGGTCGGTGAAAACCACAAAGTGCTCTCCCAGAAGATAATGTCTCCAATAGCATAAGGCATGAAGAACTGCCACCAGCTTGAGATCGTGCATCAGGTAGTTATTCTCATGTGGACTCAAATGCCGAGACCTGTATGCCATGACTTCATATCCTTGAATACGTACAGCTCCCAACCCGATTCCTGAAGCATCACAGTAAACAGTGTAGTTATTTCCCATCTTTGTCAAGATTAGTATCGGTGCTACTGTCAACCTCCTCTTCATCTCCTGAAAGGCTGACTTACAAGAATTTAACCATAAGATCTTCACACTCTTCTTATTCAGACTCTTTAGTGGTTATACTAGGCATGAAAAGACTAATATGAAGCATTTGTAGTATCTATCCATCCCTAGAAGACTCCGCACTTCAAATACGTTCTTCGGCTGCTCCCAGGAAACTACTGCTCTCACTTTCTCTAGGTATACTTGTAAGAACCTGGTTCTTATTCTTGAGGTACAAGTTTCTTATTTTCTCTTTTCCTTAGGTGTTTTTGAGAAAATAAGGAAAATGGCGGAGAATAATAAATTGTGTGACTACACGCTGTGTACTTTTCCACACGCCATGTTCTTTGGCTATGTGGAAGGAGTACACAGGGTGTGTAGGTCGGTCTATGATGATGGGTGTAAAAACATACTACACGTCTTGTAGTGGGTATTTACACGTCGTGTAGTCTGTTGGTAGAAAAACAGTAAGGTGGTAGTCAGGTGAGCGACAGTACACACTGTGTAATCATGAATAGACGTTGTGTACTCATGTAAACAGATGAATAGCGCTGCGGTGTAAAGAAGCCACCGAAGGAATAGTTAATAATGAAATGAACACGCCGTGTTGTCTGTTTTTCGCTTACAATGGACAGTAGCCTCCCCTATTCACAGAGAAAGCTTAGAACTAGAGGAGAGCTCGGGAGGATGGCCCAAACATGGGAGATCACCCGATCGAGCACCGGGAATCCGATTCTGCCTTGGTCGATCTCGTTGGAACCATATGGGTAAGCCCTACCCTCTCATTGAACTGTTCTTACCAATTCTTTCCCAAGGAGAAGTTATTTACGTTTGAATGAGATATATTTTACCTCAGATCTATGTCGTTCTCAGGCATTTCGAGGAGCGTCGTTCACGTATATCGATCAGGGGCTATCGAGGTAGGTGGTATAGTGTTTAAATTCCAACTACGGTGCATTTTTTTTGTACCATTATGCAATGAACCCATGTTGGGGTGTCATGTGGTTGAGGCCTTGGCTATTTTAAATACCTATAATTTCATAGGTAATTTAATAAAATTGTAAAACTGCTATTTGGGATTGCTGCTCGGATCCAGGACCACCCCCAGGGTGCATTCCTCTGTTTTGCCATTTGACAGGTTAGCTGAGGGTATACCGTGAAATGTATCATGCATTAAATTGCCTTGAGAGTAATTTTATATAATTTCTTGCTTATCTGTTGGGCTCATCCCATGTACTTACGCCTGAGGGCATTGTTCTATTTAGCATGAGGGAAGTGTTCTATTTAGCCTGAGGGCAGTGTTCTATTTAGCCTGAGGGAAGTGTTCTGTTTAGCCTGAGGGCAGTAGATTATGTGCCTGAGGGCGACACTTCGTACGCCTGAGGGAAATATCTCTTATACCTGTGGGAAATTACATGTGGGTTGTGACTGTGATTACCTGAGGGTAAGGTTGTATGTCTGAGGACATAGGTATCATTCATATTCACCGAGGTGATTTTCATATGTTATACCTTCCATGTTAAAGCATAATCTTGGTATGATTAAAATAATATTAAAATGTCAATATTATGGGTAGAGTTTTTTACTTTTGAGAACGTCTTAGTTTATTAAATTTTACTACTGCACAATTCTTTTTCACATTTACACTGACAGTTGGGAACAGACCTTTGGTGGATGCCTACTGGGATTCTTTCTCACACCTTGTTTGGGTCATGTCTTCAGCCCAAATAGACTATATTTCTTCAAGTGTGGATAAGGGAAAGGGTCCCTATATAGGTACTTGAGTGTTGCTAAGGTATAAGGGAGCATGGGACTGAGCTCAGGCTCGTGATGTTTCTGGATATTCTGTTTTGTTCTGCTGTACCTGTACTTCCCATTGTATTATATTGTACTGTTGTGTAACATGTGCTGGCTATATTTATAGAATAGTGACATGCTGTATCTTGATATGCATATGACTGCTGATTCTTTTTACTACAATTGTACATTTCAGATGTGTATGGTTTATTACTTCCAATATAGTTGTATGTTTTATCTTGTATTCCACTACACTACACTTTGAAAAATGAGGGCATAATTTCCCCACTATCAGACCTAGGCCCTCAGTGCTAGTCGGCAGCCTCTGGCATTTGGGGAAATGCACTTGAGGTCATGTTACCAACTGGGTTCGAGCACCTGTGGAGTGACACCTGGATCTGGGACGTTTCAAAGTGGTATCATAGGCGGTTTGTTTTCTTCAACTTACTATTTGGAGCAGTAGTCAGGGATAGGACGAAAATGGTAGTTGGTAATAAGTTTTTCCCAGGAGTAGCTAACCCATGTATAGAGAAAATCCAACCTTCATCGATATTTCAATTTTATTGATTTTTGAATTTATAGTTGATCTGATTTTCACCATTGGGTGACGCACTTGTAATTGTGTTGTTTATATGTTATCCATGGGTTCTATTTAGTTGAATCCCGATAAGATGAGTGTATTCCATCTCATTCATAATTTAGGAACATGCTAGAAATCAATTCCATGCATATTTCCATGCCATGTAGGTGCATTATAAATTGCATGTTGTTGTGATAGTAGTTGTTCCAGAAAATCATGTTGTTGTGATAGCTTCTTTGATCAATACCTTCAATGTGATATGGTATTTTTGTGTGAGCCTGTTGATAGGATGGACACCAAACTTTTGTTTTTGTGGAGTATGGGCCCTCAATGACCATAATTTGGTGGATCATTGACTTGTTTACTTTTTTATAACATGTATAAGATGTCAAGCATTGGTTCGCGGGGAGTATGGGCCCTCATGGATCGAAATTTGGCACTTAGGTGTTGTTTTTTAGTATTTTATAGGTTCCAGAGTAGTATCTGAGGATTACTATCTAGATAACCTAGGATACATGCCGTGTGGTTCCTCGGACACACGCTGTGTGTTCTTCTGTTTGGGAAGAAATGAAAACTTTTTATGTACATGCCGTGTACCCTCAGTACACGTCGTGTAGTCTCATCCTGTGTCATAGACTGTGTGGGCGGGGAAACAGGGTTAGGAAAGGCATGGGAAAAAAAGCACATCGTGTAACGGATGTAAACGCTATGTAGAGTTGAACTAGAGTCCTCCAGTGTAACTCATAACTTGGAAGGAGGAGACCTTGAGACATACACGCCGTGTCCACCTTAGAACAAGCCGTGTAGTCTGACCTAGGGACCCGGTCGTGTAGCTAGCAAACAGAGGTCGGTGTTACCTCTTCCGGAACACACTGCGCACCTGAGGGACACGCAGTGTAGTTCTTATCGGTGGGAGACCTTGTGGACTTAGCCATGTGGCAAGGGAAACGAGGTGGTATACACACAATGTGCTTGTGTCACACACCGTGAGGTGTTGGCCGAGTATCCGGCCATGTAGTGAGCAACAAAAGTCAGTCTGGGGTTTTTTGTACTTGTCGTTTCTTATTTCAAAGACGCAGTGTAGTGTGGCCTGAGTATATAGGCCATGTAACTAACGACATGGGCAGTTGAAAATTAAACCATACATGCCGTGTAGATGCCATACACACCGTGTAGTCTTGTTCATGTGATCCGTGTGGCTTAACTCTATAGAAGGACTCGGGCAGGGAAGTAGGATTCACGTTCACACCGTGTATTTATAAGGCACGCCATGTGTATGGGGTGTTACATGGCCAGTTAAATCTTGGGTACACTCCCATGTGAATGGCTTGTGAGAACACACCGTGTAGTTTTATACACTTTGTTTAGTCAAGTTTTGTAAATTTTCAAAAAATTATTTCTTTGTCTCCTTTTTTTCGATCTTTGATAATCATGATCTAAGGTGTTCATTTGACCATGTAGAGTCATGCCGCTGAGACTACAACTCGTTGTGCGCCAATAGAGCAGCAATGATTATACTCTAGATATGGTAGGCCATGGGCTACCAGTGGATCCTCCAGCAAAGCCAGATGCGGTGCCAGACATTATATCGGAAAAATGAGTAGATGCACAGTTCCATGAAGGATTCAAGCGGTTCATGTAGACCTTTCAGGGAGCACTGTCGACATCCACATCTATGGAAGAACTGAAACGTATCTTCCAATAGTAGCTTCCGCCTACATTTTCAGAGGATGGCGGATCACAGGCTGCAGAGTCTAGGATTGATTCATTGCTTATTATTTTCGAGAATCTTGAGACACCTCCCAGGCGGAGGATAAATATCACGACTTATATGTTGTGTGATTCCACTAAGAGGTGGTGGGATATTACAACCCAGTCATAGCATCAAAGAGACATGGCATGGGATGATTTTCAGACATATTTCTATGACTTCTTATTTCCACAGATGTTGAGGGTTGTTAGAGCTCGAGATTTCATGAATTTGCAGTAGGGTGCTATGTCGGTGATGGATTATTCTGCTCGTTTCACTGAGATTCAGCGTTTTCACCCATTCTGGTGGGTGATGAGACATTGATGGCTATACTCTTTGATGATGGTCTTTGATATGACATTCTTGCACTGGTGAATGTTTTCAGGTTTCCTACCATGAATGCTATTGTGAACTAGGAACTGATTAACGAGCAGAATCTGTGGGAAGCTAGTGGTGTGGGCCATGGAAGTTCGACACTAGTTTCTCATACTATTTCTAACAGTAAGAGGAAGAGACATATGGGATTTTCTCATAGTGGTAGTACATGCCAGAAGAATGTTTCAGGTGGCTAGGTTAAGTGCTACCAGTGTGCTAGGTAGGGGCATAAGAGACAACAGTGTCCATGTGACCCAGTGGAATGTCGAGCTTGCAGAAAAATTGGTCATATGCTACACTTTTGCAGGGCGTTTCTTCTATTGGATAGTGATAGGGGTTTGGTGAAGACTCCATGTGCGATAGCAGGACAAGCAGCTTCATACCAGTCGGGAAACTGGAATACGTCAGGGCGTGCAGGAAGAGATGGTGGTCATGGTCGTGGTATCCATACACCAGGATCTCATAGACAGCAGGGTAGGGTAGCTCTGGGTAGCCAGGCTGTGTCATAGGGCCACAGCACTGGGCAAGCATATTCATGCAACATACCCAACAAAAGCAGGATCCTGGACCTTCTACTGTCATAGGTACTATTCTAGTAGATTCTGTCTTATCTTCAATACTTTTTGATATGGGTTCTACAGATAGCTTGGTATATGAGCCTATTGTGGAGAGCCTTGGCTCGGTGTTTCTTCTTCTTCTGATGTTATGATTCTAGACACTCCTTTGGGGACTAGAACGACTGGTGTGCGTCTGTGCAGGGAGTGCCCATTGAGGTTGGAGGGTGTCACTTCCTTTGGGACCTCAATGTATTAGAGATGACAAGCTATGATGTCATTCTCGGGATGGAATGGTTGGTTCCCTTTCGATCCTTTGTAGACTGCTATCATCGTAGGGTGTGTTTCACATCACCAGAGGGAGGATAGTTTCTATACAAAGGTGAGTGGGATGTTCAGGTGAGTCGAGCTGTACTAGAGCATCGTGGGCGAGGTAGATTCATAGCCCAGATTGCGAGTTTATATCTGGATGATCAGAGGACTTGTCAGAAGGATTTCCCTCCAGTGGTTGATCGTTTCAGGGATGTCTTCCCGAACGAATTTTCAGGTCTACCTCTAGAACGTGAGTTGGATTTCTTTATTGAGCTTGTGCCAGGAGAGGCACCAACATCCATTCCTCCTTATAGGATGGCTACACCTGAGTTGCAGGAGCACAAGAGATAGTTAGAGGAGTTATAGTCAAAGGGTTTTATCTGACCTAGTACTTATCCTTGGGGTTCTCTAGTCCTTTTTGCAAAGAAGTCAGACGATACCCTCAGACTCTTTTTTTACTATCGTAAGCTGAACCAATTGATGATCAAGAATCGATATCACTTTCCGAGGAGTAATGATCGTTTTGATCAACTTCGAGGTGCATGAGTGTTCTCGAAGATTGAATTGAGATCTGGATATCATCAGTTGCACGTTATACCATCTAATATACCTCTCACAACCTTCATCATTAGGTATGGTCTATATGAGTACTTTGTTATGCCGTTCGGACTCACAAACGCACAAACAGTTTTCATGGGTTTGATGAATCGTGTGTTCGAATCTTATCTGGATTCTTTTTTGGTAGTATTTGTGGTTGATATCATCATTTACTCTCAAACTCGGAATGCCCATGCCACTCATATTGAGATCGTATTTAGTACACTGAGAGAGCATCAGCTATATGCTATGCTCTCAATGTGACACTTTTGGAGGGACCAGATTCACTTCTTGGGTCATATCATTTTAGAGGAAGGAGTTGCTGTAGATCCAGAGAAGGTGAGAGCAATAGTTTCCTAGGAGAATCTAATGAACGTGTTTGAGATACGGAGTTTCATGGGGATGGCTGGTTACTATATGCATTTTTTACAGGAATTATACCGCTTAGTAGCGTCGTTGACGGGTTTGACTAAGAAGGGTGTTATGTTCATTTGGTCAGAAGCTTGCGAGACAGACTTCCAAGAGATGAAGGGAAAGTTGACATCAACACCAATACTGATACTCCCAAAGCAGGGAAAGATCTATCCAGTTTAATGTGATGCATCATGAATTGGGTTGGGAGCTGTGTTGATGCAGGGCGATCGAGTTGTTGAATACGGATCTCGGCAGTTGAGGCCACATGAGAGGAATTACCCAACACATGACCTCGAGTTGGCTGTAGTTTTTCGTGCATTACGCGTTTGGAGAAATTATCTCTTGTGGGAGCATTTTGTGGTTTTCACTGACCACAAAAGTCTCAAGTATATCTTTACTCAGTGTGACTTGAATTTGAGGCAGCGAAGGTGGGTCGAATTCCGTCAGTCCTTCGATTATGATCTTTCATATACACCCAGTAAGGGTAATGTAGTTATTGATGCACTGAGCAGGAAGACTAAGACACAGGCGGTTCATGAGGCAAGTGGTGAGTGGCAGCTTAGAGATTTGTTCTCTGGGATGCATTTTGAGGTGCATGACATTCAGGGAAAAACCTATCTTTTATCTTTAGACATGACTTCTACCCTCCTAGATAGAGTGAGGATGAGACTACTATCTGATACAGAAGGCCTAGTTCTACCGGAGTCGGTGGCAAGTGAGGACCCTCCTCCTAGTTGGACGATATTCAATGATGAGGTACTATGTTTCCATGGACAAGTGTGGGTTCCAGGGGATATATGCGAGGAGTTGATGCAGGATTTTCATTCTTCTTATTGGGCCATTCATCCCGGAGATACCAAGATGTACCGTGACATGAGACGTCAGTACTGGTGGTCGGGTATGAAGAGAGAAGTAATTGGTTTTGTTATTAGATGTTCCACCTGTCAGCAGGTGAAGGAGGAGCATCAGAGTCCAGCCGGACTGTTACAGCAGTTACCCATTCTAGAGTGGAAATGGAATGATGTTACGATGGACTTCGTGATTGGGTTATCGAGGTCACCTCAAGGCGATGATGTCGTGTGGGTTTTTGTGGACAGACTCATGAAGGTAGATCACTTTTTTCGGATCAAGTAGACATTCGGTGTTGACAAGCTCGGAAAGCTATATATTCGATAGGTTTTACGCCTTCATGGGGTCCCTTGTTATGTCTTTTTAGATAGGGACACCCATTTGACGTCTCATTTATAGAAGAGTATTCAAAGGGAATGAGGTACATTGGTGCTTCTAAGCACAGCTTACCACCCTCAGACAGATGGTCAGTCAGAGCGTACGATACAGGTGCTAGAGGACATGTTGTGTGCATGCGTCATAGACTTTGGGAGCTCCTGGGAGAAGCATATACCCATAGTTGATTTTTCATATAATAATATTTTTTCAGAAACTATTGAGATTTCACATTATGAGGCTTCATATGGTAGGCCATGCCGATCAAATTTATGCTGGATGGTGGCAGGTGAGGCAGCTTTACTGGGACCACATCTCGTGCTGGAGACTTCTGAGTAGGTCATGTTGATTCAGAAGTAGATTGTTACTGCACAATGTAATCAAGATATCTTATACCGATCGCCGCAGATGAGCCTTGGAGTTCGTGGTCTGGGATCAGGTGTTCTTGCATGTTTCACCATGGTTGGGACACAGGTGAATCAGGAGATATGGTAAACATTCACCGAGGTATGCGGGGCCATTTGAGATTCTGGAGAGAGATGGGATAGTTGCCTATCACTTGTAGTTACCACAGAGGTACCGGGTCATGCACGTCGTCTTCCATGTATCTCAGTTGCGCCGCTATCATTCAAACCCATATCACGTCTTTTAGTAAGAGGAGGTTGAGCAACAGATAGATGCATCCTTTGAGGATCATCCAATATGTATCATGGATAGGAGCATGAAGGTTCTCCGAGGCTAGTCAGTTACTCTCGTACAGGTGCTATGGCAGCATGGCCGAGAGCAGGACGAAACCTGGGAGAGGGAAACCGACGTATGTGCTCAGTGGCCAGAGTTATTCTGAGTGTTATCTTCACCACCCTTGGAAGGGAAATTAAGAGATGAATTGTTTAAGGGTGGAAGTTTGTATGAACTCGGTTCTTATTCTTGAGGTACATGTTTCTTCATTTCTCTTTTCCTTAAGTGTTTTTGAGAAAATAAGGAAAATTGGGGAGATTCATAAATTTCGTGACTACACACCTTGTACTTTTCCACACGCAGTGTACTTTTGCTGTGTGGAAGGAGTACACATGGCGTGTATGTCGGTTGACAATGATGGGTGTGAAAACTAACTACACACCGTGTAGTGGGTATTTACATGCTGTGTAGTCAGTCGGCAGGAAAACAATAATGCGGTGGCCAGCTGAGTGATAGTACATGCCATGTAATCATGAATACACGTGGTGTACTCATGTCGATAGATGAACAGTTCCACGGTGTAAAGAAGTCGCCGAAGGAACAGTTTAAAATGAAAGGTACACTCCATGTACTCAATAGTACACTCTATGTAGTCTGTTTTTTTTTCTTAAAATGGGTAGTAGCCTCCCATGTTCATAGATAAGGCTCAGAACTGAAGGAGAGCTCGGGAGGATGGCCAGAAGTTTTGAGATCACTAGATCGAGCACTAGGAATCTGATTCCGCATCATTCGTTCTCGTTGGAACCTTACGGTTAATCCCTCCCCTCTCCTTGAACTGTTCTAATCAATTCTTTCCCTAGGGGAAGTTATTTACATTTTAACGAGATTTATTTTACCTCAGATCTACATCATTCTCGGGCGTTTTGAAGAGCGTCGTTCACGTATACCGATCATGGGTGATCGAGGTAGGTGGTCTAGTGTTTAAATTCCAACTTCTATGCATTTTTGTGTACCGTTGTGCAATGAACCCATGTTGGGGTGATGTGTGGCTGAGGCCTTGGCTATTTTAAATACCTATAATTTCATAGGTTATTTAAAAAATTGTAAAACAGATTTTTGGGATCACTGCTTGAATCCAGGACTACCCCCAGGATGTGTTACTCTTTTTAGCTATTTGGCGAGGTTAACTAAAGGTATACACTGAAATGTAGCATGATTTAAATTTCCTTTAGATGAATTTTATATAATTGCTTACTTATCTGTTGGGCTCAACCCAGTTACTTGCGCCTGTAGGCAGTGTTCTATTTATCCTAAGGGCAGTGCTCAATTTAGCCTGAGGGCAGTGTTCTCTTTAGCCTGAGGGTAGTAGATTTTGTGCCTGAGGGAGACACTTTGTACGCCTGAGGGAAATATCTGTTATGCTTCTAGGCAATTACCTACGGGTTGTGACTCAGATTACAAGAGGGTAATGTTGTGTGTCTGAGGACAGAGGTATCATGCATATTCACAGAGATTCTTTTCATATGTTATACCTGCCAAGTTAAATCATGGTCTTGGCATGATTAAAAGAGTATTAAAATGTAAATATGACTAGTATAGTTAGTTACTTTTGAGTACTACTTAGATTATTGCATTTTACCACTGCACACTGCTACTGCACATTTACACTAACAGTTGGGCATGGACCTTTGGTGGGTGCCTACTGGGATTAATTTCCCACACCCTGTTTAGTTCATGTCTCTGGCCCAAACAGACTATATTTCTGTAGGTGTGGATAAGGTCAAGGGTCCCTATACAGGTACTTGAGTGTTGCTGAGGTATAGGGGAGCTTGGGACCATGCTCAAGCTCGTGAGGCTACTGGATTTTTTGTTTTGTTCTGTTGTACCGGTACTTCCCATTGTATCATATTGTACTAATGTGTAACATATTCTAGCTGTTTTCATAGAATCGTGACATGCTGCATCTTGATATACATATGACTGCTGGTTCTTTTTACTGTAGTTGTTCATTTCTGTTGTGTATGGTTTATTACATCCACTGCTGTTTTATGTTTGATCTTGTATTCCGCTATGCAATGCATTGACAAAATAGGGCATAGTTTCCCCACTATCAGACATGGGCCCTCATTTCTAGTCGACAACCTCAGGCGTTTGGGGAAATGCGCTTGAGGTCATGTGACCAACCGGGTTCGGGCACCCATGGAGTGGCACCCAGATCCAAGACATTACACTATTGATACTTTTGTCTCTGAGATAATGGGACCAAAAAAAGTGAACCTGATCTATCCAAAAGTGGCATTTCATGATATTAGCATATAACTGATGCTCTATCAGTGTATTCAGAATGATCTCACGATGTATGTCATGGTCATGTCAAGTGTGAGTGTACACCAAGATATCGTCCATGAAGACCACCATGAAAGAGTATATGTATGGATGGAACACACATTTCATCAGTTCCATGAAAACTGCAGGCACATTCGTGAGTCCGAACGGCATAACCATATACTCGTATAGACCATACCTTCTCTTGAAGGCTTTAAGAGGTATATCAGATGGTCTAACGTGCAACTGATGATAACCGGACCTCAAATCGATCTTCGAGAACACCTGGGCAACCTCAAAGAAGATCAAATAGGTCATCAATCCTAGGAAAATGATATCAGTTCTTAACTATCAGCTGGTTCAGCTTCCGATAATCCACACAAAGTCTAAGGGTGTCATTTTCCTTTTTCGCAAATAGGACAGGCGAACCCCCGGGACAAGTACTGGGTCAGATGAAACCCTTCGCCTGTAACTCCTCCAACTTTTTATTGATCTCTTGTAGCTCAGGCATAGCCATCCTATTCGGAGTAATGCACACTTGTGCCGCTCCTAGCACAAGCTCAATTAAAATCTATACCTTACGCTCCGGAGGAAAAATAGAAAATTCAGCTTGAAAGACTTCTCTAAAACGATCCACCACTGGAGGAAATTCTAACTGCGAAGTCACCTAGTCATCTAGATATAGAATGGAAATATGTCCTGTAACTCCTCCTAGACCATGAGGCTTGGGTCCTGATCTACTCGCCTGGACATCCCACTCACCCGGATGAAGAAAAGATCCACCCTCTGGTGATATGAAACTCACCCTGTGGAGATAACAGCCGATGAATGCTAGGAAGGGAAATAGCCAATCCATTCTGAGAATGATATCATAGGCTGTCATCTCTAGGACATAGAAATCCCATAAGAAGTGACACTCCGCATCCTCAAGAGGGCACTCCATGCACTGATGTACACTAGTCGTCCTAGTCCCCGACGGTGTGTATAGATTCAAAGTATCGGTAGAGGAAAATTTACAGAGCCCAAGGCTCTCCACAATAGAAATAGAGATAAATCTATGGGAGTCACCTTTATCAAAAAGAGAAGAAGATAAAACTGAGGCTACTAAGATCGTACCTCAAACCGTTGAGGGTCCAAGATCCTGCTCCGGCTGGGTCTGCTCCACTGTAATATCCTGACCTATACCACGGACCTGTGGCCCTCCCTGACTACTCTGAACTGATCCGACCTATAGTCACTGATAGACTGGTGACAGACCTCCCCGACCATGACCTCCGCCTTGGCCTGAACAGCTGGAATAACTCCAGTTCCCAGACTGGTGAGAAATTAGTGGCACTGCTTCTGAACAAGGAGTCATGGATGAACACCTGTCACTAGTTTCTGATGAGAAAACCTAACAAAAGCACTGAAAGTTACTGATCATGCCACAATATCGGCACTCCACTAGGTATCTCTATAATTTCGACCTCATATTCCCTGACCCTCCACACTGGTATCATACCACCTCGATACCTAAAGATGCGTCTCGCTACCTCAGAACATTGCATGTAGACTCCCTACAGCTCTTCCTACTGTCATCTGGTGAAGCACTAACCCTGGATGCGGACCCGCCCTGGCTCTCAGCTCAAGAATCTCTCAGATTGTTCTATGAAATCAGTGCCTGGTTGACGATGGAAGTGGATAGAAGTGAGTATGAAGATATTCACCTGTGAGCGGATATCCCGTATATGGAAATCCTCAAACTTTCTTTCCAAGAAAATCCCATATGTGCTCTGGAGGGGTGTGAATCACTGAATATTGGTGAAACGAGAGGAATACTCCATGAATGAAAGTGTACCCTACTACAGGCTCATGAACTCCCGGGCTCGGTCGGCCCTCAAGGTCTCCGGATAGAAGTAGTCATAAAAGACGCACTGAAACTCCTCCCACGCCATAACATACTGATGACCCACCTGTGAGATCATGTCCCACAACCATTCTGTGGAGTATCATAGAATATAGGTAGCTATACTGACCAGACTCTCTGGAGGCATATCCATATGCTCAAAGATCATCATCATGACTTCTAGCCATGATTCTGCAGCCTGAGGTCCTCCTTCCGCTGAGAAGGTGGGAGGATGCTGCTGATGGAAAACCCGCGTCAAGTCTGCCATAGATGTGGTAGAAGGCATAGCTCTCCAGAAGGTCTGCACCATCCTCGTAAAACCTTCCCTAAAATAGTGCATCATTACCTGTAGCCGGTATCACTATTTGTGCCAAGGCTGGAACAAAAGGAGGATTATCAAGAAGTCCCTGATCAGCCATATCTGTTGTTTGATCACCGCCTGGAAACTGGCATACAAAAGGAGGACATCTCGGTGCCATGACACTGCAAGGTCAAACGTACACCTCAGATCAACATTATTAGGGACTGAAAACTAGGAGAGTAAGAAGGGAACATGGGAAAGAAAGCATTCAAAATTTACAAAACATGACTACATGGCGTGTATAAAGACTACACGGAATGTTCACTTAAGTCATTTAAATGGGAACGTACTTCTGCCTAAACTTGTCATATAACACCCCAAATACACGATTTATTGTCCCAAGACACTGTGTGTACTTGAAATCTATTCCCATGACTGAGTCTCCTTATATGGCTAACCCACACTACCCTCTTTAGAAAAAACTACACTTTGTGTTCAAGGCAGACACGACGTGTACTCAAAAAGCTTCACCTGGGCCGTGTAGTTAGTTACAAGGATGGCTACACGGTTCACTCTAAACGGTGTGCTCCCTATGAACACGACATGTACTTGAAGGTTTTCCCCGACCCGTGTTGTTCGTGACACGGTTAGGTACATAGGTTACATGGAATGGCATGTGATAACAGCACATGACGTGTATTGTCGAGTTTCAACCATACGTGTCATGAGTCACATAGGTAGACCCACGGTCACTACAACACGACATGTACTTACCATACACAGTGTGTTCTTGGAGGATTTTTCATAACCCCATGTCCCTTCCCACATAGTTAGTGAAACAGTTAAAAAATACAGGGCATGCATTCATAAAGTACATGCCGTGTATTCTGGGTTTTGTTTCGGGCAGTTGGCTCAGAACTGCTCTAGAGCCCAGAAAATACAGAAAAGATACGATAATGTGCCAATTTCCGATCCATGATGGCCCATACTCCCCGCGAATCAATGTCTGGAAACTTATACAAGTCACAACAAGGTAAACAGATCAATTATCCACCAAATTTCGGTCAATGAGGGCCCATAAAACATCAAGTACAAGTGTTTGGCATCCATTTAATCAAAGTACTATACAAATAATTCCTCTATAAAAAAACAGAGATTCTATCAAAGCATCTATCACAACAACATGAATATTCTACACCACATCTATCACAACAACATGAAATCACTAATGCATCCTAGATGGCATGGAAAGAATGCCTGGCATGTGATTTCTAGAAAATGCCTATATGATGCATGATATGGAATACCCTAATCTCACCGGGTTGCGACATAAATAGAACTGCAATAACAACAACGGTAACAGAACAAAGCATGTGAATCACCCAATGGTGAAATCCAATAAACTATAAAATTGAAAACCAGTAAAATTGTAATAAACGAGGTAGTAAGGATTTTCCATGTACACTGGTTTGCTACTCCCGTGAAAAACTCATTACCAAGTACCTATTCCACCCTATCCCTAGAAATAGTCTCTAAACAGTATGTCAGGAGAAAAGACACACTTTGATACCACATTGTAACGTCCCAGTTCCGGAAGCCACCCAGAGGTGCCCCGTACCCTGTTGGTCACATGGCCTCAAGCGCATTTCCCCAGAAGCCAGAGGTTTCCAACTAGCAGCGAGGGCCTTAGGTGTGATAGTGGGGAAACTATGACCTCATTGGTAGAGTACACTCCGAAAGATAAACAAAAAAATAGCGGAAGCAATAACATTCATACAAGAGTAAACAACAGAAGACTAAAAGTGTAAAAAAATGGAGCACATATATAAATGATTCATGATACATAAGTCTAGGAAAATAGACAAACAAGTCAAAATGATGAATAAATTACTAAACCAAAGTACAAAAGAAAAATAATAGATGTGTAGCTTCTCAGCATTGCAAGCCTCGACTTGGTCCCATGCTTTCCATATCCAGTGAAATCAAGAATCTGAAGTAGAAGGGAACTTGAGCTTATCTATACCTACAAAAATATAATTTTTTTGGGCTTAAAATCATGACACAAATAGGGTGTGACATAAAAATCCTTGTAGGAAACCACCTGAAGAACTGTTCCTAACAGTCAGTGAGTATATGGCAGGTAAATGTACAGAAACAGTAAACAGGAAAGTACACAGTAACAAAAATCCATAGTTCCTAGCATATAATTTACAAAAAGATAAGCATCAACACATGAAAATAAAAAAAATAGGTAACCTTCTGGGTATTTCTCATTGCCTAACCCCTATGGTTCAACCTACAAGCACTAGAAACCCTCTGTGTGGAACACATAGTCTCACCCCTCCGGTTCAACTAATGAAATAGACTCTCTGAGAAAGAACTCACCATTAATTCCCCCTATAGTCTCATATCGTACTAAAGGTGCTCTTGGGAAGCACTCAACATCGCATTCCCCCTGTGGCTCACGTCTAGGAACTACAGACTCTCTGAGGAAGCACTCAACGTAAATTCTCCCTATGGTTTCACATTGTAAATTAAAGACAATATGGAGAATCCCTTACACCCATTCTCAATATGGTATACTACACTAGTTTCTCACTTCCCTGTGTAAAATCAACAAATATCGCACCACATAACGACCAAAGTATCCTCACGAACTACTTGGATTGCATCTACAAAATCTCAGCATGGAAGAACAGTCATACCCACCTACAATCTAGGCATGGAACTAGCAATAGCCTAACAGTCCAAACTAGACCAAACAGTCATAAAAATGCAACATGCATGGGAAAAGCATCTAAATCATAGTAATTACCCTATTCACAAACAATATCCTCTACTAAAGAACACAAGAAAATCAGGAAAACAACAAGGAAAAAACAAGTAACATGCAATACCCCATTCAATGGTATTGGTGGAATATGAACAAATACTCAAATAATTTCTAGAGAAATGAACAAACCACCTACCTCGATGTTATGAGATTTAAATACTCGAGTCTTGATGCATGAATGTCCTTGGAATGTCGTAGATCTGAGAAAACACCCAAAATTCTAAACCCAATATAACCTGATAAAGAGAAGGAATTGGGAAACGAAGATCTAGGAGAAAGAAGAGCTTATCCCTATGGTTCCAATGCAATCGACGACAGTAGATTTGGAGAACGGATGGATGCTTAGTGGTTCGTCGAAGATCTGCGGCCGTACGGTTGCTCTCGGTCAAAGAAACTGGAGAAGAATATGTTTTTGGGGATAAGATGTGACCCCGGTCCATTTAGTGAGAAAAAAAAGAAAGTACACAACATTTACTTCTAGAGTACATGACATGTACTAGGCTTTTCTATAATCTGCTTTAGGTGGCCTCCATGTCACCCCTACATGGCCATGTGTGTGGCCATGAGACAACCAGCACACGGACTCGAGCGGCAATGAAGTAAACGGTGTGTACTCAGAAAGTACACAGCGTGTACTTCAAAAATTTCCAGAAACTCCTCTTTTCTCAAAAGCTATAGAAAAAGGAAAAACATACCTAAAAATAAGGTCTAGGTTCTTACACATATATTAGTCCAATGTAATTCATTGGACTCATTTTAGAATAAGATTACATATATAAAATGTTGGTGAACTTTTTAACATCTTTTACCCACCTTCGAGGCACATTTTAAGTTTTCATAAAACATAATTTTACCGCTTCTGTGAATTTAATTTCAAAAATATGAGAGGCACGGTTGAAAATATTATATAAAATGTGGTTCAATAGGAGGAAAATAATTTTTGGTGAATAATAACTTTTGAATTTTATTTACCATGGTTAAAAGTAAATATGGTAATTAAAGGTAAAAATGATATTATAATTACCTAACACATGTCCTAATTCTATTGGATAAATTTATTTCGACCTAAATAAACCTTGTGAATAGAATATGATCCTTTTTCCACTTGGATTAGATTAGGACATTTAATATTATTTTATTTAACGAAAATATATAAGTGATAAATTCAAATTTCAATAACTAAACCATTTTTAATATAGGGTTATACATAATATAAATTCGACTGTAAATATTCATTAGAAATATAAAAATATTTCCTACATCATGGTATATTAATTATAATATCTGGAAATTAAATAATTAAATTTATTTATAACATAATAATGATGAATTAATTACCTTATTAAGGAAATATTTAAATAATTGATATTATAAATATTAGGAAAAATGTAAATTGAGACCTTTGATTCATTCCACTAATTTTATAGGTTAGTACGACTTGTTAGGGTTGATTATATAATTTTTTTTGAACTGATAAGGTTGTTATGACTTTCAAAAAAACCAAATACTAAATAGTTTCAAAATTGATATAAACGTGTTTTTAAAACAAATACAATTTTATTAAATGATATAATATTCCTAAAAATATAACGTTCATACAAAGAACATATATAAGGGTAGATATGTAAATAATGAACAACTTGGGGTTCTCTTGGATTTTTATAGTATGTTTATTAACCAATTATTATAATAATACAAGAAGACATGGTAAAAGTGAAACTATTTAACTAAAAGTTAAATCTAAAAGAAAAGGTTAATATGGTGACAAAAACTTGTCTAAAACCTATTTTTATGGGATTTTTACCCATACCACCTTATCCTCTAAATAAATCCATTTTTAGTCATTATAAATCTAAAATTAATTTATAATAAAATATTACTTCAAGCTTTTCCTAAAGTGACCCCCACATCTCTTATAAAATGGTACTTTCGATTCTCTTAATTTCAGACCACAAAAGCCATTTGGATTAGCCATAACCTACTCAAATATCCTCCCAGCTACACTAAACTCATCCTAGAGGCCTTACTTTGATCATAAATCCAACCTATGTATCCTTTTGTTAAAAAAAATGGAAACACCCGAAGAAGAGGTAATTATTTCATCACCTCTTTCATGTTGTTTCCATCTTCCACTTCCACTTTATTTGTTGTTTACAAAATAAAATAAAAGATCCAGTAAATTATACATAATTTTATGTTATTATAAATATGCTACAACCATATTCATTATTCTATCCATCCTATGAATGAAAAAGTCACCATACGTGCGTACGTACGACATACCGTCTCCAAGTCATGGTGTAGTTTGTTATTCAACCATTCATTATTTGGATGGATATAATAATGAGTATAATTGATTTAAATAATAAATATAACATGTTAATTATTTTTTATTTATGATAAACCATCCAATTACATATGATTTCATCATCATAGAATGTAATTTTCGCTCATGCATACGTACGGAATACTGTCTCCACGATGCGATGAGATTTCATTCTCCATCATAAATATTCAAGAATAATTTTCATTTTATGATTAAAAATAAGTTTTAAGATCTTAATATCATTAGGGATATTTGAAAAAAAATCCTATCCATAAGAAACATGACTTACATAACAAAACATATAAAGGAAAATGAATCATTTAATACTCGAAAAAATTATACTACTAAAATATTATTAACAATGCAATATTAGATGATCATATATGATATCATATTTATGTGGGTGTATTATTGTATAAATTAATAAAAATTATTTAACCCATATACAATATTTTAACGTACCCTCGAATAAGGAATAATACAATGTAAAGGTTAATTTTACAATCACTTTATTAACTGAGGTTGTTTATACGTGAGTATCTACTGGGAACACTTTATCATCCACATATATGTTTCTTAAAAATATATTTCAAAACATTTTTACTATTTAAAAAACCATGGGTGAAATTAATTTATACCCTTTTTTAACTTTTATAAAATTGTTTGAAATAAATATTTCTGTCAGTTTCCAAACAAGGTACTTTATGACATTTCGACAAAATTATGGAAAGAATGTTTTTTAACTTATACGACGGGTACATCCACTTGATGTTGTTATAAAACCTTAAAAGATTTCCTTACAAGATTATAAAAATATTTTCAAAATAAAAGTTTTGTTTTATAATTACGTGACTTTTAAATGAATACAATTTAGAAATATATATTTCACTCAAATAGTTTTTTGATTGATATCATCTATGTCAACATATTTTGTTGGATTTTTACATTTTTTTGAAGTTGATTTATTATGATACAATATTCCATATTGTATTGAAGGTTTTTATATATATTTTTACTATGGTTGTGGTATTTTTATAACATTCTTGGTTTATGGTTAATTTATTGAAATTTCATATGTTAGTTTTTTTATGAATGTTTATATTATGTTTCAACCTTTTCATGTGAGGAATTCATTGGAAGTAGTATGTGACGGGTGGGGCCCATTGTATCCCCTTTATGGATCAGTAGGTATCATGAGACAAACTGGTGTATTGGAACAAGTACATGATAAAATCTTCTTTTTATTCTTGGCACGGGGCCTTGACTATGTGGTTATGATGTCGGCATTAGGCATTCCATCGTTATAAAATTAGCTATTGATATTACATGAGATTATTATACTAGTAGAATATCTTTGTGAATAAGTAAATGGTATTATATGATTTATATTTTCCATATTATGCTGAAGTTTATATTTAGAAGGCTTTTGTTTTAGTCTTATACATTACCTTAATTGTTTATGCTTATTTATGAAAGTTTCCGCTATATTTTTATACTTACTGAGCATCTGAGCTCACCCCCTTTATATATTTTATTTTTCCCAAGATGTGAAAAAGTATATTATGACTGAATTTAACGGATAATCTAAGAGATATTAGTGTGTTCAAAGGAGACAAAATGTTATTTTTTTTCATTTCATAACGTAATGTAAAACTTATGTATGTATCTAGTACTTCAAAGGCTATTAAACTAATTGGTATTTCGGGATTTGATATCTTGTTATCATGCCAATGTTATGTAATAATGTACAAACTCTCGATAATTACGGTTGGGGTTTTACAATTGGTATTAGAAGATTTTTAGTACAAACCTTGGAAAATATATTTTGAAAAACTCTTATTAGAGAACATTACCCTAATATAAACATTGAGGGTTAGTATAGAAGAACATCCTAGAATTTTGGTAATGTTGAGATTTTGTGAATTTTCCAAGAAATACATCCCTATATGGGTACGAACAAGTAGAGACCACTCTAGCACAGATGCATCTAGTCGTACAACCTGAAAAATCCACTTTGATCTAAACTCGAATGGGAAATGGTGCACGATAGTGGTCCTTGCTTCACTCTTGATTATGAAACTCCTGGGGGATATGCATAGGATAATTCACAATTTCTTTACAAACCATTTATGAATGATTCATGTGTAAATACATCCTCAAAAGAAAACATTTTTTTATGATTAGATATTATATGCATAAATTATTCAATTTATGTTAAGTATTTTACTAGTTTGGAATTATGTATTGTGATTTTTAACTAATCTAGTATATTCCACTATTTAGAAATGGCGCCTAGTGGAAGGAATGTAAACCGTATCAATGCACATAATCCTTGTAGGGATTTACCTCCTACTCACGATAGTCATAGTGGAGTTGGTGATGCAACTGGTAATGAACAACTTATAACCATACTGGGACGACTAACTCATGTTATGAATAATAACCTTACCCGTATAATGCACCCTGATACACAACGTGGAGTATCAATGTCAGAATTCTTCAGGAGGCAACAACCACCAAAATTAAATGGGACTCAAAATACATTTGTATCTGAGCAATGGATAAGTTCCTCAGAGAAAATATTTCATGCTTTGGGGTATAACAAAATGGAAAAATTTGTCATTGAAGTTTTTCGCCTAACAGAAGATTCATATCAATGGTGGTCATTGATTAAAAACGTAATATAATATAATGAAGTATCAAATATAGAATGGAGGTAGTTTAAATATCTTTTCATAGAAAAATACTTTCCTCGTGAACATCAAGTGGATATGTGAAGACAATTTCTGAATCTGAGGCAAAATGAAGATGATAATGTTGAAAAGTATGAGGCGAACTATACAAGGTTATAAAGGCATGTTGCAGAATATATAAATAACCCAAGGAGTAATATTGATCGATTCTTTGATGTTTTAAAACAATTTCTCCATCGATCATTAGTCTCATAATCCTTCTAATCGTATAAATATATAGTCTCATGTGCTATCAAGACAGAAAAGAAATTATCTATGTCTTCCGACTTTAAATCAAAGAAAGAGAGGATGAGATCCACTAAACACTCTAGAAATGGAAATAAGGGGGTGAAGGGAAAAGTTGAATTTCCATCCTGCAGTAAATGTGGGATGAAACGCCATGGTACATGCCCATAGGGAATGTGAGTTTTATACAAGTGTGGTGAAAATTGCCACCAAACACATGATTGCAAGGGAAAGAAAGAGGATATCAATGTTGAAAGTTAAAATTATAGAGAAATGGGGAATTATGCAAATGAATGTCCTAAGTATCAATGAAACTTACCTCATAAAAGTCTAATAGAGAAAGGTCAATCTTATGATATCATTTATACTAAGGATGATGCTCTGAATTACTTGATGGAAGTTTATTTAATAGTTTCCTCAAATTTATCCAATGCTTTATTTTATTCTTGATCCTCAAATTTATTTATATCTTCCACATTTTCCATGAAATTTAGATTTTTATAATTTTATTTAACAAGGTAGTTGTCTGTCTAAAATCCTAAGGAAAGTATCATTGCAACATAGTTTTGTGAATCAGTTACCATTATGTCGTATAAATGTGATTTATCTACTGATCTTATTGTCATTCCCATGATTGAATTTGATATTATCCTCATTATGGATTGGATTTTGGGCCATGATGTGAAAATTTATCGCATGAATAAGGAGGTTACAATTTTTTATTATGATAAGGAATACCTTATCATTAGAGTAAAAAAGTCACCATCTAATTATTATCTAGATCGACCACTAGTAGCTCTACTAAATTCAATTATAGGAGATAAAGGGAGTTAAATAACTATGGGTGAGGAATAGAATGTTCAAATAGGGGATGTTCCTATTGTGCAATAATATGTTGATGTGTTTCTAGAGTATTTACTTGGACATCCTATAGAATGAGAAATTGAATTTTCCATTGACTTAATTTGTAGTTCAGGGCCCATATTAAAGACCCCTTATAGAATGGAAAATGTTGAATTCGAGGAAATAAAGAAACAACCATAGGAATTGAGTAATAAAGTATTTTTTCTCCCTAATGTTTCTCCGTGGGGAGCCCCTATTCTTGTTATTAAAAATAAATATGGATCTATGAGGTTATGCATTGACTATATGGATATCAATGATATAACACTAATGAACAAGTATCCCCTACCTCGCATTTATGGTTTATTTTATCAACTTCATGGAGATAAATATTTTTCAAAGATTTATATTAGGACTATATATCGTTAGTTGTTCATGATGAAGGAAGACATTCCAAAGTCATAATTTCACACTAGGTACAAGCATGATGAGTTTACAGTAATGACTTTTGGACTAACTAATGCACCCTCTATTTTCATGGATCTAATGAATAGAGTTTCAAGTAATATCTTGATGAAATTTTAGTGGTATTTATTGATGATATCTTGATATACCCCAAAATCTATGATGATCATAAAAATCACTTGCGTACTATTCTAAAGACTATTAGAAGAAATGAATTATATTGGATGTTTAACAAGTGTGAATTATAGCTTCATGAGATTTATTTTCTTGTCCATATTGCCTCTAAGAATGGAATCTCTATTTACACTTCAAAGACAAAGGCAATCCAAGAATTGAAATCACCAACAAGTATAATTGTGGTATGTAGTTTTATTTGTTTAGCAGGTTACTATTAGAATTTAACCCAGAATGTTTCCCAATTGGCTAACCCATTATCCAAGCTCACACGTAAAGGGATTAAATTTGTTTGGAAAAAAGAGTGTGAATAATGTTTTGAAGAATTGAAGATAAGATTTATCAATGCTCCAATCATGAATATAACATTGAGGAATGATGGGTTTGTTATTTGTAGTGATGCTTTAATGAAAGGACTTGGTTGTTTCCTTATGAAGAATGATAGCTTTATTGCCTATGCATCACAGCTGCTAAAAATTCATGAACAAAAAAATCCCACTCATTTTCTTGAGTTAGCAGCTATAATAATTGCTCTAAATATATGGAGACACTATATTTATTGTTAAAATGTGAGATATATACTGATCACTAGAGTTTGAAGTATATTTTCTCACAAAAAGAACACAACATGTAGAAAAGGATATGGTTCAAACTACTAAAGGATTATGATTGCACTATACACTACCACCCGAGGAAGGAAAGTAATTTGGATGATGCTTTGATCAGAAATGATCATATAGGTATAAAATATATGACAGTTTAAAGGGATCTTACGTTCATGGAACTAGTATATATCGATTTGGGAATAATCATGGAAGGTGAAACATCGATAATTTTTCAAATGATTTCTAATATATCCTTACTAGAAAGGATAGAATTTTCTTAGATAGATGATGATGAGTTTCAAAAGAAGATTAAAGCTATGAAGGATGGGATATTGATCGAATTCATATATAAAGATTAAAATTTGAAATTTGGGAAAAGAAATTGTGTTCACAATATACCTGATCTAAAAAGGGAATTGTTGGATGAGGCACATAGCTCCAATTTATCTATACACCATGGTAGCACTAATAAGTATATAGATTTGAAGGAAAATATTTTGTGGGACAACATGAAGAGGTATATTTATAATTATATGTCAAGATGAATGGTTTGTCAATAGGTGAAGGATGGAATAAAATATCCTAGGTGAGTCATGCAACCTCTTCCCATACCTGCGTGGAAATGGGATTATATTATGATAGAATTTTTCAT
This sequence comes from Viscum album, assembly GCA_963277665.1. Classification (NCBI taxonomy): domain Eukaryota; kingdom Viridiplantae; phylum Streptophyta; class Magnoliopsida; order Santalales; family Viscaceae; genus Viscum; species Viscum album. The sequence goes on along the minus strand of OY728164.1, from coordinate 29,203,458 downwards.
GGGGCTACCAAAGACTCCTTGAAGGAATAATGCAATATGGGCCATTATTGACCGTCTTACCATGTTTGTATAGTTTCTTGCTATAAGAGAAGATTTAGCACTTTAACATTTAGCAAGACTATATATTAATGATGTTGTAAGACTTAATAGTGTACCTATATCAATTGTTTATGATCGTGATCCCTGTTTTACATCAATATTCTGGAAAAATATTCAGAAATACCTAGATACTGAACTTCCCTTTAGCACTACCTACCATCCTCAAATTGTTGTAAAATTATAATAGAAAATTCAACCCTTAGAATACATGTTGTGATCTTTATCACTTGACTTTTAAGGTATGTGGGATTAGTATTTACCTCTGGAAGATTTTTCATATAACAATAGCTTCCATTCAAGTATTCAAATGGCACCATATTAAGCATTATATAGAAAGATAGGCCACACGTCGACTTGTTGGGATGATTTTGGTGAAAGAAAACTCATAGGACCAAAAGTTGTTGAGGAAATAATGGAAATGGTGAAGATTATACAAACCCACATCAAAGCAGCTCAAAGTCGTAAAAAGTGTTATGCTAATAATCGAAGGAAGGATTTGGAATTTCAAGTAGGTGATCATGTCTTCTTGAAAGTATCTCTATGGAAGGCTGTTATATGATTTGGTAAGAAGGTTAAATTATGTTCTAGGTAAATCAGACCTTTCGAAATTCTCGAACGAATTGGAGTTATAGCTTACCGTTTGGCAATGCCGCGAAGCCATTCCAATGTTCAGGATGTGTTCCGCATATCAATGTTGATTAAATACGTCCCTGACCCAATGCATGTAATCAACTATGAAGAAATATAACTAGAACCCGATCACTCTTATTGTGAAGAACCTATCATGATTCTTGATACTAGGGAATAAGTGTTGATAAATCGGATGACTCGTCTGGTAAAATTTCTATGGAGAAACCATAAAATGGAAGAGGCGATGTGGGAACTTGGGGAACTTATGATGAAGAACCACCCGAATATATTTATGCAGTAAATATTCATGAAATTTCAATGATGAAATTATTTGAAGGATTAAATAATTTAACACCCCAAGCTTCCACAATATGCTTCTCTTTGAATAATTCAATAGCTTTCAATGTACACAACATCGAGTTCTAGCACACCACGAACAATCAAACTAGCCATTTAAAAAGACATTATGAATATTAATATCAAATTTTTTAAATTTTTTAAATTTTATTTTTCAAAAAGGCCTTAATTTTTGGATTTGGAATACCAATATTAGCTTAGGGAGAATTTTTGGTATTTTTCTGAAAACATTCAATTTTTTATGAATAGTGAAAAACATTACGTTATTTTTTAAAACCAAATTTTATTTATATAATCATTCTTTTTATTTAAATTTATTTTAATTTCAAAATAGATACAAAATGCCTATATTATTCTAATTTAATTCATTGCAATCATTTTATAAAAATATTAGATATATAAAATTTTATTGAACTTTTTATCCTCTTTTACCCCCCTTTTAGGCACATTTGTAAATTTGCATAAAATGTAATTTCACTAATTTTGTGAATTAAATTTCAAAAATCCGAGAGGAATGGTTGACATTAGTATGTAAAATTTGGTTCAATAGGATGAAAATAATTTTTGGTGATTAGTATCTTTTGAATTTTATTTTCTGTGGTTAAAAGTAAATAGGGTAATTAAAGGTATAAATGATATTATAATTACCCTAACACATGTCCTAATTGTATTGGATAATTTTATTTCGACGTAAATCAACCTTAGGAATAAAATATTATCCTTTTTTATCCACTTGGAATAGATTAGGACATTTATTATTATTTTATTTAGTGAAGAGTTAAGAGTGTTAAATTCAAATTTTAATAACTAAACCATTTTTAATATAGGGTTATACATAATATAAATTCAACAATAATTATTCATTAGAAATTGAAATTTTTTTCCTATATCATGGTATTTTATTTATAATTTTAAGACATTATATAATTACATTTATTTATGACAGAATGATGATGTAATAATTACCTTATTAATGAAAGATTGAAATAAATGATATTATAAATATTAAAATAAATGTAAACTGAGACTTTTGATGCATTCCACGAATTTTTTAGTTTAATATGACATGTTAGGGTTTATTAAATAGTTTTTCTATAAGTGATAATGTTGTTATGACTTTCAAAAAAACAAAATACTACATAGTGTCAAAATTGAAATAAATGAGTTTTTAAAACTAATACTATTTTATTAAATGACATAATATTCATAAAAATATAAGGATCATACAAATGACTTAGATATGGTTATATATGTCAATAATGAACCACTTTGTGTTCCCTTTTCTTTTTATATTATGTTCATAAACCACTTATTATAATAATACAAGAAGACATGGTAGAAGTTAAACTATTTAACTAAGACTTAAATCTAGAATACAATGTTAATATGGTTAACTAAAAATATAAAAAACATATTGGTTGAGAATATTTAGAACCATACCCACTTTATCATAAATATAAATCCATTTTTAGTCATTATAAACTGAAAATGATTTTATAATAAAATAATATTTCAAGCTTTTCCTAAAGTGACCCTCACCTCTCTTATAAAAGGGTACTTGACCTTCTATTAAATTCACACATACAAAGAAATTTGGGTCAGACAACCCCTAATAAAATATCCTCCCAACTACCCTAAAATAATCCAAGAGGCCTTAATTTGATCATAAAGCTAACCTATGGATCCATTTTATTCAAATCAAAAGAAACACATGAAGAAGAGGTAATTATTTTATCACATCTTTCAAGTTCTTTTGTTCTTCCACTTCCTCTTTCTTTATTGTTTACATACTAAAATAATAACTCTAATAAATTATATATAATTTTATGTTATTATAAATATTATACAACCATATTCATTATTCTATCCAACCTTTGAATAACAAAGTCACCATACGTGCGTACGTACGACTTACCTTCTCCACGTCGTGCTGTAGTTTGTTATTCAACACATAATTATTTGGATGGGTATAATAATAAGTATAATTGATGTAAATAATAAATATATAATTTTAATGATTATTTATATTGAATATACCATCCAATTACATATGATTTTACCATAAATATAATGATATTGTCACTCGTGCATATGTACGACTTACCATCTCCACGATGCTATGAGATTTCATTCCCCATCGTAACCATTCAAGAATAATTTAATTATTATTGAAAATAATTTTTAAGAACTTAATATAATTATGGATATGAATAAAATACAACCCATCCATAATAAATATGAATTACGTAACAAAACATATAAAGGAAAATAAATCAATTATACCTGAAACAATGATACTACTGAAATATTATTAACAAAGAAATATTATAAGGTCATATATGATATCATATTTATGTATGTAGACTCTTTTATAATTTAATAAAAATTATTTAACCATTATACATGAAGTTGATGTACCCTATAATAAGGAAGAATATAAGGTATGGGTTAATTTTACAATATCTTTATTATCTGAGGTTGTTTATATGTGAGTATCTACTAGGAACATTTTATCATCCAAATCCTTGTTTCAAAAAAAATGTATTTCATAAAATTGTTACAATTTACTAGACTATGGGTTAAATTCATTTATGCCTTTTTTTACATTTTTATAATTTTTTTTTGAAAATATTCTTTCAATAATTTTCCAAACATGGTACTTTAGTACCTTTTGAAAAAATTAAGGAAATAATATTTTTTTAACATATATGGTGGGTGAGGCATTTTTCTGCCATTATAACACCTTCAAATATTTACTTACAAGATTATATGAATATTTTCAAAATTAATGTTTTTTTATAATTATGTGACTTTTAAATCAATACAATGTAGAAAGAGATATTTCACTCAAATAGTTTTTGAATTGATTTGATCTTTGTCAACATCCTTTGTTGGATTTTACATTTGTTTGATGTTGATTTATAATGATAAAATATTCCATATTGTATTGAAGATTTGTTGATATGTTTTATTGTGGATGTGCTATTTTTGTACCATTCATGGTTTATAGTTAAAGTATTTATATTTCATATTCTAATTTTAATATGAATGTTTATATTATGTTTCAACATTTTCATAAGTGGAATTCATTAGACATAGTATGTTATAGGTGGGGAATACTATAACCTCTTGATGAATTGGCAGTAATCATGAGACAAACTAGTGTTTTGGCACACGTCCTTGATAAAATATTATTTGTAGTATTGGCATGAGGCGTTGACTATGTAGTTATGATTTCCAACATTACGCATTCCATCATTTTGAAATTATCTATTGATATTACATGTGATTATTCAACTAGTAGAATATCCATGTGAATCAGAACTACTAGAATTATGGCTATTTACAATGATCTATTTGTGATGGGACCCCATCGTAAAAAAACTTTTTACGACGGGGTCCCGTCACAAATAGCTCATTCTAGAAAACAATGTCACAACAAATATTTTATACGATGTGCCCGTCGTAGAAAAATAATATTTGTGACGGGAAGCGGTCCCATCACAAATAGATCTGTTATTAAATACATTATATATACATGAACCTATTGTGACAGGCCCATCGCAAAAAGTAGTTGTGACAATCCTGTTGTCCCATCAAAAATAGTTCTTTGTGTATATATGTTATATATACCTAAAACTTTTGTGACGAGCCCATTGGAAAAACTTATTTGCACCTGTAAAGTAACTCATCACAAATAAATTTTAAAAAATATATATATAATATATTTGCAACGGGGTCCCATCTCAAATTTCCTCGTCGAAAATACTTAATAAAATTAAAAATAATAATAAAATTATGATTAATGTAAAAAATAATATTAATATTACCAAAATAATAAAAAAAATTAAAAAATATAAATATTCTAAATATTTACAAAAAAAAATATTAAAAAAATAAAATAATAATAATAATAATAATATTTTTATTCAAATAAAAAAACATTAAAAAATATAATACTAATAATTATTAATAAAATATTTAAAATAATAAAAAAAATTATATTATGCAATATTCGCTCTAATATAAAATCAGAAACTGTATATAGTTCATATTACAAAAAATGTTGATTTCAAATGTTTTTAGCATAACAAAAAATCACTGGCGTATTGTCTTCTAGAGGAGATGGAGTAGTTGGAGAAGATGGTGGAGAATACCATATCCCTAAACTACAAGTCAGATAGAACATGTACTTCATCTCCTCATACAACTACTGCTACCATCGATGCATCTACTTCTCGTTCTGATGCTACTGTTGTTGTTTCAATCGATGCCTATTCACCTTGTACTTGTGTTGTTACTGTGGACACATCACTTCCTCCATCTGCTCCAGCTGCTAACACATCTCTTCCTACTGCTTCTGCAAACTCTCTATAAGGTCAGTCTGAGCTCACAAATGCTCCTAATACTATGAGACAAAATATGATTCAACTTCATGAGCTCCTCTCAATTTGGAAGTCAACATCACAATTGTATCATAATAAGTACCAGTATTCAAATGAGATCTGATATCAACCACTCGGCCCTTCTTAAAGGCTTACACGGTCACCGACATCCATGCCGACTCATCAAAATGGTGGGAACTAGTCTGATCAGTCGGCTCGACCTGACTCTCATCCCGTGTCTGAGAGGTCACGACCTCATATGACTCCTTCAATTCTAATTTGAAATTAAAATAGTGAAAATATTATATGCAGTTAATTTTCAAACTGAAAAAGAAATAATACTGAGAACAATCTAATGTTGGCGATATCCTCTAATCTCTCTAGTGGTTGGATTACTTTACATCATCTGATAAACATCTTACTATGTAATATCAGGATTCCAGACTTCTTAAATGAATATAAAATAAATTGTTAATATTTAATGTTATATAAAATATTTAAAAAAAATACTTACCAAATTCTCCATCTAATGCTGAATGTACGAATATCAGCTCGATGGGTCACCTCATATCTCCCCTGGTTCTGTCTACCCAATGATGACCTTCTCTGAAATCCACCACTCAACTAGTGTGAACATAATCCATCCCAAATGTTAGTTGAAATATACTCTATTCAATGAGCTCTACACGACTCATCAAATACTGTCATTCTTACTTTCTTAATAGTTGTTCTTCTCAAATTGTGAAAAAAATAACGAGAACGATCACACATAATCACCTCTCATTACTTGTGGATATCATCACACATGCTATCATCGATGGGATACCATAAAACCTAAAAATAATATATAATATCATGTTATTAATGAAATAAATTTGAAAATCTATATTATTTTTTATGTGTTATCCATTGATTGAACATTAAAAGATTCACATCAATGGTAATATGTTCCCATGTGAACAATGGATGAGAAAAATAATTGCACATGATAGTTCTCCCTTGTACAACAACTACATGCGAAAAATAATGAAAAAAGAATAAATAATAAAATAATTAGTATATAAATAAATTATTTAATGCTGACTGAAATACATAGGTCACCATACTTCCGTGTGAGACTATCAAAGCCCATATGTGGATGTCACTTCGGGATAGGGTCAGGAATCATCAGTCACGCAAGACTGCTCCCCCTCTGTGTACCCCCTAATCCGCCAGTAGGCTGAGGGTCAGATGATTGGATACCCTCTTCATCTAAAGGTAGATCAGCCCTGTCCAACTCATGAAAATGAGCAGGGTCCTTCTGAAACACAAAATCACAATCTATATCTCTAACCACAACACTTATGAACAGATAATTGTGATACAATAGTCCATAGAAATGAACAGTGGAGCGTTTCCCATGGACTATCTCGGATCCCCTATTTCACTTGGAAGACTTTGAATTTGATATTTCTATTTTGTCGACTGCAAGATCACAGACCGCATTTTTCACTGGAAAACAAGTACCTCTATTTTGGAGGAAGAATTGTGCTCATTAACAGTGTGATGCTCGCAACCCCAATCCATGTTCTGTATTCCATCATTGTCCTAAAGGGGCTGATCCACAACATTGACAATATTTTGGAAAGCTTCATCTGGGACCACACCTCAGAAGGGAAACACCACTGGGCTTCATAGAAGAAGGTATCTCACCCTACCATAGAAGGTGGCATCAACATACTCTCCCTTGAAAACACCATTCTCTACGTGAATGAAAAACTCCACTGGGAGATTCTTGAACATTGCACACTATGGAGAAAAACCATACACTCATCACATCTTCGTATCCCTCCATCGGAGGCTAGAAAAGGTTCTCCGCTCTGGTCAAAACTTTATCCCCTCCTCACAAACCTTCAAATGATCTCTCTTTATCTCATGGGGGGGAGGGGGGTGAGCTTTCACTCTGGCACAACAACTAGGCGGGAGAGGACATTAGGTTCCCAGGTTTCCCAGCACAAAATATCTCTTCTAGATAACTGAAATGATACCCGACATTCACCAAAGTGGTTCTCAACGCTAAGAAACATGTCACCTTTAACCTCATCGACCTCTCCCCAGAACCTGAACGTTGTATCTTCACTCCATTTTCATCAGGGTCCTTCTCCTCCAGAGACTTCTACAGCTCTCTGTCCCTTCAATAAGGCTTGATCCCCAGGGTGGAAACCCTCTAGACCAAGGTTCTTCCCTCGAAATACAACATCCTATCCTGGTGTATCTGAAATAGAGCAATCCCTACGAATAACAACATAATACGCTATGGAATTCCTATGGTTTCTTGGTGCCACTGTTACAAAATAAAAAATAAGTAACAGTGGATGAAATATTCTTTCAGGGTGACTGGTCATGTGTTGTGTAGAGAACCCTTAGAGAATTCACAGCCCTTGGTGTCCCCAGAATGGCTGACACATCCTTTCTAGAGATGTGGTTCCATGGATCGGGAGACTGGGGTCCAGATATGGAGGCACGTAATACCATTCTTCATTTAGGGTTCTATATTATTTGGAATGCAAGAAACAAGGAAAGGCCTGAAGGGTTTTCCTTATTCGGTAGAACCATCATCATCAGAACCAAAAACCTTCTACTGGATTTGGCTCGTATTTTCAAAAAATGGCAGGAAGTACCATCTCTTCGTTTGTTTCAATGGTATTTCCATGAAACCTATCCATTTTCAAATGCTATCAGATGCCACTGGGTCCGTTGGGTTCCCCCCTCTAAGGGTCTCAAACTCATCTCTGATGGTACCTGCAATATGGGGGTCCTTTGCAGTAGAGGCATGGTTTGAGATAATAAGGGGTCTGTGATTCTTGCTTTCTCCTCCCTCCTCGGCCGATGCTCTTTATTCCAAGAGGAGGCCATGTCTCTACTCTAGGGTATCAACCTATGCCACCAGAAGAACATCGAGCTATCCTAAGTGAAAACTGACTCCAAAATTCTGCATGATGCGTTGCTGGTCCTTATCCCATCTCTTTGGATAATCTTGTAAACTATTAGAAAATGTAGGAATCTGCATGATAACAATAAAAAAGAGATACACACTTGGTGTGAGGGAAAAAAAGTCTCAGAATACCTTTCATCCTTAAATAGTTCTCTCCCTGACCCTACATTTATCCAGAACATGATTTCCTTGAAACCTGAAGGGGTCAATTTGATCCGAGGGGATGCCCTCGGTCTACACCACATCATACATATTTGAGGCTTGTTCTCTACTGGACCTTGCACCTCTTTATTTAATAAAAATATACTGTAATGATGATATATATTAGTTATGATTATAACCATCATTTAACTGTGTAAATGTTCACCTTCATCATCATCATCTTCATATCTCACAATGTCAGTGTCTTCATATTCATCATTGACATTATCAATATCTATATGAGTTTCAGTTTCATCATCTCTTTCCATTTCAGATTCATTTGTAGCATCATTAACATAATCTTCACCAACGACCTTTAATTGTGGGGTTTCATCATATATATTCATGTCTCATTGTGAAAAATTTGGATTTTGAGTAGCCTCTTGAAAATATTATATTCCTTGTACTTCATCAGAACAACATTTATTTTTGAGTAAACTAATTTTCCCAAGATTTCATTATTATTATGATCCACCAAACACTTAGGTCTCTTAAAGTCACTCCATACATTTCATAACATATTTTATGTTCTTGTTGAGCTAGTAAATATGGTTCATTAACTACAATAAGAATTTTATTTTTAATATTGACGATTCCATGAATCAGATGAACACACATGCCTCTCTCAGTATTCAACCACCGACACTTTATCATTTTTATGTAATTTTTCCCTAGATAACACATATAAATAATTTCATTTCACATGTAATAAAAGTCATATTCAATTCTCTATTATGTGATATTCTCAGAAAACTGCACTGTTCATTGTTTTTTTGATTCCCCATATGCACGTGTATGTAATTGAAAACCATTCACCACATATCCATTATAAGATTTAACCATTTTGGATGGTGGGTTACTCAATATACAATGTTGCTTATAAATTTTATCATCATGTTGAGACACCTAACTTTTTATAAAATAATTATCAATATAATAAATAATAAACTAAATTTATATGTTAAACCATTAATAATTTATGTTACCAGTTTTTTAAACCATTGAGATTTTTTTTTTCTGGAATTCTTCAAGAGCATCTGTTGTTATTTGTGGAAGTTGTTTGTTGATATGATTATTATATAATATAAAAATAAAATTATTTTACTTATTGTAACACAAATTATAGAATAAGTGATAGAAGCACTCAAAATAAAAATGATTTCATTTTTTCACTATTGAGTATACCATATGCATGAGCTCTATGATGGTCATCATATAAAATCCATCATTCAGGAACTCCACTGAATCTGAACCCTAGATGATCAAAAATTGATAATTGATTTTCCATTTCATCATCAACATTCCCCTCATTCCAGCCCATGAATCTTTTCATAAGGGATATTCAGATTCAAAATAATGAGAGCAGAAGCAAAGAAAATTTCTCATGCAAATAAGCTTCAGCAATTGAGCCTTCAACAGATTCTTTGTTACATACTTTTTTCATCAATTTCTAAATGAATCTCTTGAATGGGTACATGCATTGAAACTATATCGGACCTCCACTTATCTTCATGTGAAAAATGTAATATCATATGTTCATTTGAGTTAATGAAATTCGGCGGGAAGATTTTTTCCAGTTTACATATAATTACAACAACATCTTCTTCCAGATTTCTTAGTGCATCATATTATGTTGTCACTACATTAATGTCTCAAAAAATATATAATTGGTATGTTATCAAATTTAATATAATGGAATTCAGAAAACCTCTAAATACAATCAGCATAAGTCTTTCTATTATAACATGACAATCATGACTTTTTAATCCAGTAATATAACCATTATTAACACATATTTCCAAATTAGAAGCATAGACATCTGGAAGTATAAAATTTGAATTCCACTGAAAAAATAATAAGTGACTCTCTTTGGAAAGTGTATAAGAATTTTTTGGCTTTATTAACCTCTGTGATCTCACATTTTGAAACAGTTCAAGTTCTGATCGTCTGTAAATTTGGGAAATATCTAATCGGGCCTTTACATTATATTTAGTCTTACCTGGTGTATCCAAAACTGTATGAAATAAATTATTAAAATATTTCTTCTCAATATGAATGACTTCCAACATGTGGAATACCAATAAATTAGACCAATATGGAAGATCCCAAAAACTTCTCTGGTTTATCCAATTATGTTCTTCCCCAAAGCCATGAATTTTATGTTTGTTTAATATTTCCCAAATGTGATGGGAGGTATTGAAAATACAAATGATTTTAACTATGTACCTGAGATCATTTTTGGAGGTACATCCCTTTCAATTGTGCATTTTTTGAAATGAGATTTGTTCATTCGAAAAGGATGATCAGTTGGAAGAAGTCTATGGTGATAGTCAAAATAGAAAGGTTTTTTTCATTGACAAACAAAAAGTATTTGTTGTCTTTAATATAGTAAGGACATGATTTCAAACCATGTTTACTCCATATAAATAACATTCCATATGACGGGAAGTTACTAATTATCCACATCAATGAATCTTTTAATATGAAATTTGGTTTCATAGCAACATCATATATACTAACACTATTACTCCAGAATGACAATAACTCATAAATCAATGGTTTCAAATAAACATCAATATTCTATTTTGGATGTCCTGTGATTAATTGGGTAAAAAAGATATAGGGCTCCTTCATCAACTTTAATGGAGGTAAATTGTCTGGGGTTATAAAGACAGTCAAATATTAATACTGACTACCATAAGAACCAAACGGACAGAAACCATCAGTAAAAAGACCCAATCACACATTTTTGGCTTCTATAGAAAAAGACAGATGCATTCAGTCAAAATGTTTCCATTAATCATGATCAGAAGGATGATTCAAGCTTTTACCAGTTGAAATCTTGGTTTTGTGCCATAACATCATTGATGTTGTGTTCTGAGACATAAATAAACACTATAACCTGAGTTTTAGGTTGAAATATATCAACTATTATACAGGAATGGATCCATAATTCCCTGGTTGAGATTTTTTACATCTCGATTTTCCACACATGGGACAACTATCCAATAACTCATTTTCACTAGAATATAAGATGAAATCATTTTCACATGCATGAATCTTTTGATAACTCAGTCCCATGTTACAAACCATCCGCTTTATCTCATAGTAATTTTCATGCAACACATTTCCTTCAGGTAACTATTTTTTAACCAAAAAATATCTATTCAAAACTGTTGTTTGACATTTAATTATATGATTTAATAGCCATAAATATTTCAAAAGCTTATAATTTTCTTATCTTGCAACGAGGATATAATATATCCTCAATAGACCTCAACAACTCAAAAAATTCGGATGATGCCAACTCCAGAGTTAAATCAAGATCATCCTGAGTTTTAGTTTGTTGAACAGATAGACTTGCAACATTATGTACTAAATTTTTAAACTATGATGGATTCAGAATCATGTTATAATAATGTTATCTAAAACTGAATTCATCGTGTTGATTGCAAAAAACATAATCTCTTTGAAAACCAAACCTTAAGAGATGTCCCCCCAACCTTGTCAAACGAGTCAAACATTCTCAGAGAATATTTTTTACAATGACACATAATTGTGCCTTCTGAAACAAATTATGTTTTTGATGATGCAAAAGATAATAAAGCTTCAACACCCTCAATATATATCAGATTTAAACAAGAACTGTTTGGATTTCTGCGTGGATTTTTCCAAGCGTGATCATCTAATAATGATAATTGTCAACTTATTTGTTCCATATTTTTCTACAAAATAAAAAATCATTACTGTTTTGAATAATTTTAAATTAGAAAAACAATATCCCAAAAAAATATAAATAATTATATCTACTTACTAATAATTATCATTAATTACGGGTGACACAATTTCTAGTGGATTGACGGCCACTCTTTTGTCTGACGTCTCATCTACATAAAACATTCTCACACTGAAATCACAATGAACAATCTTCTCGGAGGGCACATATCCATTATCATGCATACAATAATGTATAATCGTACCTCCAAGCAGAATCTTCATTGTGATTTTAGTTTGAGAAAGATGCAAGTAAATGATCCTTCGGACAACAGATCCCCTTTTTGTCAATGAATCGTCTTCTTGCAACTTTCACCTCCAGAAAAAATTATAAAAAATGTGGTCCTACGAATGAATATTCAAACTCATGTATGTGATATTGGATATGAATATGTAGAAGCATACTATACATAATATTTTGAGTTAGTGAGAGTTGATAGGAGAAGAGTCGTCGAGAAAACAGAGTGTTTCCAATCCCCTGAAAATTGTGCCAAATTATTAAAATCTATTACAAAGGATTTTATTCCTAATTCTTCCTAATTATTTCTAGTTATTCTTAATTATTCCTAATTATTCCAAATTAATCTTAATTATTCATAATTATTTATAATTACTGATAATTAATCCAAATTTTTTCTAATTAATCCTAATTATTAGTAATTATTCTTAATTAATCTTAATTAATACTAATTATTCATAATTATTTCTAATTATTGCTAATTATTTCTAATTATTTCTATTTATTGCTAATTATTAGAAATTATAGCTAATTATTGCTATTTATAGCTAATTATTGCTAATTATTTCTAATTATTGCTCATTATTCTTAATTATTCCTCATTATTCATAATTATTCCTAATTATTTCTAATTATTCCTAATTATTGCTAATTATTCCTAATTATTACTAAATATTGCTAATTATTGCTAATTATTTCTAATTATTGCTAATTATTTCTAATTATACAAATTTATTTCCAGTTATTTTTATTTGTTTCTAATTATTCCTATTTATTGCTAATTATTGCTATTTATTGCTATTTATTGTTTTTTATTGATATTAACATCTAATTATTAATATTTATTTCTATTTAATGTTATTTATTTATATTTTTTTTCTAATTATTACTATTTTTACAATTTATTAGTATTTATTAGTAAATATTAGTAATTATGGGAAATTTTTACAATTTATTAGTTTTTTTACAATATATTAGTATTTATTTGTATTTATTATTATTTAATAGTATTTATTAGTATTTATTGATTTCATTAGTATTTATTACTATTTATTAATATTTATAACTATTTATTACTAATTATTACCTATTATTACTAATTATTCAAAATTATTACTAATTATTACTAATTATTACAAATTATTACTACTAATTACTATTTATTACTTTTTATTAATATTTATTCCAAATTATTACAATTTTTTACTATTTTTTACTATTTTTTACTATTATTTACTATTTATTACTTATTATTAGTAATTATTAGTAATTATTACTATTTATTAAGATTTATTACTATTTATTAAGATTTATTACTACTTGTTACTAATTATTAGTATTTGTTAGTAATTATTAGTATTTATTACTAATTCATACTATTTATTATTATTTATTACTAATTATTACTAATTTTTTCTATTTATTACTAATTATTACTAATTATAACTATTTATTGCTAATTATTACTAATTATTGCTGAATATTAATAATTATTGAAAATTATTGCTATTTATTACTATTTATTACAAATTATTAGTAATTATTAGTAATTATTAGTAATTATTAAAAATTATTACTATTTATTACATATTATTACAATTTATTACTAATTATAAGTATTTATTACTAATTATTAGTATTTATTATTATATATTACTAATTATTAGTATTTTTTACTAATTATTACTAATTATAACTAATTTTTACTAATTTTTACTAATTATTAATAATTATTACTATTTATTACTATTGTTTAATATTTATTAATATTTATTAATATTTATTACTATTTATTATTAATTATTACTATTTATTAGAATTTATTAATATTTATTAGTAATTATTAGTAATTATTACTATTTATTTCTAATTATTACTAATTATTTCTATTTATTTTTATTTATTAAAAATTATTAGTACTTATAAAAAATTATTAGTATTTACTAATAATTATTAGTAATTTTTATTATTTATTATTAATTATTAGTATTTATTAATAATAATAATTATTTATTACTATTTATTTGTATGTATTACTATTTATTAGTATTTATGTGTATTTATTACTATTTATTTGTATTTATTACTAATTATTATTATTTATTACTATTTATTATTATCTATTACTATTTATCAATATTTATTAGAAATTATTATTATTTATTACTAATTATTAGTATTCATTTATAATTATTAGTAATTATTACTAATTATTACAATTTATTACTAATTATTACTATTTATTACTAATTATTACTAATTATTACAAATTATTACTAATTATTACTAATTATTACTTTTTATTACTATTTATTTGTGTTTATTACTTTTTATTACTATTTATTAGTAATTATTAATAATTACTACTAATTATTACTAATTATTATAATTTATTACTAATTATTAGTATTTGTTAATAATTATTAGTATTTATTACTAATTTTTTTATTACTAATTATTAGTATTAATTCATAATTGTAAATATTTATTACTATTTTTCTGAATTATTACTTTTTGTTTATAATTATTGCTAATTAGCGTTAATTACTATTAATTACCGAAAAATACAACTACTAATTAATAACTACTGCTAACAATTTATACACATTACTAATTATCGTTAATAATTATTAATTTTTACTAATTACTATGAATTACTACTAATAATTTCATTTTATTATTACAAATAAATACTAATTACAAACAATTTAAATCTAACTTAATTATAACTAATCAACAAAAATTAAAATTAATATAAATAAATGAAATTAATACTAAATTAAATAAAACATAAATACCTTTAAACTTGATCTCTTATAATTATAGACGACTTCATGACTTCTTCATAAAAAAATAACACTAAAAAATTTTCACTCTAAAATTAGAGTTTAGAGGAGTAGAGAAAGTAGAAATTAAGGGAAAGGAAAAATGGATATGGGGTATATATAGGTTAGACTAGTTGCGACGAGACTATTTGCGATGGGACCCATCGTATATACAATCAGCCGTATTTATTACTGTCGGCGGTTAAAATGTTATTTTCAACGGGGCCCAGTCGTAAAAAGTAACTTTCCGACACACTATTTGCGACGGGACAACTTCCCTTCGCAAATAGGTTTTTACCGCCTCCTGATATTTGCGATGGTACCCATCGTAAATACCCTATTGGGGTCGAACTAGTTGTGACGGGAGGTGCCTACCAGTCGCAAATACCCTTTCGCGCGGTTTGGTGCACAAACCGCGCCAAACGGCATGTATGTTTTTTTGACGCGGCACTTAGTCCCGTCAAAAATAATTAGTAATTTGTGAGGGGTTGATTTTCTCATCACAAATAAGATCTTCAAAGGGCTATTTGCGATGAGAATATATCCCGTCACAAATAACCTGTCGCAAAAACTAGTTTTTCTCATAGTGAAGTAAAATGAATTATTTGATTTATATTTTCTATATTATATTGATGTATAAGTTTAAATGTCTTGTGTTTTAGTCTTAGACACTGCCTTAATGTTTATGCTTATTTATGAATGTTTCCACTATATTTTTATCCTTACCGAGAATCTGAGCTCACCCCTTTCAATGTTTTATTTTTTCCAGGATGTGAAGAAGTATATTATGACTGGCTTGCAGGGATAAGCTATAGAATATGAGTGTGTTCAAAGGAGACACAATGTTATTTTTTTTTCATTTCATAACGTAATGAAGAACATATGTATGTATCTAGTACTTCCAAGGCTACTAAACTAATCGATCTTCCGGGACTTGATCTCTTGTGATCATCCCAATGTTAGGTAATTATGCACCGACATTGGGGAACTAGGGTCTAAGTGTTACACATATAATAGTCTATACATTAAAAGGATAGAGAGATACCTAACATGAGAACCTTTATAATTTTATAACCTTCATACACAAACCTTTGTGGCATAGAAAATATGTGTATGGTTTGTTATTTTACAGATCATTTTATCTGTTGGAGGTCAACTAAAATGATATTTTATGTCTCGTATGACGAGTTTGACATCTAGTGAAAGACTATACACTTTTTTAAGGTATAAAATAAATTTAATTTTTCTAAAAATTAATTACTTTAATCTTGGTGGAGTTTTCATCAAATTAGGGGGCCATGTAAATTCCACAAGTGTTTGAGGACTCAAAATTTCATATTTTTAGAATTATAATAGGGAACACAGTTTACGACAACCATTCACTCTAACTGGTTAGGTTGAAAAGAATGGGGTAAAAGTTTCTTAAACTGTGAATTGGTGTCATAGAAACCCTTATGGATTATTTTTTTTACAGATCCACCACACATGGATTGTTTATAATTTGTAAAACTATGGGGCAGGGAGTTTCAAAATAATGTTCTTTCCATGGTTGGTGCATAGTTTGGTCAACCAGGAATCCAAAACATGCATCTGATTAGAAATATATAATTTTACTAAAATACCCTTATGATTCATATCCCATTAAACATTAATGTTGCTTCCTTTTTAAGATATTTTTTGGTAACATTGATCCCCCATACTACTCTCCTTCAAGATTGATGTATATCCACCTTCCATGTATGATTCTTCATCTATTTGAGGTTCTTGATGATCCATGTTAAGTCTAAGAGTTCTCTTTCCTTATATCTTCTTTAAATCTGTTGTTAGCTGTGTTCTTTTTTAAGGATTTTATGCCATGTTTTTCTGGATGTTTTTTGTGTCTAAAAATATAGCATTTCTACATGAATCAAATCCCAATACACGATGAGTGAATCCTTTCTAACAAAAGATAGGTGGCCTTAATGTTATTCCTTATAGTTTTGATATTTTCATAGTATGTTCTGTGTATTCTATCGTGCTTCTTTTCTTTGAAGTTTACCTAGGACCTAAAATTTATTTTTTCTTTCCCTAAAATGATCCTAGAACCCTTTATCAATAATGAATTATACCCTGATAAGTTTAAAATTTAAATTTTACCACCCCTTTTTGGGTGAACCAAGTTATGGGAATAACCTTTATCATTTTAAAATTTTATTTCATTTTGAAATAGAAAATAGTGGGAATTTTATTGATTTTCTCCACTAAACTAAAAAATCTTAATGGATTAAATGTCTATATATTGGATTGAATAAATAATGGAGGAATTCTGGGATGAAATCTGTATATTATGATTGGTTCTTAATGCTGACTAAAATACAATGGTGGGATTATATCCTTGGATTCAATCAAATACACATTGATAAATGAATGGGAACATTGATATGGGATCATTATATTCCACAAGACATATGTTGCAACATATTGAAAATGAATGGATGATATTCTTGTATTCTATTCGGTACATGAGTTAGAGGATTCCAGGATGAGATCCATGGATTCCACATGCTACTAGATGATTGGGACTAATTGATTGAGTGAATAAATTTTATATAAAATATGATTTTTTGGATTGATAGGATGAGCACCCAGATTCATTGTGGTGGTTATAGATGACATAGTCATTGAGTCATGCTCAGAGACATCTGTACTTCGATGAAGTACATCAATTTGACCCATGATTCATTAGAGAGCCTGATGATTGAGGTTGTTTTATTTTATTTATATAATTTATTTATCTACATACATTTTGACATACATCAACATGCACTATTTTTTGATCAAAATGGATTTACTATTTGACGTTGTTGGTGGTAGCCTACAGAGTCATATCGTTACCCTTTATGGGATACAAGTTGATAGCCAAGAAGACTTCATGGGTGCATGGTTAAATAATGGAAATCACCCTATATTAGATGCTTGATTCGGGATAGAATAGGGAATAGAAAAATGGATAGATCTAGTTCCTAGACATTTTAGGTTTTTTGGAATAAATTATTTTCTTTTTCTGTTTTGTTTATTTTTTGGATTTTTTACATATGAATCTAACATGTAAGACTCAATTCTAGGCATACTAAGAATTTTTTATTACATGGGTAATCTGTTTAATCATTTCAGTCTTATGACAAGGTTTATTTACTCTTATAAAGTTGTATTTCATATCCCTTATTTTAGTTTGTGTTTGAAACTCTAATTATAAGTATATAGTCTGACCATGATAAAATCATGGGAACTCATTACTAGTTGGAAGCATTTGTCTTATGAGTAAGTGGAATTTAGGCCTTTTGGCACATCCATATGGGGAACTAGTTCAATTGATCGTTGGGTGGGGATGTAGAGAGTGGTATCAAAGAGTTTTTCTTTACCATACCATTCGGGGCTGGTATATAGAAAAATAGGTTGTGTTAGCGATTTCTAATTTGCTTATTCATGGGATTATCTGACCCATGTATTGGAAAAATAATGTGTCTCAATGGGATGTGTTAAATATTTTTTATTTTATCTTCTATAGTTGATTGATTTCCACCATGAGCGGTACACATGGCTGTGATGTTATTCATTTTCTGTGTTTTCAATATTTTTTTGAAAAGGAATGTGATCTAAATTCACAGATCATAATTTCACATTGGGATTCATGATATTAGTATGCTTTCTTGACCTTATCTATACTTTAAAGGAACCATGGTATCGTACTTAATGTGTATAAATCAATTTATATGTGGTTTCTAATAAATTCATGGTGGGATTTTATTTTGGTGATCATTTATGTGGGTAAAAGTTTAAATTTTGAGAACATAAATGCTTTAAATAATTGGTCGTGATACTTAAATGGGGTTTCATTTCAAACTTATAATGTTTTTTACTAAATTGTGGTCAATTCTCAATATAACTAAACCTTGTATTTGATTTTTTACAATGGATAATGTCAAATTTAAAATAGTGAGAGACCATAATGGATTATTGATTTGAACTCTATTCCTTATGACTAGACTCATAGGGTTTTTGTCTTATAACTGCATTCCCTAATCTATAATATCAAAAATAATTATAATGTATTAATATAAAAAATTTGTTTTTTATTGTAGAATAATGACTCCAAATTGGATGTGATTCAATGATAGAGGGTGTGGATGAACTCAACCTTTATGGTGACATGTTTGGTCCCCCTAAGGCTCCATAAAAAATATAGATGATCAAATATGATATAGTATATTGCATGTGGTACATGTGATGGAGATGGAGGATCCTCGTGTTTTTATTTCTATGTCAGAGCAATGCAGGGAGATTCTGGTCCATAATCCACAAGTGTTTATGATGGAGGGTTTCCCCCATGTAGATGTTTTTTGGATCAAGACTACTTGGATTAACTTCAAGCATCTTGAGACACCTCGAGATAGGATAGGGAATCTTGAGGTGTATATACTATGTGGATCAATGAGGTGATTGTGGTAAATCATATTTTGAGTTTAGAAGCATATTATAATGTCCTAAAAGGATTATGAGACTCATTTATTCGATCAATTTATCATAGAGATCCTATTGGATGATAAGGCTAAGGAATTTATGTGCCTAAAGAAGATAACAATGTATTTAATGGAGTATTCCAGTTTCTATATGAACTTGTAATTATTTACCCCTACAATTAGAGAGAATTATTTAGCTCAAGTAAGGATGCTTGAGGTCATGTTAAGGTATGTGATCCATGTGTTGGGGATTTTTATTAAAATTACCAATATTTTGTTAGTGGTGAACCAAGTTCTTATCTCTAAGTGTAAACTATGAAAGGGAAAGGATCCATGGAATACTAACTCTATAAGGAATGGTAGAAGATACTCTATTATCCAAATGCACCATTATTAGGGGACTCTAAAAAATATTAGTGGAAAGGGAATCAATTGTGGTAGTTCACTGCAATGTTAGCAATATAGGTGATGAGGACACATTCAACCTTAGTACGAGCTGGCCCTAGTGGAGTCCTAATATTGAAAAAATATGGGCCACCTTCAATGGTTATGTAGAAAGGTGCAACATGCTCCGAGTGACATGGGATCTTGAATAGTGTTGGGTTTTGGGGTTGGCGTGACTACACTGTTCCAAATGGGTAGTTGGCGCTCTGTAGGCCTATCAAGGTGAGGAGGAGGACATTGAGAGAATATTTAGGAGAATGAAATATTATCGGAAAATGATGGGTAGGGAAGTTTGGTTAGATCTCTGGGAGACGATTAAATTGAGTTATAAGTGATGATACAAACTCCCAGGGATCAATAGGCCATTCCATGTATAGTCTGAGTTATGATATTGGTAGCCTCCACTTTAACTATTACATTATAGTATAGGTGATTCTTTCTCCATTATATTGGATCTGTTCATGGAATCCTTAATCATGGCCATAGGGTTCAAGTACAAATTATGGTCCATTGATACCCCATTGGGAGAATGGTTAGGGTGTGTCTACTATAGTTGGGACTGTACCCAAGAGATCATATGTTATCATTTATTATGGGATCTCTTTATCTTAGATATGACTATTTTTGACCTAATTCATGTCATGAAGTGGGTGGATCCATACAGAGGGCATATTTAGTCTTACTGAATGTGGTTTATTTTCAATTCTCATGATGTTCCTTAGTATATACATGTTGGAGAATTGTATTTTCCTGAAATTTGAATAGGTCCAGACTACCATTAGTAGAGAATTGTGACCACCCATATCACTGTTTTTGTAACGCCCCGACCCTAGATACCCAGAGTCAGTGCATTATTACATAACATTGGCATGATCACAAAGGATCAAGTCTTGAAAGACAGATTAGTTTAGTAGTCTTGGAAACACTAGATATATTCATAAGTCTTACATTACATCATAAGGTAAAAAAACTATAACAACATCTTGTCTTTATATCCCCTCATACTATCCCTTGAGGTCATTCATAAATTACTTCTTCATAATCCTGGGAAAAATAAAACATTGAAAGGGGTGAGCTCATATGCTCAGTAAGGATAACATTATAGTAGAAGCTTTCATAGATAAACATAAACACTTAAGGCAGTTTATAACTAAAACGAAAGCCTTTTAAACTTGAACTTCAACATAAAATGGAAAAGATAAAATAAAATAATTCAATTTACTTACTCACATGGATATTATACTAGTCTAATGATCACATGCAATATCAATAACCACTTTCATAATGATGGAACACATAATTCCAGATTATCATAACCACATAGCCAAGGCCTTGTGCGAAGAATACAAATAAGATTTTGCCAAGGCCTTATGCTAAGACACTAGTTTGTCTCATGAGACCTACCGATGCATTGAGGAGATATAGCGGGCTCCACCTGTCACTTACTAAGTCTAAGGCATTCTTCATATGAAAAGTTTGAAACATAACATAAACATTCATATTAAAACTAGAATATGAAATGTCAATACTTATCCACAAACAATGAATGGTATAAAAACAACACATCCACAGTCAAACATAACTCATTCGATAAAATAGGGAATATTGTACTGTATCATATTAACCTCAATTGAGAATAATGAAGGATATTGACATAGATGAAAATAATCATCAAAACTATTTGAGAGAAATATCCCCCTTTTTCTTGAAAACATATAAAAGTCGCACTATTTGTCAAGAAGCCGTTTAAAAATAGATTTTTGAATCAAAGTGTCCTATTACACTTTGAAACTTTTAAAAGGAATTTTAATTTTAAAACTTGAATGTCTATATAAATAAATCCTCAAAACCATTTTTAAAACATGTACATTAATGAGCAAGATTTAGATGAATAAGTCTTTAAAACATTTAAAAAAATTATTTTTGTTATGGATTCTAACCAAAAGAGAGACACTTGAATACAAATAATTGAGGTAATAAAAACTTTGTAATATCATTAGAATAAAGGGAGTCATGATATACTATGTCAAAGTACATTATATACACCACATAAAAGTGATTTGGTGCATAACAACAAAGAAGTCTCAATGGAATTTAAATTGAGATGAAATCTCTCATAAAGGCCGTATCCTTAGGTTAAGGATAAATCAACGACATATTTATGTGTGAAAAATATAAATACACTAAATATTATTGGATATTCAGTGTAAAACAATCAAAGGATATTCACACATAATCTTGTAAAAATAACACCAACGAATTGGATGTTTAACTCAACAAATGGAGAATCAGATAAAATTACTCTTATCAAATTCATATCGATGACTTGAGAAATTATCAATAGAGTGATTATGTGTGTCAAAAGTATATCCACAAAAAAGGGGAGTGTAAATTATGACATAAGCAAATGAATAGTTATTCCACACATAATCTCAGAGTAAAATAATCAATGAAGTTTGCGTAAAGTCGAATAAATGGAAATGAAAATCTCAAATTCCCTTATCGATTAGGTAAGTTATGAAACATACACCCATGAAAGAAGGATCATAAAATGATGATTTAAATACCCATAAATTAAAGTATAATACACAATGAATACAATTATGGTTAGTACACATACACCACATGCAATAAATAAGTGGTGAACAATAGAATTCTCATGAAATTAAGAGTGAGATAAGAAACCCCTTACCTTGTACTTTTCCTTGGTTAGGGGTAGGTTAAACTCCTGTATAATGTTGAAATAATTGTTATTAAATTATTCATGAATCATATACATTAATATGATATCATATATGATCTTTTAACATTGCTTTGTTAATAATATCTTAGAATTATCGTCATTTCGGGTGTTAACTTACTCATTTTCTTTTATATGTTTTGTTACGTAAGCCATGTTTGTCATGGATAGGTTGTATATTATTCATATCCAGAATGATATAAAGTTATTAAAAATTATTTTTAAATCATAATATGATAATTATACTTGAATGGATATGATGGAGAATGAATCTCATCGCGTTCGTGGAGACGGTAGTTCGTACGTACGCACGAGCGACAATATCATTCTTTTGATATTAAAATAATATATAAATGGATGGTATATCATATATACATAATCATTATCATGTTATATTTATTATTTAAATGATTTACACATCATTATTATACCCACCCAAGTAATAATATGTTGAATAACAATTACACCACGACGTGGAGACGGTAAGCCGTACGTACGCACGTATGGTGACATGTTATTCAAAGGGTGGATAGAATACTTAATATGGTTGTACCATATTTATAATAACATCACAGTATATATAAGATAATGGAGTTATTATTTTAGAATGGTAATAACAAATGAAGATGAAGTGGAAGAAGAAAGGAACTTGAAAAGGGTTGGTGAAAACATTACCTCTTCTTCGAGTTCTTCCTTTTGATTTTATCAAAAAGGATACTTATGTTGGCTTTATTATCAAACTAAGGCCTCTATGTTGTAGTGAGGAAAGTTTAGAGAGTATTTGGGCATGGTTTTGCCGAACAAAAAGGCTTTTAAGGTGTGAAGAAATGAGAAGGAGGAGTTCCCTTTTATAAGAGGGGTGAGGGGCACCTTTAGAAAAGCTAGAAATATTAATTTATAATAAATTCATATTCGATTTATAATGGCTCAAAAGTTTATTATTCAAAGGTTAAGGTGGGGATATGTCGAAAACCATTCAAACAATATAATTTAGATAGGTTTGGGTTACTATACTAACCTTATCTTTTAGTTTTAACTCTTAGTTAATTAGTTTGACATTTACCATGTCACTTTGTATTTTTATATTATATAGTTAATAAACATACTATATACATCCAAGCGACCCCCAAGTGGTCCATTAAGGATATAACTATCAAGATATAAGACTCTTTGACTAACCTTAGATTTTTAGGAATTTAATATCAAATAATAATATAATATTTGTCTTAAAAACTCTTTTATGTCAATTTTGACACTATTCAATAGTTTATTTTTGTGAAACTCATAACAGAATTATTACTTCTAAAAAGTCAATTAAATCAATCCTAATATGTCTTATTATCTTATAAAATTAGTTTAATTTATTAAAAGTCTTAAATTATATTTATTTGGGTATTTATAATATCAATTATTTTAATTTTTCACTATTATGGTAATTACTGCATCATCATTGTGTCATTAATATATTAAATTATTCAATGTCTAAAAATTATAAATAAAATTTAATTATGTAGGAAATATTATTATCTTTATAATGAATATTTAAAATCGAATTTATCTTATGTATTACCCTATATTAAAAATGTTTTAGTAAATAAACGTTGATTTTAACTCTTTTAACTCTTCTTTGAATTAAATAATAATAAATGTCCTAATCTAATCCAGGTGGACCTAAATGATAATATTTTATTCCTAAGGTTGTTTTGGGTCGAGATACACTTGTTAAATAGAATTAGGACATGTGTTAGGGTAATATTAATATCATTTTTACCCTTAAATACCCTATTTTCATTTAACCGTGGTAAATAAAAGTAAAAAGTTACTATTAACCAAAAATTATTTTCATCTCATTGAACCACATTTTACTTCTTGATATTAACCGTGTCTCTTTGATTTTCGAAATTCCATTCACAGAAGTGGTAAAATTATGTTCTATAAAAAATTCGGTTTTTTTAACTACCACTTAGTAGTTTCACTATTCATCAAAAATTGAAGTTTTTCAGAACAATGCCAAAATTTCACCCTAAGATATAATTGATATTCCAAATTCAAAAATGATGTCTATTTTACAAAATTCTAAACATATAAGTTGCATTAATTAATTTTATAATTAATTCCCGCTGTCACAACAAATAGCATGTTTTTAAGAGACAATATATATCAAAAGATTGACAATTGTTTAGGTCCAATTTCAAAGTGAAATAAATTATAATGAACACCATTGGATAAAATGGTAAAAACATATTTTAATTATAATTTAAAACCACTCAATAATATAATTTAACACTATAAATTAAAAAGTTGTTTTTAATTAAAATTTAGTACTTTTCACTATTCATCAAAATATAAGTGTTATCCGAAAAGTTAAAAAATTTCACCCTAGGATAAATTCGATATTCCTAATCCAAAAATGAAGTCCATTTTGAGAGATAGAATTTATAAAATTTCAAAATGTAGGTATTACTATTCATAACGGCTAGTTTGATTGGCTGTGGTGTGTTAGAATCTCAAATTTGCGTACAATGCACGCCATTGCATTATTCGAAGGGAAACGTACCGTGGAAGCTTGAGGTGTTACATTATCCCCTCCTTCAATAAATTGCGTCCTCACAATTTTTAAAATTGTGTTTGGGAATATAATGGAAAGTCCCACATCGGAAAAAGAGTCAATAAAACTATCACTTTAAAAGAAAGAAAGAGAGGTTTAAAGGTCAACCAAGATAACCCATACTCGGATTCCATGTAGGAAAACATGGATATGGATGATAAACTAAGTGTCAAGTTCTGATGGAGAGGGATAGAAATCATGATCAGGAGAAAGATAACAATAAGAAAACCACAAACTTGTGTTGGGACAAACGAAAATTAGTCTCCTAGTAGGAAAGTAAATGGACAACATTTTTTTTTGTTTTAAGTTACATTACATAAGGATGAGGAATTTATTTATGATATTGACTAAGAATATAAAGATATATACTTACATTTTAAGTAGACTTTCATTTTTTATAAATTTTCACCACTAACTCATTTTTTTTAAACGATGAGTATTCAAGAAGACTTGGTCACACTGGAATAGCTAGAATAAACTTATATAGAATCACATGATCCATGAAGGATGAACTATATATTTACATTGTCTTTAGAGATTAATCAAAACCAAAATGGTTAGTATAAGATCTAATGATCCCCCAAAAGGATATTCCTTGAGAGAAATAAACACTAATCTTAATTTCCAAAATTAAACCAAAAATACCCCAACGTTAAATAAATACCAATCAATAATCAATTGTCTTTAAAATCCTTTAATATAATCAAAACTAATATTGAAAACCAAAAATTATTAAGAATGTAGTCTTCCACGTTAAATTGTATCTCCAAATGAAATTAATTACTCTTAATGTCACATACTTAAAAGTAATTAACCTAATATTTTCCATAAATAACCCAAATCATTATAAATCCACAATAAAAACATAGATAAAAATACACCATTACTCCTCAAATGAAATCCCAAACTACTCTATTTTCCATTGGCATATAGTGTTCTCAACAAAGTGAACAACTTCCAAAATAACATTTATCACTTAATCACCAAATCATTTCCCTATACTATGGGTATTCATTTGATAAGACATAAGATCCCAAATCAAATTATTATTGATAAATAAAATCATTTAACTAAAAATAATAGTCACACTAACTAGGGACTTCACGTAGTCCAGTGGTAGGAGATAAATCCCAATCGCACATTGGTTGTGGGTTCGATTCCCACAACTTTGTCCGACGCGACGGGTTGTCACACGGTCTACGTGTTGTCCTTTTTCAAAAACTATATTTTATAAAATTTCCAAAATGAGTTAAATTATTCAAAATAACCATAACATAATTTAACCACAAATGTTATCTCATACCTTACATTTTCATCCCAAATTATAACAATTTGTAATTGCCTCAAACCCAATGATCATATAAAACCAAATGGTTATTTATAACTATATCCACAAGAGAAAAGATAATTCTTCCATAAATATCATTCTCACATGGCAAACGTTAGGGTTACAAATATAAGAGAAAATTATTCCAAAGTAAACCCTTCAACAAGGATCACTAATAATTTTTAAACATTTATCCAACCATTTATTTCCACATAGCTTATTCTCTGACAAAGAAAATATCCTATAGAATATGACATTCACTTGGGTAATGGTTAGGTCCCCTACATTTACGGCAAATGACTGTAAATGGTTTATTGGGACCATTTTTATCTTCTTCCATAGTACTCTTCATTTTTCTTCAAAAATTCTTCACTTTATGTCCTTCCTTCCCACACGTAAAGCATTTCTTTATCCCATTGAGACACTTTCCTGGGTGTCTCCTTCCACATTTCCTACATGATGGAAATTGAGGATTTCTTTCTCCATGGTCTCCACTACTGGAGCTCTTATCATTCATCACCTTTCTCTTCTTTGTTGAGTCCGGTAGTTGGTAAATATATATATTGTTGATCATATTTTTGGAAAATTGATTTGGCATAAAGATGATATATTTTACGCCTATCAAAATTCCATTTTGTTTCTCATTTCCACCACCGTTCCCACCTTGTACATCATTCTCAAAGTCAATATGAATTCCTTGGAATCTAGCCATTGACTAAAACCAGAAAGCATTGTGTGAGTAATAGTAGTCATACAATCATTCAGAGATTAACATGTCACCATATTCTCAATTTCAAACACATTAGGATTAACCAAGTTCATTTACTCTCATCTTATATATATAATAATTTAAATCAGGTTGTAAAGAAAATGTAAATTATCCTAAGAATATCCCCTGGGAGTGTCACAACCAAGAGTGTAGCAAGGCCCGTTGTTGTGCACTAGTTCTCGTTCGAGTCTATCTCAACGCGGTGTTTTCAGGTTTTACCCATATGTACATCTGTTCCAGAGCCGCCTCTACCTGATCGTATCCATATAGGGATGTATTGCTAGAAAAACTCACAAAATCTCTACAATACCAAAATTCTAGGAAGTTCTTCTATACTAATCCTCAAAGTTCATATTAGGTCTACGTGCTCTAATCAGAGTTTATCTAAATCTAGCTTCCAAGGCTTGTACTAAACTTCCTCTGATACCAACTATAACGCCCCGACCCTAGATACCTAGAGTCGGTGCATTATTACATAGCATTGGCATGATCACAAAGGATCAAGTCTCGAAAGACTGCTTAGTTTAGTAGTCTTGGAAACACTAGATATATTCATAAGTCTTACATTACATCATAAGGTAAAAAAAACTACAACAACATCTTGTCTTCATATACCCTCATACTATCCCTGTAGGTCATTCACAAATTACTTATTCATAATCCTAGGAAAAATAAAACATTGAAAGGGGTGAGCTCAGATGCTCAGTAAGGATAACATTATAGCAGAAGCTTTCATAGATAATCATAAACACTTAAAGAAGTTTATAACTAAAACGAAAGCCTTTTAAACTTGAAATTCAGCATAAAATGGAAAAGATAAAATACAATAATTCCATTTACATACTCACATGGATATTCTACTAGTCGAATGATCACATGCAATATCAATAACCACTTTTATAATGATGGAATGCATAATGACAGACTATCATAACCACATAGCCAAGGCCTCGTGCCAAGACTACAAATAAGATTTTGCCAAGGCCTTGTGCCAAGACACTAGTTTGTCTCATGAGGCCTACCGATGCATCGAGGATCTATAGCAGGCTCCACCCGTCACTTACTAAGTCAAATGCATTCCACATATGAAAAGTTTGAAACATAACATAAACATTCGTATTAAAACTAGCATACAAAATGTCAATACATATCCACAAACCATGAATGGTATAAAAATAGCACATCCACAGTCAAACATAACTCATTAGATACAATATAGAATATTGTATTGTATCATATTAACCTCAATAGAGAATAATGAAGTATATTGACATAGATGAAAATAATCATCAAAACTATTTGAGAGAAATATCCCCCTTTTTCTTGAAATTATTTAAAAGTCACACTATTTGTCAAGAAGCCGTTTAAAAATAGATTTTTGAATCAAAGTGTCCCATACCACTTTGAAACTTTTAAAAGGAGTTTTAATTTTAAAACTTTAATTTCCATATAAATAAATCCTTAAAACCATTTTTAAAACATGGACATTAATGAGCAAGATTTAGATGAATAAGTCTTTAAAACATTTAAAAAAAGTATTTTAGTTAGAGAGTCTAACCAAAAGAGAGACACTTGAATAAAAATAATTGAGGTAATCAAAACTTTGTAATATCATGATAATAAAGGGATTCATGATATACTATGTCAAAGTACATTATATACACCACATAAAAGTGATTTTGTGTATAACAACAAAGAAGTCTCAATGGAATTTAAATTGAGATGAAATCTCTCATAAATGTCGTATCCTTAGGTTAAGGATAAATCAACGACATAGTTATGTGTGACAAATATAAATACACTAAATATAATTGGATATTCAGTGTAAAACAATCAAAGGATATTCACACATAATCTTGTAAAAACAACCCCAATGAATTGGATGTTTAACTCAACAAATGGAGAATGAGTTAAAATTACTCATATCAAATTCATATCGATGACTTGAGAAATTATCAATGGAGTGATTATGTGTATCAAAATTATATCCACAAAAAAGGGGAGTGGAAATTATGACATAAGCAAATGAATAGTTATTCCACACATAATCTTGGAGTAAAATAATCAATGAAGTTTGCGTCAAGCCGAATAAATGGAAATTGAAATTTCAAATTCCCTTATCGATTAGGTAAGTTATGAAACATACACCCATGAAAGAAGGATCATAAAATGATGATGTAAATACCCATAAATTAAAGTATAATACACAATGAATACAATTATGGGTAGTACACATACACCACATGTAATAAATAAGTGGTGAACAATGGAATTCTCACGAAATTAAGAGTGAGATAAGAGACCCCTTACCTTGTACTTTTCCTTGGATGGTGGTAGGTTAACCTCCTGTATAATGTTGAAATAATTTTTATTAAATTCTTCATGAATCATATACATTAATATGATATCATACATGATCTTTTAACATTGATTTGTTAATAATATCTTAGAATTATCGTCATTTCGGGTGTTAACTTACTCATTTTCATTTATATGTTTTGTTACGTAAGCCATGTTTTTCATGGATAGGTTGTATCTTATTCATATCCATAATGATATAAAGTTCATAAAAATTATTTTTAAATCATAAAATGATAATTATACTTGAATGGATATGATGGAGAATGAATCTCATCGCGTTCGTGGAGATGGTAGTCCGTACGTACGCATGAGCGACAATATCATTTTTTTGATATTAAAATAATATATAAATGGATAGTATATCATATATACAGAATAATTATCATGTTATATTTATTATTTAAATTAGTTACACATCATTATTATACCCACCCAAATAATAATATATTGAATAACAATTACACCACGACGTGGAGATGGTAAGTCGTACGTACGCATGTATGGTGACATGTTCTTCAAAGGGTGGATAGAATAATGAATATGGTTGTACCATATTTATAATAACATCACAGTATATATAATATACTGTAGTTATTATTTTATAATGGTAATAAAAAATAAAGAACAAGCGGAATAAGAAAGGAACTTGAAAATGGGTGGTGAAAACATTACCTCTTCTTCGGGTTCTTCCTTTTGATTTGATCAAAAGGGCTCCTTAAATTGGCTTTCTGATAAAACTAAGGCTTCTAGGATAAAGTGAGGGAAGTTTAGAGAGTATTTGGGTAGGGGTGGGACGAACCAAAAGTCTTTGAAGGAGTGGAGAAATGAGAAGGAGGAGTTCCCTTTTATAAGAGGGGTGAGGGGCACCTTTGGAAAAGCTAGAAATATTAATTTATAATAAATTAATATTCAGTTTCTAATGGATCCAAAGTTGATTATTCAAATTTTAAGGTGGGGATAGGTTGAAAAATATTCAACAAATAGAATTTAGACAGGTTTGGGTTACTATATTAACCTTATCTTTTAGTTTTAACTCTTAGTTAATTAGTTTGACATTACCATGTCACTTTTTATTTTTGTATTATATAGTTAATAAACATACTATATACATCCAAGAGACCCCCAAGTGGTCCATTAATGATATAACAATCATGATATAAGTCTCTTGGACGATAATTAGATTTTTAGGAATTTAATATCAAATAATAATATAATATTTGTTTTAAAAACTCTTTTATGTCTATTTTGACACTATTCAATAGTTTATTTTTTTTAAACTCATAACAGAATGATTACTTCGAAAAAAGTCAATTAAATAAATCCTAATATGTCATATTATCCTATAAAATTAGTTTAATTCATTAAAAGTCTAAAATTAAATTTATTTGGGTATTTATAATATCAATTATTTTAATTTTTCACTATTATGGTAATTACTACATCATCATTGTGTCATAAATATATTAAATTATTTAATGTCTAAAAATTATAAATAAAATATCATTATGTATTAAATCGTATTATATTTCTAATGAATATTTACAATCGAATTTATCTTATGTATAACCCTATATAAAAAATATTTTAGTGAATAAACATTGATTTTAACTCTTTTAACTCTTCTTTGAATTAAATAATAATAAATGTCCTAATCTAATCCAAGTGGACCTAAAAGATACTATTTTATTCCTACGGTTGTTTTTGGTGGAGATACACTTGTCCAATAGAATTAGGACATGTGTTATGGTAATATTAATATCATTTTTACCCTTAATTACCCTATTTTCTTTTAACTGTGGTAAATAAAAGTAAAAAGTTACTATTCACCAAAAATTATTTTCATCTCATTGAACCACATTTTATTTCTTGATATTAATCGTGTCTCTTGGATTTTCGAAATTCCATTCACAGAAACGGTAAAATTATGTTTTATGAAAAATTCGGTTTTTTTAACTACCACATAGTAGTTTCACTATTCATCAAAAATTGAAGTTTTTGAGAACAATGCCAAAATTTCACCCTAAGCTATAATTGATATTCCGAATTCAAAAATGATGTCTATTTTAAAAAATTCTAAACATATATGTTTCATTAATTAATTTTATAATTAATTCCTGCTGTCACAACAAATAGCGTGTTTTTAAGAAACAATATATATCAAAAGATTGACAATTGTTTAGGTCCAATTTCAAAGTGAAATTAATTCTAATGAACACCATTGGATAGAATGGTAAAAAAATATTCTAATTATACTTTAAAACCACTCAATAATATAATTTATCACTATAAATTGAAAAGTTGTTTTTGATTAAAATTTAGTAATTTTCACTATTCATCAAAATATAAGTGTTATCCGAAAAGTTCCAAAATTTCACCCTAGGATAAATTCGATATTCTGAATCCCAAAATGAAGTCCATTTTGAGAGATATAATTTATAAAATTTCAAAAAGTTGGTATTACTATTCATAACGGCTAGTTTGATTGGTTGTGGTGTGTTAGAATCTCGAAGTTACGTACAATGCACACCATTGCATTATTCGAAGGAAAACGTACTGTGGAAGCTTAGGGTGTTACATTTTTAGCATTAGATGAAGTGGGTATTTGTCAAAACACATTTATTCAAATAGAGATAGTTTTATGAATCTTCTCCAGAGTAATTACAAGGACTAAAACATGATAGGGGATTTGAGTTCACAATTGAGCTTAAGATGGGTGAAGAGATTATTTATATCCCTCTTCATAGAATGGATCCTATAGAAATGTGGGACTTCAAAATTTAGATAGGGGACTTATAAGTTAGGGTTTCATCAAGTTGAGTACCTAACCTTAGAGATATCCAATCATTTTTCAATAAAAATTAAGAATGTTCCTTATAATTAGGTGTTTATTATAGGAATCTAAACCAATTGATGTTAAACAACTGGTACCTGATTCATATTATTAATGAATTATTTGACAATATAAGATTATCCTATATGGTTTCTAATGTTGATCTAAGGATTTGATACCACCAAGTAATGTTTATTTCATAATAAAAACCTCATATTATTTTCATAAGTAGATATGGTTTATATAAGAACCTAGACATTTCGGTCATCATAAAGAACAGTCCATCTATGTTTATGGCCCTACTGAATTTGGTCTTCCACCCACACATGGATTCAATTTAGATTTCTTCATTGATGATATCCTTGTGTAATACATGACTCAAGAGGAACAAGCTCAACCTTTATAGTTGGTCCTATTCATGTTTATGGAGGATCAAATTTATGTAAAGCTATCCAAGTGTTATTTTTTGATAGACCATGTTCAATTACTGTGTTATGTAATCTTCAAGTCCGGTGTGTATATTGACCTAATGAAGGTTATAACTATAGTGTTTTAGTATAATACCAAGAATTTTTTTAACATATGTTTCTTCCAAATCATGGTTGTATACTACCACACATTAATTCAGGATATCTCCCATCTCACAACAACTTTGAAATTCCAAAACCGAATGGGGAAAAAGTTGTATGGTTAAATTCATGTGACAATACACTTTTGGAGATGAATAAAATACTGAACATGACTCCAATAACTACTAAAAATTTCACATATACCAATGGTTTCTAGAATGGTTGGCATGATGGGCATTGCAATATCCCTATACCAATGGTTTCAAGAGAACCATTGGTATAGGCAGCTTGAAATTAATCTACACCAATGGTTTAAGTAAAACAATTGGTTTATATGTGTACCAATGGTTCAAGAACCATTGATATACATACCATCTATCATATAAAAACTAATGTAATATCTATACCAATGGGTTTTGAACCATTGGTATATATGTTGTATGTATTCTATCCCGACGGTTTCAATGAAACCGTTGGGATATATGTTGTGCAGACTAAATACCAATGGATCTGTGAACCTTTGGAATAATTTGTCCACAATATTGAATAAAAATGGTTCTATCAACCATTGGAATATGTGGTACAGTATATTGTATACCAACGGTTATGTGAACCTTTGGTATATCCTCTACTCCCTAGAAAACATAAAAGCTGGGCAAAGGACATAAACCTGCAAACCTGTAAACCAACTTTGAGCAGAGGACAAGAAGAGGGAATAAACCTTAATGGTTCAGGTTTCATTATGTATATGGAGAGACTTGGTTTAGCCAGATCTATGTCTTTGGGGAGATCTACTTCAGTTAATTCATTTGGTGATAATACCTCTTCTAGAGGTTATACTAGAGTACTTGTTGAGGGGGAAGAATCCATAAGTTCATTCATTAACCGAGTTGATCATGTTGATCCTATTAGAGTGGAAGTAGGTTAACATGATTTGTGGAAAATTTTACTAGGATTTTTTGTTCTTGGTTTAGAATATTCAACATCTAAAAATGTTGAAGAAGATGTTGGGGAGCATAGAGATACTCAGGGTGGTTTTACCTTTGTAGAGGATGTGGTATCATGTTAGGGGGATCCCTCCTCTTATTCCAAGTTTCCTGGACTATCACATCTAGACTCATATTGAGATATTGATGGTGATGACCATAGAATTACACCATGCATGGTGGACCTACTATCTCATTGGGAGTTGGGACATATCCTAAGGGATCCTTAGTTAAGAATATTGACTAAGAAGGTGAGCTTCAAGGTTTTCCCTTAGATGTACCTACAAAATCAAAACCAATAGAGTATACTTTACCTAGTGTGTAGAGCATTGTTTCCCCAGTTCCATCATATTTTGTATCCATTGTATATTTATAATATTTCAGAGAAAGACTTATTTTAGATTTAAGTGTAATTTTGAGTTATTAGGAACCTCCAGTCACTCAAATTAGTAAAGTTGATTCCAGAAACCTTTTTGAGAAGTTTTCATGTCATATTCATCCCAAGATGATTTTTCATATTCAGGAAGTAAAGATTTAAAATTGAAGGTTGGACAATGAGATAGAAACCATTTCATCTATTATAGAGGAAATGATGATCTCCTTTGTTTCTAGTTAGGATTCCTTATGGAAGATATTGGAGAATGTTCCTATTGTTGCATCTAAATTTAGTGCTCCACCTCCCTCAGCTTTAGTTGATGCTGATTCAATCTAGTATATAGTAAACAATTATCTCCATGTAGTTATTGGTGATGTACATTCATATCATCAGGATTAATTGAGGATGATTTTTTAGAATGGTTATTCAAGCAATAGGTTGACCAGTTGAAAGTGATGACAACTCTACTAAAGCTATTCATGGAGGAGAATAATGATTTCTTTAGTAGTATAGAGAGAGGAGGAAACATTGTTATAGACTATTTGAATATTATGAATCCTTTCCTATATCTATCCAATACTATAGTGGCTTCTCCAGAGGTGATTCCCATGACATCCTTCATGTTGGATTCTTCTTCTGATCCTCTACCTCCTTAGTTCAAGCCTTTCGGTAAGTCTTCGGTTGATGCTGTCTGAAATCTCTAACCTATTGAGATCCGAATAAATCCTACCTCTACATCTATACCTTTAGACTCTACCTTAGTACATCCTACTTCTAGAAAGGGAAAAATCCCTTCTGATCACACCACCCATGATGAGAGTGATTTAAATTACCATAGTCTTTTATAGGTATTTTTTTGTATAGATAACTTTTGTCCTTAATGGAATTTCACTTTTATTATTAATCTTTATCCTTTCTGTATTTACTATTTCTAGTTTTTTTATAATCCCAAAATGGGTATAACTGTTATGGAATTTACCTTTGACACCAACCTTATCCTCTAATATATTATCTTTTATCCCATAATTATTTTTATGCTCTTATTTTAAATAATATTCTTTATATAGATTTATCCTTTGATATTTTACTTATTAGGATGAAATTTAAGTATTTATATTTTTTGATTTGATACCATACCATTGATATAAGATCAATTTCAAAAAATAATGTTTTATTCCTAATTTAGTTTTATAAATCTCGAGTTATATTTTTGGAATTTTGAGTAGACTGTTACTCTTCACACTTTTCATTTTATTCCTAATTGTGTTTTACACATGGTTTATAAAATTACTTGATTAGTGATCATTAGAAAAGGGGATATTTTTTGAACCTACTTATTTCAATTCTCACAAATAATGTTTCTTATTCTTCTAATAAACCTATTGTTTTATGATAGTTTTCCATTTTGTTAAGAATATTTGGACCGCTAGTGTGTGCTACTGGTAGAGTGTTCTACCACCAAAGCATGTTACCACTAAAATATTCTACCACCAAGATTAACCACCATTGAACATACCACTGCCAGGTTCATCCCATTTCCAGACGTTCCATCACCAAGATCATGCTACAACCAGACATTCCACCACCAACCTCGTGCTACCTCTAGATGAGAAACCACTAGGGGTTCAACCATTAGATTTATACTATTAATCTTTGCTACCATCATATTTGATTCACTATCATATTTTTCCACCATTATTGTTCTTGATTTGAATTAAATACTTCTAATGGATATTATATGGGAGTTAATGTAGAGGGATTAATTTATTATCATCCATAACCCTTTGCATAGATGAATTTAAGAAAAGGATAGATTCAATATGAGGATCCAAAAAATATTGATAATTATCCTTCAATGGGTGCATCCAGTGCAATATTTATTTCAGTGGATCTCCCTCATGCACATGCGGTGATAAAGTAGAGAGTGTATAATGATGATAGTGATCATCACATGAGATATTACACGCTGGTACATTTGACCGTGGAAGAGTGGAGTACATTTAAGATCAAGATCCTTTCCTATGAATAAAAAATAGAACTTCACGATACTCTATTTTTCCCTAAATTTGAAAGGAACTATTCGAGATCCACACAAATCCAAACCTATATACTCATAAGCATCCAAAGAACTATAAAACGAGAAACACTACCTTTTCCATATCTTCTTTAATTTCCTCTATTACTTTATTTTAATATTGACTATTGTGTTGGTAAAATTATTTTTTAACTCACACTAACTCCCATGCTTGAATAGGATAATACTCAATATTACATTTTTTTCCTTTTATTTTTATACCAATTGAAACTATGTAAGAGGTCCATATGTGGCCTGTGTTGTTTTTCCTTCCAACAGATAACTATAGAAGATGATTTGAGCTTGGAAAGTTAGTGTTATTGTATGTATGCCTAATATAGGGTGTGTATTTTATTATTTGACATTATAATATTCTTGGAAGTGGGTTATTTCTAAGTGTAATAAATTATGTACCATCTTGAGATTTAACCCTTTGTTTATTCCTCTTTAATTTAGTTTTTATTTCCTCATTTGAAATCTGTAAACCGTATTTAGTTTTAATATATACAAAAAATTGGTAATTTAATATTTATTCTTAATTGGGGTTTATATAAGGATTTTTTGAGTAAATCGATTTCAAAAGTTAAATTATGTTTTAAAATTATTTTAATTGGTCCTTAATCAAACTTTGACAAATATTTTAGAAGATAATTCTTATATTAAACTAATATTTTTATTAAATGGGAAAATGTATTTTAATTGAAGGATTTTATTTGAACATGTTTTTAATATAAATTGTATTGGTAACTTAATTGACCCCCCCTTGAGTAACATACTATGACCAAAAAAACTATTTTATATATCCCTAATATTACATTTATTTATTTCTAAGGATAATGTTATGAATGTTTTATATGTTATTATAATTCCTATGGATTATGTTTATTCATACATGGAATATTATAGATGATATTTAATCATATTCTTTCAGTATTACTTGTGTCTAAATATCTTGTTTCTTTTCTAATCATAATTTTTTTGGTGTTTCATTTTAATAATACCAAAGGGGAGATTGGTTTTATGTGGTTTGTTATTTCAGAAAGGGGGAAATGGAAAGAGAAATTATTTCATCACAAAGGGGGAATAAATTTTTTCCAGGATAGAATTATTTTGTGTTCCTAATTGATTAAAAAAAAAGAATAAAGCATATCCTATGGGGAATTATTAAGACTAGAAGAAGTATTAGCTAGGGGATACTGTTAGAAGAATGTAGAGGGAGAAATGTTTTCAAAAAATTTATTGTATAT
This sequence comes from Viscum album, assembly GCA_963277665.1. Lineage (NCBI taxonomy): Eukaryota > Viridiplantae > Streptophyta > Magnoliopsida > Santalales > Viscaceae > Viscum > Viscum album. The sequence goes on along the minus strand of OY728164.1, from coordinate 29,165,145 downwards.
CAAAAGGGAGATGAAATTTTATATAATTTATAGAGATTTTTCTATTTTATTTCATTTAATTTAAATGTATTTATTTGTTACTTTTCATTCCCTTTTTTTGTGATTATCAATAATTTTATGACTACTGAGTGACTATCATAATTGCAATCAGATTTAGTTTGTTGGAAACCACAATTTAGATGACATTAAAAAGATAAAAGATGTATTTTATAGAAATGTTGGACTTATTTAAATTATCATGGGTCACTGAAAAACCATGAACCTTACAAATAGATGATCATTGATTTTCAATTCTTGCTGCACAATTCCTTTAAACTATATGAGACAAACACCTCATGTATGAGGGTTAAGTCTTTATATTCACATGAAATGAAAAAATGGTAAACATCTTCCTTCAAATACTTCCTGGGTCTATTCACGGGAAGAATTGTTCCCATGTTCACCATATTTTTCTTACCTTTTATTCCTCATTGAAACAAATATACCAATATAGCCCAAGTTTGTCCTTCCATTATTCTTTATTTAAGAACTAGATGTTGCAATGTTGTGTAGGTATCTCCCATTATCATAATGGACTCATGAAATATATATATGCTGGATATTTTCATGCAGAACTATGAATGGTGTGGATCACAACAGACTTCTATAATCTTCTCTTTCTTCTCGAAGTGTCCATGAGAAAGAACATGTTTTTGGAATTCAAATAAATATACTAAATAATACTCTATGATATTTGTCACATTGACTACAGTTTTCAATTAAATTCTTCACGTGTTGAATCATCATCCATTGAAAACTATTAACTATCCATCCAAATAGTATGCAAATATCTCTTTTTAAATCCATAACATAAAATATCTGAATATCTTGCGAGAATAACTCCATTTTAATTCTACACATTTTACATAACTTTAGAAAGTATTTAAACCGCCAACTGAATATATGTGGTATAAGAAAACCATTCGAACATTACTTTTAAAATAATGAACCTAATGACGTAGAAGATCATTTTTCAATTGTGTTTCCAAAAAAAATTCCTTTGACCTTCACAACAAGCCATGAAATAACTCTTCTTTATGAAATATTCCCTTCAATACGTCAGACACCATGACCACATGGCCATTTTTCTCCAATAAAAAATCCTAATACCCCAAAACACTCACCTTTCCAAAAATGCTTTGGGAAATGACATAGGGATCTCTCCAACATCATTCTATACTTCTCTATACAATGTTCCATCACAGTGATACAAATTCCATTAGTGAGTATCCCTACTATAATTCTTCTCATTAGAACATAGGAGAAATGTTTCAATATGTATATTCAAAGGAGGAGGCATTAAATCATATAAATTGGTGGTGGTAAGATGAATCTTATGGTGGGGATCACCATAAACTTGACAAGTGTTAAACAATGACACCATCAGTGTTTTTAGATATATTATCTCAGGTAAACACCCAAATGGGTGGCCAAGAGGCCAGAAAAACACCCAAAAAGAGTTTCTCCATAAGATAAGGTCACAATGGACATGATAGAACAAATAAACTATTTAATATTCTATAAAAAGGGATCACATGAAGGTTGTAGTGACTGGAAAAATGAATCAATGTCTAAAGGGAAATGAAATAATAGAAAAGAATCATACACCCTATACAAACCATTTACAAATTCATTCACTTCTCATAACCATGAAAATATCATGTATAATATTCAATGGGTGAAAAGGAAAGTGTCATGGTCCAGGCAAATGCCTACTCGATCAATGTCAATTGAGCTAAACATGTATGATAAGACAATTTATATTAATAAATAAAAACAAAAACTAACTAGCCACAAAAAAACACCAAATAGTGACATGTGGAAAACTCAAACAAAATCTAAACATGATATAAATTAATATCACTACTCTTTGGTTTAGAAAAAAGAGCACCTCCATTGAAGGGGTTTTATTATAAAATCATGGAATTTTTTTATCAAAAAATTATTTTAATTATATTTAACATTTATTCTAAAACCCATTCAACACAAATCAAATGTAATAAGTTACAAAAAAAGATCAAAATAACTATCAATTAGAGTTTTCGCTGGTAGTGCATCTCTGTTTGAAATGGTTTATTATAAAAACATGACATTATTTATCAAATGAAACAATTATATTAAAGAAAACTTATTCAAGATACTCAATTAAATATAATTAATCCGAATTAAGAAAGAAAATAAATTCAATTTAAAGCATTCTTGAATTAATGAGGCTTCGAGAGGGACCATACCTCAAGGTGGAACCATGCCCTCTACTTCGGATCTTGGATATTTCTAACTAAAACTTGTTTCTCCCCCACTGGGTATACACACCTTCACACACATACAAGGAAACCTTACCCTATGCACACACCTGCATGCCCATGAGAATGTACAAGGGGATCCTTGCACATATTCTTATATGCATATACCTGTCTTCACTCACCAATGTATGCATTTATATATATATATATATATATATACACGCATGGACACACCTATCCCCATACATGCATAATCACTTCCATGGTTGACAATACATATAATGGGGGAACCCATATACATATACTTACATACCTATGCACATGCAAGAAATTCACCCCTGACATGGTGACTCAAAACCAACGAGTAGGGAACAACGCACTACAAAAAGAATATTTAGAACCTTAAAACACTTAAACGACGCTGCATAACCAGTGAGAAACCTACCAACAACATTAAATACTTCCCTAGATTGGATGTGGAGAACCAAATACACCTGAACCAACACGAAACAATCCAAAACCCTACCAAAAATATTATATGTTGTCCAAATAACTAAAAACCCCAAATAAAAGAGGTTTGATGCAAGTAGTAACCATAACATCTTACCTCAGATCAAAGCTAGTGGAATAGAATAATCTGAACCCCTTCTAGTCCCCTTCATAGAATATAAATACCCTCTGTTCATAGAAAGCAGTAAAAGACCTAATTGTCCAATGGGATAAAGGAAAAAAATAAAAACTAAACTAAAACATACCTGTATCCTGTGACTATTCATGTCACTGCCCAACATATAAGAACTACAACACTCCAGGGGTCAAATATTGTTCCTGCAAGAAAGGGGGGAACAAATACATGTTTCAAAATGATACTATCAAATAGTAAAATCTTATTAGTTACCAATTACTCTTCCTATTAATTTTATATGATCCTTTTGGATCAAGTTTCAACATAGTTTGGTTTTGTTTGATACAAGTTTGTTTGGGAAATTTCCATGAGATTTAGTTTTTCTTGTTTTTGTTTATATCTTCAAGGAAAATTTCATTCAATTTGGTTCAATTTGATCATGGAATTAATAATAATAAGTCAATCCATATTAATAATTATATCCATCGGTTCTATTTCTAAAGTAAAAGATACAAAGAAATGAATGATATCATATAAGGAAAATCATAAGAGGGGCATCTGAGATCTTTCTCTCTACTTTTACCTAGAGGCATTGAAATTTAAATCACACAATTCATTAAATCAATAAAATGATATCATGTAAATAATATAGGTCAAAATAATTTAATTAGTGGAAATATTTTCAAATAAAACACTATATAATAATTAGTCAATATTAATTGTACCTCTCACTATTGTTGGACCTACATCATCAATCATTGGATTATCATATACCATGTGATGAAATTTCATTCCTAATTATTGTGGATAGAACATAAAAATTCATCCTCAAGACTGTGTTAAAGACATTGAGTCAGTAAAATCTAGTTGACTTGACCTTTTTTCATCAAGAAACCTTCATGATATTCTTATAGGATTTTGAATGATTTGGTCGATATGTTCGGATGACTTCGTGATACCTACACCTCAATTATTATACCTTGCCCAACCAATGGGTTATTGACTAACCATGTGGGTAATTTACAATATATTACATTCCACAAGAATCATTCATAATTTCCACTTATTTCTAATTCTTTATTTGAGAAAGTTTAGGGGTCTTGCAACTTCATATGATTGTTATCAAAGATAAATGCTCTACCTGTTTGTACTATGTCGTGTCACCAATGAAGGGTCTTGTGGTGATGAATGATAATTATCATGGAAAACCCTTTTTTTCAGGGATTCATTCATCATGACCTATAGTCAATTGGTCATGTTAAAAACCTTTATTATGATGACTGTGACATGAAAACAAGATCTTGTGTGATAAGGTAGACCTATTGTCAGGGCTTCCATGACATCTTGCAAACCACATGGGAACATCAGATGAAGATCTATGACCACATAATACCTCCATCTTCTACATATTTTTTACACATTATTTTTCTAGGGTTTAGATGTTTTTAAATCATCCACCATAAGACAAGACACGTGACACAGAGGGGTTCATTTTGGATTTACCACATGATTTTCAGATGTCTTGGATGTCATTAATCTAACCATAGGAGTATCTGAGGGGGTTTTTGCATGATCTGAAGTAGGCCATGCATTGTGCATGGACCCCTCATATGACCTTCCAAATTATATGTGATCATGTATCATTTAGAGGTTTGAGTGATCTTTGATTATCATACACATTCTATTCCGTTAATTATTGATAAAATAATACACATGTTTTGGGTATTTCTTCCATTATATATTTTTATGCTCATATTGTTGGAATAAAAAAATTCCCTCCCTAAATAGTGATTTCAATGGGGAAAAAGGGCTCGATTATAAGGAATGTAAATGGATGTATATGTATTTGGGTGGCCTCTAATCAGAGTATTGGGAAATGTTTGTAATACTGATCAACCATTGGTATTTCATAGAAGATCCTATAAATAGGGGAATTTATAGAGGGTTATTCACCAGTGAATCAAACTTCTCCAATTATCTTAGGACATTCTTTCATCACATGACCCATTCACAAGACCTCACACAAGTATTGACTACAAGACCTCTCCACAATAACTGATCAATGGATATGTTCAAAAGGCCTATCTTACTATATAACATTCAAAAATTAACTAAGAATAAACCTTTGATAATTCATTGAAATATTATGATACTACTATCTTCTAGGTTTCACAGGATATAGTTGATCGATCGCATGATCACTTGACTATTATACAGATTGAGTGACCATGTCAAGGCAATGCAATCGTGAGTCTTATAGAGGGTTATGGGGTCATAATATGTCCTTGGGTTATGCAGTCCCTGATATCTCCATGATCTAGGTGATTCATGTGCCCTATATGTGATTGTGAATCCCCATATAATTCATGTTATGGACATGATAATGTGAATGTTATGAATTAATTTTTACGTTCTTTTCAATTTTTCTACATATGATTCTTACTTTTATGTAGATCGCTTCTAGATCTCGTCATAGTTATTTTTTCCATAGCTATCCAAAGGTCCATGATTGATAGGAACCTTAATTATGACTCTAAATATCTCGTGCACTATAATAATGAGGTTCTAAAAATGATTCTCCCATATAAACTCTATAACTGTCCTTTATCACACCAGCTTCCCATGTATAGATTTGGCCTATTGGATGAACAAACATGAGGTGATTATACCAAAGGATGAATCTTTAAAATATACACATAATATGAGATACGAACACACACAAATAAATATGTAAGATGTAAAGTAGTCTTATTCATGCAAGTCACAACAAATATAGAGTTTTCATAGACACATAAATCACTACAAGCGCCAAATTAAATTGGGCCAAACAATGAAAAAAGAATAAACCAACCTCAAATGGTGTATGATGAACCAAAACTATCCAAAACTATTTTCCTTCTGCATCAGATGCCAAAACACGCCTGAGGCGACCTAAGAGAACCATGATACCTCATAGAAACGAGATCAAAGTTAGAATTAGGAAACCTCAAAACCCATAGGGTTCACCAGAATGTAGTCAAGAAACCGAAGAGAGAAATACACTATGAAATTGAATAATTATTGAAGATGAATTCATACATGGAAGTACGGATCAAGAACCCTTATGAAATTTGGGATAAATGGAAAAGGAGAGGCAGCTGAGAGAGGGGGATGTCGTGTGGGGTGTTCGGCCATGGGGGGTCTCCAACACGAATGGAGAGGGGGAAGAGGGACCGTGGAGGAGGATAGGGAGCCGAGAGGGGAGAGGGGATTTCCACATGAGAGGGAGCCAAGAGGCAATGGGGGAACATTTCCTGAGGATAGGGAGCTGAGATAAGAGAGGGAAGGGGGACGTCGTCGTCCAAGAGGGGACTGAGAGGGGAGTGTTGAATATTTCCAGATGAGAAGGGTCTGAGAGGGGATGGGGACTAGGAGGCGGATGTGGAGGTCGGGAGGTCGAGGAGGTCAAGGATGGGGAGGGGATTAGAGGGATGGGAGGCCGAGGTCGGGGATGGTTCACGCAGGGGGGATGAAAAATCTGGTTGGAGCCTGATAAAATTCAGAAATAGATAATATATACGGACAGTTTTAGAAAACCTGCATGAATAAACCGCAATTTATCCTTTATCCCAACATTTATTATAAACTTTTTCATGAATGTGTTGGTATAAACCCATTTCAACTAGTGAATCTTCACCACACCCAATCCGAGTAGTGACTTATAGTTTATTGTGTTGCATCCAGGATTAGTCTTGGTGAATTTTTTATGCAGGGAGGCCATGTTGTGGAATAAAGGTCCTAGAAATTGAGGTCACATAAATGAAAATACCCAAAACATGACCTGAATAAATTGGAAACAATGATATCTCAAAGTGTTCAGTCAAATTAATTGTTGCTTAAGATGTTCATAGTTTATACAGACTATAAAATCATAAAATATATATTTTCACAGTGGTATTTAAATCCTTGGTAACATAGGATGGTTGAAAATATCTATTCCTTTGATTTTGAGATGGACTATAGCCTTGGTAAGGGAAACATCATTACTGATACATTAAGTAAAAGACCCGAGATCAATCTATTTGATAGTCAAGTAATGAATGTATATTGATGGATATATTTTCAAATAATCATTTATGAGTGAATGAATATTAGGGGAAAAAATATCTCCTGTCCTTATATAGTGAGACATCACTTCTGAATTGGATAATGAAAATATAGTTATCTAATTCAGTGTTCCTAGCTCTGATGGATAACATGTACTACTAGGATCCACCAACCAACTATTTCTTCGGTAATGATGAGATACTTCACATTCACAATGTGTCTTGGTTCTTAAAGATATTATAGAAGGGTAAAAAGAGGGATTCCCGCATTCTTAAGTGGGAGGTGAACCCATGGATAACCAAACTGTGTTTGGATATATATCAACAGAACTTATTTACAATAAAGAGAAAGGAGATAGCTTGTTTTATCAAAAGGATCTCAAACTATTAGTTGGTTAATTCTAAGAACCAAAATCCAACTAAACTTCCATAGTAATTTACCATTATCGAGTGGAATAAGGATAATGTTACACTATATTTTATTATTTGTATGTCAAGGAAACCTAGGAGGAATTAGTTTGTGTGCGTAGTTGTGAATTTCTGTAATAAGGTCACCCATTACATTCATATATAGGAGACCTTCTTAGTAGATGATCTAGAGAAAATTTATGTCTATGAGGTTGTGGGATTACATGTTGTTACACATTCTATTTTCCAGAACTGAGATGATTAATTCATGCCTTTCTTCTAGTAGGGGTTATATAATTCTCTAGCTACAGAGATGCTTCTGATTATTTCCTACCTTCCCTAGACCACCACGTGGTAGGAGAACACTATAAAAACCCCATAAGAAATTATTATATTATGGATCATTGACTTTAGGGACCTTAGGAGAAGCAGATGACCTTGGTAGAATTTTCCTACAAAAAAATTTGACCGTGAAACCATTGAGATGGTATCTTATGTGGCTCTATACATAACATCATGTTGTTAACCCCTTTGATGGCTGGAGATAGGTGAGGTATTGATGAGTGAACTGAGCCTTATTTTGGAAATGATAGAGTACATTCAGCTAATTCATAAGTGTATGGTTAAAACCTAGAGTGTATATATGTATTATGTGGATAGATATTTCCAAAAACTCAATGTTGATATTTGTGATGAAGTATTATTGTTCGTATTGGATAGTTTGGGACAATTCCTCTTATGGAGATAGGGAAAATATCACCTAGGTTCATAAATCCATAATATATTATGAAAAGGGTCGGTAGAGTGGCATAATGACCGGACCTTCAGATGCAGTTTAGTTACATTCATGAACGGTTTTCTGTATCTTTTATATGAGGTTAGTTTCGGGATCTATCACATGATCTTGATGATGATACAAGTGATATAGAGGCTGATACATTCTTTTAAGAGATGTTTATTTGAATTATGGATCATAGAAAGAATTTTATTCATGGAAAATATATCCCCATGATCCATGAGTCGTGGAAACACAAACATTTATATAAGGAAACTTGGGAATTAGAATCAAATGTGTAGGTGCAATGGACAAAACATTTAACAAATAAGGTTAGTGAAGATTGAAAGAACAATTCAAGGATGAGCTGCCTTATGGTGGGAATATTTTCAGAAACATCTATTATTTCAGTTATGAACTCCATTTAAATTTAATGATAACCATTTAATATTACATTATTGAAGTATCCATGTGATTTGGGGAGCCCATAAGAGTTTATTAGGGGTCTGTGATCTTATAATTTTATGTTTTTGGAATATATATTAGATTGTATTGGTAGCGCATGGGTTTAAATAACTGTAAACCCCAAACATGATTTTTGGAAATAGGGGACATTAGTTTTTTAAACAATTAGGTAGGGAACAAGAAACCATTACGGACCTATAATTTATTATATATTAATCCACATGGTTTGAACATAGTTTTCTAATAGTGCGCCTAATCGTGAAGGGTGTAGAGTTTTCAGATGGTATGGTTTTCATGATTGGTGAACATTTTTTCAAACCATATAGCCAATCCATGTTCCCTAATAAAAAGTGAAAATATTACCAAAATACCCTTATGACCCCAAAACCAATAAACATAATTTTGTCCTATTTTACTATGTTTTTCGATAGTTTTTGTCTACCTTCATCATTTAATCAAAGATTTATGGATATCCTCCATTTCATGGATGATTCTTATTTCATTTGAGGTGTTTGGAGCTCTACGGTATGTGTAATAGTATTCCTTCATCCTTCATTCTTTAAATTTACTATCATTTTTTCCTATCACTTAAGTCTTTAACACCCTATTTTTAGAGTTTTTCTTGTTTTCTTATTGTTATAATTTTGGATTGAATCAATGCCCAATATTCAATGAATGATGTTTCTCTGACCTAAGTTAAGTGGTATTCCAGATATCCCATATGATTTTCCATTTTGATAGTGTGTTTCATGTATGTCATTACAACAATTCATCATGAATTTGAGATAGGAATTTAAATAAAAAATTATTTACCTAAAATGGTCCTAGCCCCATTTTTAAAAAATGAGTTGGACATTGACAAGATAAAATTTTCACATTAACCCCACTTTTTTCAGTGTTCTTGTTTATGTATGATTTTTAACACTAAAGAGACATCCAAGGTGTATCATAAACATGAAAATGGAATAATGGATTAACCTCTGTTAATTTAAAATTTAATGATTTTATGAGATGGAAAATTAATATAATTGTCCTGATTTCCACCAGTGCATAACACATCCAAATATATTATATGGTTATATATTGGATTAGTTAAACAAAGGTGGGATTGTTACTATAATGTCATTGATTTTCAAGTGAGACACATTTCTAAATAAAAGTAAATACCACGATGATCTACTTAGATTCCATGAGGAATACGTTGCTACATTATAGGAATCACTAGATGAACTCGTTGAATTACATTTGGTAGATGAGATAGGAATCCTATAATGAGATCCTTGGAATTCACATGATACCAGTTCATTAAGACAAATGGGATGACTAAATGAATTTTACATTATATATTATGTTTAGAATGCTGGGATGAGAACCTATATTATATATAGTGGTTACGGATGATAGTGTAATAGACACCTGATCAAAGATATCTAACCATGGTTTATGTAGAAAGGTAAATCCTAAGAGTCATCGTAGATCCCAGGGGTTGAGGATGAATTATTTCATTTATTTTATCAATTAATCTTCCTACTTGATGACTTATATCATCATGAACTTTTTTGTGTTAGAACTAGATTTATTTCATGATGTCGTTGGTGGTAGCATACTGATTTACACTCACAACCTATGTGGGCTTCCATTTGGTACCCAATTACACTTCATAGATATAGGGTTAGATAATGGTAATTACTATGTGTTAGAAGAATGATTTAAATTAGGATAGAGCATGATTATGGGGATCATGCTAGTTCTCTAAATTTTGAAGACGAATGGATGATTTTTCTTAATTATTATTTTTGTTTATTTTTGGTACTTTTATATATGAATATGATTTATATGACTTTATTATGGGATTCTGATTACTTTTTTATAGAATGTGTTATCTATTTAATTATTACCCAGTTATGCCTTACTTTATATACTCTTATCTGGTTTTATGTTATCTAAATTATTTTATTATTTGTTTCTCGCCTATATTAGGAGGTTATAGTCTATACAAGGAAAATTCATGGGATCTCACCACTATTTGGAAGCCTCTCGTGTATGTGGAGGATTGTTTGAGGCCTCACGTAAAACCAAACTAGGGAATTAGTTCAGTATCTTCTATTGTGGTGCATTAAATATAGGCCCTCAATTGATATAGGATGAGAAAATAAATGGAAATATGTAGATGTTATATGAAATTTACATCTATTTAGATGAAAGGCATGTGATGTACTCATCTCATAGATAAATTCCATGTTATGTATTCGTCATATTTTCAAGATCAAATGTATAGAATCAAGAATATTGGAGGAGGATATATGGGATTGGCAAAAACTGTTATACATAGTCACTTATTGTATTAGAAAAATTTAATATAATAATATGAACAATTACCTGAGATATAGTTAGTGGGGATAAGCATAGATATACATGTGTTTGAAAGAGATCATTCCTAATCCCTTTGTATCTTGAGTATCATTGATGCTTTTCAAATGGCCACCCATTACTTACATTTATGTATTTAATGATTAATGATTATTCACAAGGCTATAAAGAACCATGTTGTCACATTATGTGTTTGACCGAATGAGGATTTATTTTGACTCATAGAGTTACTCTAAAAGTGTTTTATAGTTTTACAAAATAATGTGTTTTGATGGGTATTATCACTAGGTATTACATATGAAGTAATATAAGGTGATGTTAATGATAAATGTCTCAATGTTTTATGGAAGAAATAAAGTATAATTTTAGGATTTAATTTCACTTGATATTATAAAAGATATTATATAATGATTAGTGTAAAAAAATATTTATGATTTAGTAAAAGTGGGATTTTGAAAGGCAATATGCCCTTAAAACATTACATATATATATTTATATAATATAAAATTTATATATCATATTTTATTCCACAACAATAAATATAATATAATATTTGTAAAAATTATTATTTTAATGAATATTTGTTTATATCATTTTGTATGATATAAATTATATCATAATGATTTTTTATGAATATGTTTAAATCATTAGATATGATTTACTTGTAATCATATGGAACAAATACAGGGGTTTTTTGGTCTTATCATAGTGTATGATAAAATAATATTGTAGTGAAATGTATTGACCATATTTATACTTTTAGCACTACCATAATCCATGAATACATATGAATTCTAAGATGATTACGCTCAATGATTACTAGCCATTAAATCTATCATTTATAAGATATTTTTTGTCATCAGTTTCATGATTTCAAACTGATTTGATTACTTGTATATTTATGAGATGTATGAGTAATGGAATGAAATGGTACTTGATATAAGGATAATCTTAATATCTTATAGAAATATCATATTAACCTCGGGCATGGTGCATCTCTCTTCATGATCTTCCTGGAAGAATATCTATTTTTTTGAATTCTCTTTTTTGTTTCCTTCTCTATTTTTTATATACTAGACTTTCCCATGAGGGATTTTTAGATCCTGTATAAAATATTTAGATAACACATAGAAACCCATGAATACATCTCATAGGGAATGGACCTTTGGTTTTTTACTTTGGTTATCTTTATCATTTTCTATAAGTACTACTATTACAAGGTGAAATGTACTTCTCTTCTTTATTTAAAATTTAAAATTTCATGTTTCAAATGTATAGAGTTTCTTGGGGTTATTGATTTCATTGTTATTTTTCAGTTATATTACGATATAATCTATGCAAAGAGATTTTTTGAATGGTATCTCATCGACATATCTTGACAACTACTTAGAAGCACACCCATATTACCACTCCCATTTTAGAGGATCATTGGAATATCCGAATGAATAATAATGACCATGGATGCCGATATATCCATATATATACTAGCGATCACTAAAATATATAGATAATCACTCTACGGTAGGATTATATCCCTACGATCACTACATGATTTTTCCAGAATATACCGATAGGCACTCCAAGGCATGCTAACATCCCTTCCCTCACTACATAAGTTCACAAACATATCAAGATACTTACTCAAGGATAAAATCAAATCCCATCCATCACCACAATGTTTTTCTATCATAACCTAATATTAACTCTCGGGTACATTCATATCACTACCATCATCCCTAGAGTTCATCAAAACGCTTCAATAATCACTCAAGAGCATGATGATATTCCTACATCCACCATAAGTTTTCACTTTTATATTATTTTAGTCAATCAAGATTGGGATAACAACCCTAATCATATTAATAGGGATCAACAACATGATCTATAAACAATAAAACTTCATGATTATATTCCTTACCATGTGAATGAATACAATTTAAGTATCCCATCACCACATATTAAGAAGAATACCTCTATTCGTACCATCACCTAGGAAGCTTATCATCTTATTCTGATTGTTATTTTTGAAAATAAGTGGAATCATATTCCCTTTTATAAAAAAACGTGTAAGGTGTTAGGATATATTCAAACAATTTTCTAATAGATCCATTATTATATTTTGATAGCTTGTTAGGGTTCATTAATGAGGTTTCCTGCATGAAACATTTATTTCTCACACCGTATGAAAGGAATTATATTAAACACAAATATCATTCCCATGGTTCTCATTATGATGGTAATCCTATAATGTAATGTATTCATACCACACAGGACCTTCTCATGTAGATAATAACCTCATATAAATAGGAAATTTAGAGTTTAAGGACGACTATACTGAGAACCTCATTATTGATTACAAACATCTTTTCTCAGCAAAGGAAAAAATAGGATGATAGATATCATCCACACGTTCCCTATACTATTTAATCTCTGACACCACTTAAGGGGTTCTAAACGATTCTTCTCCACATGATATAGAATTGGGGAAATAAGCACTATGGTTAGATCAATATGAAGAATCTCTCATTGAGGATAAGGAGAATAACATGGTTGTGTAGATTGAATTGGGTGAAGGTAATATATCATTGATGTTCTAGACCATGGAAACTACCTGATATGAAAATATATAGTCATTGATAGTGGAATTCATTTCTCAACCACATAATAATTTATATTAAATTCTCTATAATCTCAAGGAAAATCAAATTCTTTATTGGGAGTATACTAACTATATGAAGGTGATGATAAAGATCTACAAAAAAGTTGATTTCACTACATTCTTAGTGGCATAAAATCCAAATGTTACAAAGTAATAGAATCATCTTTTGCATCCTAACCTAAAATTAATAAAGGTGATCCACCAAATAATCATTGATTCCAATATTAATATATAAATCATGGGGTTGGGATAATATTCTCTATTTTACTGTACTCTAATCAATAAATAATTTATTTTTATAAAGAAACATGGAATTTCCATGACTTTAGAAAAATCTAAGGTTTGGGGTTTTCATATTATAGTTAAAACATCTAGAAAAAACCCAACATCACTAAAATAAATAAATGGTTCAAACATCAAATGATTTCCACTAATACTATAGTTCATCAATCAATTGATTGGGTGAACCACGCCTCCTTCTTGAGAAAATGAAACGAAAAAATTAATCTATGAGTGGTAAGAATATAAAAAACAGAGCCTGAATTACATCTAGATCATGATTAGTTGAATGATCAAAGATCCAAGAGGGTCACATCTATAATATCATCCATCAATATACAAGAGAAAACCCAAACCCTAGGGTTAAGTTTTTTTTACAATCATTTCTACCATTAGGATCATCAAATCCACAATGAATCTAAGATGTGATCATGGTAGATCTAAGACAAACCCATATTATAGGGTAGGGGTATTATCCCCCTAATATTTTAAAGAGATTATCCTTCTATAGTTTTTGGTAATCATTATAGGATATTACCTTATAGTTTATTCTAACATGTGATCCAACTACTTCATTAGAAGTTCACTCAGTCAAATCTACAGGATAATCTCCAAATGTATTTGTATATTAAAGAGAAAATATGATGTTTTGTAGGGGATATAAGTCAAAATGGTTCACTATGAACGTGAATATTGATAAGGATAATGATTTTCCCTTAATGGATATCTAGGTGGTGAAAGATCCTCTCATTACTCTAAGGAGGAAGGGGATATAATTCCTTGCTTGCACTTTTCATCATCAAATATCATTGACGATATCATTATAGATGACATATATAATGACCCTAATATGGAAGGACATAATTAAGATATTTATATTAAATATATGGTGTTCATAAATGTTTATGAAAAATATTTCTATACTAGACAATAGATGAAGGATCATAATTTTTGGGTTCATTTAAATTTTCAGTTAATTTATACATAGCAAGCGCTTTCTAAAGTAAATGGAAATGGCTTGATTAAATATCACCTTTTACTCAAATAGGATGAGACAATCCATGATAAAAAGAATATAGAATAGAATAAAGTTTAGGTGGAAGATCTGATACAACTTAACAGTAATTTACATTGTTGAAATATTACTATTGAGTAATTTACTAGATATACGATGGTGTTTTTTATCCAATTAAACCACTTAATTAGAATGTATCTAATAAAATTATAATCCAAAATTCCATCCACCCAACCAGGTCTAGGTTAGATTTACCAAATTATCTAAACCCTCATGTTGATATAATATGGGTAATTTTCTCAATTAGGGCCACAAATTCCATCCTTTAAAGAAATATACCCTATTCCAGCATGGGCTATATATTAATCACCGATACTCATAAGACAAAAATATCAAGCTCTACCATTAACCGCCACTCAATAATATTCATAACTAAATTAATCTATCATGACTCTTATTGAATGAATGAATGTTGAGGATGGGTGGTGAACACTTCTGTAGTCATAAAATGAATATATATCTTGAGTGGGTAGATGAAACTCCTCCTTCATCCAAATTTATAAATACCAATTTCCCTATTTTTAATGACATGGGAGTCCCAAAAAAGGACATGATTCACTTCATTCCTTAATGTGACATCATGATTGGAACGTTGGAAAAATACGTGTTCGAAAAATTCATATGTTTTGTTCAAACCATAGAAGGATTGAAATTATTTAGGTATATCAACATACTGGATGGTTCTATTATAGTTTATTAAAAAATATATTAATAATTTATCTTTTAATTAATCATGATTCAAGGGAGGAAGCTGACCATTGATCTCCCAAATTGAAATCAACATGAAAATGAAATTGTTTAGGAATTCATCACAAGATGACAAAGATTAACCTACTCTTTAAAAACTATTCATCCATAGAAGAATCTAATATACATTTTTATATAGAATCCCCAGGATGACATGAAAATTACACTTATTCAATGTAAGAATCCATGTGGATTTTGGTATTTTGTTGCAGTTCCACAATTGTTAGAGGATAAAATGTATTTATTAAAGGCTAAGTTTCAATTGATGACAGTAAATCATGGAATAAAATTTTGTAGAGTGTAGACTTTAACCATACATCAAATCCAATGTCATCAATAGCTCAAGCACCCAATCCTATAAAATATCACTTATTTCCTACCCTTAAATGATAATAAAAGAAACTATTCCTTCACTAAGAGGGAATGAAATAAGCAAATCACCAGAGGTATGAGAATAAGAATAATAAAATTAATTCTTTCTAAATAGAGTTTGTTTTAGGCTATTTTATCATAGCATTGGAAAATAATATGCTCAAACTTTTTATGTCTGAATACCAAATGAAGTGGGTCTTGATGAATACTATTTCTATTACCCATATCAATGGAAGTTT
This sequence comes from Viscum album, assembly GCA_963277665.1. Taxonomy (NCBI): domain Eukaryota; kingdom Viridiplantae; phylum Streptophyta; class Magnoliopsida; order Santalales; family Viscaceae; genus Viscum; species Viscum album. The sequence continues at coordinate 29,148,764 of OY728164.1, read as the reverse complement.
GGATACATCATCCAACACTTCTTCATCTTCAAAGGAATTCATTAAATGCTATTTAAATCATGGAATGTGAAATTCGGAAAACCGCCCAACATAGGTTAATTGTATCTCTACCATCCTCACTACAGAGGAATATGATTAAAAATTAATCATTAATAGATATGACTATAATTTTAATGAATGGATGTCTTAGAAATTAGTTAGTTTGACACACCCTATTCACAGGTAAAAAATGAACCAACCAGTTGTGATCCCTAACCTCCCCTAAAATGATGATATTGTATCTTTATTATTATTGTCTCCCAAAATTGAGGGAAATTTCAACTAGTTGAATGTGGCATTGGAGGAAGAGTCGTTTCCTATATTTAAGTCGTCTTAGACCATATCAAACATTATTCCCCATCATATACAATAAGGGAAATGTCATAAAAATTTAATCTTTGTCAAATAATGATTCAAAATATATATACATACTTATAATCATGTTGTATTATCAATTTACTAATAAATAAGAATCATACATACCCTAGCTCACCACCCACAATAGATGATGAGATCGTAGAGTCCTAGGAAGAATAAACCATGGTATATTTTTTATATTTAGGATGATTTATGTTATTTACTTATATTAAATATAAATTAGAGGAAAATAACTCTGGTGAACCTAGAAGGAACATTGAATATTCTCCAAAAATCTTATAAGAAATGTTTGAATACAATTATATTAGAGTATTGGCTAGAAGATTTATAATTTTATTATAAACACCAAAATATAAGAAGGCCATATTAAACCAATCTAAAAGTAAAAAATTAATTATAAATATTTGGGGACAAGAGTCTTTATTATGAGCTTCCTCGGTTCCTAATAATCAATCTAGTGAAAAACCACCTGATAAGAAGAGTGAATCCTTTATCTATGGATATAATGTTTTAAATCAATATTCTTTTATAATTGTCTGTATATATATACTATAGATTCCCTTAGACAATCATAATAATTCAAATAATCTTTCATCATGTCCCTCTTAATACATTAAGAGTTTAAGGCTGATGGGAATTTAGCTAACACATATCAAGAATAGACTAAACCCGTTGTGTGTCACACAATCATTTCCATCATGGAACATGACTGAGGATCTATAATACAAGGGAACATAAAACCCTTTTATATATTTAGAATCTTAGATGATTCTGATTTACTTATATATTTAATTTCTAATTGTTCTAGGATAAAATACATACTAATATGAACCCTTATGTTCTTAGGCTATAGTGAGGATGGCATGTCTTCTTCCAACATAATCGTCCAAGGGAATAATAAAAATGAGCAGTATCTACTAATGAAGATTAAAATCAAATCCAAGTTTTCATATCTCGTTTATGACTACATGTTCATGGTAATATGTTGATATAATAAAAATAACTTATTTTGAGGAAGGATTTATCTTTTCCATTAGGTCAAAATGCCATTTCCATACCATTGATGACAGAAATATTCAATCAAAGGAAATTTTAGGGAACTACAAGGCGATAATGACCCTTTAAGTCCTATGATTCTTATTATATCGAAACTAGTTTCTAGAAGAGGGATATAAAGAAACTGAGGGTATATAACACCATTCATATTACTTCTCCCAATGGCTTAGAAATGTACCCCATCAATCCATTGAGCAAATATGATGAATACTATTTGTTTTCCAACATTTGGATTGAGGTGAAAACTCCTGATCTATGAATTCATCAGGTCATGAAGGTTTTATTTGATGAAAAACCTAATAATATTATCACAATACTTATATCATGTCGAAGAGAATATCTCTAGAGAGTAACCATCACTAGGGAACAAAAATATTGTTATGTTGTCCATGAAAATCAACCTAGCTCCCAAGTATATTTTCCATTGTGAAGGTCATGTTGATCATTAATCTTATTTAACAAAACCAAATTTTTTTGATGAATTGGATATTAATTGTTGGATAATAAGAATATAATGAGTATTAGGAACATTTTATTATATCCTTATGATGTCATTTGTGTTTGATAGACCCAACCATTACTAGAAATGATATTATTCCAATGGAGATAATAGTTCCCCCACATCATCTTCGGGATCTAAATATATCCCCATACAATATCCTCAATATCTTAATTCTGATTCAAATTTTATTTTTAAAATATTAAGTACATATAATTAGTATACTAATAATAAGAAAAAATATGAAGATGAAGAATATCTCTTAAACTACCTACCAGTATTCAAGGAAGGTGTCTCTACTATTGTAAATGAACATTGAATGATACATACAGATATGCGGAAAGATATATAGCGTAAATTAATCATTGTACCATGAAATCTAAATAACAATGAACATATGGATTTTTTATTAACTAATAATTTGATGAATTTTCATGAAAATATACTAATTTTTTTTATATTTTATCCTAAGTGGCTACCCATCACTTGGGTTTTCAAATAGAAAATCCTTGATATAAATACACATCTTTGAGAATGAATCCATCCCAGCATACATAAGAAGATGATAAATTTTAGAATGTCATAAAATAAATTATTATATAGGAAGTTAAATACCTAAAATGGATCACCAAAATTATCCCCAATAAGAATATGAATAGGAAAATCCATGTTTTCATTTACATCATAGATCTCTACCCTCATTGTCTGAAGGGGGATATCAGGGTCCAATCATAATGTTGTTAATTGATTTAACAATTGTTTTTTAATCTATATCCTTTATGTGTTATTTTTTTGGTTATAAAAAGTCCTTTATGGATATTGATGATGATGAGCCTATCAGCTATAGGGCATGCAAAGGGGTATACTATTATCGAGCAATAAAATTTTTCTTGAATAATATTAATGGCATATACCCTTGTTCTATATACCATATCTTCATGTACTTATTATTAAAGATAGGTAAATTTCATGTAGACTATTTTGTGGTAAATTAAATGCATTACTGTGACTATATCTCTAATATGGAGTCTATTTTCAAAAAACATCAACAACATGGATTTAAGATGCACCCTGTAAGGTGTGATTTATGGGTCAATTTGGGGAATGTCCTTAACTTTATAAAATTTCATTATTGTGTCAATGTTTACTCCAATAAAACAAATAAAATTCTAGAAATGATCCCCCTAAAAATCTCAATGTTTCATGTAGAATCTAATGATGTCTTGATTATATTTTCTACAAAATAGCCAATATCACATGAAAATTATTACTATTTATAAAAATGATGATATTTTGAGTCAACTATACATGGGATGATAATTTTTAGAATTATTTTAAAATTGTAAAATAGTATCTTCTACATCCATCGGTTCTAATTGCACTAGTTTAATGGAAGCCACTCATCCTTTATAATGTGACTGTAGTGAGATTACTTAATGCCCTATTTTCTCAGAAAAATGATACATGAATGGAATGAAGACTCTGTGATCTCAACCGTACTATGATTGTTATTAAGAATGAATATTTTGATATTAAGAAGAAATTAGTATAATTTATATTTATAATGTAGAAACCAAAATATTATTTGTAGCATCATGATGTTCATCTGATATCAAGTATTGAATTTCACAAGTGCATAATTAGTTGATTGATGTTAACCTAGAATATACCATAGTGATTAGTCATTATATAGTATTTTGATATCATATTTATGTCTTATTAGGTAAAAAATGCATAGGCATTATAAAATTTCCTCATAACACACATTTCCCTAGAATGTGAACTGATGGATATAGTGCTTCTGGAAGAATAAGTCTCTTCTTTTGATGAAACTCTCAAGATATGGGAAATGTACTTCAATGGTTTGTCCTAAATGTCGATAGTAATATGGATGGAAAATATAAAGATTAACAGTGTTCTATTAGGGATTTTATTCATCTCCCTATCATAAATGACTTTTCTATATTTTGTCCTACAATGGTAGGGTTTTACCAACATTGTGGCAGAATAACAATCCCTCATTGATGGTTTAGATATATGTATCCTACATGAAAATTAAGTGTGATTTATAATTGTTAATCAAGTAGGTAAATGGAGAATAAAACATTACAAAAGAATATATATCCATCTTTATAGAATATTCATGGTGGATAATTTATGAATTCCATTTGATCCAACACAGTCTCATGCATAACATTCATAGAACACCCATTCCGATATGTTGGATAATATCAGCACAATATTAATAGATCTATATTAGGATGATATAGTCATTTTCAAACTCTATCACCATGTGTTTTTTCTATTTATCAATAATGAAATGATGTATATTAATGAATTTATTTCCAACCGTAATCAAGGTGAGCCTATATCCTCACCAACTGATACCACAAGCTCATGGAAGTCTCAAATAATAGAGTACTTTAAATGTGTAATTATCCCATTAGAAGTGCTCAGAAGTAATAGATCTGATAGTTGGTAGAAATATTTAAGCATTACTATGGACTAATGTTTTAGAAAGTCCTTTAAAAGTGAGTTTTCTATGCAATTATCCTTAGATGTATTGAAGAAGGATACACCCTCACTACTAGGCTAGAAGTCCATGTCAGTTTTTGTGGTGATCAATAGTAATGTTCTAGGATCTTGGATTAAATTAAAATACATGGATGCTTCTAACCATTAATGATTCTAGACTATGTTTACTTCATGACTATTCCATTTTTTGTTAGATATGTGACACTTTTATCAGTTAAACTCTACAATTACTATACACCACTAAATGTAATTAACCATTTAATTTTTGGTGAATGATTTCATAGGGTTATATCTCCTAGTATGAAACAATGAGTCCAATTAAATCCTTTATTCCACTGATTTCTTCACCAAATGTATTAATGATATATTAATCAATGATTCTATAAAAAATTATACCATCAACTTAATAATGTCAAATATTATCCCTAGATTTTGGGTCCACCACAAAATATTGATAAATAAAGGAACTAGTTTAAAAAGATATGATTTAAAAAGTCTATATCAGAAATAATATATTTATTTTAACCATTCATCATGTTATCATTTAATGGAATATGGAAAGGTATAGGCTTTTAAGAAAACTCTGTCTATTATCCTTCATAAAATGGTGGTAAAAGGAAAAATTTCTTGGATAGATAAATTATTTCAATCTTCTTGGGCTCATCGCACCACAAACCACACTTCCTACAATGACCTATCATTTTTAAATGTAATTTTTTTCATAAAAAATGTTTTTATATTATATTTTATATATATTATATGAATAGATCCTATATAGAAATGAAACAAACATTAATTCATTAATAATGATCATTACAATATTCATTTTTGAAACCAATAAAAATTCCAAACATTAAAATTAGACAAAAAATATTAAATATAAAAGCTAAAATGAGAAAATATAGATCATCCAAATCGATCAGAATCATCACCCCAACAATAAACATTATTTTAATGATAAAAAATATTAGTAAGATAATCTGCATCATAGAAAATAAAAATATATAACCTTTTAGGAAATTGTATGGAATAATGATTAAATATGGATTTGGTATTTATAGAATGAATTATGACTGTTTGGATAATAATGTGACTATTGGAATAGGAAAATGACTATTGGGAAGAGTAACCTGACATTTATGAAAATATCTTGGTCAATGGAATAGTAATGAAACATCAAAATAATAAATGTTGATATAAATAATTTTTATCATGAGTAATATAAATTAATAAAAAAAATATAATGCCAAAAAATAAATATCATGATTAAAAAAGTCAAAGAAAATATGGCCACATTTATAATAAACTGTATTTTCAAGTAATTCATTAAAATCAAAATTTTTAAATTAAAACATTAAATTATCAATGTTATAAATATATTTTGAAAAAATGAATACTATTTTTGAAATTAGCATGTCAAAATTTTCCAAGGGTGAGTTTTCAGCAATTTCCTAATATAATTCAATTTTTGGGTGAATAATATTAATACAATCTTTCACATTACTGTTTAATCTCAAATTATATCATTCATGATGTAAAAATGACCGAATAATTTATGTAACTTTAGGTTCTTCCAAAATATTATAATTTTATTAAGTATTATTTTAAATACAATAAAATTAACTTCCAAACCTATAACACATTTTCCAAAACCAAAATTCAAAAGTGATTCCTTAAAATATAAATTTTTTCTTATTTCAGTATTCATTGTAAACAAATTAAGTGGATTAAAATTATAAATGAGATTAAAGTACTTAAACACTTATATTTTACTTATATATGAGATAAATTGTAAAAAATTCACAATTATTAGTTTTACCTTTGATATTGAATTTTATTTAATATTTTATTCTAAAAATACCTCTCTTCTCATGTATAAATAACTCTCTCCATATCCTTGAAAAAATACTTGACAATAAATTTAGAAAGACAAATTTCTTTAAAAAATGTTCCCTATTAATCCCTTAGATTCCTTATTCATGTGATGAATTAAACAAACTCCATCCATCAAGGAAGACTAGTATCATACAAGAGAATCTATACTAAGGAGTGGGTATCTTTTTTTCAAACTCTTCTCTCATCATCATCTTCTACTCTCTATATTCAACATTTCATTGAAAGTAAAATCATAGAAGATATAATTATTAATTATTTTAATGTTATATTAGTGATTTCAACCTTGTTTATAAATAATATTGTTGTTGTATTTATATTTTAATCCTCTTTTTGTTCATATTTGGAAAGTATTCCCTTTAATGGTCACCTAACCTCCAATGAAGACATTGCCCTATATTTTCATATAAAAACTTATGGATGTTTATTTTAAATTATTAATGATATATATATATATATATATATATATCATTATTCTATAATTAACTCTACAAATGTACAAATTACATTGAAAAAATAGTGAAATCGATGAAAAATGGGAAATTTTTAAGCGAAATATGATATTAAAAGGACTTAACTTTAGCCAAGGAAATTAATAAATATAATCAAATGACTATAATTTATAAATAGTGGTAAATGGGAAAATAATTAAATTCTATATAATTGTTTTATCAATCTTATTTTTATTACTCATGAGATATAAAATCAATGAAATAATATCAGATTTATGGTCATTGGATTCTCGATCCCAATTCCTTTTCTATTGTTTATCCCTATTATACATCGTTTTTTTATTTTATATTCTAGATATTTTATTAAAAATCATTTCACTATTTTCTCTTTTATTTTAGTCACATAAATCTTCCCATTATTATTTATAATCTTAATAGAAGGATTTTCCAAAACAAAAACTCTCTTTAAGACACTCTATTTACTCCTCTTGAGTTGTTTGTTATTCGTTCAAGAATTAAGATGTTTATAACAAATATTTATTCCATTATTAATTTGGGAACCCCAAAAAATTATTCTTTGATGAATTATTTATAAAAATATTATGAAACTCATTACTTTCCAAGGGTTATTTCCGGAATATGATTGTTATACTTTTTATGTGGAATGCCTGATTATGTAAATATTATGATGTGATTGGTGGTACCAAAAGTATATATCCCTATAATTCAATGGGTAATGTAATTTATCTCATTATATTATGTTTATTTTTCATTAACATGATTCAATCATTTTTCACAATGATAATGCTATGATTTTTGCACATATGTTATGTGTGAACATTAATCTAGCATTGTTCATTACTATGTGTGGTATTTGGGCACTATGACCTGATGTTTGATTTTTATGTAGGAACACATTCAATTAATTTCTCACATTTCCTCCCCATTATTATGGTAGTGATCCCATTCTTATAACACGATTATGATAATTATTCTCACCATTGTTATATTGTCCCATGTCTATTACTAATTCTAGATTTTCTTTCGATTTATTAGGATTTTCCCTCTCCCCTTTATTTGGTGTATATCCTCAGGTGACTACCTATGCTAAAGAGAAATTGATATCTTGTAATTGGATATAAAATAATTATTTTAATATTTATAATTGTTGTAACGCCCCGACCCTAGTTACCCAGAGTCGGTGAATTATTTTAATACATTGGCATGGTCAGAAGGGATCAAATCCTGAAAGACTGATCAGTTTAGTATCCTTATCATTCATAAGTTTTACATTGCATTATAAAATGAAAAATAATCAACATTTTATCCATTGACAACATTCATATCCATTATATTATCCCTACAAGTCAATAATAATATACTTTTTCACATCCTGGGAAAAATAAAACATAGAATGGGGTGAGCTCAGATGCTCAGAAAGGATAAAAATATAGCGGAAACATTCATAAATAAGAATATACATTTAAGGAAAAGAATAATTCTAAAACACAAGCTTTTTAAACATTAAATTATGCATAATATGGCTAATAGAAATAAAATAATTCCATTTACTTATTCCCATGGATTTTCTACTTGTCGAATAATCACATGAAATATCAATAGCCACTTTCTTAATGATGGAATGCATAATGACAGACATCATACCCACATAGTCATGGCCTTGTGCCAAGACTACAAATAATATTAGTTAAAGGACTTGTGCCAAGACACTAGTTTTCTTCCTGATATATACCGATGCATTGAGGAGATATAGTATGCTCCAACCATCACTTACTAAGACCAATGCATTCCCCATATGAAAAGATTTAAACATAATATAAACATTCGTATTAAAACTAGCATACAAAATGTCAATAATTCATCCATAAACCATGAATGGTATAAAAATAACACATCCATAGTCAAACATATCACAAAACCTTCAATTACATATGGAAGATCTGTTTCATAATAAATCAACTTCAAACAAGTATAATATTCAGTAAAGGATGTTAACATAGTTGAAAATGATCAGTAAAACTTTTTGAGTGAAATACCCCTTTTTTAATGAAATCATTTAAAAGTCACACAATTTTTAAAGGAATAAATTTAAAATATATTTTTGAATAAAAGTGTCCCATACCACTTTGAATCTTTTTAAAGGAATTAACACTTTAACACATTCATGCCCATATAAATAAATCCTTAAAACCATTTTGAAATGATCGACATTAATGAGAAAGATTTATAAGAATAAATATTTAAAACATTTTAAATGATATTTTAGATAAAGAGTACCTTAAAAATAGTCCTTTTGAATTTTTTTTAATAAAACATGGACATGGATAATAAATATTTCCCAAAAAATACTTACACATAAACAATCTCAGATAATAATGAGATTGAGGAATTAACCCTTACCCTATACTTTTCCTTAGTCGATAGTATGTTAACCTCCTGTATAATAGTTAAAACATTGATATTAAATTATACAATAACTATATACATAATTATTATATCATATATTATTATTTAATAAAGATTTTGTTAATAATATTTTAGTAGTATCATCGTTTCAGGTGTAAACTGATTCATTTTCCATTATATGATTTGTTACGTAAGCCATATTTGTTATGGATAATATGTATTTGATTCATTTGAAGAATGATATAATGTTCCTAAAATTTATTTTTAATCATAAAATGAAAATTATTCTTGAATGATTACGATGGGGAATGAATCTCTTCGCGTTTGTGGAGATGGTAATCCGTAAGTATGCACGAGTGACAATATCATTATATTGATGGTGAAATCATATGAAATTTTATGGTATATCATATATACATAATAATTAACATGTTATATTTATTATTTACAATAGTTATACTAATTATTATAGACTTCTAAATAAGGAAGTGTTTGAATAACAAACTACACCACGACGTGGAGACAGAAAGCCTTACGTATGCACGTGTGGTGACAATCAAATATATAGGATATATAGAATAGAGAATATGGTTATACCTTATTTATAATAACATAACAGTATGTAAATGGTACTAGAGTTATTATTTTGGTATGTAAACAACAAAGAAAGAGGAAGTGGAAGAAGAAAATCACTTGAAAGAGGTTGGTGAAATTATTACCTCTTCTTAGAGTGTTTCCTTTGGTTTGATCAAAAGGGATCCTTGGGTTGACTATATGATCAATGTAAGGCCACCATCTCGAAGGGAGGGATGTTGGGAGGAGATTTGGTTAGAGTTTGGTTGATACAAATGGATTTGGAGGTATGAAATTAAGAGAAGAAGATGTACCATTTTATAAGAAAGGTGAGGGTCACTTTTGGAAAAGCTTGAAATATTATATTATAATAAAATAATTTACGGTTTCAAATTGCACAAAAATTATTTATTTCTATGATAAGGTGGGTATGGATCAAAAACCACTCTGCCGATAGGTTTTATAAAGGATTAGGTCACCATATTACCCTTATATTTTAGATTTATCCTTTAGTTAAATAGTTTATCTTTTACCATGTATTCTTGTATTATTATAATAAATTGATAATAACCTTACAATACAAAGCCAAGATAAACTCACATGGTTCATTAATGACATACTAATAATTATATAAGTTCATTGGAAGAACTATAGAGGTTTAGGACTATTGTAAATTTTAATAATATAATATTTATTGTAAATACTCATTTATGTCAATTTTAACACTATTTTGTATTTGGTTTTTGTGAAATTCATCAAAACTTTATTACTTCGAAAAATATAAATTGAATCAACCCTAACATGTAATTTTCAACTATAAAATTCGTTTATATCATAAAAATATTGAATTTATATTTATTTTAAATATTATAATACCATTTATTTGATTCTTTCATTAATAAGGTAATTACTGCATCATCATTGTGTCATAAATAAATTTGATAATTTAATTTATAAAAACTATAAATAAAATAATATTATGTTGTAAATACTTTTATATTTATAATTAATATTTATATTAGAATTTATCTTATGTTTAACCCTATATTAAAAATGATTTAGTATTTAAACTTTTAATTTAACACTTTTAACAACTCTTTAAATAAAATAATAATAAATTTTCTATTCTAATCCAAGTGAACCAAAGAGGATCATATTTTATTCCAAGGATTTTTTTTTTCTAATTAATATTATCCAATAGAATTTGGTCATTTTTATGGTAACTATAATATCATTTTTAATCATCATTACACTATTTAATTTTAACCATAGTAACTAAAAGTCAAAAGATACTATTTAAAAACAATTATTTTCATCTTATTGAATAACATTTACTTACTGATATCATCCGAGTCTCTTGGAATTTTTAAATTAAATTCATAGAAGACTTAAAATTATGTTTTATGCAAATTTTCAAATGCTCATAGAAGGTTGGAAAAAGATAGTAAAAAGTTCAATAAAATTTTATACATCTAATTTTATTATAAATTGACTCCAATGAATTAAATTCAACATATATAGTTATTATGTATCTATTTTTTCTGAGAATAAATTATATTAAAATAACTAATTATTTAAATAAAATGTTAGTTTTAAATAATAACATGGTGTTTTTCACTCTTCATAAAATATTGAATGATTTTTAGAAAAATACCAAAAAATCACCCTAAGTTAATTTTTATTTTATAAATTCAAAAATGAACTTTATTTTACCAAATTAATATCATATAAATTTCATTAATTAATTTGAAATTTATTTTCATTGTCCAAAACAAAAATCGGGTTTAAAAAAAAGAAAAACTATCAAAAGAGTGACATGTGTTTATGTCAAATTTAAATGTGAAATTACTTATAATGACCTAAATTGTATTAAATGATAAAATTATTATCTAATAATACTTACAAACCATTCAAATGCATAATTTAACACTATTAATTATTTTGATTAAAAAAAGTTGTTTTCAATTAAAAATTATTATTTTTAACTATTCATCAAAATAATAAAGTTATCAGAAAAGTACCAAAAATTTATCAAAACTAAATTTTTATGTCTCGTTTCTAAATGATAATTTAATATAAAGAAATTGAATATATAAAAGTTTCAAATATTGTTTTTGAAAAGGGTTTGATTTTAAAATTGCGGTAAAATTGCATTTTCTGAAAAATACATCCTTTATATGAAAAATTGAATTTGTTATTATGTTATGTCTAATAAACACATAATATGGATGTGAAAATTATATGGAATATATAAAATTTAAAATTTAGTTAATATTATTTATAACTGCTTTTTAATGGCTACTTTGGTATGTCGTGGTGTAGTTGAACTCAATGTTGCATGTAGCACAAGTTATCGAATTACATTAAAGAGATAACCTACTTCTAATTCTTTGGGCGTTACATTCTCTCCTCCTTCAATAAATTTCATCCTCGAAATTTGAAATTTTTCCTTGAAAAAAAAGTATAAAATTAGAAAAATACCAGTTTGGAAAACCCACATCGAAAATTGGATTAATGAAATTTAGTTTTAATAAGAGGGAAAGAGAAATGAAAATGAAACAATGAAATTATGACCTCGATTAGGAGAATATTGGAGGAAATTAGAGACACATAATTGGAGGAAAAAAGTAAATATTTATAGTTAGTGATTGAGGTCATCAATCACAAATAAGTGTAAAATTGAGGGCCTCAAAGCCATCAATCTATGATGATTCAAAATATCATCGGTTTGACCAAACATAAGATGTTAGGATAACACATTTTTAGTTTTAATAACCCTTCCCTAATGTCTGAGTATTAATTTACTCATAGAATAAGAGGGAAAAGAATATATACTTCACAATTAGAGTTTCATCTTTCCACTAATTCCTACCACAAAATCATCATTCACTCTAAATGATAATAGAATTCAAAAATATTCTATTTATCATAATCATATAGGGTTCCAACAACAATTAATTTATAATTCATTTGCCATACTATTTAAAAAAACTATATTATACAATCTAGGACATAAAGTAGGCCAGTGGTAGGTGATGTACCTTTGTCGCCCTTCAGTATTAGGTCCAAGTCTCACAGCCTTGCCGGATGCGACGGGTTGTCGCCCGACCTCCGGGTTGCCCATTTTATAAAAATCCAAAAATAATCTTAAGAAATGATTTAAAATTAATAATAGTGTCCAATGTCAAACTTAATCCATTCCAAATTTAGAATTATCCATAATACTTCTGTCCAGATTCACAGTCCAAAATATATAAGGAAGGTAAACACAACAAAGATTCATTTTTCCATGTAATAACATGTCAATACCTTCATCATGTATTATTTTAAAACATGGTAACACCATGAATTAACATAAAACCTTATTGATTACATTCCTTCTCCCTTATTCTTTATAGAATACTGGATATACTCATAATATCAAAAAATGTTGTAAAACCCAACAATTATGGAATAAAAAAACATTAATTAGTTCCAAAGTAGTCAATAATATCCAATATAATTTATCCAAATCAATCATCTCTTATTCCAAAATAAATACCTCAGTATCAGGACCATATTAATGTTTATCTTTCCTTCAACCATGTATTTTCCAAAAATTTTAACTTGCTATTGAGCCACTTTTATTGGTACCAAACAATCTTAAATCCTTAATGAAACAGTACAACAGTACAATCCTTATGTACTCTATAATTCTTATAACATGTACATCGTTAATACAACAGAAAAATGACATAATTCTTTAATATCTTCATAAGAACACTAGTCATTCCTCTTCATCTACGGTAGTATCATAATTTGATTATTATCCAACATCATCATTTGAAGTATACTCTGATGATTTGGACATTGATTCACATAGTGTTCCCACTCATTTGAGATGAAGCATTGTACATTTGAAACCTTTTTTACACATTAAATCACATACTTGGTGTCTTTTTTTCACATTTATAACAAAGTCCCATTCCATTCAAGAATTTACCTAGGTTATTCTTTCCACAGATATCACATATGGGAAAATCCATCTTTCCCTTATTCCCTTTATCCATCTTTCTCTCAACCATCATTTTCATCTCTATCTTCCCTTAAAATCCATAGGACCCAGAGAGTTCTTTACTTATCATATTCACACGTGATACTAATTTTTAATATGATTAGAATACGTGGAAGATTATTTCCCTTATAAATGTTGTCTTAATACCATGAAAGATATGATCCTTCTTGCATGTTTGGATCACGCGTGTTTTTGGAGTTCTCATTCCATCTAATGGGCACCATTTATGAACAATAGAATATACTAGGTTAGTTTATGAATCACAATGCATAATTGCAAACTTGTAAAATACCTAATGTAAATTGAAAAGAATATCCATATAATCTATAATCATAACATGTTTTATTTGAAGAAGTATTTACTCCTAAATCCTTCATATTGGCTTGTAATGAAAAGGTGAATTATCCTAAGCATATCCCCTGGGAGTGTCGTAACCAAGAGTGCAGCAAAGCCCATTATCGTTTACTACGATACCTCGGGTCAATCCCGAAACTCATTGTCAGTGTTTTAACTCCTAGGTACATCTGTTCTAGATCCTCCTCTACCTGCTCGAATCCAGACAGATATGTATTGCTTGGAAAATACACAAAATCTCTACATTAAAAAAAATTCTAAAATGTTCTTCTATACTACTCATCAAAGATTGTCTTAGGAAAATGTGATCTAATTAGAGTTTATCTAAATCTAGTTTCCATTGTTTGTACTAAACATTATCTGGTACTTACTATAACACCCCAACCCTAGTTACCCAGATTTGGTCCATTATTTTAATACATTGGCATGATCACAAGGGATCAAATCCTGAAAGGCTGATCAGTTTAGTAGCCTTGAAATAAAAGATACATTCAAAAGTTTTACATGACATTATATAATGAAAAACAACATCAACATTTTCTCCATTGACCACATTCATATCTCTTAGACAATCCCTACAGGTCAGTCATAACATACTTTTTCACATCCTGGGAAAATTAAAAAATAGAAATGGGTGATCTCAGATGCTCAGTAAGGATAACAATATAGTGTAAACTTTCATAAATAAACATAAACATTTAAGGAGATTTATAAGACTAAAATATAATTCTTTTAAACATAAACATCTGCATTATATGGCCAATATAAATCAAATAATGTCATTTACATATTCACATGGATATTCTTCGATTCAAATAATCATATGTAATATCAATAACCAATTTCATAATGATGGAATTCATAATGCTAGACATCATACCTATATAATCAAGGCCTTGTTCCAAGATTACAAATAAGACTTTGTTAATAAATTGTTCCAAGACACTAGTCTATCTCATGAGACCTACCGATGCATCAAGGAGCTATAGTAGGCTCCACCCGTCACTTAATAAGTCCAATGTATTCTTCATATGAAAAGGTTTAAACATAACATAAACATTCATATTAAAAATAGCATATGAAATGTCAATAATTTATCCTTAAACCATGAATGGTATAAAAATAACACATCCACAATCAAATATATCGCAAACCCATCAATGGAATATGGAAGATTTGTATCATAATAAATTAACATCAAACAACTATAATATCCAGTAAAATATGTTGACATAGTTTAAAATTATCAGTAATTTTTTTTTGATTGAAATAACCCTTTTTCATGAAATCATTTAAAAGACATACAATTTTTAATCGATGAAATTTAAAATATATTTTTTAATGAAAGTCTCCCATTCCACTTTGAATCTTTTTAAAGGAATTGGAATTTTAAAGTATTCATGTCCATATAAATAAATCCTTAAAACCATTTTGAAAACATGGGCATTAATGAAAAATATTTAAAACATTTAAAATGATTATTTATTTAAGGTGTACCTTAAAAAAATACTTTTGAAAAATCTTTAATGAAACATAGACTTGGATAATAAATATTTCCAAGAAAATACTGACACATAAACAATCTCAGATAATAATGAGATTGTGGAATTAACCCTTACTATAACATCCCAAGTAAGTAATGAATAATATATATTTTTATCTATGTCTATTAATGATTAAGATAGTGTTTTAGAGGCTTAAAATGAAAATAAATACAATCTTATACATGAGATACACTAATATTCTTAAAAGATTGTTTTACTACCTTTTGATGGAAAACCCTTTTTAAATCAATATTTTGAAAATTTTATAATCTATATTTGTCAAAATAAACATATTCATTATGATTGGGGGATTTAAATTTACATTGGATAAATTTTTGGTATTTTTGTGACAATGTTCATTTTTTAATGAATATTGAAAAAATACTGCATTTTACATCAAAACTGCTTTTTCATTTAATTTAATTATATAGTTAAATTATCCTTTTAATTGGTCTTAAAGTGTAATATGAATATATCTTAACCATTTAATCCAATGTTCGTCATTAGTATTAATTTCACTTTGGAATTGGTTATAAACTAATGCCAAACTTTTCATAGATATTGTTTCAAAAAAACCCACTATTGGTTTTGACAAAGAGAATTATTTTTAAATCAATTACTGAAATTTATGTGTTTGGAATTTGGTAAAATGGATTACATATTTGGAATCATAAGGTACAAATTATGTAATTAAGACTCTTTTATTTTTGGACATTATGAATAGTAACGATGGTAATTATATTTAATTATCTTGATTAATGAGTAATCGGGTTGTTAAAGATAATAAAATGATATCATAATAATACAAAAAGACCACAACATGTGTACTAAGGCTACGAGTTGTCTCATGGCCGACCATTTTATGCCTTGTTCCAAACTTGGGGGCCCCATGGAATCACTTTTGTGAGAAAGTGACTTTTTATCTTTTTATTTTTAAAGAATGTTAAATGTGACAAAGAATGTATCACCTAAGTAAAATATTTTTAATTTTGTCTAAATATATGATCTTTTGGACTATAAATATTAATTATAATGATAAAAATATTTCAAAAATCATAGTATTTTTTTCATAATTTTTATACTTTAAATAAATTAAATTATTTATGACATCATGATGATGCAGCGATTACCTCATTAATAAGGGATTTAAATAAAATGAAATGATAATGTAAAATCTATGACCTAAACATGTCCATAACCAATTGGATGGGTGGATTTAGAACCCTTATCACATTACCCTAGAATTATATCAATGTGGGACCTTTTGAATCCGAAAATCATTTTCAAATAAAGTAACATTTCTTTACTTTCCAAGAGTGCCCCTCCTCTCCTCTTATAAAAGGTCCCACCTCTACCTCTTTACAAACACTCCCAAAGCCTTTGGCTCGGCCACAACCTGCCCATTTTTTCTCTCCACATCCCTATCCAACTCCTTAAAGCCTCACTTTGGGCAGAAGTCTTCCCAAGGAAGCCTTTGAGCTCAAACCAAAGGGAGTTACCCGATTTTAAGGTAATGTCTTCACTTGAGTCCTTTTGTTTTATTTTGCTTCTCCAACCCCCTAAAATCTTTTTATTCATTTATTTTGTAGCAACTCTAGTATCTTCAATATACTAGGATGTTTTTATAAAAATTATTCGAGCTACAATTACACACACCTACATTTAATGGATAAAGGACATTCTGTTTCCGTGGATGGTGAATTTATGCCTCCTGAAATGATGATTATTCAACATTCTTTTAACACCTTCAGAGGTGGCCATTAAGATGTCACTATATTTATATATGATATATATTATGTTTATGTTTTCCTTAAGCTTCTTTATTTTTCATTTTGGGCATACCTTTATGGTTTCCATTATGGGTAAACGCGATATCTTCATTTAAGGAAGTGCGGACTACCGCCCCCTCAAAGTGATTTGATTCATTAAATACCATATGTGGGACTTATAAAGGATGGAACTATGATATTATATATGATATTATACTGGAATTATAATATACCTTTATATCATTATGATTCAATTCTATAAAATACGAAATAGAAATGAAAGTAGCATTCATGCGTACGTACGGCTTACCGTCTCCATGAATGGTGCATTTCATTTCTTACCTATAAATGATTATGTAATATTATAAATGCTTGTATATACTGGATATATATGATATATACATCATGATTATAATTCTGGATATAATGGATACATGAAAAACTTTTAATTATAAAGGGTTTATTTTTGACTCAAGTACCAATGATCGTTAAAACGACTGTTATTAACTTAAATAATTACATAGTGTTCATGACATAGAAATAAGTGATATAAAAGGAATAATGAACTTAAAAAAGGTTCTTAATAAAGTAGAAATTAACTCAATTTTATTATTCAAGACATTAAAGAACGATCGAGTCAAGTTAGACCCGAGGTATGGGACTTCGTCTCAATCTCCTTTCATTGAGGCATATTTTGTTTTATACACAACCTTCTTTTATACGGTGTATAAACCACTTTTACTTTTACGTTTATGAAAAAGTAATATTTTTTATACGAAGAGTTTTACTAAACAACAAAAGGGAATGTTTTTGTCGTATGTATGCGGCGACAACGACTTCTCCGCCGCCGTGACCGTTATTTGAGTTTCGGCTTCCTCTACAAGCCATAACTCATTTTTAAAAGAAAAATAAATACCATGTTTTAATTTTATTTTATTTTTGTATTGAAAATGGTTTTCATAATGTTTTTATATCAATGTGCTGTATTGATATCTTGTGATTGAAAGGTGGAAATGTTATGTTTCCTTTATGCATGTTTTATGTGATAAGATTATGTTGAGGTTCTTGGGCATTATTATGAAGATAGGTGGTTCCGTGATAAACTAAGGGCGGGTGAGCCCGATATAGCTCTCCAATGCATTGGGTAACGTGAAGGAGTGAAACATTAAGGTTTCTCCAAAGATATTTCGGGAATATACTGTGATGGGTATTCCAAACATAACCAAGAGGGTTTCTCCCTACGTAAGAATGTTATGAATGCCTCAAGTTACCTTTATGTCTTATGATTTCTATGATTTATTCATGATTTGATGAGGTATATTAAAGTGCTTATGTTTTATGGGTAAAGTATGATTTCATTATTATGAATATATGAACTCATGTTTCCTTTCCATATTTTTATATCCCTTACTGAGCTTTTTATGCTCATCCCAAGTTTTTTTAAATTGTTTTTCACAGGTCAAGGGAAAGGTACATGATATGATGATAGTGTCAAGGAAGTGTCAAGAAAGAATCCATGTTTTATTTTAAATATGTTTCCATTGATGGGAAAGAAGAATACTATCTTTATGTAACCACTTTGTTTATATTTGGAATGTAATTCATGTTTTATGATCTAATTCTCTAAAACTCTAAACCCGAAAAGATCCTCAATGTGTAATCTTGTAATAACTCAAGATTAAGTAAGGTTTAAGGCTGGGGCCTTATAGTTGGTATCAGAGGTCAGTTTAGATAACTTTAGGAGTTAGAATTCTATTTAATGATTATCCAATTTTTTTTATGGTCAAATTGAAGTGATATAGTATTTGAAGATTACCATGTTGCTTCATATAAGACATGTTTGTTCAGAATGGTTTTCCGCAAAGGAAACATGGAAGCAGTGCTAGGAAGGCATGCAGAAGGAAATAACCTTTCGAATCAGCATCCTGAGATGGTCGGAATTGGAACTGAACAGTTTGTTGCAGTAATGGTGCAGTTGACTCAAGAGATAAATGGCAGTCGTATCCATACACGAGATCAGTTAGATCAACCGTAGAGGAATATGTCAGTGGTGGAACATTTCATGAGGCAACATCCCCCATCATTCAGAGGATCATCTGACCCTGTGCTAGTTGAAGGGTGGATTAAAGCACTAGAGAATATTTTCGATGTCATGTGGTGTTCAGACAATCAAAAGGTTAGTCTTGCTATTTATCGTTTGGAGGGTGACGCAGATCAGTGGTGGTCGATGGTTAAAAATATCAGGGACACTGATGAGATTGATGCTCTCGACTGGGATGAATTCAAAGGTATGTTTCTTGGAAAGTATTTTCCTAAGGCTTTTCGACTTAGGATGGAAAAACAATTCTTGGAATTAAGGAAAGAGGAAGACTCAGTGGATACCTATGAATAAAGTTTCACTCGATTGGCAAGTATTGCTCCAAATTTTATTTGAAGACCGCGTCCCGTACAAGATATGGCCATTATGAATTTGTAGTAATGTCATTTGGGCTAACCAATGCACCTGCTGTATTCATGGACTTAATGAATAGAATTTTCCATGATCTCTTAGATAAGTTTGTGGTGGTTTTCATTGATGATATTTTGGTGTTTTCTAAAAGTAAAGAGGAGCATGAAAGACATTTAAGGGTTATCTTGCAAACCGTAAAAGAAAAGAAAATGTATGGAAAATTCAACAAGTGTGAGTTTTGGTTGCAACAAATTTCTTTCCTTGGTCACATTGTTTCTAAATATGGGATAACTGTTGATCCTGCAAAAACAAAAGTTGTGGAAGACTGTCCAAGACCCACAAATGTAACTGAGATTCGTAGCTTCCTTGGTTTGGCAGGGTATTACTGAAGGTTTGTTAGAAATTTTTCACGGTTATCTAGTCCAATGACTATGCTAACTCGGAAGGGTGTTAAGTTTATCTGGACAAAAGAATTTGATGATTGTTTTCAGGAATTGAAAAGAAGATTGGTGAATGCTCTAGTTTTGGCACTACCTTCCAGGAATGGTGAGTTTGTTATATACAGTGATGCTTCATTGAAAGGACATGGTTGCGTCCTAATGAAGAATGATAAGGTAATTTCTTATGCTTCACGACAGGTGAAAACTCATGAGGTAAATTACCCTACACATGATTTGGAATTAGTTTCTGTTGTTTTCGCTTTAAAAATTTGGAGGCATCATTTGTATGGAGTAAAGTGTGAAATATATACTGATCACAAAAGTTTAAAGTATATATTCACTCAGAAAGAGTTAAACATGAGACAGAGGAGATGGCTGGAATTAATCAAGGATTATGATTGTACAATTAATTAACATCCGGGAAAAGAAAATAAAGTGGATGATGCTTTGAGTCGAAAAAGTAATGCTTCATTAGCAATGTTGCGTTTGGAACGTGATCCTTTGGTTAAGGATTTGATGAACTTTGGCATAGAAGTTGTCGGTGCAGGAAGTTCTTCTGTTTTGTTTCAGGTATCAGTGAGATCATCTCTATCAGATAGAATCAAGTAAGCACAGAAGCAAAACAGTGAGTTGCAGAAAAAGGTAGAGCTGGTTTAGAAAGGTAAGTTGCCTGAATTCAACATTGATAATGATTGTGTTTTGAGATTTGGGAAGAGATTGTGTGTGCCTTGTGATTCACAGTTGAAGAGAGAGTTGTTATGTGAAGCTCATAGTTCTCCGTTTTCAGTTCATCCTGGCAGTACTAAGATGTACAGAGATCTGCGAGAGTATTTCTGGTGGGATGGAATGAAAAGAGATAGTGCTGATTTTACTGTGAAGTGTTTGACATGTCAACAGGTTAAAGCAGAGCGGTAGTTACCTAAAGGGATGCTTCAGCCTTTACGAGTTCCAGAGTGGGAATGGGAGAATATATCCATGGACTTTTTTGTGGGATTACCGAAGACATCTCGAGGTAATAATGCAATCTGGGTTAATGTTGATTGCTTGACTAAATCTTCTCATTTCCTTGCTATACGAGATACTTTTTCCCTAGATCAACATTCCCGTTTGTATCTAAAAGAGATAGTCAGGTTACATGGAGTTCCCCTCTCCATTGTATCTGATCGTGATCCCAGGTTCACTTCTAACTTTTGGAAAGGCCTTCAGAAGTCGTTGGGTACTGAATTACATTTTAGTACAGCATTTCATCCTCAATCAGAAGGGAAGTCAGAACAAACAATTCAGACCTTAGAGGATATGCTACGAGCTTTTTCGATGGATTATCAGGGAAGTTGGGACCAACAACTTTCTTTGGTTTAATTTTAATATAATAACAGTTTTCATTCCAGTATACAGATGGAACCATTTGAGGCGTTATATGGGAAGCGGTGTCGAACTCCAGCTTTCTGGGATGAAGTGGGTGAAAGGAAGTTGATGGGAACAGAATTGGTAGAAGAGATGGCATAAAAAGTTCAGCTGATTCAGAAACACATGAGAACATCTCAGAGTAGGCAGAAGAGTTATGCAGACAACATGAGGAAGGTTCTAACTTTTGAGGTAGGTGACCATGTTTTTCTTAAAGTCTCACCATGGAAAAGTGTGATGAGATTTGGTAAGAAAGGAAAGCTGAGTCCAAGGTTCATTGGACCATATGAAATTCTGGAGAGAGTTGGATCAGTTTCATACCGAGTGTCTTTACCTCCGATTTTATCTCAGGTACACAATGTTTTTCACGTTTCGATGTAGAGAAAGTATATGCCAGATCCATCTCATGTTTTGAGTCCAGAGGTAGTTCAGCTGGAAGAGAACCTATCTTATGAGGATCAACTGGTCCAGATTCTTGACCACGAGGAGCAAGTGTTACGAAATAAGGCGATTAATCAGGTAATGGTTTTGTGGAAAAACCACATGATGGAAGAGCCAACATGGGAATCCGAAAATGCAATGAGGGATAAGTACCCCCATTTATTCGAGAAGTAAATAAATTGCGAGGATGAAATTTTCTAAAGGGGGGAAGGATGTAGCATCCCAAGTAAGTAATGAATAATATATATTTTTATCTATGTCTATTAATGATTAAGATAGTGTTTTAGAGGCTTAAAATGAAAATAAATACAATCTTATGCATGGAATACACTAATATTCTTAAAAGATTATTTTACTGCCTTTTGATGGAAAAACCTTTTTATATCAAACTTTTGACAATTTTATAATCTATATTTTTCAAAATAAACATATTCATTATTATTGGGACATTGAAATTTACATTGGATATATTTTTGGTATTTTTCTGACAATGTTCATTTTTTAATGAATAGTGAAAAAATACTGCATTTTACATCAAAACTGCTTTTCCATTTAATTTAATTATATGGTTAGATTATCCATTTAATTGTTCTTAAAGTGTAATATGAATATATTTTTACCATTTAATCCAATGGTGGTCATTAGGATTAATTTCACTTTGGAATTGGTCATAAACTAATGCCAAACTTTTCATAGATATTGTTTCAAAAAAACCCACTATTTTTTTGACAACGAGAATTATTTTTAATTCAATTATTGAAATTTATGTGTTTGGAATTTGGTAAAATGGATTACATATTTGGAATTACAAGGTCCAAATTATGTAATTAAGACTCTTTTATTTTTGGACATTATGAATAGTAATGATGGTAATTATCTTTAATTATCTTGATTAATGAGTAATCAGGTTGTTAAAGATAATAAAATGATATCATAATAATACAAAAAGACCACAAAATGTGTACTAAGGCTACTGGTTGTCTCATTTCCTACCATCAGATGCCTTGTGCCAAACTTGGGGTCCCCATGGAATCACTTTTGTGAGAAAGTGACTTTTTATCTTTTTATTTTTAAAGAATGTTAAATGTGACAAAGAATGTATCACCTAAGTAAAATATTTTAAATTTTGTCTACATAAATTATCTTTTGAACTATAAATATTCATTAGAAATATAAAAATATTTCCTACATCATAGTATTTTTTTCATAATTTTTATACTTTAAATAAATTAAATTATTTATGACATCATGATGATGCAGCGATTACCTCATTAATAAAGGATTTAAATAAAATGGAATGATAATGTAACATCAATGACCTACACATGTCCAAAACATATTGGATGGGTGTATTTAGAACCCTTATCACCTTACCCTCAAATTATATCAATGTGGGACCTTTTGAATCTGAAAATCATTTTCAAATAAAGTAACAATTCTTTACTTTCCAAGAGTGCCCCTCCTCTCCTCTTATAAAAGGCACCCACCTCTAACTCTTTACACACACTCCCAAAGCCTTTGGCTCGGCCAAACCCTGCCCATTTTGTCTCTACAAATCCCTCTATTACTACTTAAAGCCTTAAATTGGGCATAAGTCTTCACAATGAAGCCTTTGAGCTCATACCAAAGGGAGTTACCCGATTTTAAGGTAATGTCTTTACTTGAGTCCTTTTGTTTTATTTTTCTTCTCCAACCCACTAAACTCTTTTTAATCATTTATTTTGTAGAAACTCCAGTATCTTCAATATACTAGGATGTTTTCATAAGAATTATTGTAGCTAAACTTACACACACCTACATCTAATGGTTAAAGGACATACTGTTTCCGTGGATGGTGAATTTATGCCTCCCGAAATGATGATTGTTCAATATTCTTTTAACACCTTAAAAGGTGGCCATTAAAATGTCACTATATTTATATATGATATATACTATGTTTATGTTTTCCTTAAGATTCTTTATTTTTCATTTTGGGCATACCTTTATGGTTTCCATTATGGGTAAACGCGATATCTTCATTTAAGGAAGTGCAGACTATCGCCCCTCAAAGTGATTTGATTCGTTAAATACCATATGTGGGACGTATAAAGAATTGAACTAGGATATTATATATGATATTATACTGGAATTATAATATACCTTTATATCATTATGATTCCATTCTATAAAATACAAAATAGAAATGAAAGTAGCGTTCATGCGTACGTACGACTTACCATCTCCTTGAACGGTGCATTTCATTTCTTACCTATAAATGATTATGTAATATTATAAATGCATGTATATACTGTATATATATGATATATACATCATGATTATAATTCTGGATATACCAGATACATGAAAAACTTGTAATTATAAAGGTTTTATTTTTGACTCAAGTACCAATGATCGTTAAAACGACTGTTATTAACTTAAATAATTACATCGTGTTCATGACATGGAAATAAGTGATATAAAAGGAATAATGAACTAAAAAAAGGTTCTTAATCAAGTATAAATTAACTCAAATTTATTATTCATCACATTAAAGAACGATCGAGTCAAGTCGAACCCAAGGTATGAGACTTCATATCAATCTCCTTTCATTGAGGCATATTCTGTTTTATACACAACCTTCTTTTATACGTGTATAAACCCCTTTTCCTTTTACGTTTATCTAAAAGGAATATTTTTTATACGAATCATTTTACTAAACGACAAAAGGGAAGGTTTTTTCGTACGTATGCGGCGACAACGACTTCTCTGCTGCTGTGACTGTTATTTGAGTTTCGGCTTCCTCTACAAGCCATACCTTATTTTTAAAAGAAAAATAAATACCATGTTTTAATTTAATTTTATTTTGGTATTGAAAATGGTTTTCATAATGTTTTTATATCAATGTGTTGTATTGATATCTTGTGATTGAAAGGTGTAAATGTTATGTTTCCTTTATGCATGTTTTATGTGATATGATTATGTTGAGGTTCTTGGGCATTATTATGAAGACGGGTGGTTCTGTGATTAACTAAGGGCAGGTGAGCCCGATATAGCTCTCCAATGCATTGGGTAACGCGAAGGAGTGAAAAGTTAAGGTTTCTCCGATGAGATATAGGGAATATAATGTGATGGGTATTGTAAACGTAACCAAGAGGGTTACTCCCTACGTAAGAATGTTATGAATGCCTCAAGTTACCTTTATGTCTTATGATTTCTATGATTTATTCATGATTTGATGAGGTATGTTAAGTGCTTATGTTTTATGGGTAAAGTATGATTTCATTATTATGAATATATGAACTCATGTTTCCTTTCCATATTTTTATATCCCTTACTGAGCTTTTTATGCTCATCCCATGTTTTTTTAAATGTTTTTCATAGGTCAAGGGAAAGGTACATGATATGATGATAGTGTCAAGGAAGTGTAAAGAAAGAATCCATGTTTTATTTTAAATATGTTTCCATTGATGGGAAAGAAGAATATTATCTTTATGTAGCCACTTTTTTTATATGTGGAATGTAATGAAAGTTTTATGATCTAATTCTCTAAAACTCTAAACCCTAAAAGATCATCAATGTGTAATCTTGTAATAACTCAAGATTATGTAAGGTTTAAGGTTGGGGCCTTATACATACCTTGTACTTTTCCTTAGTCGATGGTATGTTAATCTCCTGTATAATTGTTAAAACATTGTTATTAAATTATACAAGAACTATATACAGAAATATGATATCATATGATCCTATAATATGGCTTTTGTTAATAATATTTCAGTATTATCATTGTATCGGGTGTTAACTGATTCGTTTTACTTTATATGCTTTGTTATGTAAGCCATGTTTATTATGGATAATATGTATTTGATTCATATCAAGAATTATATTATGTTCTTAAACATTATTTTTAATCATAAAATGAAAAAAATTCTTGAATGATTTCGATGGGGAATGAATCTCATCGTGTTCGTGGAGACAGTAATGCATACGTACACATGAGCGACAATGTCATTATATTGATGGTGAAATAATATGTAATTGGAAGATATAACATATATAAGGAATAATTAATATTTTTTATTTATTATTTACATAATTTATACTTATTATTATACCCATCCAAATAATGAAGTGTTTGAATAACAAACTGCACCACGACGTGGAGACAGTAAGCCTAACGTACATACGTATGGTGACTTTGTAATTTATGGGA
Organism: Viscum album; assembly: GCA_963277665.1. Taxonomy (NCBI): domain Eukaryota; kingdom Viridiplantae; phylum Streptophyta; class Magnoliopsida; order Santalales; family Viscaceae; genus Viscum; species Viscum album. Next base: position 29,122,268 of record OY728164.1, on the reverse strand, counting down.
CGTATAGAATAAAAAATATGGTTGTAATATATTTTTGATAACAACATAGTATTTATAAGGTAATTTAGTTGTTATTTTAGTATGTAAACAACAAAGAAAGAGGAAGTGGAAGAAGAAAATAACTTGAAAGAGGGTGATGAAATTATTACCTCTTCTTCGAGTATTTCCTTTTGATTTGATCAAAAAGCCTCCTTGGGCTGGATTTTTGATCAACAAAAGGACTTTAGATCAAATATAGGGATGATGGGAGGTGATTTGGTCAGGTTTTGGCTGATACAAATGTAATTGGAGGTGTGAATTTAAGAGAAGGAGAAGTACCCTTTTATTAGATAGGTGAGGGCCACTTTAGGAAAAGATGGAAATATTATTTTATAATAAAATAATTTTCGGTTTCTAATGGGTCAAAAATGATTTATTTCTAATATAAGGTTGGTATGAATCGAAAAATACTCAACCAATAGGTTTTATATAGGTTTAGATCACTATATTAACCGTATCTTTTAGATTTGACCCTTAATTAAATAGTTTAACTTTTACCATGTATTCTTGTATTATTATAATAAATGGTTAATAAAGATACTATAAAAAGACAATAAAACCGTAAGTGGTTGATTAAATACATAACTATCATTATATAATTTATTTGGACGACCATTATATATTTAAGACTATTATTTAATTTAATTAAATAATATTTGTTTAAAAAAAATCATATATATCAATTTTGACTCTATTTAGTATTTGGTTTTTTTGAAAGCCATAAAGACTTGATTACTTCAAAAAAGATACATTGATTAAACCGTAACAAGTCATAATCACCTAACAATTTCTTGTATGTCAAGAAAACATTGAAATTATATTTATTTTAATACTTATAATACCATTTATTTGATTTTTTCATTAATAAGGTAATTATTGCATCATCATTTTTTCAAAAATAAATTTAATTATTTAATGTGTAAAAATTATAAATAAAATATGATTATGTATAAAATATTTATAAATTTCTAATGATCTTTTATATTCGAATTTATATTATGTATAACCCTATATTAAAAATGTTTTAGTTATTAAATGCCTAATTTATCACTTTTAACTCCTCTTTAAATAAAATAATAATAAATTCCCTAATATAATCTAAGTGGACCAAAAGGGATCATATTTTATTTCTATGGTTTTTATTTGTCGAATTAAAATTATTCAATAGAATTAGGACATGTTTTAGAGTAATTATAATATCATTTTTTCTCTTAATTACCCTATTTACTTTTATCCGTGGTAACTAAATGTCAAAACTTTATATTCACCAAAAATTAATTTCATCCTATGGAATCAAATTTTACATAAAAATATCAACTGTGTCTTTAGGATTTTTAAAATTCAAATCACAGAAGCTTAAAAATATTTTTTATGAAAATTTGAAAATGCTCCTAGAAAGTGGGTCAAAGACGGTAAAAAGTTCTATAAAATTATATACATCTAATTTTATTATCAAATGACTGTAATGAATTAAATTAAACAAATATAGGTATTATTTATATATTTTGACCTAAAATAAAATAAATTAACATAAATAATTATTTAAAAAAACTCGGTTTTAAACAGTAACGTAGTGTTTTTCACTATTCATCAACATTTAAAGTTTTCGGAAAAAACCAATAATTTACCCTAATCTAATTTTGATATTACGAATTAAAACATGAATTCTATTTTACCAAATTCAAAACATAGAATTTTCATTAATTAATTTAATATTAATTCTCATTTTCAAAACCAAAATGTGTGTTTTTTAAAAGTAAAAACTTTCAAATGATCGACATGCGTTTATGTCAAATTTAAATGTGAAATTACTTATAATGACCTAAATTGTATTAAATTATAAAAATTTAATATAATTATATTTTCAAAACATTAAAATGAATAATTTAATAATATAAATTATTTCGATTAAAAAAAGTTGTTTTCAATTAAAATTTTGTATTTTTAACTATTCATCAAAATATGAAATTTATCAGAAAGGTCCCAAAAATATACCCAAACTAAAATTATATGTCCCGCTTCTAAAAAATAATTTATTTTCATGAAATTTAATATATAAAAGTTTCAAATATTATTTTAAAAAAGGGTTTGCAATAAAAAGGTGGTAAAATTGTGTTTTCTGATAAACACTTCCTTTATCAGAAAAATTGAATTTGTTATTATATTATGTCTAAGAAGAAAATAATATGGATGTTAAAATTATATGAAATATATAAAATTCAAAATTCAGTTAATACTATTTATAACTGCTTTTGAACGACTAGTTTGGTAAGTCGTGGTGCTCTTGAACTCGGTGTTGCATGTAACACAAGTTATCGAATTACTTTGAAGAGAAACTGTACTATGAAATGTTGGGGTGTTAAATTATCCCCTCCTTCAGTAAATTTCATCCTCTAAATTTGAAATTTTTCTTTGAAAATAAGAGGTTAAAAATAGAAAAATACTTTTGTGGAAAACTCACAACAGAAAATAGGTCAATGAAATTTAGTCATAATAAAAGGGAAAGAGAAATGAAAATGTCAACACCAAATTCTGATCACGATTATGAGAATATTAGTGGAAATTTGAGACACATAGGTAGAGGAAACATGTAAATAATTATAGGGAGTGATTGAGGTCATAAATCAAAAACAAGTGTAAAATTGAGGGCCTCAAATCAATCAATCTATGATGATTTAAAATATCATCGGCTCAAAAAAACGTAAGGCATTAGGATAACATATTTTTGGTTTTAAGAACCATTACCTAAAGTTTAAGAAATAATTTATTCATAGAATAAGAGGGAAAAAATATACTTCACAAGTAAAGTTTCACCCTTTAAATAATTCGTACCACAAACTCATCTTTCACCCTAAAAGATAATATAATCCAAAAATATTATATTTATCCTAATTGTGTAGGGGTCCAATAATAATTAATTTATAATTAATTTGTCAGACTATTTTAAAAAACTACAACATACAAACCAGAACATCAAGTAGGCTAGTGGTAGGTGATCCACTCTTGTCACTCTTCGGTTATGGGTTCAATTGTCGCGGCCTTACTGGATGCGACGGGTTGTTGACTGACCTCCAGGTTTTCCTCTTTATAACAACAAAAAAATAATCTTAAGAAATGATTTAACCTTAATAATAGTATCCAATGTCAAATATAATCCATTCGAACCTTTAGAATTATCCAAAATACTTCTTCCCAAATTCACAGTCCTAAATTTATAAGAAAGGTAACCACAATGAAGAATATTTTACCCACTTAATAACATGTGAATACCTTCATCATTTATTCTTTTAAAACACGTTAACAAACTAAATTACCGTGAAACCATATTGAGTACAGTCATGTACCCTTATTCTGTATAGAATACTAGTCATATACTTTATATCCAAAAATGCTATAAACTCCAACAATAATGGAATAAAATTACCATTAATTAGTCCAAAGTAGTCAATAATATCTAATATAATTTATCCAAATCAATCATCTCATATTAAAAAATCAATACCTCAGTATCAGGACCATATTATAGTTTCTCTTTCCTTCAACCATGTATTTTCCAAAAAGTTTAAATTGCTATTAATTCAATTTTCTTGGTACTATGCAATCTCAAATACTTAATTAAATAGTACTGCAGTACAATCCTTATATAATCTATAATTCTTATAACATGTACATCATTAATAAAACACTAAAATGGAATAATTATTTAATATCTTCATAAGAAAACTAGTCATTATTACTTCATATATAGTTGTATCATACCTTGATTATTATGTAGTATCATCATTTCAGGTATACAATTATGATTATGAAATTTATTCACGTAGTGTCCCAAATCCTAGGAGATGAAGCATTGAACATTTGAAACATTTTTATTACCCTTTAAATCACATACTTGATGTCTTTTTTTGGAAACTTGTAACAAAGTCCCATTCCCTTCAAGAATTTACCAAGGTGATTCTTTCCACAATTATCACATATGTGAAAATCCTTCTTTCCCTTATTCTCTTTATCTATCTATATCTCAACCATCATTTTCTTCTCAATATTCCCTTCAAAGCCATAATACTCATAGAATTATTTAATTATCTTATTAACACATAATACTATTTTTTTATATGATGAAAATACATGGGTTACTATTTCCCTTTAAAATGTTGGCTTAATCCCTTGAAAGATATGACCCTTTTTACTCTTTGGATCATGTGTATTTCTGGATTTCTCATTCCATCTACTGGGTATGATTTCTAAACAATTTCATACACTAGGTTAGTGTATGAATCACAATGCATAATTGAAAACTTGTAACCAATTGTTCAACAAGGCCCGTTGTCATGTACTAGGATGCCTTGGGTTGAGCACGGAACTCCATGTCGTAGTTTTCACTCGTAGGTACGTCGGTTCTAGATCCTCCTTTACCTGTTCGTATCTAGATAGGGATGTATTGCTTAGAAAATACACAAAATCAATACATTAGAAAAATTCTATGAAGTTATTCTATACTCATCCTCAAATTTTATCTCAAGGTAACGTGCTCTAATAAGAATTTATCTAAATCTAGTTTCCAAGGATTTTACTAAACTTCCTATAATACCAACTGTAACACCTTAACCCTAGTTACCCAATGTTGGTGCATTATTTTAATATATTGGCGTGATCACAAGGGATCAAATCCCAAAAGACCAATCATTTTAGTACCCTAGGAAGTACTAGATACATTCATAAGTGTTACATTACATTATAACATGAAAAACAACACCAGCATTGTCTCCATTGACCGCATTCATACCCCTTAGACTATCCCTTCATGTCAGTTATAATATACTTCTTATCATACTGGGGAAAATAAAACATAGAAAGAGGTGATCTCAGATTCTCAGTAAGGATAACAATATTGTAGATACTTTCATAAATAAGAACACACATTTAAGGCAATATATAAAACTAAAACATAGCCCTTTTAAACATAAAATTCTATATTATATGGCCAATATAAATCAAATAATTCCATTTACTTATTCACATGGATATTCTAATTTTCAAATAATCACATGCAATATCAATAGCCAATTTCATAATGATGGAGTGCATAATGCCAGATGCCTTTCCCACATAGTCAAGGCCTTATACCAAGACTACAAATAATATTTTTCAAGGAATTGTGCCAAGACACTAGTTTGTCTCATGAGACCTACCGATGTATTGAGGGGTTATAGATGGAACCACCCGTCACATACTAGGTCCAATGCATTCCTCATATGAAAATATTTAAACATAACATAAAAAATCGTATTAAAACTCACATATGAAATTTCAATACATTATACATAAAAATGAATGTTATAAAAATAAGACATCCATAGTCAAACATATCACTAAACCATCAATACAATATGGAAGATTTTTATCATAATAAATCAAAATCAAACAAGTATAATACATAGCAAAGGATCTTGACATAGTTGAACACGATCAGTAATTTTTTTGAGTGAAATAACCCTTTTCATGAAATCATTTAAAATTCACACTATTTTTAAAGGAATACGTTTAAAATATATTTTTGAATCAAAGTTTCCCATACCAATTTGAAACTTTTTAATGAAAATAACATTATAATACATTCATGTCTATCTAAATAAATCATTAAAACCATTTTGAAAACATGGAAATTAATGAGAAAGATTTATAAGAATAAATATTTAAAACATTCAAAATGATGTTTTACTTAAAGAGTACCTTAAAAAATCCTTTTGAAGACTCTTTTATGAAACATGGTCAGGGATAATAACTATTTCCCTGAAAATACACACACATAAACAATCTAGGATAATAATGAGATTGATGAATTATACCTTACCTTGTACTTCTAATTAGTCGATGGTATGTTAACCTACTATATAATAGTTAAAAAATTGTTATTAAATTATAAAATCACTATATCCATAAATATGATATCATATATTATCCTCTAATATTTCTTTTGTTATTAATATTTCAGTAGTATCATCGTTTCATGTGTTAACTGATTCATTTTCCTTTATATGATTGGTTACATAAGCCATGTTTGTTATGGATAGTAAGTATTTGATTCATATCCATAATTATATTAAGTTATTAAAACATTATTTTTAATCATAAAATGAACATTAGTTTTGAATTATTATGATGGGGAAAGAATCTCATCGCGTTCGTGGAGACGGTAATCTGTACGGACGCACCAGCGATAATAATATTATATTGATGGTGAAATCAAATATAATTGGATGGTATATCATATATAAAGAATCATTTACATGTTATATTTATTATTTACATTAGTTATAATAATTATTATTCCAATCCAAATAATGAAGTGTTTGAATAGAAAACTGCACCATGACGTGGAGACGGTAAGCCACACGTACACACGTATGGTGAAATTTTAATTTATAGGATGAATAGAATAATGAATATGGTTGTAAAATATTTATAATAACATTATTGTTTGTATAAGGTAATGGATTATTTATTTTGGTATGTAATGAAAAAAGAAAGAGGAAGTGGAAAATAAACAAACTTGAAAGAGGGTGGTGAAATTATTACCTCTTCCTCGGGTGTTTCATTTTGATTTGATCAAAAGGGTTCCTTGGGTTGGATTTCTGATAAATTTAATGCCTCTAAGTATAAGGGAGGGATGTTTGGAGGATATTTGGGTAGATTTGGTTGATCCAAATGGCATTTAGGTGTGAAATTAAGATAACCGGAGGTACCCTTTTATAAGAGATGTGAGGGTCGCTTTAGGAAAATCTTGAAATATTATTTTATAGTAAAATAATTTTCATTTTCCAGTGTCTCAAAAACAATTTATTTCTAGGATAAGGTGTGTATGGGTTGAAAACCAACAACAAATAAGTTTTAGAAAGGTTTAGGTCACCATAATAACCTTATATTTTAGATTTAACCATTAGTTAAATAACTTTACTTTTACAAGGTATTCTTGTATTATTATAATAAATGGTTAATAAACATAATATAAAAATACAATAGAACCTTAATTGGTTCTGTAATTATATAAATATCAATATATAATTTCTTTGGCAGAACCTTATATTTTTAAAACTATTAAATAATTTAATAATAAAATATTTCTTTTAAAAAAACTCTTTTATGTCAATTTTAACACTATTTAGTATTTGGTTTTTTTGAAAGTCATAAAAAATTTCTTACCTCGAAAAAGAAACATTGAATAAACACTAACACAACATATTCACTTAGAAAATTATTTTATGTCATAAAAACTTTGAAATTATATTTATTTTAATATTTATAATACCATTTATTATATTCTTTCATTAATAAGGTAATTTTTGCATCATCATGGTGTCATAAATAAATTTAATTATTTAATGTCTAAATATTATGAATAAAATAAAATTATGTAAGAAATATTTTTATATTCCTAATTAATACATATAGTTTAATTTATCTTATGTGTAACCCTATATTAAAAAAGGTTTAGTCGTTAAACTTTGAATTTAACACTTTTAACTCTTCTTTAAATAAAATAATAATAAATGTCTTAATCTAATCCAAGTTTACCATATAGGATAATATTTTATTCCTAAGTTTTTTTTTTATCAAATTAAACTTATCTAATAGATTTAAGACATATGATAGGGTAATTATAATATCATTTTTACCCATAATTACCCTATTTACTTTTAACTATGGTAACTAAAAGCCAAAATTTACAATTCACCAAAAATTATTTTTATCTTATGGAACCATATTTTACTTACTTATATCAACCATTTCTCTCGGATTTTTGAAATTCAATTCACAAAAGTTGTAAAATTATTTTTTATGCAAATTTAAAAATGCACCAAGATGGTGAGTAAAAGACGGTAAAAACATCAATAAAACTTTATACATCTAATTTTATTATAAAATGACTCCAATGAAATAAATTGAACATATATAGGTATTATGTAACTATTTTTATGTAAATTTAAATAAATAAAGATAAATATTTATTTAAATAAAATGTTGATTTTAAACAATAACGTAGTGATTTTCACTATTCATTAAAAATTGATTGTTTTCAGAAAAATACCAAAAATTAACCCTAAGATAATTTTGATATTCTGAATTAAAAAATTATGTCTATTTTAAAAAATTCAAAACATATAAATTTCGTTAATTAATTTAAAATTAATTCCAGTTGTCAAACCCATAAAGCAGGTTTTTAAAAAGTAAAAACTATCAAAAGATTGAAATATGTTTATGTCAAATTTAAATATGAAATTACTTATAATGACCTAAATTGTATTAAATGAAAAAAATATATACAAATTATACTTCCAAACCATTAAAATTCATAATTTAACAATATAAATTATTTCGATAAAAAAATTTGTTTTCAATTTAAATTTAGTATTTTTAACAATTCATCAAAATATGAAAGTTGTCAGAAAAGTACCAAATATTTATCCAAAAATTTTTTTTATGTCCCTATTCTAAAGAAAAATTTAATTTCATGAAATTTTATATATTAATGTGTCAAATGTTGGTTTTAAAAAGGGTTCCCCATTAAAAGGTAATAAAATTTCATTTTCTGAGAAATACATCCATTATCTGAAAAATTGAATTTGATATTATATTATGTCTAAGAGACACATAATATGGATGTTTAAATTATATGTAATATATAAAATTTCAAATTTAGTTCATACTATATAGAACCACTTTTGAACGGCTAGTTTGGTAAGTTGTGGTGCATTTGAACTCGGTGTTGCATGAAGTGCAAGTTAGTGAATTACATTGAAGATATAAAGTGCTATGAAATATTGGGATGTTACCATTGTTATTATGTATAAGTGATGTGTTGTTATTAATTTTCTTAATATACTAAACATTTCGATATATGAATCTATAACTATTATTTTTTTACATATAAAATTATGTAATATTCTTTAAAAAAAGAAGTGTCACTATAGTTGGTATCATATATATGGTTTAGTTAATTTTGGAATTAGAATTCGGAAAAATCATTGAAAACCCTTAGGATAAGTATAATTATATTTAACATTCCAATAATATTTGTTTTAGAAAAATTAAATACATAGAGATCCCATAAGTTATTCTTTTAGTGTTAATTAGGGAAAAAAATAAATTTATTAGTCATGTTTTTTATATTTTTTTTATTAAAAAAATTATATTTTAGAAAATGGTATGAACAAAGGGAAATATTCCAACAACCCATTTGAGGAAGAATGAAATGATTTTATAAAAACAATACCCTATAGCATCTAAGGCAATGTTCAAAACATTATGTAAATGATTACCTAGATATCCAAGGATATTAAAAAACTAGACAACATGGAATTTCCTCCTCCATAAAATAAGGGGAAAGTGGCCATTGAGCCTCTTATGTGGAATAAACAAAAAACATTTAGTATATCTTCATATCCACTTGTCACCGAATAATGGGATAACTCAATAAGGAATATATTTTCTCTAATAAACTATCTTAAAGGATAAGGTGGATCTGGATGTTTATCATTTATATGGATAATTTTATTAGGGGTGGGAATTTATAAAGAACTCAAATACAATGGATGAAATGGAATATATGAAGTTGTAATACTTTACAAAACATTCATAGAAAATAATTTCCTTAAACTATTTGAACAAATATTATGGGCGAATCTATAGAACTGATGTAAAAGGAATGTTAAACAATCATAGATTTTAAGAAAAAAATCAAAATTATTTCAAGATATGCCTAGGTTTTTTATTTACAAGGATATAAAAATAGATGGATATTTAGTTGTTTAAAAATAAACCTTTGAAAGGAACTATCCATCGAAGACATGATTTTTTTTTGAAAAAGTGCTTCAATGTTCTATCAAATTAGAGATGGATTTTATAGAACTATAACATGGTTATAGAGATAATAAAAGAATAACGGTGTTTAAATATAGTGGGTAAAATGAAATAGGATGATTTTATATAGAATGACCCACACTTCAAAACTAATAAGAGAAAATTTATGTTAATTATCTCAAAGGGACTTGGAAATGCATCAAGTATGGGAGTAAAGGCCACCAAGCTCTTGAATATTAAATAGACCCCAAAAATATGACTAAAATTATGGGGAAATGAAAGAAACCTCCTAATGAACCACCCATGGTTCAATGATTCAACTATATGGGAAAATACAATTATGCAAGCCAGTGCACTAAACCATGGGTCCTTGTGAGTTAGTGTGAGAAACCATCTAAGCCATAGGAGAAATAGAAATGTTATTCCCTTACAACTAATGATGTGGATATTGAAAGTGATGTTTTATAAGTTAAAATTCATATTCACTCAATAATGGAAAATTATTTATTTGACTATAGTTTTACACATTATTTTCTATCCTCAAAGTTTTCTAGAACTATTGAATCAAATACTCAATACATTGAAGTAGAGATATCTATAAAAACACATACTGGTGTGATGATTTCAACCCATGTGTCTGAATCTTCTCATGTCATAATATGTGGGAATAACCTTCCATTAAATTTCACAATCCTCCCCTTTTTGTAATTTTATGTCATAATGGGCATGGATTGGTTCTTATTACACAGAGAAAACATCAAATGTCAATAAAAGTAAATATCTTTTCATATTCATAACTATCCCTTTCTCCACTATAAATGCTTGGAAGATCATGAATCTACATTTAGAATTCCATTAATGGTGTGTTTTTCGATACCATGTGAATAATTATACATTCCAAAAATGATTGATTAAAATGAAGGTATCAACCTTGAGTGAATTCCAATTATGAGGGAATACACTATTGTATTTCCTAAAGAGTTACTCAGAATTTCCCTAGATCAGGAGTAAGATTTATCAATATAACATGTACCTTGAACCAATCCTATATTTAAATTATCATATAGGATGGACATAATAGAAATTAATGAGTCAAAGAATATGAAACAATATCATTTTTGGAAAAGGGTTTATAAACCCTAGTGAATCGCCTTGGGGTGAACTGATGAACTTTTTCAAGAAGAAGGATAGATCAATGTGGTAGTGTATCAATTATAAATAGATAAATAACATCAATATAAATAAAAATTATCCTCTACTATGTTTTGAAGAATTGTTTGATCAACTATGAGTGGATTATTACATATCAGAGGTGGATCTTTATTTTGGATATTGTTAGTTGAAAATGAAGTAGGATGATATTTAGAATACATCCTTCTATATATGGTATTGTAACTATGAGTTTAGTCTGGGTTGTATGTAATGTTTGAAGCCTATGGGATATGAATTCCAATGAGGCCTACGAGCCCTATAATGATTACACCTACGGGCCTTGTAAGGGTTCCACCTCACCCCTTGAAATGTGGATTATCAAAAATCAATAAAAAATGAAGGCCTTCGGGCCATTGGATGAGGGAACATTAATAGAACCTTAAAAGACAAAATAAATTAAAAAATGGACCAAACCCACTAGTTTCATGGAAATATATATTCCAACATTTATATGGTACAACCACTGTTTTTTGAGAAATTTATCATCATTTTCAAGCTCAATAACTAAATTTAATAAAAATTTGGTAAATTGTGTCTCTATAGAAGTCTGTGAAGAAATATTTGAGGAGATAATGAGGAGGATGATCACTTCACCTGTACTCACACTACCAAAAAGTGGAGAAGGTTTTAAATATACAGTGATGGTTTAAAAATGTATTGGGTTTTTTACACATGAAAAATTGAAAATTATATAGAATATTCCAAAAGATAATTGAGGATCCATAAAAAAAACTACTTGATTCATTATCTATAATTAAAACCAATGGTCTTTCCCTTCATGATTTTATGAAACTATCTCTTTGGTGAGAAGTGCGACATATATACTATAAGATTCAAAGTTATATATTCTAAATGAAGGAGAACATCATGGGTCCTAGAATATGGTTAGAGATAAAAAAGGACTATAATTTCACTATTAACTACCATCTGGGAAAGGTAAAAATGGTTTATGATTATCTTAGATGAAACAGATATGGTATTTAATCCATAATGTGGATTGATAAATACCATGTATTAATGGATATGAAATTGGTGGATTTGGAAATCATAATGGTAGGGAATACAACCAACCTCACCGAAATGATTTTTGAACCATCTTTCCAAGAGAAGATCAACGAGGCATAGAGGGATGATATTGAGGTTCAATTAAGGTTTAATTTTTTAAAGGAAGGGAAGATACATGAGTTACACATTAATGAGGATGGTGTCATTTCATTTTGAAATAGACATTGTGTGCCTCCATCACGTGAGATAAAGAAGTATCAATTGAATAATTTAAATAGCTCAACATTTTCATTATATCCTAGTAGTACCAAGATGTACCATGATCATAGAGAGATATTTTGTAGGGATAACATGAATAAGGTGATTTCAGAGTATATCTCAAGGTGCTTGTTATATCAGTAAGTTAATGTTTAGTGAAAGAAGACAAAATGGACAATGAAATAATTTCATATACACATATGGAAATAGAAGAATATCTGTGTAGTATTTTTCAATGGTCTCTTAATTACATCAGAAGAAAACAATGTGATATGGGTTATGGTGGATCAACATAACTAGATAGCCCACTTCATTTCCATTCAAGAAGATTTATCACTTGAACAACTTGACAAGATATATTTTAAGTGGTTAGGATACATGGTGTACAACTTTTTATTAATTCTGATTATGATCCAAGTCCCACATATAAATTCTTCAAATTTCTCAAATATTATTTATGTACTGAACTTAATTTCCGTACAACCTATCACCCACAAACTGATGTCTAATCTGAAAGGACTATTTATACAATCTAGGATATACTGATAGGTTTCTCAATGGAATTAAAAGGAGTAAGGAATCAACACCCCCATTTTTTGAGTTCCCATTCAAAATAATATTCCACAAAATTATTAAAATGGATCCAAATGAATATATATATGGCAATAAATTTTGAAGCCCTGTTTATTTGGATGAATTTGGTGATAAAAAGTTACTTCGATATCATCTTTTGAATTATATGAAAAAGAAGGTTCAAGATATCCAACAACATATAAAATCTTATTAGTTTCAGTAAAAAAGTTATGTCCAAAATCATAGAAGGTACTTGGTGTTTCATGCTTGATAAAAAAAATTCATTTGAATTAGTCCATGGAAGAGAGTTGTGCGGTTTGGTAAAAAATTTATTCTCAAACTTAAGTACATTGTCCCCTTTGTGATCTTTGATCATATATGAGTAGTGGCCTATCAACATGCACATATAAAAAATATGGCTCAAGTTTATGATGTGTTCCATGTATCAATCCGGAGAATGTATATTTATAATCGCTCACATGTACTATATTCAAATGTGGTATTACTGGAGAATGAACTCTCTTATGAAGAGCATTATGTGAAGACCATAGACCATATGACAATGTTTTTTTAAATAATAAACATAACCATGTAAATTTTAATTGGAATGGACATACGTATGAAGATGTAACAATTTAACCATATAAATCAATGAAAAATAAGTACCCTCATCTATTATCAACATAGAATATATGCTAAAATTTCAGGTATACAATTTCTAAATGTGGGAAGAGAGTAATAAAAAAGAGTTTTAAAAGGTAATTTTTAAAAAAAATAAATGTGTGTAATAAAATATTATATAATTATTACATTAAAAGAGAATATATAGAAACCAAAATCTCTTTAATTCCTTAGTAAATATCATTACATTAGTAATATATAAAACTAATGAAAATATGAAACATTGTAATTGGAAAAAATATAAAATAGAAAATAATATATGGGAAAATACTAATCACCCTAGTATTCTAGAATCATCACTCACATGAAAAATACTATATGAATTAAATGAAATAATATAAATCTAATAAAAATCATAGAAAATGATAATATATAAAAATATGATGAATTTTAGTGAATATTGAGTGATATGATGAAGTAGTATTTATAGGAAGTAATGTGACCATTTTAATAGTAACTTGACCAGTAAGAATAGTATCCTGACCATTGGGTATAATGACATTATCACTAGAGTAGTAATTTCACCTCAAAATAATATATTGTGATATAAATAATATTTATCATTTATTATATAAGTAAATATAAATAATATAATTCCAAAAAAATTAATATTAGGATAAAGAATATATATATTATTTAAGAAATTTTTTAATAAACTATATTTTATAGTATTTGGTAGAAATAATAATTTTTATATTAAGATTTAAAAGCACCTACATATGTTTTTTTTGAAATACAGAATAATTTTTTTAAAATAAATACATTGAAACTTGTAACAAAACCTACCCAAATAGCGTGGATCCCGTACCTCACTTTATTACATTGGAATAGATATAAGAAACAAATCCCAAAGGGTTGATCAATATAACAGTTTTGGAAACCATATTACGTACATGATCCTTACATTACAATAAAAAATATAAAATATAACATAGAGAATCCTTTGAGAACACCAATATTCTCTTAGATTAACCCTGAACTTTAGTCATAATCTACTTCATGAAATCTATGGGAAATATGAAACATAATAAATTGGTGAGGTCAAATGCTCAGTAAGGGTAAGCGTACAACAGATGTTATGTATAAATATGTCATAAAAAATATAGCTAGGTAAATAATTGAAACGTGTGCCATTTAAATATTCACATGATCTAGGAATCTTAACTGTGAATATTCTACTAGTCCAATAATCACATGGAATATCAGTTATAGTATTCAAAAATATAGAATCCATAATGCTATAAATATTAAACATATAGTTGAGTACTCAGCTAAGAAATTTGAAAATTAATGGGTAAGGCATCTAAAAAATTCCAATATTATTTGTCTCATAAGACCCATCGATTAATATGGAATGTGAATACCTTAACCATGAACCAATAATGGAGTCAAAAGAGAGCATCAACTGTAAAATTGTTCAGAAATATTGAATAAAATAATATATATGTTATCATAAAATATCATCCTCAAAGAATCATATTATTAAAAAATGGATATTGACATAGATGAAAATAATTTAAATTATTTCATTGAATTTGTTTTGTAGAAAATAGTCTTTAAACATTATAATGCTTCTGATTCCACTTTGGAAACTATTGATTATAATCCCCATCAAGGAATAATATTAATGGAATTTATAATATCAATAAAATATGTAGATTCATTATATAACATGTCAATGGATTATCATATACACCGCATAACCAAAATAAGTGGTTAATAATGTGTATATCTTAATGAAGTAAAATTGAGACGAGAAATCCCTTACCTTGATCATTCAATTAGTTGAATGTTCTTTAAGCTCTAGTTTATTTGTTTTAAGTATGTTATTAAATTATTTTAGAACAATAATCATATTTATAATATTATATATTATGTTCTTATAATATCTCATTAAATATTTGTTAACCATCTTCCATTATTTTCCCTATTTTGGGTGTTAATTTCTTAGTTTTTAGAGTATGTTTGGACTTTTTACTTATTGCTAATATTAATTAGATCATAATTTAATCATATAAATAATGTTAAATATGATTTTAATTTAATATATATTTATAATATATGTATTTATAATAATCCATAATATTTGTAGATATGATATGAAATTCACTGTTCTTAGATATGGTAGACTATATGTATGCATGAACATTACTTCCATTTATTTTCATATTTAAAAGAATGAAAATTAAATGATATAGATGTAAATAATTATTAATGTTACAAATTTATGTAATATAATAAAAATATTTTTATTTAAAATAATCCTTAATACATTTCATAAATATCATGAATGAATCACATCACATTGAGGAGGTGGTAGTTCAAATATCCACAAATGAAGTTGTCCTATTTGAACAAAATGGATATTATGAAGGTATTTTTTATATAATAATTATATAAGATTAAAGTAATCATAAATACCATATATATAATTTTAAAATATTGTTCCCATCATAATTTCCAACCATGGTTGGTGTTAATGGAAAACCAAAAAACATCATTTCATGAGGCAGTAGTTCGATGTACACAAGAATGGTAAGTTCATTAAACATTATAAAGAATTTTGTGTAACATTATGTTAAAAACCTATAATAAAAACATATAAATATATTTATTATATTTAGGTTATTTTATAATCATGTAATAATAATAATTGAGGTGGTTCAAGGAATAACGAAATAAAAATGTTCATGATGAGCGTTACATCTTCATTGGGTATCCCCTTATTTTCACAAAAGGTCTTTTTTTGGTTGGATTAATCCCCAAAGTAATTATTATAGGATTAATAGAGTTATGTTGGGAGTATACATTAATATTTTTTGGATGAATTCAATTGGTTTTGATGTTTGGATAAAATAGTATAAGATGTGCACTTTTATAGGAGATGGGGGGGGGCACTCATGGAATTCGTCAAAATATTAAATAAATATTAAATTAATTTTCTATTAAAAATGGGTCCAAATTGATTTATTTAGAATATAGTATGGGTCTGTATCTATATAAAATCTTAAAATTAAAATAATACAATGTTGAGAATTTTTTTAATCCTTATTTGTTTTGTTTTTACCCTTATTTAACCCTTTTGACTCGTTCCAAGATATAATGTAATTTACACTTTGAGAGTTAATATATTTACAATAAAATATCAAACAGCCAATAAATGAGTTATTGATGGAATTTTATGTCTTGAAATAATAATTTGTATTAAATTTATATATTGTATAAATTTTAAATCATTTAATAAAATATTATTTATTTTAAAATATCTATAATGTCAATTTTGAAAATATTTATTACATGGATTTTTAAAAATAGCATAATGGTAAGATAAATTCAAACCAAAAATTAAAAAAAATAATTGAAATTTAAAATTCATTTTAAAAATTATTTTATGCAATTAATCAATTTTAAATATATTTAATTTAATATTTGTATTATAATTTTTCAGATGGTCCCTTTAAATAATAAATTAGAGTATCATCATTGTACAAGACATTAGTTAAATAAATTTTCTCTAAAAATTAAAAATAAATTATCATGAAAAATATAAATATTTTATCTCAAAATGTATATTTATAGTCGAAAATTATCCATATATAGCCCCATATTAACAATATTTTACTTGTTAAAAACAAAAGTGTAAATTTTTTTAATTTTCGTTAAATTATTATTATTACTATCATTATTTCATTCAAGTGGCATAAAAAATTTAAAATATGTGATAAAATTATGATTTTAGTTTAATAAAATTAATTCAATTAAATTATTACATGTGTTAGGGTAATTTTATAATATCTATATTATTATTTTTACCCTTAAATTTGAGACTTACCTTTAAGCGTGTTAATATTTTTTTTAATAAATATACTATTCATAGTGTCCAAAGATAGAAGGGAAAGATATACATAATTTTGAATTATTTATTAAAAATATGGAATCCATATTTCCATATTCAAAACATAGAATTTGAAAATAAAAGTAATTAAAAAGTTAATCCCCTAGACAGGACGAAATAATGAGTTTTAATAGTGAAAAACATCCAAAATATTTAAATCATTTTCTATCCAAATTCAATGTGAAATAGATTAAAATTACATAAATTTGATTAAATGATAACTAATTTATATAATTAAAATTTGAAACCTATCAAATTTATAATTTAACACTCAAAATTCTTTTGTTGAAAAATCGGTTTTGAATTAAAAGGTAATATTTTTCACTACTCATCAAAAAATGAATCTTATCAAAAAAAAATTAAAAAATTCAACCAAATTAAAATTTAAAATTATTATTTAAAATAATAAGTTAATTTTATCGAATATAAATTATAATTGTTTCTATAACTAGGTTTAAAGAAAATGTGTCATCAAAAAGTGGTAAAAATGCCTTTCTAGAAAAATACTTATTTTATACATAAAATTGGAATTTTTCTTATATATTTCCTTTAAACATAAGGAATAAATTATAAACATCATATTTAATAAAACATATCTATATTTCATTAATATAATCCAAAAAGTGAGATTTTTTTATTTTAGTTGTATAAAACACACATGTGCACACATAAATTGTTTTTAAAAAAGCATTTTATTTATATTAAATTGATTTTTATTTTTATTTCTATTTAATAGGTAACGAATGGAATCAATAATATATGTTTATAAGTTAGGTAATTCTATTCATAACCACCAATTTAATGGTGAGGTGATAATTTCATTTTAAATAATAATATTAATAGTAAATCCCTGTTCGTTTAATATTAGTGTTGCATGCAATATAAGTTGTCAAAGATATTAAATTTAAAAATATACATACCATAAAACAATGGGGATTTAAAAAAATTCCCAGGGGTGATTTTTGGTACATTTACGAAGCACTTCAATTTATAGGTGAATAGTAAAAATACCGTTTTTAATGTAACCAATGTTTCTAAAATCACATCATTCATGATGTGATAATGAACTAATAATTTATAAAACAAGAGATTAAAATAAATTATTTAATTTATTAAATGTGTTATTTAAAGAAACTATATTGAATTTCCAAACCTAAAAATCATTTTTCAAATTTTGTAGTCAAAAGTGATCTCTTAAATTAGTAATTTTTTCTTTTAACCAAATTCCATTTTAATAAATTAATTTAATTCAAATTATAAATTGGTTTAAATTCCTAAAAATATTCTATTATTTATATATGATGTATATTTTTAAAAATTACCTATTGAAATATTTACTTTTGATGTTTTATTTTATTTAATATTTTATGTTTTTAATACCCCTCTCCTCAAGTATAAATAATCCCCTTCCCTCCCCTTGAAAAACAAATCCTCCCTCACATTCCAAAATAGATGTCGAGACCAAATATCATCTCTTAAAACATAACAAAACATATAGATATGCTGGGATAAACCAACTCCATCCATCAAGGATGTCTAGTGCAACACAAGAGAAGGACCACTAACAGAAGAGATGTTTTCTAAAAGTCTTCTCTCATTTTGTTCATCTTATCTTTATTTTACCAATTTCATTTAAAATAAAATCTTCTAATATTTAAGTATAATAAAATTTAGAAACATATTAATGATATTAAACAACCGTAAACAGTATATTTTTGATGTATTTATATTTTATAAATTGATTTCTTCAAATTTGGATAACATCCCCATTAACGGTCAGTTAACTACCAAAAAGTACATTTCCAATTATTTTATTATAAGATACCATATGGATGGGTATTATGAATTATTATTATATATTAATATATATATATTTATCTTCTATAATTTTTTCTACAAATTTATAAATTATATTTAAGAAAATAGTGAAATCGATGAAAAACATGAAATGATTACAGAAAAAATGATATCAAAATATCTTCCCTCTAATCAAGGAATATATTAAATATAATCAAATTACTGTAATTGGTAAATAGTTGTAAAAATTAAAATTATTCACTTTTCCTCATCATTTTATTGAACCTAATTATATTACTCCTGAAGCAGAAAATTGATGAAATAAACTGGGATTTATGGAAAAGGTATTCTCAAACCCAACACCATTTCTTTGGGTCATCCATATTTCACATCATTTTAAGTATGGATATTACTCTATAGTTCCATTATAATAAATTTTGTATTATTAATTTTTTTGGGGGATTTAAATGTTTCAACCATGATTTTCAAATCCCATTAACAGATTTTCCAAGAAACCTTTTATTTCAAAAAACATCTTTTACTCCTCATTATATGTTTCTTCTTCAGCAACGAATGTTTATTTTTATTCTAAATATGTTCGAATTATTCATTTTGAAACCCTATATTTCTATTTATTAAGTTATTATTTATAAAATCCTTATGATACCCATTCCTTTTCAATGTTTATTTTATGACTATGACTACTATACGATCTATGTGGCACTCTTGATTCTGTAATTATGATGATGTGATGGGTGGGCCCAAAATTATATGCCCCAAAAATTTATTGGATAATTTGATGTATATTAGAATATTATGTGTATTATGCAAGACCATGATGATATATTTGTTCATAATACCAAATTTATGATTTATGCACGTATGTTTTGTGTGAACGTGATGAAATATTTGATCCAAACTATTTGAGGTATTTGACCTCTAAGACAAGCTATTAAATTTTTAGTCATCTCCACATTACATTACATTTTCAAATATATTCCTCAAGATTAAGATGATTTTACCAAGGATTATACATGATTATGATTATTATGATCACCCATGTTCTATTGATTCACTTCTATTACATCTGCTAGATTTTCCATCCCCTTACTGGGCATTTAGCTCACCCATTTCTTTTATCTATATCATATAGTGACTACTTATACCAAGGGGAAAGTGAGATATTTTTAGAGTTTTAAAAAATGAATATTTAAAAAATGATTATGTTTTATTATGTACAAGTGATGCATGGTCATAATTTTCACAAGATAATAAACCTTTCAATCCTTGAATGTATATCTATTGTGTTGTTTATATTTAAAATGATGTAATTTTCATGTATAATAATAAGAAATACAATAATGCCAAATATATTACCGTATATTCACTTTTAAATGAGACAATGGGAATCCTTCCCATTGAGGTCCAATTTCCATTGCATCACACCATCATATGAAAAAAATTGTTTGAATACAAAATATCTTAAATCTGAGTTGATGACTAAGAATGGATCAATAATAAAATATTACACACTTTTAATAAACTTTAGATTCATAATAACTGTGTATCAAAAGATTTCAACAATAATTTTTTCCTACACTCATTCCTCCAGGAGATTTGTTGAAAAATCCAAAAACTTTTATGATTCCAAAAAAGAAACCAGTGAAGCTAGAAGCAAAAATGGATTGTCCATATGTGATACACAATTTATACTCTAGAAGATCCTATGACATGATCACAATAGAAAATGATTATATAACACCCACTACCAATTTAATATTTCTCAATATGTACATTACAAAAAATCACATTGGGTTCCTGAAGTCCATTTCATTTGAATTTATATTTCTCATAATATATCTATATTACATGATGTAAACATACAAGACAAATTATGCAATGCCTGATTATAAACTGCAAATAATATAGTCCAACTAAATGAATATAAATAACTACTAATTTTTTTCATATAATTATTACATTAAACTTTATATCCAATCTGGAATAATCTACATGATTCTAAACTACATTGATACATCGATCTTAGGATACATAGTTCGCTTGCATATGAGATATATCTATGTAAGAAACCATATAATATGCTTCTTTATTCATGAAACTATGCTAAGAAAATAAAATATTTCAACCTTTTCTAATTTCCATCCTTGTATTTGGGTTTTCTCATTCAAATAATATCATCTGAAGTATTTGTATTTGGATAGAGTAAACATTATTCCTTGTCACATGAAATTAAATATCATGACATATGGTCCAACATGCACTACCTTAATGTAATTTTGATGGTATACTCCATATGAAACATATCAATAATTCCCCTCCACAATGTGAGAAATTGATTTACATAGGGGAACACATTATTTATTTATGGATTCAATCCTTATGGATATACTACAAATTCCTAATTTCGTGGTTCACTTAAACTATGAAATTCTTTTCCCTTTTATAAGAATTATGTCAGGAATGATTCTTTCTAGCACAAGATATATATTGACACCAATAATTACAGTGAGATTACTTATCAATGAACTATATCTAGGTTTATTATTGTTAAATAAAAATACATATTGATTCATTGATCCCCCATCATAGGCTTGACTATAAATTTCGTCAACTAACAATTACTTATATTGTATAGTCCTTCATTCACATTGTGTCTTTATACATTATAATACTATTACTAATATTATATGGTCCTTTTATTCAAATTGGTTCTTTATACATTAGAACCTAAACTAAGGAGACATGATTTTTTCCTATGTACTATGTGTGGATTGATTCTTATTTCATTGATATATATTGTGATTTTTTGATTCTCTATCTTAGTCAAAGACACAACATTCACATCCATATTAGTTTTTTTTTCTGGGAATGTGGTTTTTCTTAATTCACATCATGTTTTATTTCTCCTCTCTCATGAGGGAACACATGCATCCCACTATGTACATGATCCATATCTCTACAGATAAAACCTTTATTTGAACTACATGTATCATTAATCCTATTATTCTGCGATATATAGTGATGTATAAACCATATATATTAGCCCCAAACTATAATTAAAATGAATCCACACTTCGTATTGGAATTTAAAACATCACCCATTCACTTGGAACTAAGAAAAATTATTCTCACTTCCAACATGAATGAAATCTACATAAAATCTTCCATATAAAAGTTCCTCAGCGTACAACCCTAAACTATATAGAACTTAAGTCATTGTTATATGTCATTCAACTTTATGACATATGGTTCACCATAAAATATACTACATAGAGAAGGAAGTTCTATGTCACCCCATGTTGTGAAATATCCCCTTGATTGATTCCTTTTATCATGGGAAATATTGTGACTCATGGATCTCCCATCATAGGCCTAGATACATATACATTTGATATCTAGATCCCCCCAAAATTTGGTCTTCTCATTCATGTTAGATTTTCCTCAATTGACCCTAATGTATGTGATTTTATGTGATACACATAGATAGATTCATATTATTTCAGGATAAGTAATAATTACCTAATAATATATATTTAAACTATCTAAAAATTTCATCCAGCCCTTGATGCTCGTCCTGGGTTGTACAGGTTGGGAGGGGAATGGGTTGTGGTCACTAGGTCAAGTCCCCATCCTAGAAATATACATGTATTTTCTTCCTTGTGTGTGTGTCAATTTCTTATGTGTACCCAATTTTGAAAATTCCATCTAAATCCATAACTCCATCAATGTGGTCACACCCCTATCTATTTCTTTTGGATTTTCCTTCATAGGTTCATCACCAAGTTGAAGCCTTTTCATTTTGTGCATGATCAATATCTATATAGAAATTCCTATTTAAATTCATCCTCATAAAAAACAATATAACAACTAAGTCCACTCAATATAACTATAAACAATATAGAATTATCCCCTATTGATAAGTGTTAGTATCTCTATAGGGGAATAATTGAGTACCTAATACAAATTTTGTTTAACAATGGATTACTTTAAAGTGACCTAAATGTTTTAAATGGTAAGGTTTATGAAAATAAGTAGTATGATATATATCTCAATATTTCTAAAGATGTCCCTAAATATTGATTAGTTCTCAGATGAAGAATATATATAATATTATTTAATCCTTTGAAATAAATTTACATGAATAAAATACTATATGAATACGAATTAAGATAAACTATCAAAGTATATATATTTTTTTTACAGTTAAAACTATTTAAAGTTTTAATGTGGAAATAAAGTAAAAAAAATAAAACACGGAACATAAAAATGAATACAAGATGTTCAGTCCCAAGTTGAGAGTTAGTCCTCTCCACATTGTGATCACCCACCACAAATAAGTTTTTATAAATTAAACTAGATGATCTATAACATAGATCATGTTTATAAACTAGTTTACAACTATCCATGTCACAAACAGTCTCTTCCATAGTTATTCATGGGAGTAAAAACAAACATGACACATAGAGAACTCTAGCACTCTTATCCATGAGAGAAAAAAATAATAAATGTATTTGAGAAGATATTGAGTATCTTCTATTTTAGTGTTATAGATAGTGTGTGTGTGGTAAAGCAGTGATAGAACACAAAATGGTCAAAAATTTATTAATACTAAATAGAATCAAGTAGTCTATGTTTGTAGAGCTTACAGATTAATTGTTTGATACAATGCATCATTTGAATCGTTGAATCGACAATAAATATTGAGTTAGGTTCTTTATAAATATTCCAGAAACATAGAGGTCTATAGACTACTTTTTTCTGAATGAAGGAAAGAATTATATGTGATGATTCTTTGGATTCCTTAGTATACTGTTTGCAAAAGGTGATCTCTTCATGTTTTCAATAGGGTTCATATCTTTAGCTTCAAATATTTAGTGAATCACCAGCTATTTGTTTCCACATCTTTATTATTCTCTTCATAGTTTTTCTATTATTTCTTCATGTTTTTATCTATATCTACACAAGGGAGTATGATCCACTTTTATCAGCAGTAGAAGGAACACTCGAGTTAGCTGCTTCCTCACACTACATGTTTTGACATTATTCTTATCATAAATTTTAACTAAAATCCCTAAAATAGTAAATGGAATTAAAGTTGATGAACATAGTCGTTAAGTAATATAATTCAAAATATATAGATTAATAAAAACATTGACATTATCTTACAATCTAATTGTGTAAATCTCTGGTGGTATATTCCTATGGAAGTATGAAACTAACAATGTCTTAGACATAGAAAAATATTCAATATGATGGAATTTCCTTAACTAGCTGTGTATGGTTAGATTGTGTATTCTCTTACGGTGTATCAAAATTTTGAAAAATTTAAGTGCTAATAGTATTAGTTTGGTGACTTGACATCTGAATGTTTCTTATACTTATCCAAATTCATGTTTTTCTTCATGACATCCTGGATGTGTGTCAATCGATGGTGTATCAAGAAATTTCAATTCTTAAGTCTAGAGGTATGATAGTCTGATGGTGTGATATCCGAGAAGTGTCTCAGACTTAGTGATTTTCATGCTGGCTGTGTGTTGTGGACAACAATGTCTGTCTCAATGCTATCACATACATAGATGAATTTTTCACATTTTCTCATATTATTAATTACTTACAAGAAAACCTGAAATTCCTAAGAATCATTAGAATTGTTATTTTGTGATCATTTAAACTAGGTGGTAAAAAAGTTCCCCCTTTATATTCATCACAAACAATAACATCAAAAAAATAAATGTAAAAATAGTTCATAAAATATATTACAAAATGTTAAACATGATAACCAAGGTGAGTTACCAATATAAATATCGACTTATCATTCATAGTATGTGTAATCGGTTCACGGAAAAGAATAGGAAAAATATCATGTATCTAAATTAAGTATCAAAGGTAGGAACATATTTCAAAGATGAAAATAATTAAAACGGATAGAATTAAAGACAATAATTTTGGAAAATAGATAAACATAATTCCATGAATTTATTCAAAACAAATATTCCATTAAAATTATACATAAATTCATATATTCTATAAGAATTTTTATAAACAAATATGCCATAAAAATTCTCCCCCACTTGGGACTATTAAAAAGTTGATGGTTATTAAAATATATACATTAAAGGTAGGTATAAGGAAAAGATTAAAATATTTTCATGGAAGATAAAAGTAAAATAGATAGAATAATATGTATTAAAGACATCCAAACTTATGAGGAAAATGTTATTACAATAAAAATCTCATCGATGATAGTAAAATCTAATCCATTAAAATAAAAATGTTATGGTTTTTTGTGGGTTCCACTGATTCTTTGTCTTTAGCCTTGGATTTCTCTTTTTTCTTATCTAAGGTAGTAGGATAATATATAGTAAAAGAGAAGTAACACCATAGGAGGGTCAAGCTACAGTTTTAAGATGGTATTCTATAATAGAAACTAGAGTGTGGTGTCTAAAATCATGAACATGAGACATTGTGAAAGGCTGTAAACAAGTATGAAAAGGTTATATAGGGACCCAGGAAACTCCATGTCTGAGATAAAATTGAGGAGTAATAGGAGAATCTTCATGTGAAACCAATTATTAGCATTGGACAAGAAGAAACAACATCATGATATTGATGAAATCCATTATAATTTGGCCACCCCATTCAATTGCACTAATGAAATCAACCATCTATTCTATGAAAAGGTTAAATAATGGAGTCATCTCCTTGAGCTGTTCGGCTTGCCCTTTGAATGCTTGTGTCACAAGATAAATTATTTAATTATAAGCAGTGTAGTTGAAATTGGAATCCATTGCATGTTTGTTATATAACCAAGAGATATAAAACATTATGGACTTGGTTATATTTTCTTTTTCATTTTTCATATCATTAGCATATCTGGAAACCATCATGGTTAGAATTACACCAAATTTTTCTCAATGTATCTTGGGGAAGATCTTTGAAACTTCATAAAGCATTGGAAGATGTATCTCTAAGGTCATCTATAAAAACTTATCTTATCTATCAAACATTTAAGGAGGAGGTGCATCAACAACAGATATATCTAAAGTAGTATCCTTACTTCTTTTATGGATACTAGGAAATAATATTAAAACAAATATTTAATTTCCTGAATCATAGAATTTATAATTTTTAGTTCACCACTTCTAAAATTATTCTCAAACTCTATCTCATAAATTTGATGCATAATATAAGGTTTTATATGTTGAATAACCAAATAAAATATTTACCTTGCATCCTTTTCATTGATCCTTTTCCAAAGAAGGGATTGATTCCATTCAGACATCTGGAACTCAAACATCTTCTTTTCACCCAAAAGACCAAGTCATATTGAGTGGCCACATCCATTGGAACAACTAGAATAGCTAGAGTTGGTTCAGTTATTGTCAGTCTAACAGAACTAAACATTTAATCCAAACCTTCATGATCAATATGGGTTATGAAGGATCCCTTAGGATCACCTTAAAAATAATCTTTTGTTTTATAAGTCTTTGGTGGGATTTATACAACATTAGAGAACTTTCCCCACTATTTTTCAATAAGGTCCACCCAATCGCATGAAACAACAGTTGAGATAGATAAAGTGATAAGAGGTACTAAAATATATAGATTACTATAACCTTCTGATCTTTGATAATCCAATTTGTGCTCAACAATGGAAGGCTCGTAATCCAACTGTGTACCAATAGTTAGTGTATCTTACAACTCAAAATTATTTTGGGCACCAAAAACAATGGAATCACCATCAAAATTTTCTTCCACAGGAGACTTAAGAACATTTAAAATAGTTAACAATTCACTTCCAAATTCATCCTCAATAATCTACTTCTGGTCTTATTCGGTAATTTTCTATTCTATATTAGCAATAACTCTCATCTATTCAGCCACAATAGTATCGAAACCTTATTAAGAAATAGAAACTAAGCTATTCTAAACATCATCAATAGATTGTGATTCATGAAAAATATCCACTTATGGGGAATGATCCCCCTAATTAAATTCATCCTTATGATCTGGAGGAATTTCCACACCCTCTTTCTTGATTCGGCCTCTATGATCCTCACGTTTAGAATCTTCTCCATCATCACATCCATCATCTACAATAACCTTTTCATTAGTGGATTCTTCTTCCTTTTCGTCTTCCTCCTCCTCCTCATCAACATCAGTGGATTTTTTCCTTTTATATTGATCCTCTCTAGATAACATAGTCTCTTCTTCATTACTCTTAATAAACATCTCTCCTTTTGGAAACATCTTAGGTGGACTAGGAGCTCCAAATTTAATGGGAATGGATTTTGAAGAAAGGTTAGGGTCACTCCCTATATCAACCGATTTATACTCTTCCACTTCTTCACTAACAACTTCTTCCTCATATCAATATTTCACATCTTCATCCTTAATTTTGATTGTATGTTCAACCAAATTATATTCTGCATAAAAAATTTCTCTGTCACAGACCCATTGTCTATTCCTTGGGTTCCATCTTATCTTCATTCTTGAACATGTGGATCTAGTTATAAAGAATCCACCAAGGTCTATAAAATTCTCTTCGTCATCATGTAACAGTTATTTAGCCACTAACATGGCAAAAACCATCATTGGGTAGATCAATGAATTTCATCTGGATGATAGTTTGATCATCTCACACATATTTACCATTAGATATCTATAAGGATTAATATTATGGACTTATATCATATGAAATAGGAGATAAACGTCTTGATTCATCAGGGGTTAAAAATCTCATTTTCTTGGACATAGCATATGCTATAAGAGCATAACCATCAACCTATATTCTCCAACCTACCCTGAGGAAATATGCATTATTTTGGTCCAATCTCATGTTAACTTAGTAGGGGAATCCTCATATATAAACACATCACTAGATTATGAAATACTTCCATGGTAATCAAAAAATACTCCATCATGAGTTAAATTTAAAAAACTTATCCCATTTTCATAAAGAAAAACCAAACACCTGTCCTTTGACACTACTTTTAATCTGATTAGTACCATCTTGGTTAAATTAAAACTCTATGTTGTAATAAAACTCATATACCAATTTCATGCATAAATTCATCTTATTTGATGAATACCACTCCAACCAACCTTGGTTTTGGAGAACCTTAGGTACCATAGACTTACTCGTCAAAAACCACTTTGTGTCTACTTCATTTTCTATAACATCAACTTGGTTGACAAGCTTTAGATTAATTGATGCAACTCAAGCATGCGAACATGGATCTTTATTCTACTTCTTAGAAGATTTTTACATAGAAGTAGAAATATAAAAAAAATTCATCATTCTCATTATTTATATTATCTCGAAAAAAAATTTCATGTGAAAAGATAAGGTTTGAATAGAGATAGATGAAAGGGTCGCAATAGGCTTGATAGAGATACATGAGTATCGAGTGAGGACCAAGGTATTGGGAATAGTAAATGTGATACTTTAATACCATTTCTTTTATTAGGTATTAAAAAACTAAAATTATTATTGAAATTGAACTAAAGGTTGAGGAAAAAACATGCTTCAATTTTCAGTATATATAATATACTGGGAAATAAACTGGTGGTTCTATGTAATAAGAAATAGTGATAAAAATTTAAAGGCATGAAATGGAATGAAATGACAACTCAGTGGTGTGAAAAAACAACTGTATGAAAAACCAATGACATGAAAAGCCAATGATATGATAGGCCAACAACATGAAAAGCCAACGACATGACAATCCAACTACAGGACAATCCAATAGTGTGTCCTACACAATGGTATGTCATACACAACAGTATGTCATAAAAAATTGTATGTAATCAAAAATAACATAAAATTATCATTAATAATTCATGTTTGATATAATTTTTTATCTCATAATTGAAAGGTTTCATATATATATTATCTATCTGATGTTATGTTACAATAAACTCAAGAGTAATATCTCACCATTTTAAATGATTTATCAATAGGTGATGTCATATATCAATGTTTTTTGTTCTAGAATGAGATCCAACAATATTATAAATTTTTTTTACAGTTGTATTGTCACCATTTATGTGGACATGTCAGAATTGATATCCACAGTCTAGTAGAGTGTGTTTCATCGACAAAATTTATTCACAAAAACTACCTGCATCCGGGAATTTATCTTAAATAGTATATAATTTAACAAAAAAATTCTTTTTACTAAACCATGAAACTAGAGACTCGCCTAAAAAGTGACATGTTTTAAAGGTGATTTTTATATCTAATATTCATCCACTGAAACTAGAATTAGAATAACTAACCAAATCAAACACTTTTCATCTATGGTAAAACAATTTTAAATTAGTTGTACATTTGAGGAATTTGAATAATTATTTAACAACAATACGATTTGACTCTTCTAGGTTTTCTTGAAAATGATCACACATACCCACATTTATTATAATATCTAGTCGATTAGTAGGCAAGTAATGAAGTATTAAAATCAAAAAATCTATAACTAGATTGATTAACTTGTTTCCAAACAACATCAGGATCCAATTTACAAGAGGTACTCATAAGTGTATCAATACATTTAGTGCTCTCCAAGGTAAAAAAATTTAGAAGATATATTATATATATAATTTGGTTTAATTAAATTCATTATTTGTTTTTTAAAAACCTAAAATACAAGAAAGAATTTGAGTTCACCATTTAAACTCATTCCAAATTCAATTTTCATCAATTTTGAAAAATCGTTACATAATTTTTTTAAATACTTGAAAATAATATCATCATCATATATTTATACTATTAATATATATTTTGAAATTTATTTTATTAAAAGGGTAAGATCAGATAGTCCCTTTGAAAAAACTTTTGATATCATAAAATTCCTAAGCCTATCATGCCACGATATATGATATTTTTTCAAACTATATAAAGAATTAGTTAATTTAAAAACATTATTTGTAAAGTGGATATTTTGAATACTAGTTCATTCTTCTTCAAAAATATCCTCAATCATAAAACCATATAAGAATTCACTGTTGACATCCATTTTGTAATTCATGAAATATAGATGAGATGAATAAGAAAGATGCATTCTTAAGGACTCAAGTCTAGTTACATGTGAAATGGTTCCCTCATAGTAAATCCCTTCTTCTTAACTATAACCATGTACAACTACTCTATCCTTGTTTTTAATTATATTGTCTCACTCATCAACTTTATTCCAAAGAAACGATTTTGTATGAATAGTCGAGGTCTCCTTGGGTATTTCTACAAGTTCACACACTTTATTCTTTTCAAATTGACCTAACTCTTCTTACATTGACATTACCTAAAATTCATCATATATATCTTCATTGATGTTCTTGTGATCAATATGAGATAATAATGTTTGATGTTAAAATTGATTTCTAACATAATATATTGTTTGATTTCATTTCGTTAGATAACCGAAAATAGAATATAAAGGATGGTAATGAATAGTTATATCAAATCTAGAGAAATAGGGTCTAGTCACATTTGGAGTTTCAGGTTCAAGTTCTAGAAGTTCTGAAAATTATATATAACAAGGATTTTTCTTTCATAGCTAAATGTAAATGATTGGAATTTAATTACAAAAAAGAAAAATCAACCTAAAGG
The DNA here is from genome assembly GCA_963277665.1 of Viscum album. NCBI lineage: Eukaryota > Viridiplantae > Streptophyta > Magnoliopsida > Santalales > Viscaceae > Viscum > Viscum album. Next base: position 29,091,318 of record OY728164.1, on the reverse strand, counting down.
TTTTATAAGGATATATGTGGCTCATGTGGATCAGTTTCATCAAATATTTCATGAAATAAATCTTCAACATTTTTTTTCGTCTTATTGAAAACTTTATAGGATTTTCTATAAATTCAATAATCATTGAAAATTCCTTCATCACTTTTGAAATAATTTTCTTCCAAAATTATAATTAGTTTTTTTAATAATTTCTTTAGAACTAAAAGCTCTAAATTAATCAAAATTTTGTTTTCTATTTTTCTAAAACTCATAACGTGTCTTCTTATGAATGGGTCGGATCAAAACTCTATTGAAAATATAGCGGGTTGTATTAAAACCTTATTCCCAAAAATAGATAGTTAGGTCATTGAAATTTAACATGTTATGTGACATCGCTTTTAATTTTTGATACATTCATTCAATAACTCTATTCTATTGGGGTTTCATAATAGTGGAGAAGTTACGAGTGTATCAATTTTGTGATAAAAATGATTCAAAATATTAATTTTCAAACTCATTTCCATGATGAATCCTTAAGGTTTTAATTATAACTCTACTATGATTTTATACATACATATTATACCTGGTAAAGTAAGAGAATACATCACTTTTTGAAGCTAGAAAATATATCCAAGTATACCTAGAATAGTCATCTAATAGAACGTAAACATAGTGCATCACATTAAGACTTGAAACTATATAAGGTCTAAAAAATCAATGTGAACCAACTCAAGAGGTTGAGGAGGTGACACTTAATTTTTTATTTTAAAAGAAAAAATATGGTATTTAACTTTTTGTTAGGGGTTACAGACTTTATAATTTTGGAAGTAAATCTAAGGTAGATCTCTAACTATACATTTTTTATTTAGATTCATAAGTGAGTTAATGTTGTAATGTCATATTGTACTATTATGATGCCAATATTCCTTAATGAAGGAACTCAAAAATTAAACATTCTAAAAAACTAAAGAATTTAAATCTACCACATAATCATATTCATTTGTCAATGTAGTAAATATTAAATCATTTTTAGAAGAAAAAATATTAAAATAATCATTATAAAAACATGAAAAAAACCATCATCACATTGATGAGAAATGATAAGCAGATTATATTTTAAACCATAAACATATAAAATATTAGAAATCAAAAATGAGTTTTTGTTACCAATCAAGCCTAGGACAATGATTTTTCCTTTTTCATTGTCACCAAAGGTGTCATGGATACTATAATACATGACAAGACTCTTGAATGATGATTAATAACTTTTCATGTGTCTTAAAAAACCACTTTTAAGTGTCATATACTTCTATTATAGTTATTCAATAATTTTTCATATAAAACAAGTTTTAAACAAGAAATGATTTTGGTAATGAAATCTATTTTGGTCCAAAATTATCAGTGATAAGAGATTTGGGAAGACACATTTTTATTTAAGGGTTTCTTATAAATGGATTTAAAATCTTATAAATAAATAATTGTTTGAGTCATTTTGAAAAATATTTGGTAGTTGATATTTCCGGTCTAGATTAAGGAATAAAATTATTCTTAGTTATTCCCCTATGTCTAGATTAATATCCTATCCCAGTAACATATTTTTTAGTAACATGATTTCCCAATATTTTTACAAGTTTTTCTCTTACATTTGTAATTTTTTCAATGTCATTCTTCAATTTCTCATTTGAATGTTTAAGTTCATTTTTTTCCTTCAGTATTTGAACATTTTTATCCTATTATATAGAAAGTTAAATCATTATAATTACAATTGGAACATGATATATTTTATGATTTTTATAATTATCCATTAATTCATTAAACATGTATTATTTCATGTTTCAATATTCATAAAATTCAATACATGATAAATTACCATCCTCACATTGTTCATTGTCATACTTAATTGACACATGCATAGGAATAAATCTTGAAATAGTAGGTAAGTCAATTACCTCACTAACAATGTTCATAAAGAACATATTATATCTATCTGGGGTTTTAGGTGATGCGTCCAAGACACTTGAACTATATTCTAAATCAGTCCATGTTTATTTTATGTCCTTATTGTATCCCTTATCCTTATCATCATATTTATTTTTGTACATGAGATTTTGGCAGACATATTTTATGTGACCTTTCTATTTGCATTCATAGTAGAAAACTTATGGTGGATCATTATCCTTTATCCAATATTTATTCCAATTTATTCTATTATCATAGTTTACTTTATAATGTGAATTTCTAAAGAACTTATTAGTTATGTCAAAATGTATTAAATCTTCTATCTAGGTGATTCATATTCTCCTCAATATAAAAAATAGAGTCACTATCACCAGAACTAGAAAATTTTACATTCTCTTTTTCATTTTTCCTAACATTGTTTAGGGTAAGTAGTCTTGATGACTACTAACTTTCTCTTAGGCTCATCATCCACTTCTATATTTACCTTAAACTCATATTCATACATAAAATGTTTTCCTATCAACTCTTGACTAGTAATTTACTGATATTATAGTCTTCTGTAATTGAAAATGATGTGCCTCTCTAGATTTCAAGTAATCACATTAGTAGGCACATATTCTAATCTGTTTTTGATATAGGTTTTATATCTGAGCTCATTTCATTAACATTTTATGTTTCCTCATTGGTAATAGAAAATTTATCCCAAATCTAGAAATATGTTTTACTAGAAGAAATAATTTTAAATTCTTCATCTCCTAAAGAATAGTATATGGCATTCATATGTTTAAAATTATTATGGTATAATAACATTGTTACATAATCCAAAATGATTCTAGTAGAAATTTGTTTTTTGTATTCATATTATATTGAAGACCAAATATCAAAACCCAAGATCTATATGTAAATTTTCATCTTTATTTTCCATTAGGCATAATTTATTCCACTAAAGAAATGAGGTCTGTTGGTAGACAAAACTTCTTGAATATTATCTATATTAATGAAAAAAATTTAGAAGTAAAAAAAATTAATAAATTTATTGTATAAATAAAATCATAGTTAATTTGTTTTTGATAAATTGAATACAAATGAAAGAAAAACATCTAATAACAATTTTTGGATTGAGTGAGTATCTCACGAGAGGGTGAGTTGAGAACCCAATAAATATTTATGTTAAAAATATACTATTTTAAAACCTCCCAAATGTTTAAAATGGGGATGTTTATCAAAATAAGTAGTGTGATATATATGTTAATCCATCTAAATATTTCTATAAAGACTGATTAGTTCTTGGATGAATAATATATATAATATTACTGAATCTTGTGATATAAATTTAATTGATCAAAATACTATATGAATAGGAATTAAGATAAACCATCAAAGTATATATATATATATTTTATACATAAAATAGTTTTTAGTTTTAATGTGGAAATAATGTATAACAAAACTAAAAAACATAACATAAAATTGAATACAAGAGGTTCAGTCTCACGTGAAGACTTAGTCTTCTCCACTAGGTGATCACCTAGCACCATGTAGTTTATAAGAGCTAAAAAGATTATTTGCAACCTGGATTGGTTTTATACAATAGTATAAAACTGTATTAGTCACACATGAATTCTTCTATAGTTATGCATGGGAGTAAATGGAATCAAGAAACACAGGGACCTCTACCACTCTTATCTATGGGAGAAACAGATAATAGAAGTGTTATAGAAGACATCATGTATCTTCCATTTAGCGTAGTATATACAGTTCATGTGGAAAAGTATATTAAGAACACAAAATGATCAAAAATATAATAATACTAAACAGAATCGATAAATATATGACTGTATTGTTTAGTGATTCTTAGTATATTGTGATGCATACTCTTGATTTGAATAAACAATGATGCTTGAGTCAGGTTATTTCAAACTATTTAGTAAAAATAGAGTGTCTCAATCTCTTGTTTTCTGACTAGAGGGAAAACCTAGATTTGATTATTCTTTGGATTCCTTAGTCAGGTGTTCACAGTAAGAGATCTCTTCTTGTATTTAATCAGGTTCATCTCTTCAACACTCAAATATTCATTGAATATTCATCTCTTTTTATCCACATATCTATTCATCTCTATAACATTTTTCTATCTCTTATATAGTTTGTTCCCAATATCTTCACAAGGGAGTTTACTCCACTTTTATTAGAAGTAATAAGAATATCTGAGTTGGCTTCTTCCTTATACTGCAAGTTCTCAAATGATTTCTATGCAAGATTCTATAAAAAATCATTAAAATACTAAATGAAATTTAATTCTATGAATATAGTCAATAGAGTAATGTAATTAAAAATAATTAATGTAAAAAGAATATTTACAATGTATTAGGATTTGGTGGTGTCAGGATTTGGAGGTATGTTTCTCTTGATGTATGAAACTAGAAGTGTCTTAGACATAACCATATTTTTCGTATGTTTGTAGTGTCTTAACTACCGTTGCATGGTCTGATGGTATATGGTATATCAGTGTCTTAGAGTTCGGTAATTTTTCAGTGTCGGTGGTATGAGTCTAGAGTTGTTACATCTAGAGGTATCTCTAATTGAAAAATTTATGTTCTGGTGGCATAACATCCTAGAATCGTGTTTAATGATAGTGTCTCATACTTTTTCAATTCTTCAGTCCAACGGTATGACAGTCTAATAGTGTTACATCCTCGTGGTTTCTCAATCATAGATATTTTTATGATGGCGGTGTGTCATGGACAACGGTGTCTGTCTCAATGGTGTCTCATACTTAGAACAATTTATCACATGTTCTCAGGATACCTATAAATTAACAAAAAAACATGAAATTAATTATCATCATTAGAGTAATCATTTTGTGATCATTAAAACATGGAGTTCAATAGTCCCCATAATAAAACACTAAAATACATGGAACCTAAGTCCTTTTCACATGTTGTTAAACTACACAACACATGGTCCATCCTCAGTGACGTTCAACTACATATAGTGTTCTATATGATGTTACCCAACATATATATGTGAGAGACAATATATTTGTGAGGTTATTTGATATATAGTTTCATCCCGGAAACCCATTCTAGGAAAATCCCCCTAGCTCATGAGTAAATTATGGATCTCCTATCTTAGGTAAAAGCCTCATAGATTATTCTCATTGAAATCTAAAAATAAAAAAAAACACCCCAATATAAAATCCAAACATTTATAGATTTTCAAAATCAGAACTATGCATATATTTAATCATTATATCATACGATAAATATTTATATCTGGACTATATATTCTAGACCAATCAACAAACAGTCACCTACCTTCATTTATCCCCAGCAAACAAAAATATACAAAACATGGTATGTTATTGGTGGGAGTGTCCCCATCACTATTTTAATACTCACTTACTATAAAACAAACTCCATTAATTGATAATTTGGAATCATTATAACCTCCCATGACTATCGATAATGAGAACATCCGAGTCTAAGGGACACCTTTTCTTGGAAATGATACTTGTTCTTCTATATTTAAAACTACCAAACAAGGGGAATATTTTATCCCAATAAGATGGTCCTCTAATCTATGTACACCCTATAAACATCATAGCATAACCAGTCATTTGAATATGGTCGATGAACTTCCCCCATATAAGAGTTCTCACTCACCATCCTACATCAAATAAATAATTTCATGATTTATGTCATCATCATTATTTACTAAAATTTATTTGGAAACTATTTTATATTAATAATCATATAGGTTTTATTATCACACCCATCTTCCATGATTCAAGGATTACAACCTTAAATTGTTTTCTCCCCTCTATGACATGATTTATAAAAGTTGTGGGCTCTCTATTTACGTTATGTTTATCCCACCTATTGTTAAATATAAAATCTCATATATTTTTCATTGATATATGACCTTAAACCACATTAACTTTTGGTCAATGTTGTGAGAGTTTAAAAAAAACTCTTTATGATTCAAATTACAAGGTCCTTAAACTTAAGATGATTGAGAAACACATTTTAGTTGATAAAAACCCTAAAAAGTTGGTCTGAAAAAAATAATAGTTTACTATCACTATGTAATACCCATTTTATAACTTAAGAAAAAGTTATAACATAAAATGGAGAAATCAGAAATCTTGGAGGCCCAACATATCACCCTAGTGAAACATGATCTATTCTCTAGTAAAGGAAAATGTTAGATAAATTCCTTTTTCTTACCCTGTTTTCAAACATTAAATCCATACCATTTTATACTCCATGATCTTGAGAATATGGTCAATACATAACAATGTAACCTTAAGGTTTGTGAACCCTTCAATGATATCTTTTTTCCCATGAGCCTACTTCATCCCTCAAGTTTGATACTCTTCAATAACCAATCATGTTTATTGATAACATGAACATTCAGTTCCAATAGAAACCTATACTTTATAATTATCATTGTGCCTGTATATTCAACATTACCAACCAACGGGGATATTTGAATCTGAGGAAGAGTTCATTTAATATCAGTATTCTCTGATTACATTATAGAGGATCCCTTCATCTGAAAGTGATCAAAAACCATCATCAATGTACTTATCTCATACCATAATTTATTGAATCAAATGTTTTGTAATATGGTGTAATCAACACATAAAATAGATTCTCAAATGAATTCAAATGCTATCAATGTTAAACACCTCTACATCATACCAATTTTTTATGTGAAAGTGTCACATCTTGTTCATAAGCATCCATTGGTCATTATCACATGACCCTAAACTGCAAGAAATTATGGAGTAAGCAGTATGAACATAAATTGTATGCATCTTTTTTGAAGATTTATATATTTATGGAGGCCTTCACTCATTTGTTTTAAGTTAACATTGCCTTAATATCAGATACAAAACCCCATAATTTATATCATGGTAACATATTTCCATCATTAAACCCCAGTAACATTTTTTTTCATGTGTTTTGAACCCTAATTACATGAACATGTATATGGGGATATATTTATATATGAGTGAATCTGATTACTCATTCATGTTAAAATTAAAATTTCCTTTTCCACTAGGTATACTTATTTAATTTTTTTTTAAATAAATATGAACTTAAAAACCAGCTACATATGTTTGTCTTGTAGAACAATAAATTACTAAAGTGAAGAGGCACAATACTGACCGAGATGAAATATAGTAAATGGGAACCTTGAAAAATGTTTTTTATCCATTCACTAGACATTAAAATTATGTAGATTAGAATAATTTTATTATTTTCATAAAGGAAAAGTTATTAAAATTATCAGGTCCAAATGCAACAAAGGGAATACTCAGAAAGATCATGTCTCTTACATATTCAGCCTCCCAATCTGAGGTTTAATATAAACTCATGGATACAAATAAAGTCAAAAATATTGTGGGGTCCACCATATGACCCTAGAAAAAGTCAATCCATGCATACTAGGTCCATTGACCTAGTATAAAATTTGAAAACCACTTTGTTCATTGTATATTAGATCAGATGATTCATGTAAAATGTGTGAATATGTTGTTTTTGTGTACCTAAACCAGCATGAACATTGGACTTTTCCTCCCATGATAACCTTTATAATTTTAATTATGATGACTCAGCAATCTTCCATATAATAATAATAAAACTATAGTATATAGCGATGGTAAACAAATTCCTTTATATCCATCCTACTTGTACATTTCTATGAGAATACATCTCAGAGAAAACCATATTTCATATTCTCATAGACCAACTCTAATGTGTGGTGAAAGTACAAATGATGATGTATCTGATATGATATACCCATATTAGAGTAGACATCAAAAAGTAAACTATATTTAATATCAATGTGATCCATCTTTAGATCATGATGATGGAAAATGTGTCTCTATATCTATCCCAAATATATTGGTCTAAGTGAACACACTCATGCAGAAACAAAATCACATAGACATCTATTTCATGAAAATCACTCAACTCATGGTAATGGAATATATGCTCCACCCTTTTTGGAACATCTATATTTTTTTAAGGATATACATTTTAATGATTTTTTATTTCCTAATATTTCATCCTTGACACATGTATTTCATAATTTTGATCGATTCTTTCGATACCCATTCAAAGATCAAATGGATTCAACTATATTCATATTAGTATTTTTTATTTATTCTATTTATAATTAATTTTTAGGATAAGGAAAAAAACATTAATTTTAGGTTCCCCATTTAGGGCCAAATAATCCTTGAGTTGAGACCCTCCTCTTTTTTAATTCCTAAAGCCTGCTAGCTGTTCAAATAATATAGAAAAGTTAATGATTTTTCCGTAGAATTAGATTGTTAACATTTAAAATGAATATAATTATATATGGGTAGGGGTAAGTTTATTTAAAATGAATATTTGTGATACATATGTGACACCATGAAATTTTAAAGGAGAACGATGTTCTATAGTGTATATAACATGTAACATCGAACATAAATTAACCATGACATATTTTTGATTAAATATAACCATTATAACCAAGTCGTTGAATTGGAGGGTATGAATAAGAGTAAATACTTTATGAAATATATTTTGGATCATCTCAATAAAAATTTATTGATTAATTATGAGTAAATAAGAACTTAATTTTTAGTTAAAACATTTTATTATTCAAAATTCTTTTACATAAAAAATGGGTTTTATTTATTCAAAATTATTTCCCAAAATCCATTTTAAGTCCATATTTCAACCTTATATGCAATTTTATACGATTTTTCTATTATTGTAGCCACATTTCCTTGAAAAAACATGGGTTGAATTCCTTTTTAAAAAATTTACCAGAATTCCACTCCTCCTACGCCATAAAAAGGCACTCACCCCTGACACTTATTCACACCTATAAAGCCATTTGGATCACCCAAAAACATAAAGAAAAAATCTCCCAACATCCATACAGTCATCCTAGAAGCCACACCATGGGTATAAATAAAACCAAGGAATTTTTTTTGTATAAACCTAAATGAGTTACCTGATTAAGAGGTAACATTTTCCAACGACCACTTTTCATTAATTTACTTCCACACACCTTAAATTATTTTTATATCATTATTATATAATGAAATAAATAGCAAAAATAAAATTATATATTTTAATTCTAAATATTATACATACACTTACACACACTTCCATATAATTAATAACAAAATTTCCATTCTTTTGTACTACAAACTACAGCCTCATGAAACTATATTTTCCATTTTTCATTTACCATATTTAATGGTTTGGAATGATGATGTAAGAACTATTTATATGTGATATTTATTATATTTGTAATATATTTATAATTTTGGAATTTTATATAACACATAACACTATTCTTTCCATTTTGTGGGAATATGATAATATTATTTATTGTTTTGTGGACTACCATGTCCTTAGAGCGATGTGATTCATTTATGCTACATATGTAATTTATAAAGGATGGTTTTAATAACCCAATTTATCATATATTACTAAAAATTATAATGTTATTATAATATAATTATAAATAATTTAATTATCCTTCTTTCAAATATGAAAATTATATAGAAGTAGCATCTATGCGTACGTACGACCTACTATATTCACTAATGAATAATTTCATTTCACATCTTAAAATATTTTGGATTACTATAAATACATAATTAAAGATTATATATGATAAATAAATCATGTTTTTAATTCTGTAGATTATTAAATCATGATATACATAATAAGAAAAAAACAAGTAAAAACATACTCGATAAAAAGGGAAATTAACACCCGAAATTGGGAAACCAATGAATGATTATTAACAAATGGCTAATAAGATATTATAAGAACCATTACACAGGATGTTAAAATATTATCACTTGAAAGGATATACAGGGTAAGTGATTCTTGTCTCACTTTTCTTTTCATGAGGCATACTCCATTATTACAACTTATTTCATTAATGCGGTGTATCTAAAACCCATTTTGATATCTTGTATCATGAATTATTTAATATTCATGGTATTTTGAGTTCAATTTGAATTATTCATTCCAACATTTTATGAGATAAAATTTTATAAGTGGTAAATAATTTCATAACATTATTCCTTTTCATTAAGTTATATTACTTTCTCATTATCATTAAAATTGAAAGATTACGTGGGTAATAATGTTTTAAAATATATTTATGCATTTAAAATTTTTTATGTGGATTTAAATTTTACAGACATAATTTATTAATTGATAGATTCTCACATCAATGTTATTATGTTTTCAAGGGTTTATTTCACAATCTCATTTTTTCAGGATGGTATAAATTTAAATTTACATTAGAGAAAATTATTTGATAATTATTTAATAAAAAAAATTTATTTTTGTATCCCCTAGATATTAATAAACCTTTCCAAATAATATTACCTATTTTCAACGCTTTGGTACTCAAAATTTTTTAGAAACTATTTTAAAGAAAATGTGACTTTATTTTTCTATTTAGTTAGAGAACCTATTTTCTAAAATGGGGTTAAAAAATATTTTTAACATTTTAAAATTACTTTAATAAATATATTATCACCCTTTTTGAATTTTATATTCATTTTCAATGGAATATCATTATATCTTTCTAGACAAGGAACTTTTCTATCCTTTTTTAAATTGTTGAAGTAATGTTCTTTTACATTTTATGAAATATATAGATTACCCTCCATCATTTATTTGAATAATATTTTGTATGTTTAAAAGTATACCATTTAAAAAAAAATAAAAGTTATTTTCAAAATTTATTTCAAAATAAAATTGATATTTCAATAAAAAATGTATTTAAAATATATCTTAATATTGTTTCCATTCATAAGAAAAAAAAACCATTTATCTTTACACCACATGGGATATGTTTTACTGATATTATCTTTATTTTTCCTCTAAAAGTTTTATGAATGATTTTTATATGTAGAGTATTTAAATTAACTTTCATGATTCCTCCGTTAGTCCCTTTGAAATTGTCAATTTTATATGGTCAGTAGACAGTTAATTTCTCCAAATGATCTATATCATTTGTAATGTATATGTTAAAATACTAAAATTTATATCATTTTTATAGTCAATTTTTAATTTGAATGTTATTTAATTTTATAGGGAAAATTTGATAAATCTATACCCTTTATTAAATATTGATATTTGATAACGAATATTGTTTATTTGTTATGAGGAATGATTTCTAAAGAATGTAATAGGTCGGATTTAAAGATTATATTTCCCCTCAATGCATCAAATGATTCTCATGAGATAAATTGGTAATGGAAATTAAAATCCATTCGAGTTGTAGTTTTAAACCATATTATGAAAGGTCTTGATGGTATAGTTTTTTAACATCCTCATTCATGAAATACAATAATTAATCATTTCCTTCATTTTGATTCATAATTTACGATCCATGAGGTTCTCAATATGGAAATGTCTATTCATGAATTTATTTATTAGTTTATTGATTAAATTTCTTGTGTTTTTATTTTATTACTTTTCTATATTGATTTTCCCTGACCCATTAATTTAAATGAAATGGGTTTTCTATTTGATACCTTAACATATTCTTTATGCAGAAAATTTTTGGTTATTGATTACATGTCACATGTTCTCGATTATTTACCCTTCCATATTATTTAGTAAGTTAATTTTTATTTATTGATTACAAGGAACGTGTTTTAATTTATTTACCTTTCTATATTATTTTATCTCTTTATTTTCAGTTATTGATTACATGGAATCTATTAAAATTTATTTAACATTCCATATTGATTATTATCATTGATTCATTATGGATTAAATTTTACTTTAACCTTAATTTCAATTTGAGCTCACCCTTATTATTTTTCCATTCGCCATGATTTCCTAAAATGTGCTATGAAAAATATGCAAGGATACACAAGATGGAATAAAAATATTTTCGAAAAAAATTATTCTTGAGTTATTGGATTAATTTGTAATAAAAAATCATGTATATAATCTATTTCTCTAAAACTACTATAAAATTTGGTCCCTTGGGATTTTTAGTGTGTATCTATGCTAGTGTAATGAAATAATGAACCGACTCTGGGCATGTAGGGTTGGGGCATCAAAGGTAATGTGTAAATTGGGTTAAACTAGGATAAAACTATTTATTAAAGCCTATTTTTCATGTTAAATATTATTTGACTAAGGTAATTTGAATCTTATCTTCATATTGTAGATCTGTAATTATTGAAATGGTAATTTTCAATAAGACGACCAATATTATATTTAAACCAAAGAAAAATACCAAATATTTCTCTATTACTTTAAAATAACTCTCTTATGTTTACATAGTGATAAATCAAAGTTACGAAAGAATATTAAAGATTTTTTGGGAATAATAAAATTATTTTCATGATTATAATTTATTTATAGTATTTCGTGATTATATAATTACTTTAAATTCGTAAGGAAAACCGACGAATAATTTCTTCAGATAATTAAAGAATAAATGATTTTAAAAATATTATAAGAAATATAATTTGATTGATTTATATAAATAAATGAATTTTCTAGATTCATATAACATATTATGGAAGTTTTAAATTATTATAATCAAACTAAATAATTTTATTAATATTTTTATGTCTAATTAAATTAATAGTTCCAAAAATTAAATTAATGATATTTTATTAATGTAATATTTTACTAATTTTTTTAATAATCATAAAAATATTTAAATCGGATAAGGGGGAAAATATATGGTGTAAAATGTAATCCTTTGTCCATTTATGGCCCAATTGTTACCGTATAAGTAAATTTCTAACCCATTTACCATAGTTACGGTTAAAAAAGGTTAACTAAAGGGTTAAACCAAAAGATAAGGTTTACAATACAAAAATAAAAAATATATAATTTATTATTTAATGATATTTAAACCATTATATACCTTATATTTGAATCTATGGACATTTTGAAGAATTTATCTTATGAATTACTTTATAATATTTTAACCTTTTATGAAATTCCTAGAGTTCTCATCCCCTCACTTATAAAATTTCTCCTCTTCCCTCTATTTATTACACCACTTTGAAAATCATAGCTCAAAAAATCCCTACCAATTTGTCTTAAAATCACCCCTTAAAACTTTTTATATGAGTTATTTTTCATAAAATACCAACCTAAGGATCATTAAGAGGATACCTAAAGGATATCTTTTAAAAAATATGCAATCACCTTAACTGATCAATTTCTTTTTTTTAAATTCTTCTCTTATTCCCTCTATATCTAAGGTATTTATCATAAACTAATAAACTAGGTATATTAAACATAATATAATTTTATTGTTATTATTATGAAACAACCATTATCTATCATCTTTTCCATCAAATAGGAATTGAGAATATCTATCGTGTGTATATATGGTTTACCGCCTCCACGTAGTGATATAATTCATTAGTCGTCACCCTATTTTATGTATGGGTATTATAATGGTATTAATATATATATATATTATTTATTAAATAAATATTATTTTGTAATTATAATCTCATATATACATTTTTAGATTCTAATCTGCTGAAAAAATGTTAACACCGGTCATGTGTACATCTGGACTACCACCTTCACGAAGCGATGTGATCTGTTTTTCATCTATTATATACATGGATGGTAATAAGTGAATATATAATAAAAATACATGATATATATGTTCTAAAAATGAATCTATAAATTGTATTTATTATTTACCTTTCTTTTTTTCCATCCATTGAAAAGTGAAAACAACATTCATGTGTATCTATGACCTTCTGTCACTATAAATGTTGTAATTAATTTTATTTCTCTACCTTATATGCACTAATATATATAAATATATAAAAATATATATTTTATTTATGTCATTATAATGATTCTAAATTTGATGTAACCATTATCAAAGTACAAGGACCGAACCTACCAAACCAAAACATATATGATATTCGTAGTAGTTATAATCCAGAACAATGATTTCAAAAAAATAATTTAATAATACACAAGTGATAAAAGGTTGTAAGTAAATTATATATATTACAATATATAAGGTTATGATTATTTAATATATGTCTAATAAATATATATTTATTATATAATATGTTCAAACATATTTAATGGAATTTGAACATGAGGTAACCGTTTCTTTCATCATCTCACCATTATTCAGTATTTTTTATGTTTAATAATTATATGGGGAAATATTTTATGCTTCTATAGAAAGAACAATTTAGTTTCTTCAAATATTGATGTAATTTGAAATTAATTTTTTCCATTAATTTTATTCTCATTAATAATGAAATATACTAAAATAATGTTTTTAATAAAAACTGACTACATTTTTCTATAGACTAGGAATCTATTTCCCCCATATCCATAATTTCAATAAAATGTGTTATAGAATATTTTAACTATTATCTAATTATTTATTAATTTAATTTTAACTTTTTACTTATTATGAAAAGTTTTAGAAGGAATATTCTTATCATTTTCTAAATGTAGTATTTTTGGACTTTTTAACAAAAGTATAAAAAATGGGTTTTAACTTATATTGCATGAATGTAAATTCCCACCATCATGACTATTCAGTTTTTAAAATATTACATTATAATTTTACATGGAAATTTTCAAATAAAATGTTTTCCATAATATTTGTGAATTTTTTATATTTTAAATAAGTTATTTTTATGTTAAAATGTTATTTTCCTAACTAAATATTACAATGTTCTTTTTAATGTGTTTTCAATTTTGTCAATATAAATTTTTGAGTATTATTTTTGGGTATTTGGTCAAGTACTTACCCATTTATATTGATGTCTTAACGTGAGGCCTTGAAAATATTTTATATTTCTTGGCGTAATGCCTCAATAGTATGATTTATATGTATATCATTATGAATTCCATCATAATGAAATTATTTATTAATGTGAATGTGATTATTTAAATAGTTTTGATATATATGGATAAATTTTAAGTTCATGTGATTATTTATATGGAATTATTTTATCATCATTTATTCCATTCATTACATTCATTATGCTCATGTTATTTATTAATTGACATGCCTCAATGAGAATCTATGACCACTCTAATTTTGTTTTCCCCTAAGATATGATGATGGAATAATTGAATGAGTTAGAAGATGTAGAATATTTACATTCACTGTGTTGTAAATTTTATTTTTTGAAAATTTAATATGTGATTCATGTATGTATCTAGTTTAACATGAATACTAAACTATTCATTCATTTGAGATTTTATTTCTTGTATACTATTCATATGTAATAAATTAACCATTAGATGTTGGTTATTTGGTTTGGGGTCACTGAGTTGGTATCTGGTGTGACGATTGGGATGATCCCGTAAGTGGCTCCGCATCCTAGGATTTCCTTCCTCATGTCGCCACCTTCGTCTTTTCCCTCTCAGATCGGTAGCATACCCTCTCTTCGGAGCATACACTCAATATGATCGGGTGTGTCCCCTCATTAAACGGCTGCGGAGTACGGCTTTGCGTGCTAGTGGATAGGGTTTCCATCGGCGGAGCGATGAAGGTCCAACAGTCGGGTCAAGTTGCTGTGGTCTGAGGGGTACGGCCTCGTTTTCTCGTTGGCTTGGGTGCATTGGGAGGTCTGTGGTGGTCTTCGATGATGGTCTTGCAGGAATTGAAAGGATTTTAATTTTGCTTTCGGCGCCGCCACTTTTCTTTGGTGGCGTCCATTTCAGTGATGTGTCTTCATTTCCAGTTTTGATTCGGTATAGTTTTGGATGATTTCTGGTGCCCGTGATTCCATTTCTGTGGTGATTTTTCTATGGTGTTCTATGTGATTTTATATGATTCGATGAATAGATCTTGATTTGGAAGGAATTTGGTTATACGATGCTAGTGAAGGAGGTTTTTTGGTTTAAGGGCAAGGTGGAACTACTGAGTTGTCTGCGGATCTTGGTGCTCACGGCATTAGGGTCGGGTCCCCTTCATTTTGGTTTCTTTGACGTAATTTTTGGATAGATTCTTCTTAGAGGTCCATTGCATTTCTCTTGATGGCTAGGTGAATTCCACTAGAGTTTTCCGACGTGAGGATTTGGGCCGATGTCGATGGTCGCACCGGAGGACGTTCAAGGTAACCTTTTTGAGGTTCTCAAAGCATTTCTGATGTTCTTGTGCCTTGGTTCGTGGTTTCATGGACATTTCCATTGGTTTTTGATGTTTTTGTGTAATGGTGAATGTGGTTGTTTTTAAATCATGTAGCGTGGGTACCAGGAACCCATAATCCGGCTTTTGAAAATTAAAAACAAATGATTAGAGCTTAACTAGAGTTAGAATCTGACTGAGTTTACTAAAAAACATGGGAAATTGATTTAGGAAAAAAATATTAGAGAATAATACCATGTGATTAACTTTTTGGATAAGTCTATGTATAGGATAACATCATATGGTTTTGGTAAGGTATATATTAGGTTCTTTTCCTAGCAGTAAACACTTCTCGAGATACTATAAGTGGATGTGGTTTGGAACATATGCATCTTGGGGGAATAACCCCGAAAGTGTTGGTCGAATATATCATGACCATTATTTTGGTGCTTGGTGATTGTGACCTTCATACCCACCTATTGGGTTAATTAACATTTTTTGAAAACTAGTATATACAATTTTAATATATGATGACCATGAATATCCTAGGTTAAAATTATGGTGTATTATATTTAAAAGAAGGATTCAGGATTTATACATCCTAAAGATTATTTTCATAATTATATGATTTTCCACAATGATTATTATTGATCATACTATTTTTTATGTTATTCAATGGATGTAATCAGAAGGAAGCATTTTAATGTTTAATTTTATATAAAATGTAATGATTATGATAAACCAAATGGGATGGGGAATATATGGAAATATATTTATATTATGCTTTACCCATAATCACAATATATGGATAAGAACATTCAACATTACCAAATATCATACTCCAAAATGAAAATAATGATAAAATTCTCAAAGAGAACAGGTAGTAGAGACTATGGAAGAAAGAAGGATCAATTTATATCATGTCAAATGTGTGGAAAGAGACACCTTAGGTAATGTCTCAAGTGAAGGGGAATATATTTTTTTGGGTGAAAATGAAGGTGATAGAGAAATAAATATCCAAGGTGTTAAATTTCCTATGAATGGGGAACCTGTGAATTATCCAAGTCAATTACATAACATAAGGGTTAACTCATAGTCCAAGAAAGGATCTATTGCATGTCAATCATTAAAGTAGAATGATTACAGTGTTTATGCATTGGGATTTGAGAATTAGGCTGTATTTGTGTAATATCAATGATATTTTCGTTATAAGAATCATGAAACATATAATTATTTATACATTATATCGTTCCTTTAAGGATTTGAAATAATATGCTGAATGTTTTTGATTACCCAGATACTTCATGGAATGGTAATGTGACATTTTTTTGGAAAAAAACTTGATTGAGGGAAATATATCCCTTATATGTTCCCTATTTTGGTATATTAATTTTTATTTTATATAAATAGATTATTGATATTGATAATGTAAATATGATAATATTGGTGACCTTAGAACTAATTAGTTTTACTATAGTATCTTTTCTTATGTTTATTGTATTTTTGGATTTATATAATATATTTGAAAATCTGTGATTTTATATAGGGAATAAGGAGAGAGTTAATTTTTTGACACACACATATTTTCATTATGAATTTATGGTGTTTTATGTTATTACCATGTTTTATGAAAATATATGATCTAGGTATTCACTTGTTTTTTATGTGACATTTACATCAATTTTATGTTGTTTGGGGTGATAATGTTAGGTTGATTTTCACAATTTACTAACCTTTATTCTTTTTTTTTTGGATTTTCAATTATTTTAGATGTATATTTGATGTGTACAATTGTAAAATATTTATAAAATTCATTAATTTGAACATTGGGTGTTACTATTGAGTTTCTAGAGATTAGTGTGTTATATTGAATAACATGTGCTAACTGTTTCATTTTTGGTAAATATTTAGAGTCATATGGAAAGAATTTTTATTCTTCTACGGATCTTATAATATATTAAACGTTAATTTTATTTCATTTGTTATAAAAATTAATTTGGAATATTCATTTCCAAGTGTAAGAGATAAAGTGTTAATTTATTAAAGCACATTCAATTGATGAAATTGTAATTTTAAAATAGAAATATATAAATTATGTTTATTTTATGATGTTTTCAATTTTTATTGTAAAATAACCCCGCAAATTTAGGAAAAGGATCTTTAAATATAAATCTTATACATTTTCCTTCATTTTTGATGAATGAATGATATTTTCACTAATAAGTGATTTATAGTTTTCTTACTGTTAACTTTCTCCTGACCATGTTTTCTATCACACTATTTTAGTCCATAGTTGTTTTGTATCATTTATGTAACTATTTTAAATTTACTATAATGTTATTCTATTTGGAATCATATTTTTTTGTTATTTTATATCAATATCATATTTCTCTTTCCATCTTTTTATGTGGATGTTTTATTAATCCTTTTTACGGAGTGGGTTTTTAGTAATGTTATTTTAAAATTTCAAACCCCTTATTATTGATTTAAAGGCCAAATTTAGGGGGCAGGGGGGAATTTAATAAATTGGTGGTGGATAATGTGACACCCAATTATTTCAAATTATGCAATGTTTGATAGCTTTTATAATACACAATACAAAGCAAAAAAGAACAAGAAATATTAATATTTAAACATGACTATTATAACCGAACCATTGAATTTTTGGGTATTAAAAGGATTAAACACATTATGAAATATATACATGACCTAATCAATAAAAATTTACTAATTAATTTTTATGAAAAAATCACTCGTTTTTTTGTAAATAAATTCTATTCTACAATATACATTTTCATAAAAAATGGACTCATTTTAGTTTTTTGTCAAAATAATATAATTTAGTTTTGGAAATTATAGAAATTTTCACTAATAAATAGTATATCATTTTTATAATCATAATTTAAAAAGTATCTTAGAATAAGTTTTTTTGGATTTTTCTGAAATGATTGATTTTATAGTGAATAGTGAAGAACACTGATATTTATTGAAAACAATATTTTTTGTTTCAAGCATGTAAAAACATAGATTTTTTTAAAATAGTTAAATTTGTGCTCATTTATAGTATATTCTTAATAGTTTAATTAATTTTATTGGAATAAATATTTTGGAAAAATTTGTTATAAAAACATTTATATACCAAAAAATGTAATTTTTCTTAAAAAACTAATTTTCGATTATGATTTTTTGTCTTAAATTAAACTATTTCACTTCTAGATATTGATTCCTATAAAATTAAATCCATATTTGGAATCATGAGGATTAAATTTGGTAAATAAGTCTGTTTTATGTTTGATCATTATGAATATTAATTTTGATAGCATTTATGACATTAGGAAAAGGTAAATCAGATTTACCTAGGTTAAAATTATGTGTTAGGGTCCCCATTTTTGAATTTATTTTAATTTTATGAGGGATATTATACCCTTATCACATTATTCTTGAAATTTAATTGTTTAATGGATACTTTTCCATTAAAACGACATGTATATTATTTAATTAAAAGAAATAAATGAAACCATTTTACATTTAAATATATATTATAAGTGAAATATGGGAATAAAACATGTTGTGAATGAATATTAATGATTATTTTGTTAATAATAAAATTATATTCATGATGTTCATTTATTTACAATTTTTAGTTATTATATAATTACCTTAAATTTATATTGAACAGTAACACTATATAACATTAATTAATGAAAAATAATAATTTCAAAAATATTAAAATTAATATATTTCAATGAGTTATAATTTTATAATAATTTTATATATTTATATAACATATTAGGATTTTTAAAAGATTTAATTCTAAATAATTTTTTTTCATAATGTTTTAAAAGTCTAATTAAATGAATAGTGTTAAAAATTACATTAATGATATTGTGTAAAATAAAATTTTGTTATATTATTTAAAAATCATAAAAATATTGAAATAGGAAAATGGGATATTACATTTTCTAAAATTTCATCCATATAAAATTTCTGGTCTAATTTTTACCTTATAAGTAAAATTATAACCCTTGTGAAGTAAAAACGTCGTTAATGTGGTTATAGTTAAGATAAGTTAATTAAGGGGTTGAACAAGTGATATGGATTAAATTTCTAGATGAAACTATATAAATATTTTTTTTGATGCTTTTTATACCATATAATACCTTATAGTTGATACTATGTCTACTTGTAATCATTTTATTAAGAATTATTTTTTAAAATTTTATCCTTTTAAGAAATTTCAAGAGTGACCCTCCCCTCACTTACATTAGAAACCCCTTACCTCTATGAGTTACACCACATTAAAAAACCAAGAATTACTAATACAAGACCATTTCTCTTACCAATAACTCTATCCATGTTTTAGAGGTGATGGTATTCCAAAAATACCAATCATAAGATCCATAAGAGTAGATCTAAAGGAGTTCTTTCAAAGAAGTGATAATTTCCATAACAAATCACTTTATTTTTTAAAATTTTTATTTTACCGTATAAAAATATTTGCTACTTGAAATAAAATAAAAAATTAATTATCCTAATACATAAATGTTATTACAATTTTAAAACAACCTTTATCCACCCTATTTTTCATCTAATGGGAAGTGAATGCATCACGCGTGCGTACGTATGAGTTACCATAACCATAAACCCCTAATGGGAAGTGAATGCATTTCTTGTTTTATATATTATATTTATAACATAATTTTTCTCATGTAATTAAAATATTATATCTACATTCTCACCTTTCAATCCGTTAGAAAATGATAGCGTTGCTCGTCCGTACGTGTGAACTACCACCTCCACAAAATTATGTGATCCATCTTAATACAAAATTAACATAGATTTTAATAAGTGTATATTTCATAAAATCATATTATATATATGATATAATAATGATTCTATAAATTTTATTTTTTATTTTTATTTATTTCATTGATTCTGTTATAAAATGAAAATGATGTTTATGGGTATGCATGACATGTTGTCTCCATAAATGGTGTAATTAATTTTTTCATCTCTACATTTAATGGATTACTATAAATATATATATAATGAATATATATTATATTTATATTATGATTAAATTTATGTATTTTCTATAAATATGATCAAAGTAGAAAGTCCAAAACTACCAAGCCAAAACATACATGGAAAATGAAGCAGCCATCACATAGAATAGTGATTTTAAGAAAGAGTTTTTAAGAAATGGTTGATAAAAGGTTATAATTAAATAATATAATGTCTGATATATAATTGTATGGTTTTTTAATTTATATATAATTAAATAAGTAATTATTATAAGGTAATTTTGAACATATTTGAATGAATTTAGAGATGAGGTAATGGTTTATCTCAGAATCCCATTATTATTTGAGATGGTTTATGTTAAATTATTAAATGTGAGAAATATTTATGATTTCAATGTTAAAATCAATATGATTTCACCTGACATTGTTATTTATTTAAATTAAATGTTTTCATTTCATTTTTCTCTCATTAATGACTCAAGATACATATATTATATTTCTATGGAAATCCGACTTTGTATTTCTACTAGGCCAAAAATATTTTCCTTCTATGTCCATATTCTTATTAAAATATTTCAATAAAGGTTTTTAATATTATCCAATTATTTATTAAGTAAATTTTTTAGAATGTTTTATTTTTTACGAAATGTTTTAAAAGAAATGTACTTTTCATTTTCTGAGAAAGGAATATTTTTACTATTTACAAAAGCATTAAATGAATGTTTTTAACATATATGGAATGAATGAAATCTCACATCATTTTGACCAATCAATGTTTTTAAACATTATTTATTATTTTAAATGTTTATTTTGAAATAATTTATTTTCCTTACCATTTGGTAAATTTTTGACATTTTAAATAAGTTATTTCAAAGTTTAAATGTTATTATTCTTAATAAAATTTATTCTGATATGTTATATGTATTTTCATTAATTTCAATATAATTTGTTAAATATTAATATTTTCTGAGGATATACTCTAAATCTATATTAAAACATATTTTATTGAATTTTTTTATCAGTTTTATTAGGAAAATTATTAACCTTCTATATCATAGTTCTTCCAATACTAATAGTTATTTATTTTTAATGAATATCTACTAAGTTGAATTATTTATTCATATGATTACTGAGTCGGACAAACAATGTGACATGGGGGGACCTAAATTACATAGGACATATATTCATCATTATGTCTCATGAGACAAAATAGATTTGGTATTTGGCTGAGTCTGTAATAATAAATATATATTTCTTGGCACTTGTTGTTGTTTATATTTTATATTTCTTGGCGTATACTTTGATGGTAAGTTTTAGATTGCTAGTATTACGCATTCTATAATTATGAAATTAGTTATTGATTTAGATAAGATTATTTTAATATTTATAATAAACATGGATATGTTTCAAGATCATTTTATTATTTATATTACATTATTTGATCATCATTTATTCCTACCATATTATTATTCAAGTTCAAATTATTGATTAAATGAATTTTGCGTTTAATATTTACATTTCCATATTTATTATTCACTATTTACGTATATTATATTCCAATTTAAATAAACACTATTTAGTTTATATTTTCACCATTATTTTTCTTCTTTTACTTAGGATATGAAGAACAAATCCTTGAATGAGTTCAAGGATGAATAATATTTACTCTCACTATGTTTTGTATTTTCTATTTTCAATTATTATGTGAGATTCATGTATGTATCCAATTTACCAAGACTAATAAACTAATCATTACTTTGGGAAATGATCACTTGTATCTAGTTCCAATTTAATAATGTAACCACCCTCTCTTATCTACCAGGACCAAGTATTTACGAAACACTTTTCATAATGTTCTATGATACGATCCACGTTCATACAATACAAGAAAATTATAGGTAGAAGAGTATATTTTCATATCAGTAAGAATGTAATTGAAATTACATGACTAGCATGATTGGTCACAGACTAAGGTTTGTAGATTCCCTAAAAAATATTTTATATTTCAGTTATGAGGTGTATAGAACTTCTCACTATGAGTAGTTCATTCATTCCATCCATTGTTAATGAAAATGGTTGTTAAAACCATTAAAATAATTTTTATGATTCTTATGGGAAAAGTTTGGCCTTATAAAATAGCTTCAATAGATAGGGTGCAATTTGCCTCATAGTATTTAATTTGACTGTTATTGGATCCAAAACAGATATACAAATCAAAAGTTATGACCATTTTCATATTTCTTTCAGCCTAAATAAATGTGTATTAGTTAATCACACTGCAAATGTGTTTAAAATGAACAAAAATAGTTAATGGAATTATTAATATAGGTGAATTTATCTTTCACATTGTTTCATTGATAATTATCCATTATGAATAGATTAGAAGGCTCAAGAATTTATTTAATGAATAAATAATAATGGGAGGTAACGTATGAAGTTACATTTAATATGGAAAACACATTTGTTTTATTATAAAACAAATTCAAGGATGGATATATAAATATATGAGATTTGTCCTATTATATAAAATCAATTACATGCACACCTCTCTAAGAATTCTTCATTCCCATAGATTGTTTATCAGATTTGTTGAATAAGATGAAACATATTAAAGTATATGTGATTCCACTAATTGAGATTGGAATCCACAAGCTGGTGTACCACCTTTATTGGTAGGATATGTTTTTTCCTCTACTATGAACTTCATGAAGCATACTCAATTAATGATTGAACATGGATATATTTGTAATTTAGGTAGGCTTGTATGTTCTTCATTTATTACATGTTTCTTCCATAAATTACAGAATGTATATAATTTTTGTTTTTATTCTACTTATATGTCCATTTGATGGACATAAAAAACCCAATAGTAGTATGAAGGGAGAGGCTAAATGGTTATACAATTCATGGTAACTCCCATGCATGATCGTGCGATTAAGAATTTATCTCTACCCATGAGATCCATTATGATGCAAATACTTCCATGCTCAAATATTTGGGTTAATGATGTTCATTGATATGTTCATATAGATGTCTTCTTAGATGTGACCATATGAGGAATAGTGATTTAGCTACACAACTAAGGTATCAGAGTATACGATTCTTCATTGAATCAATGCATTCATTTTATTATTTAATGGAGAACATGTTTTACAAATTCATATATGGGATACTTAAAGAAATTAATTATATATGAAAATTAATATTTACATTTAATAATTAATTAAAAGATTTATTAAATTATATATTCATTTATGAAATTCCTATTTATAAAATAGTTTATAAAATGGGAAAAACAAAAATAATAAATGAATGTTAATATTATTTTACAAACTATTATTAAATAATTAAATTTTATATTTATTACTCTTTTCCATGAAAATATATCAAATATTAATTTTAAACAAAATAAATTAATTATGAATTACATTATGTTTTCAATAAAATGTTTATAAATAATAAAAAAGATATTTTTAAATATTTATAAAAACATGGAAATGTATTTTATGAATTAATTAACTATAAATTTTTATGTTTAATTAAGAAATATTTTATAATATAAAATATTAATAAATCATAAAATATTGTATTTTGGGAATATTTTAATTTATAAAAAATTTATAAATCAAATAAATTATTTTTTTTATTAATTATCTATATATTTATGAAATATTTATCACTATAATATTATAAATATTAAATATTGATATTTAAAAAAATGGAAAAATATCATGTATGAATTGTGATCTATAGTAAGGTGTTTATTTATGAATCATATTGGATAATTTTTAAAGGGTAATAGTTTATATAATCAGGAAAAAATATGAAGACATTTATATTTAGTAATTGTTCATAAATAATTAATTTGAACTTGCATGGATTAAAATGGTCATTATTTTAAGTAATCATCAAAAATGTTTTACTAAAAAATAAATTTCTTATTTATGTGGAAAATTCAATGAAAAATTGAATTCCATAATTTTTAAATTGTTCATAAATAAGTAAAAGGTCTAAAAAAATGTTTTTAAAATTTATAAAATGGGTTTTATAAATTAATTAACTATAAAATGTTTATGGTTAATCGATTAAATTTTTTAAACACATATTTCAAATATTCCTTTATTATTAAAGAGATAATTTTATGATTATCCCTTTCATATTAATAAGATTTATAATTATTATAAATATAATAAATTGAATTAGAATGTTTTAATGTAAAATGATTGGATTATTTATAATATTTAATTAAAGTGTCTATTTAAATAATATAAAATGATTTATAAAAGTGTTTTTTAATTTCATAAATATTTTCAATGTATAAAAGGCATTTATATTAATAATTATGAATTGCTCATAATTAAATTATTCAAAATTATTTAAATTAGAGGGTGTATGTATTTAAAGATATTGTTTAAACTACATTACCAAGGTTTTTTTTATTAATTTGGTTAAATGTTTAAATAATAAATTGAGATTAAAAATAATATAAAATATGAAATAGTTTATATTTGATTGAGTATAAAAGAGTTTATATTCAAAATTAATGAATTTATATAATGTGAGATAATTTATAAAAGGGTTTATATTTATGTTATATTTATGAATAGTTTATAAATAGTTATTGTGTGTTTTAATATTTGAATCATTCATTTATTTAACATTTATTCCAAACATTATTAAAATTTAAAAATTGTTTATATTATGAATTTTTATTCATTAGTTTAATTGATAATATTTATCTTGATGAAAAATCCTTACATTGAATGCTAGGTATGACTCCATAAAAATTAGTTTTCATCTACATTGAACATGGTTTGTAATTTAATTTAATAGTTTGAAATTAATTATTATTCATAATTTATGCATATTAGGTGTTAGAGATATCATTAATTGAATTATTTTTTGAATTTAAATTTCCCCAGATAGAGGAAATTGGGGTCGGATCACCTACGAGTCTGGAGGCTTATGCCTTATTTTTTGAAAGGTGAATGGTGCTGGCCATCTATCACTTTAAGCTTACGGATGTGGATATTGTCAATTTCATTTATCTCTATGGTTTTACATGAAGAGTTCATGTATCTTATGAATATGATGTATTAAGATATGTATGATTATTTTTGAATTCTATTTTTTAGTTGAGCGAAACGTATTCTGGGATGTGTAAATAGTTACACACTAATGTAGTTTGAAAATATTAATTTTTTGGATGAAATTAGTATTATAGAAACTAAATTTTTATAATCTTGTATACATAAAAGGGAATAATACATGGGAAGATACTGATTATGTAAGAAGTAATAATTGTGAATTTAATGTACATATTATTAAAATTAAATTGGTTTGACATTAAAAGTAAATCCACTTACATACTAAGTACAAGATTCATACCAAATAAAAAAATTTAGGACCTCCATTATCCAACTGGGTAGGTTATGCCAATTATGGGTGACCATGGGTTATCCTGTGCAACAAAAGAAAGTAATGTGTGATGCTGGAATATTTTTAGATCGTTAATTCCATAGATGGGTTCCCATGTATTGGGCTTTATTGGCATGTTTTTTTTTGTATTTTGGATGCATTAGATAGCCATCCCTTATAGGATTATGTTATCAGAGGAATATAGTTGAGTAAATCCATATAATGGATATGGATAAGGGGTTATCCACTCAATTATGAAAGATTCAAAACTATTGTGATTGGGATGATCTCTTTCCTAAATGTCTACATGTTGAGGGAAATTCCATAATAGACTAATTAATTAGTGAATTTTGAATCTTGTCTAACTAAATGTATATGATATACATATTCATCATTTATAGTGGGAGAACTATCATTTAATGTTCATAATGTAGGGATATATGACATGATATTTATATGATATTTTTTTATTATAGATAAATGCATCAGCAACATCAAACTAAATTTTAAATAATTCATTAAATGAGGAGATTAAAGAACTAAACTCATGAGACGATAATATTAAGAATTGTTCTTAACAAATACAAATATTTTATATGTTGGAATAGTTAATTCACGAGAAACCAACTATTGATGTTGTTTAACAATAAATTGAAGATGCTTATGGAAGCATGGAACTATTTATTTAAGGTTTTAATGGAACTATATCATAATTGACCAACGAAATTATACTCTCATTCACTTTATATGATTAAGTATATCAATAATATTTTATATGATTTAATATTCATGGGTAGATTTATTAATTCATATAATACTTATTCTGGTTAAGAAATTCATCATATTTTTATTGATATAAATGTTTTTATAATATTAATGAGTTCAATAAATTTTTTCCCAATATTCACAAAAACTTTATAATAAATTAAGGAGGAATATGTTTTCAAATTTATCATATTGTATAGATTTTTCATGGAGGTAAATGTTTAAAAACGAGAAGAGGAAAAGTTGGAATGTGAAATATTATTTCATTAAAAAGCCAGTAAAGGTTATTTGAGAACTTATGGTATTACTAGGAAGGTGTAATGATTAATTATGATGGTTTATATAGAATAATTGAAGGGTTTTATTAAAGTAAAGTAATATCCATGTCATGTATTAATTATATAGAAAATTATCATTGATGTTCAAGTGTATGTGATAATATATGTATAATATAGAAGTGTTTTTAATATATAAAAGTTCAAAATGAAAGGAAGATGACAAGATCTGACCTTTCCCGAGCCTTAAACCTAATCATATAACCCCATGGGTCTCTTGTAATACCTTATTAAACTTCCTACAACACCACATTATATTACCCATGGGGTTTTCATATCAGGATAATGACAATCCTAAAAGGATAACACATATTCTTTTAGTGTGTTTTGTCCTCAGTCACACACACCATGAGAAACTTCCTAGGAGTTCACCCATAATAACGCTACTCCATCCCAAACATGAATAAATGTGAGTATCTAATTATAAAGGCTCCTAAAAAATATACATCTTGTTGACATGAGTAGTAACATTTAGTATTTTAAGTATCATTTTTACAATGGTGTTACACTCTCCCTCTTTAAGTAATAACACCCTAATTGTGGACACCAGACATTTAATCTACATATTTCCTCTGCACATCCAACTGAGTATTGGCTCTGATATCATTTTTTGATGTCCCCAACCTAATTTTCTCATAAATAACTGAGATGGAGTTCCCCGAGGACTTAAGTTCACCTTCATGAAAAATAGAAGCTTCCGACTAGTAGGGAGGATCTAATGATGGTGTTATGGGTATAAAATATCATGTGGATTAGTAAAAAATAAAAAAAATGAATAAATAAAATTAACTATAGGTAGATAAAAATAAATTGGGAACCTGAATAGTGCTATTAAAATCCAACTATACATCAACATAAGATGCTACATGTATATGTTAGTATAAAATAATAACAGGTAATACATAAAACATGGTTAAAAGGTTAAATGGATATATATATATATATACACACACACACACAAACATATAAAACAACACAACATTGGTAGGCAATATGAGTTTAACCTAATTTCACTGCTCACATTCCTTGTCCCATCCTCAAACATGTATCAATAAAGAGGTGTGATCCAAGTTCCTAACTTGAAATGATGAGATTTTCTCAGGTACCAAGTTATGGATCGAAAATGGTGTGAGTAAAAATAATTATCCCATCTTTAATGTTTTTTTTAATTCATTATATTTAAGGATTTTAAAACACAATAGTTTTCATTATACAAATCTGGAAAATAGTAATGTGATGTTGAACTTGGGAATGACATATAATTTGGACATAGCTCAATTTTCATTGATCACATGATTAATAAAGAACACACTGGACCCATGGATATATTCCTAGGCATCCAAGAAAAAAAAAGCAAAACTGAATCTATGAAATGAGTCTTGGAATTCCCACATATCATAACCAAGAAAATCATTGGAATACTCTAGGACATTTTATAATTACAAAAACTGTTATAAATAAAATTCCCTTATTATTTATTGTTTTATTATGCAATATGGTTATAAAACACACAAGAACTTAATTCATATCTATTTTTATTCAAAATACCATTAAGAATCTATGTCATTGATAATATATCCATTGAAAAGTGATCACATGATTAATATAGTATAGAGATTTTACAAATCCAATTGACTCAAAAAAATAAAGGGATGACCTTATCTAGTATGTGTGTACACTATGAAGCACATTTATCATAGCTTTTGAGAGATAGATAATCTCTAGTCTTGGCCCTCAACCAAGACCGAGATGAGATCCAAAAAACACAAGCATGAGTGAACCCATTTACAAAAGATATTCAAGCTCATCAAGATCACAACCCAATCATTGTTTGCTGAATGACCCCATGAATGTCTCAACATCACGCAACATACTCTAAGAGTGTATGTTGTTTTATTAAATGGATATCTATCATGAATATAGTAAATTTATTATGAACATTATTTTGTAATGATTAATGAATATATTTCCATTTTGATACTATGAAACATGAAAAATATTTTTGGGTAATTATCAATTAAATTATTGAATTTATTTTGAGGGATTAATTTATTTTTGAAATAAAAATTATTTTAATGACATATTATTATTTATTTTTTTAAATATAAATGATCATATAGTTTTTATTGGGTCAATGGTAATGTATTATTAGGGTTCAAACAACTGTTATATACAGAAACCTATCATTTTTAATTAATATGATTTAATATTTTTTTAAAGTGAAGACTCACATATTTAGAAAATAATTTAGATAAAATAATTTTTTAATCCAAATGTCAAAATTATATACTGGTTAATTTTTCATAATTTTCCGAGAAAGTCGAATTTTTAAGTAAAAATATCAATACTGTATAAATATACGATGTGATTTATGAGATCATAATGAACCAAAATGATGAAATAAATATTACAATGAGTATATTCATCCAAATATATTATTCTCAATTATAATAATATGATTTTATGATTATTTGATTAATATTATAAACCCTTTATGAATACTCCAAAACATATAATAAATTTTCTAATTTTAAATTTCTGTATTTAAAAGTGTGACTCACATCTACATCAGAAAGGGTAATATTATAATAATTTCTTCTATTTATGTAATAAAATATCTTACAACAGTCTTATTTGGAAAAAACCATGGAAAAAATACATGATAAGGTTTGTGGTTTTGATTATTTTATTACACAAATTCCAAAACATATGTTTATGAAATTTTAAGCAATCCCCCTCTCATTTCATATATACACCCACCCAAACTCCAATTTGTCATCACAAAAAATCCATATAAATAACCACTAATTTTTTCTATTATCTATATAATCCTCCCAAGGTTCCCCCAATCTCCTAATAAGCCCCTATCAATCATTTTGTGTCATACTTTTAAAGTAAGGGATCCTCTATTTCTCACTTCTATTCCAGAATATCCTCTATTTTATGACCATTTATTTTTGATTAATAATGATGGGGTATTATTTAATACCTCCCCTATAATACCCTTATTATTTCTAAATGATTATATATAACTTTATATCCCATTAATCACACCCAAGTTCACTCGTTACAATGCCAAAATTTCTTAAGAGTTATTCTTTCCTCTTCTTTAATCAATTTAATTTATTATATTATTACTTATATTTCCAATCACCAGGGTGAGATATGAATTTCCATGACCCTATTACATACCTATTAATTTAAAAAGTATTAGAGATCATTTTCATTCTCATCAACCCTTTTTATGAATTTTTAAGCGATGACATTAGCCTTCGGAAATTTAACAGTGAGTTTTCCATTCCAAATAAATTTTGTAGTGAATACCATTAGCATTTCCTATCCACTGTGTTAACATTTATACACTTATGACTATTTTAATTGTAGCTTAAATGTATTTTTTCCACACTACCTTATCATATAATTAGTTATGGTGGTGAATGAATCTGTTTGGTATGATATATGTGGCACACTAAAGCACGATATTGAAATGAAAGTGATGGGTGCACCCAAAATTATTTAGAGCACAATGATTTGGGTAAAGATTAGTATCCTGATTAATCATGTTGTGACATGGAGTAAACATTATTTATTTGTGGTAATTTATTCTATTATGATGTCATGGTAGTTATCTTTGACCTATGATGTAGTGCTTTATGTTGTCCCACATTTCCCTTGTTGCCTTTATGTTATCATGATATATCATGTCTTATCATTCATGTTTATGATTCCAATTCTTTTTTATTCCATTAATATGCCTATTTCCTAACATGTTTTACCTTATTTTAGTTTTATACCCCTTAGTAGGCATTATACCTCACCCCTTTCTTATGTATTTGTTCATGTTATCCCATATAATTTTAAGTGCGAGCATGTAAAAGAATTTTTCAATAAAGATGCCATATTCCATCTTTTAAGTTGTAATGTAATGTACTCAATTCCCAAAGATTCTATACTTATTGAAATATTGGATTCAATTAAGTTTAAATTAATGTAATAAATCATGTGTTCATTTTTCATAAAGGGAAGAGTGTTTATACATTATATATATGAACTGGCGATCCGAACTATAATTATTTGGCCATGATGTTTAAACTTAGATTAGAATTTGAGGGATTAACCATTATCCTTCTATATTTGGGAAAGGTATCTAACCGATCGAGATAAAAATGTCTAAGGTAATATCAAGAGAGGAAAGATTAAAATCCAAGTAGATAATCCATGTTGTTTCATTCAATAGGGAATCATTCCAAGTACTATTGTTTATCCTAGGCATTCTGATTTTTTTGAAGCTCAAAAGTGAAGAATCAGTTCCCAGATTATTCATTCCTAAAAATAATACATTTAGATAATCCAAGGTGTAAATATCCTTTACAATTTACATTAATGAATCATGTTATTTCAATTAGGTTTTAACATTGAATTCTGAATTGGATTACAATTCTTCTCCATGATATGTATCAATTTTCAACCACAAACAGTCTTAGTATAATTATATGAATCATAGTTATTAAGACATTACGAAATAAATAGAAATGTAACCAAGGTGAACAAAAATTATGGATCACGTCCATTTAGTTAAAAACTAACCCAAATACTTCCATTATCTGAAAACCCATTTAATTCCATAATACCATTCCCAAGCCATCATATTTAATTATGGTTATCACAACATGAAAACACTATTTCCTTAATTTATATACCCCATGGTGCCCATATAAATAATTCATAAGTTACAAGGCATTCCTAAATGGTAATCCAGAGAATTTGTGGAATAATTCATAGTCACAAGTAATGTAATGATATCAAGGCTTTTATAAAAAATATTACACAACCTTGGAGGTCTCTACCAATGTTTCTTATGTTGTACATATATCATTTGATAATTAAGTTAGTATATTTATTATTATAGGTACATAACCTGAAATTAACTTGGAAAGAAGTGTTTATTCATTATTCCCATAGGTTCATTAAAATTTTTAATTATACCAAAACATTACCATGGCCAATCTAAGAGTCTCATTGTTTATGTGACATACCAAACACTCCCTAAGGGGTGGGTGGCTCCAATTAGAATTTGGGTCAATTACAAATTAATAAAATAAACACACCCTAAGGGGTGTTTTATTTTAACCGTAGGTATTTTGAAAAATGAATTCAAATATAAAGACACCCTAAGGTTGGTATTATTACTTAAGAGTAATAAATTGTGGCTTTAATAAGTGTCTATACAAACACACCTTATGTGGTATTTTTTATAAAATGGCAAGGTTATCATGGAAATTATACCTATATCACCATAAAAGGGTTAGTTCGAGTTGAGGATTTCAACAAACATACCTATAAAGAAAGACTATACTACATCTAGTTTGGTATTAATTAAAATATTAAAGGAATTATAATTTTTTTTGTAAATGATTAGATTTCATTATTTGTGGCACAATGAGACATTTTATAAAAAACTGTACATTTACGGGAATTTATATATACCAAATACCTCATTATTAGTAATATTTACTCAATTGGTATCAATATCTTATTCAAGAAATAATGGAAGAAACCAAAGAACCATAAAAATCATTGAATGTATATAATATTACACAAAACATACATGGGTAAACTAGGAAGTATATGAAACAATTAATGGAATCTATAGGAGTGATTGAATTATCGAGAGAACTAGATCGACAGTGAAAGTGTGTAAAATGTAAAATGAATTAATTATATATATCATAAAAAACGAGATGAAGAGGAGGTCACATGCGGGGGAACATCTATCCAAAATTGAAAGAAAATAGGGTTTATAAACATATAATGGTGGAAGGGAAAAATGGTAAATTTTCCCTTTTAAAGAGGTTTATGGTTTGAAAACACTATTTGAAAAACCATGCAGACACACTTTTCAAACAAACCCCATATCAAATTTTTTATTGAATAGTTTCCCCAACTATGAGATATATCTACAATCCACTTCATACATCCACATAATTTCTAAGGGAATGTCATAGGGTTTATAAAACCATGTTCTTATATAAAATAGTATGTATGGTTTGGGATTTGGTTAAAACTAATTATGTACTAACTGTGTTCCCAATCATATTTCTTTAAAAATTGATGTTTCAAATCCAAAATATACAAAGACTTATCTAGGATCCTTGGAAAACTATTAGGCCTCAAACAACCTCAAGAAAATAACACTTTATGGATCCCCAACTCTATAAATTCCATTCTAAAGCTACATTAGAGAATTGGTCTGTCTACTAAATTAAAATTCAAGGTTCCTCTGAAATTTAAATCCATATATGAAAATTAAGTTCTTACAAGATCCCCACCTTATCATTTCTCATCACGAAGAATCCTTCTTGTACATTCAAAAACATCACCCAACCTAAGATTGTTTTCAAAACCCATTAAAATGGATCCATTTTATTTCTGATTGCACATCATGATCTCAATGAACAAAACCAAATAGAATTCATGTGATCTATTGAACCGAAGTTGATGATCATGTTCCTCATTGAACATAGAGATGACACCCTATATCCCTAATCTAACCTAAGAAACCTACATCATAATCCATCGAGATTAACCAACCCCTGATTCTCCCCACCTTATAGATTAGCTTATAATTCTAATTCTAAATTTGGCACTCTTTACTATATGAAATTTCTATCAAACAATGCTCTCAGTAATATAGAATCTCTCTTAAAACTATCCCCAATG
The DNA here is from genome assembly GCA_963277665.1 of Viscum album. Taxonomy (NCBI): domain Eukaryota; kingdom Viridiplantae; phylum Streptophyta; class Magnoliopsida; order Santalales; family Viscaceae; genus Viscum; species Viscum album. The sequence goes on along the minus strand of OY728164.1, from coordinate 29,056,976 downwards.
TACCATACCTTAACAAAAATGACAGAACCATCCATCTAAAACCATTTCTTGTTTTCATATTATAAATAAAAATTGATTTGAATTCCCCACTGAAGCATAAACTAAACATTCTGGATCTACCTTGAAAATTAGGAACAACCCCTGAATATTGTATAATACCTTTCTTGGGATGATCCTGATATGTTTTCCAACTGAACACATACTATTACATATAAAAATGATAGTTAGACTACCTCTATCTTACTCATAAAAAAATTCTCATCTAAACCCATTGATGTATCATCACTATGCGATTATAATGCCTCTACACCTAGAGAAATAACGTTATCATCTATGCATGTTTCTTAAGTATCGTAATGCTTCCCTAAGTTAATTATCATTATTGGAATTTAAACTTGAGTTACCCTATAGTAACTTTATAAAAAATATAATGAACATTAATTAACTTAATAAACATTCATGTCACCCTTTAGTAACATAAGAAATATTCAGGTTACCCTTTACTAACAAATTTAAAATTTGAGTTAACCTTCAAAACATTATGAAATATTCAAGTTACCCTTCAAAAAGGGGTGATGCACTAGACTTAGTTTTACCTTTTATCCCAAATTACTCGTGGTTGATCACTCACTTCCTTAAAACCATCCTAATTACCCTGTATGAGCATCCAAATACACATGAATCAATCATTCATGGGTCATACTAATCTATCTCGATCTCATAAATGATGTTAAGATACAAAAATGTCAGTTCCAATCCGAAACCAATTATTTTTAGAGTAATACCAATGTTTTCTACTCCACATATTTACTGACATGATAATGCCACAGTTATCATCCCACAATTGATCTCTCATATACCTAACTTCCATTTCTTGGGGTTTTCTTCCCAAGATCATCATCCCACTCCCCAGCTTAGGATAATCCACACTAATAATTCACTAAACCATACATATCTTCCTCATCCCTTAGTATTTTCATTTTTTGAACATGTTGGATAAATGAGGATGATACCACTAATCCCAGACAATCTCTCTGAAAGAAAGCTGTAATCCTCTCGCATCCCATTTAAAAATCACAAAATACTATGTTGCAGAAACCACAGAAAATTGTCACACCATGAGAAGAACAGTGGATTGTACCACATGATTTGGATCATCCATTAAATCAATCCAAAACACTAACCTAAATCGGTATCATTGAAATCACATGTGTTTCACTCTCCTAATACACACTCATGCACATCGTTAGAACATGACACCAAATTCACAAATACAAATTATATCGATGATGTTACAATACATAACCCAATTTATAAGGTTATCCCGAGCATTATTATAACACATATTTTCTATTAACATCTCAAGGCTATGTTTGTTACGATGAAATGAATAACTTCTAAGTTACTCTACTCCATAAATGACCCATGAACATATCCTTCAATAAATCACACCAATTTTCTATGTAGTCAGGAAACAATAGTTCAAGGTGTTAAGTTATCTCATCACTCAAACATCCTTGATATATAAATGCTTACCACAGAACCAAATATGGAACATTACACCATTTCATAACTTAATAATAACCACGTGTGATAATGAATACAATATTGATATTACATCAACCCATTGAGAACACCCATTTCAATTGATTCACAAGTCCAATGGAACCACAATTTCATGGAATGTGATATCTTACAAAAAATATCATCCTTAGGTCCTATTATCCAACATAAATATTAAACATAATGATGAATTATTGAGATATACATACACATAATTATGTTCACATGACTAGGTAAATGGCCAAACATTCCCTTGGCATGTTAGTCACTTAAAGTCCAACATAATGATGCTCACATTTTCAACAAGGATCAACTAACTACAAGACCACACACTTACTTGTGGAATTATTCCACCAACTATGAGTCATATTCAAGCCCAAATGAATCATTGATATCACCTTGCATTCCTGAAAACTCAATGATACAATTTACCAATTCTTCTTATTCCCAAGGTAACTAGCCAAAACATGCATGTTACCTCACTCACAAATAAAACATATCCTAATATAGGGTCATTCTTAAAAGGTCTATAGGCTTTCCTACCTAACATAGATGTATAATGTAATAGAATAATCTAACTGATACCAAAGATAAATTCCTACATTCTCATCTAATGAATATTATTTTAGTTCACATATTACATAAACATTATAAAGGCTCAGGGAAATAAAATTTCAATTTGTAGTTATTGAGGAATTAATTTAATAAAATTTTCATTGAACATTTTTGGATGATTCTCCAAATCACTATATGTAATTTATATAATAATTTCTTTTTAACATTGTGTTCTCCAAACTATTCATATTCATAGAAAATGTCAATCCTAATCTGTAGAGGAAAACACCAATTAGGTTGTAAGTAGAATTTGAATTGATTGATCCCTCATAATAATAATGCCCAAAACACACAAAATATTATGTATCATATTAAGGGGATAAACTATATATGATTATATTGTAAACTTATATAATACACCATATGAGTAGTTGTGTTGACATTAAATAACAATCACATTTAACATTAATATACCCCAAGGTCTTAAGAACCAAGGCATGTAAAGACAATGTTATCTTATGAGCATCAAGTCAGGCCAACATGGGATCAACAATATCCGTATACATTCCCAATTTATGGAGGAAACAAACATTAAATAATAATTATCATGACACTTAAGTGAAACCCAAAAATTTATAATTTATTAAATAGTTTAAGAGATCCTTAAAGGTTAAATATTATAGAAAAAATATTACATGACTGACCTAAATGGTCTGAGTTGTTTGAAAAAAGGATTTATTATATGATTTATCATTCCCATTTTATAGAGGGACATGCCTTTAGAATTTGAAATAAACACAATATTTAACAAACATTAATCACTGAACATTTTTATTTATTAAGAAAAAAAACTTTAATTACTTTAACCTTTACAGAGTTTATTTTATCAGTATATAATGCTATAATTGGCCACTAAGGACCGAATCAAGCATATAATGATTTATTAATATCGAAAACCATTTTAAAGATGTGGAGAAAAGTACCCCATAAGTTATAATTAGAATCCCATTTAACCAACATCCATAATCAATCAATTTTATTTCAAAAAACAAAATACAATTTACATGATATTTAAATACTCAATTTGGGATAATTCATTAACTATTTTATGGATAATTCATTTCATTAATTTTTTTTAGTCTATTTAAATATAATTACATCATCACGAGATATTAGAAAACACCATTTAGGTTGATGTATACACTCTATTTAACAATCCTTATCCCATAAATATAAAAAAGGACAATAACCTCATAAGTATGGAATTGAAGAAATAAGGCATGCATGGTAATGACATGAGAATCCAAGGTGCATTAAATGATGAATGAACACACCACCTCTCTTTTCATATTTCTCCATGTTCAAAATACCATTAATTAGTAACCAAATGAATGACAAGAAATCACTCAAGGTGAAATAAAAATAAACTATATTAATGAATAATGTGAACAAAAGTCTCATCCCTGGAAACATGATCTTTTCCATATGTTCATTTTTACTATTCCCATATGTGAGCTACTTACTAAATTTCTACACATTAAAAAAATCATGTATACCAGCCCAAAGTTTTATGTGAAAGGAAAAAAGAAGGTTTGATATGACTTTTTCATGACCAGACCATCCTCAGTCCATGAACCAGGTCATATAACCTGTAGGGTATCCTATAATACCTTGGTTTCCTTCCCAACACACCATAGGATATTACCCATTAGGGAATCTTATCATACTAATATCTTCCTGATAATCAAACACATGTTCTTTTAGTATGTTTTCTTTGCACTCACACACACCATAAAAAAACATCCATAAAGGTAATCCCTTATGAAACTACTTCGGACGAAGAACATTTAATTGTGGAGTTCTAATAAATAGCCTCTTTAAAAAGGAAGTTCTGCCTTGGTGACAAGGGTAATAACATTTAGAATTACAATTTTCACTCTTCCATTGGTGTTAGTGAATAATTGAATGATATTGTAGTTCTCATTATATTTATGAAGTAAAAATTTTATTTTTAAAAGTTTTGAATGTAATCATATTTATCAAGAATGGATGAATTTATGTAAAGGATGTATACCCTCATATAAATTCTATTATAGGACAAGAGTTATTAACAATGATTTATCATAAGAAACATGATATGATTAATTTTATACACTGGTTTTTTGATTCAATTGATTCTATATCATTTTTTTATAAGAAGATACAGATAAAGGTGGTTTATCCATGATAAAGTGTGTGTCCCAATATTTGTTAAAATATGATGGACTTTCATTCCGACCAACTAGTGGTTCATTTTAATGATAAAAATAATATTTTTCATGAAAATAATCTAAACATATATTTTTCCATATGACATATGTGAAAAATAGTTTATCTTCTAGATATTTCATCTAAATGGAAATAAATATTATTCCCTAAAATACAATGTAGTTTGTGATGGGTATTAAAAGGACATGATGATAATTATATAGTGTCTATGAGGCTAGTTTGAGAATGTTTGAACTTAGATAATTTCAATGATAAAAAATAAAATATTATAGACGATTTTTTAATGTGTTTATTTACTTTATACCTTAATTATTTACGATATGTGATGGAAAAAAATGTAAAAATTTAGATTTAGTTATTTAGAGAATGTGAATATCACTTTAAGCTAAAAAATTATACCAGTGTGATACTAATATTGATTCTTCAATTAATGTCTTAAAATGTTTAGGATATGGAACTATATATAAATTTATATTTTTATACTTACTTATCATGAAAATTTGAATTTTACTTAGTATATGAAAAGAATATTTAAGATATGATAGTAAATAAATTTTTAAAAGTTACATTATGTGAATATCACTATTATAAAAGCTTGTTTACAAATTAAAATGCATTTGATTTCCATAAATGTTTATTATAAAATAAAAAATATAAATATAAATGATCACATGTTTTTTACACAATGAAGTTGATATCACTTTATCCTAATAATGTTTTGGATATGATGGATAAAAATGTAAATGGTAACATTGACCTCAAGGATAATGTTTTATGGAATAATTTCATAATTGATGATGATGTTAAGCCTATAAATTTTTCAATTCCATAAAATAATGTAAATTTATAAAATTTTATTTTATGATGTTAAGAAGTTTGAATATATGGTCAAAGAGTTGAACATAAGGAATATGATTCCTAAGTATCACCACTATTAAGACTAGATTTCTTCGTAAATGATACTGACTAAGAGGTTAGTGGGAGTATTTAATCAGATGGTCGCATAAGGATGTGATGGTAATTACATATAGATGTAATGTTCTAAAACTATTTCATCCACAAAAAAAGTATATTCCTATATAATCCCATGATATTTAACACTTAAGATATTTTTTACAATGGTTAAAACATATCCTGTAATTATATTAAAGGAAATATCCATTTATCGTTCATTCATGTATGCTGTAATTTTCTTTATATGAATGGATGAATCATAAATATCCCATTAAAGTAAAAACATTGAGTTTTACCTAATCAATGATCAAGAATTTGTATTATTGGTTGTAAGGATATGTTATAATTAGCTTAAATGAATTATTATACTCATTATAAATGATTTTACATGAGATATGAAAAATGAATTCATGAGGTAAATAGTAGAGAGTTCTAACTTTAACTAGCTCACCAAAGTATATCTCATGGAATTTCATACAATAATAGTTATACATAGGGATTTATGATTGAAATCAATCCTTCGAAACCGGGGCTAACAATATACCTGGAATTATAAACAATATACATTGGTACCCTACATTTGTATGTCAAAATACAAACTTAGCTAATCAGGGGGAGGTTAGATATTTTTTTGATTATTTCATCAGTTGGAGTTCAATAAATATGAAATTTATCCACTTTTATGAATAGTAAATACATATGGTCCTTAGTTGCATAAGAATATATAAATTCATGACCATTCATTATTCGGTTAAATATTATGTTTTAAATTACTTTGATGAGGGGTATGTGTGTGCCCTTCTTGTTAGAATAATGACATGAGGTGTATTAATCGATATAGTTTATGTTTTTTGAAGAACAAAGAAAAGATGATATGTATATAAGATAATGACATGTTTCATGTCTAAAAGTCACTCGATATTATGGGAAAAGGATTTTATAGGTATAAATATGATGTATATGATAAATCTACTGGTGAACTTGTTCATATAGAGATATAATCTTGTTTGATAGAGATCACACCAAACCAATTAGTATATTTAGTAGCACTGATGTTTTTCAAGTGGATTCTATTAGATGATATCATTGTAATATAGGTTTTATATTTATTTTCAATGCCGCTAAGTCACATAGGGTAAAAATATTAGGCCTATAGATAATAATTATGATTCAGAAGAAGTGTTTGTTCAAAAATTAATAGGGTATGATAAAACTGCATCCTGAAATTTTTTTGGATGGATTTACATAGAGTTTTAAGGTTTATCGTGGATTATTTAACTATTTTAATGTATTTGGTAGATTGTTAAATATGTAGATAAATAATAAATGGAATATTTTATTGATTTCATTTTAACTGGCACAAAAATTTATTCATAATAATCTATTATTAATGGACTAAAAGGATTGAATAGTCAGTAAATGGGATTAATTAATAAATAAAAATTAGAATTACATAGTAGGATTCATTAAACATGTCAAAAACATTTCCTTAATTATAAAAAAAGTCAATGATGGCTATATAAATGGTTGATATCCCTCCTATGGTGGAAAAACAATTTCATGAAACCCTCTTTAAGCTCTCTTCCTTCCCATAAATTGTTCAACACCTTTAGTGAAGTTTCTATCACATATTCAAGTGTATGGGAGTCCTCTAAAATAGTTCAAAATCCATTGGATGGTATATCACCTCTTGCGGTAGGACAATTTGGTCTACTAATCCTATAATCTTTATCAAGTATACTACAAAAATTTAGAGTATGTGTCTTATTTTAATATATGTTTTTTTTTCTACAATTATTATATATTGATTCCATTAAAGATAGATCATAAATATTTTGGTTTTTATTATGCTACCATGTCAAAAGATAATCATCAAAACCCCAAAAAATGGATATTTTATGAAGTTATCACCCTTCATTTTTTATAACATGTTTAAGGAATATGTTCATTTATTGTGAGGTAGAATGAAAAAATATTTCTCACATGACTACATTGTGAACATGTGGTGGTACCATGCTCACTCGACTCCCTTCACACCCAAGCAGTTCCTCATTATTTTTCATTCCATAAATGATGATGGGATTCTATTATAGAGTGAAATTCATTTTTATCATGGCATGGGATTCCTACATCGTTTATTACACTTTAATAGATGTATAATTCCTATGAGAGTGCATATTTAGAGAAGGTTATTCGTATAAATACCCAACAAACCATTCAAGAATAAGTAATTTTAAATTGAAGAAACATTAGAATCTTTCAAAGATAAATCCACCCCCCCAATTATTACATTTCATGGAAATAAATTGTAATGACCTAGACCTGAACAACCACCCAAACAATGACAAATGAGTCAGGTGTTACTACCTTAGGCTCACCTCCCTGAATGCCAAAGGCTGCCAACTAGTAGTGAGGGTCTATATGTATAATGGGGAGGATATACCCTCTCAAAGAATAATAATGGTACTGGTCTGAGCATAAAAAATAATATGCAGCGAAATAAATGAATCAACAGACTTGAACCATACCCGTAGAGTTGAAGCACATTCAATATCAATAAATAGCTGAATAAATAAATATTACAGCAGCAGCAGAAAGTAAACACAACAGCATGATGAAAACCACTTGTAACTACTAAAAAGAAATTAAACATGCATCCAAAGAAGGTCATACATATCTATATGTAATGGTGCCAATGGATAACCATAAGTATCTACAATAACCAAGCATGCTGATACAGGAAATAAAACAAATCTATGTAATCCTCAGCTAGGTAAGACCACAAGGTCCATACCATCTCCATGCAATAGCTATTACAACCAAACTCTTAAGGCTCTCCTCCTTCTTGCATGTAAATCCATAAAGTCTACAAGCATCCCGAAGGGCCCGTGTAGGGTGTGAGAAAAATCTCAGTAGGATACCACCCAATGCTGCATACCTAATATAAGTTCTTATACAGACATGCATTTATAAGGAAAGCAGTAAATAGAACAATGCACTATAAAAAATAACTCCACTGGTGCTCAGTAGCCACCCTGGAGTGTCACCTACTTCTGCCAATGCCGAAATCTTTGTCATGTATCATAGTACCATGTGCCCCTTGACACCTCTTGTCTCTGTACTGACATCCCAAAAGAATGCCCAACATTAGTAACCCGGAGGAACAGCGATGCATGTCTTCAATAAGTAATCAGAGGGACAATGATGTCTGCCCTCAAAACAGGTAGTTAGAGGGACATCGATGTCTGCCCTAAAAAAGTATTTGGAGGGAAAGTGATGTCTGCCCTAAAATAATGGTGATCCATGACCCCCAACCAGATACCCTCAACACTATCCCATAAAGGCTCCTCACCTCCCACGTGGCATCCAATGGAAAGAAACCCCAAACTGATAGTACCTAAACCACAACTAACGGGGGACTCTACCCATAAGAGTGGTCAAAACCACCTCATCACAAAGTATCTCTATGTGCACAATACTCAATGTACGGGTTAGTGGTAATCACCAAAAATAGTACCCATGCTACCACATCTCAGACACCTCATGTCCCTATGACCATGTCACTCATGTCTGATGGCATCGCCATCCAAGTAACCAAGGCCATGACCAACATGGTAGTCATCATGACTCAAACCGACATCCATGACGCCAAATATCGTGGTCAAAACCACCTAACATAACCAAATCCACACCCAACCTATGATCATCATCAATAAAGAACATCCGGGATACACCCAACACAACCCAATTGGTTCTAGCATATGAAATTCAGAAATTACATACATAATCACAAGGTTCACTTTTAAACAGGAAAACAACTCATCAGTTGAAATGCGCTAACTATGTGTTTTCCCAATACCAACATTGAGGTCTCTAAGGCCTCTTATAATACATATCAATGTTCAATAAAAAAACTCAACATTTTATAACAACATAATTCAATTAATACCATTTTGGCGCCTCTAGCCAAAATGATCCATTTGAGCAATGACCCCTTACCCGGCCCTGCTCAAGTAGAACATGTAAAGGGAATACCCAAAGGCATCCCACAGGTCTAATAAACAGTTCAATATGCAATACCAGATAAATATGGGTCCTGCTCAAAATACCTGAAAACGCACAGAATGTCATGCCACCCAAATGACCACAAAACATAGAAAGCGATATGCACCACCTACCTGAGACTCGTACGATGCTACTCCTAAGATAATATCCTCTATTTAGGTCCAAAACGCGGTAGATCTAAAAACTAATAAAAAATTCTCAATCCTCTATAAATACTTATAGAAAAAGTAATTAAGAAGAAAAACTAAAGTTGAATCAAGGCCTTACTGAGGGGGTTCCAATGGATTAATCGACGATCAAAACGGAGTTCATATGGAGATCCGGGAGAAGAAACATGGTCCGGCTGACTTGGTTCGCGAAACCCAACGACACAAAGAGGTTCTTCCTAAAAAACGAGGCTACTTCCGGTTTTACCAAAAAAAGAAAGTACACAACGTGTTCTTCATGACTACACACCATGTATATTATTTAACTATTCATATAGTGGATGGAATTACACCAACTTACATTCCCAAACCTACCGACATGAGTACACTGCAAGTACCTAGGGCAACACGGCGTGTACTTATTTTCTCTTCTCTTCCTCACCGACTTACCCAAACAGCATGTATATCCATCATACATGGTTAGACCACACGTTCTGTCCAAGGAGGACACAACATTTACTTGCTTTAAATGATTTTACCCAACCAACAGGCCTACACTCAATGTATGGCTTCTACACCGTCTAAGGTACATGGTGAGTTGATAACTACACTTCGTGTAGTAAGAAATTTGTACACGGTCACCACACGACATGTAATCAGCGGGACCACAACTGAAACTTTCCTAACACATACACGACATGTACTTAAAAGTACATGGTGTGTAGTTTGGAAATTTCAAGAAATTGCCCTGTTTCTCCCGTTTCCTCAGAAACAAGTCAAAAATTCAAACATGGTCGCGATTTTGACCCGTTCTAAAAACTGGGGTTCTTACAATCTCCCCACGTTAACATAGCTTATCCCCGAGCTATCAAAATAAGCCAGTAAATGGCACCAAACATACCACCCCAATCAAAATAACCCAGACTAACCCAGTCTCGAAGGTTCTGGCTACATTCCTCAAGGGGCTCCCCATATTAGAAATTTCCTTCCTCGGTCTCAACCCGAAAAAACTCAAAAAATCAATGGTTCAATAAATTTTTTTCTAGATGCATAGTCCTTCTGTGACACATCGTCACCCTTGTGCCTTGTTGGTGCTCCAGTGTCATTCTGGACATCCCACGTATCCCGCACCACATCGGTGTCCGCCTACACGAGGACTCAGTGCCTAGCACCTCAAGTAACTTGTATCCACGATTCCCCAATGCCCATGACACCTCATGTAACCCGCATCCTCGATGTTCCGACACCCACAACACCTTAAGTAACCCACATCGTCGTTGCGTTGAATTCTATACATCCCATTTATATATATATATATATATAAATATATCACACACCTAATATGGTTTCAATCCCACTTACATCATCTAGTCAGTCCACAATGATTCTATGCACCTCGTGCACTCGAAACAGACATGCCTCAATAGGTTATGCCAAAAAAATGAGAAATCGTGGAGACACCCACGGTGCACCTCTAACTGTCGTCATCTCACTAGTATGCTCAGCCCCAGGTAGCTCCATGGTGTGCACCTAGCCTGATGTACGGCTGCCTGATGCCTGACCACCCTGTGGTACTAGTCCAGTCACTGGCCAATGACCCCTCAGCTGGGTCCTGCTATCTCTGTCACATATTCTACATGCAGCTGAACCTCAACTTCCCTCTTATGGTATCAAACCTTAACCAAAACCAGATTACATAGTCTGTCCTGGTCCCTATCTGCCGGCTGTCTGGGAAGGCAGCATGCAGAACCTCTCCAGATGCCCGACCTGTCCACATGCCCGACACTCATTTGGAGGCCTACCACACTAAGTCTGAACATGTCATGGCTGTCCACACTGAAAGAAAATCACTGAAGAACTACCACTATGTGGTCTACCAGAGTCCTTGGTCTGACTGACCTATTGGAAGTCATCTCTTCCTCGCTTACGGCTATCCAAACCATCACCTAATATTCTAGCCCGGCCAAACTGGGGCCCATCCCTCTGGTTTCACCCTGCTATGAGCACCTAGTTTACTGCCTCTGAAAATGAACCAAGCCAGAAGGTATTCACTTGGATCCGAATGGCATGTTGTAAGCCATCCTTGAAGCACCTCACCCTTGCCACGTCATTGGTTACCATACCAGGTGCAAAGAGAGACAACTCTAAGAAAGTAGTTGCATAGTCCATTATGGACATGTCTCCCTGCTGAAGGCTTAAGATCACTTGAGATATCTTAGCCCTCAGTGTCTCTGGGTAAAATTACTCAGAGAAAAGGTCCTTGAAGTCCTTCCATGCCAGTCCCTCGTGTCTTCACGTGTGAACCTGCACATCCCACCAGCACTTTACTGGTCCTTACTGCATGTACGTCACCAGCTTGACCCTCCACCTTGGAGGCATCTCGAGCTGCTTGAAGATCATCTGCATACTATTTATCTAGTTCTCAACCACCTACGGTCCACCCTCACCCTGAAAAAGTAGAGGGTTCTACGATTGGAACTTTCGTATCAGATAATCCATAGATGTCTCTATACCCTACAGGCCTCCATTTATCCCATGCAAGACACGCACCAGGCTATCTTAGAGCTTCTCATCGAGCCAAGGTATGCATGCTACCAAACCCGACTATTGTCCTGCCTTCCATGGATCTTGGACTTGATTCTGTTTCTGAGCCTGCACCTGCAGCTCGTGCTCTTCCTATATTGAATCTTGAACCAAATCCTGCACCCATGACACTATATCCTCAATCGCCTGACACTCCATTGAGTCGGCTAAAGGAACCTGCTGAATTTCATAAATGGTCACACATCCCACATATATATATAATAATAAATATACTACACAGATAAGGAATGCAGTAAAAGGTAGTGCATAATAACTATCCTTAATCCCCCTCACCGCAACCATGCCACATGGAATCCCGGCCTCATGGAATCCTTACCCACCCCTAACAGTGCCAAGTATCAAAAGTACCCTGGGTCTTGCCCATCCCAACATCCAACGTTTCCTCAAACTGACGACCGAGTCTCTCAATACTGGTGATCAAAATCACCTCAACAGATAGTACCAACAGGCTCGTACAAGAGTCAGACCAAAATATTCTACCACATGCAATTCTATAAATATAAAAAGCATGGAATATACATTGAAACAACCAGGAATTATATTAGGAATTTCACATATTGAAATTTTAGAGCATACAAATCATGTAAATTGTATTTATTCACATGTTATTATCACTACACAAAGCATACTTGTAGTTATGAAATTGAAATACCCTAAAAATGTGCCAATCAAAAGCCATGAAACCAAGCCTTTCTATACCGAGCCAAGGTCCAATTCTCTCATATCGCACTGGGTCAAAGGTCACATCACAATCAATAACATCATACACCAAGTGAGGCAATGAGGTGGAAATAATATAAACTGTAATCTGAGAAAAATCACAACAAAAATTCCCACCCACAACAACATGGTCTATCGCTCATACCTAGGGATGTATCCACCTTAGGACAAGCAAGAAACACAATTCTAGTAAAAACATATCTCTATTCAACCATATCCCAAATAGTAAAATCAGTATAAATTAAAAGAGAAGTCTCAATATCATTTGTATCCAACAAAACACTGCTACAAAATCCTTGTCAAGAAGTCCTTTGATTCAACTTTGAAATGACCCGGACCTGAACAACCACTCGAACAATGCCAAACGGGTCGGGTGTTACTACCTTAGGCGCAACTCCCAGAATGCCAAAGGCTACCAAATAGCAGTGAGGGTCTATAGGTATAGTTGGGAGGCTATACCCTCTCGGAGGATAATAATGGTACTGATCTGAGTATAACATATAATATGAAGCCGAATAAATGACTCAGCAGACTCGAACCAAACCCGCAATGCGGAAGCACATTAAATATCAATAAATAATCGAATAAATAAATATAACAACAACATCGGAAACGAAACACAACAACATGCTGAAAACAACTTGTAACTACTAAACAAACAAAAAAACATGCATCCAAAGTAGGTCATACATATCCACATGTAAAGGTGTCAATGGATAACCATAAGTAGCTACAACAAAAATGCATGCTTATACAGGAAAGAATACAAAACAAAGTAAACACCAGCTAGGTAAGACCTCAAGGTTCATACCATTTCCATGAAATAGCTAATACAACCTAGCTCCTGAGGCTGGCCACTTTCTTACACGTAAATCCATAAAGTATGTACGCATCCGGAAGGGCCTTTGTAGGGTGTGAGACAAATCTCAGTAGGATACCACCCAACCGTGCGTTCCTAATATATGTGTTTATGTAGATATGCATTTATAAGGAAAGCAGTAAACAAAAAAATGCACTATAAACACTAACTCCACTGGTTCTTAGCAGCCCCCATGGAGTGTCACCTGCCTAGGTCAATGCTGGAATCTCTGTCATGTAGCCCGGAACCATGTGCCCCTTGACACCTCATGTCTTAGTACCGACGTCCCGAAGGCACTCCCAATAGTAGTAACCAAGAGGAACATCGATGACTATCCTCAATAAGTATCCGGAGGGACAACAATGTCTTCCCTCAAAATAGGTAGTCAGAGGGAAATTGATGTCTACCCTAGAAAAAGTATTCGAAGGGACAAAAATTTATGCCCCTCAATTAATAGCGAGCCTTGGCCCCCAACCAGATAGGCTCAACACTATCCCCTGTAGGATTTTCACCTCCCATGTGGCTTCCTATGGCAATAACCCCCAAACCGATAGTACATAAACTGTAACTAATGTGGGCCTCTACTGAAACTTTTGGTCAAAACCACCTCATCATGGAGTATCTCTGTGTGCACACTACTCAATGTCTGGGTGAGAAGAAATTACAAAAAAATAGTACCCAAGCCACCACATCTCTAACACATTGTGTCCCTGCGACCATGTCGCTCGTGTCTGATGACATCGCCATCCTAGTAACCTGGGCCATGCCCAACCTGACAGTCATCGTGCCTCAAACCGATGTCCATGAAGCCCAATCCTGTGGTCAAAACCACCCAACGTAACCTGGTCCAAGCCTAACCTGTGATCATCATCACTCAAGAACATCTGGGCCGTGCCTAACACAACCCAAATGGTACCGGCCTATGCGATTTAGCAATTACATACATAATCAAAACATTCGGGTTTAAAAAGGAAAACTACTCAACAGTTGAAACGTGCTAACTGTGTGTTGTCCCATACCAACACTGAGGTCTCTAAGACCTATTAAAATACATATCAATGTTCAATAAAATAATCTCAAATAGTTTATAACAACAGAATTCAATTAATACCATTTTGGAGCCCTTGGCCAAAATGCTCTGTAACATCCCAGGTAAATAAAGAATAAATCATTTTCATATTTATTAATATTTAAGAATTAAATATTAATTTTAGTTTAAATGGGTGGCTATGTTTGATAGCGTTCCCGATACACAAAAAAGAGTTTCATTGAAATTGTACATTGCACACTAGTAATAAGATAATATTATTTTAAATGATAGTTAACACGTAGGCGTAATATTGGCAGGAATGGATTGAAATAACTAAAATATGATTATATATGTTTTTAAATGTTTTTAAATTTATCCAATAAAACATAAATACCTAAAATATGAAAAAAATTCAATTTTAGGCATATATACCCTAATTTTCACTAAAGGTTCACGTATCGCCTTTTGATGGAGAACCGTCATTAAATATAGTTTTGGTCACTCTTATACATTCTATTGGACCAAATAAAACTCTTATTTTGAATCAGGACATCAAAATTTACTTTGTGTAATTTTTTGGTATTTTTCCGATAATGTTCATTTTTTAATGAATAGTGAAAAATGTTGTATTTTAATTCAAAACCTCTTTTTAATCTAATTTTTCTATATGATTAGATTATCTTTTGAATTGGTTTTAAAGTGAAATTAGAATATATTTTTACCATTTAATCCAATACTGGTTTTTGGAATTGATTTCACTTTGAAATTGGACTTAAACTAGTGTCAATCTTTTGATACATATTGTTTCATAAAAACACTCTATTCGTTTTGAAAGCAGGAATTAATTATTAAATTATTTAATACAACATATATGTTTTTAATTTTTTAAAATAGACATCATATTTGAATTCATAATATAAAATTTATATTAGGGTGAAGTTTTGGTATTTTTCTGAAAAACTTCAATTTTTGATGAATATTAAAACCACTATGTGGTACTTAAAAAACTGATTTTTTGTTTAAATGAAATTTTACCACCTCTGTGTTTTGAATTTCATAAATCTGACATACATGGTTGTCATTAGGATGTAAAATGTGGTTCAATGGGATTAAAATAATTTTTTTTGGTGAATAGTAACTTTTAAGTTTTTAATCACGATTAGAGGTAATTAGTGTAAATTAAGGTAAAAATAACATTTTAATAATATGAAATGACCTTCACACATATCCTACACTTATTGGATGTGTAATGGCCGACCAAGAAAATCCACGGGTCTACTTGGGGACCCCATGGATCCACTTTGGTAGGAAAATGACATTAATAACTTTTTATTTAATGTTAAAATAAAAATGTCACAAACATGAGATGTTTTACTAAAAACATTTTAAATGGGGTTATACAAGTCATAATTTTGAATATAAATATTAATTATAAAGCTAAAAATATTTCCTACATCATGATATTTTTTAGACATTAAATAAATTAAATTATTTATGAAACCATGATGATGCAACGATTAACTCATTATTTAATGATTTAAATAAAATAAAAAGATAATGTAAAATGTAAGACCTACACATCTCAAATACATATCAGATGGGTGGATTTAGAAATCATATCACCTTATCCTCGAAATATAAAATTTTGGGACCTTTTAAATCCAAAAATCATTTTATAATAATGTATCCTTTTATAACTTTCCAAGAGTGCCCCTCCTCTCCTCTTATAAAAGGCCCTCACCTCTACCACCTTACCCACACCTAAAAAGCATTTGGCTAGGCCAACCCCTACCCATTTTGTCTCTCCACATCTCTCTCTTACTCCTAGAAGCCTCAAATTGTGCAGAAGTCTTCCCAAGGAAGCCTTTGAGCTCAAATCAAAAAGAGTTACCTGTTTTAAAGGTAGTGTCTTCTCTTGTGTTCTTATGTTTTATTTTTCTTCTCCAACCCCCGAAACTCTTTTTATTCATTTATTTTGCAACAAAACCAATATCCTCAATATAATAGGATTGTTTTATAAGAAGTATTCGATCTACACTTACACACACCTACATCTAATGGTTAAAGAACATATTGTTTCTGTGGATGGAGAATTTCTGTCTCACGAAACGATGATTGTTCAACATTCATATAACACCTTAAAAGGTGTCCATTAAGATGTCACTATATTTATATATGATATATAATATGTTTATGTTTTTAATTTATCTTATTTATTTTTCTTTTAAGTCATACCTTTATGGTTTCCATTATGGGTAAACGTGATATCTTCATTTTAGGAAGTACAAACTACCGCCCCCTCGAAGTGATTTGATTCGTTAATTCCATATGTGGGACGTGTAAAGGATGGAGTTATAGTTTTTATATATTATTTTATACTGGAATTATAATATACCCTTATATCATTATTATTTCACTCCATTAAATATGAAATAGAAATGAAAGTAGCGTTCATGCGTACGTACGGCTTACCGTCTCCATGAACAACGCATTTCATTTCTTACCACTAAATGTTATATACTATTGTAAATACATGTATATGATTTATATATATGATATATATGATATCTACATAATTAATATAATTCTTTATATAATGGATATTTAACCATATGACCAACTTGTAATTATAAAGAGTTTATTTTTGACTCAAGTACAAAGGATCGACAAAACAACCATTATTAACATAAATAATTACGTAGTGTTAATAACATTGTTATAAGGGATATAAAAGGAATAATGAACTTGAAAAAGGTTCTTAAGAAAGTAGAAATTAACTCAGGTTTATTATTCAGGACGTTAAAAATGATCGAGTCAAGTCGGACCCGAGGTAAGGGACTTCGTCTAAATCTCCTTTCATTGAGGCATACTTTGTTTTATACACAACTTTCTTTTATATGGTGTATAAACACCTTTGAATTTTAATTTTATTCAAAATTAATCTTTTTATATGAAGCGTTTTACTAAACAACAAAAAGGAATGTTTCTTTTAACGTACGCGGTGACAACGACCTTTTCCGCCGCCGCGAGTATTATTTGGTCATTGGCTTTCTCAACAAGCCGTAATGTTTTTTTAAAATGAAATAAATACCATATAATTTTTATGTATTTTG
Organism: Viscum album; assembly: GCA_963277665.1. Lineage (NCBI taxonomy): Eukaryota > Viridiplantae > Streptophyta > Magnoliopsida > Santalales > Viscaceae > Viscum > Viscum album. Next base: position 29,039,099 of record OY728164.1, on the reverse strand, counting down.
ATATTGATATGGTATTTATAATGGATTTTTTATGTCTATATATTTAAGTGATATATTTTGATCAAAGTGTGGATATGTTTTCTTTCCATTATATTTGTTTTATGTCTTATGATTTTATAATGGTACATGGACATTTGACGGGTGGTTATGTGATAAACCATATGACATGTGGTTCCGTAAATACCAGGACTGGTGGTTACGTTATAACCTCCAATGGATTGGGTATGGAAGTCGGTCGTATGGCTATTCCATTAAGTGATATTTGTGGAAGTCGACCGTATGGATATTCCATTTAAGTTTTTTTGTCTCCCAAGTTACCTTTATATGATATGTGTTCTTTATATGGGTTTTATGGTAATACTTTGGTTACAAAAGGGTAAGTAATGATATTTTATTCAGTGAAGAGTTTTTACTACTTCATAAAGGTGAAAATTATTACTTTGATAATGTATACATGGTTTACTTATTGTTTTGAAAAACTAACAGTTTTCATTATTTGTGTTTCCCTTACTGAGATTTTTATACTCACCCCATGTTTTTTTTGAATTGTTTCTCACAGGACTTAATGTGGAATAGTGTCAAGGATGGGATCAAGGGAAATTCATGCTATATAAAACATGGAACTAGACATGTTTCTTTTTAAGAGTTTTTAATTTTATGAAACATAGTAGATGTGTATACGTTGTATTCTTTTGAGATGTAATAGTTAAGATATAATTATCTAAAACTATAAACCTGAAAAGATCCTCAATGGTAATTATTCTTTTAATTCATTTTTCAGCAATGTTTAAGGTCGGGGCCTTATAGTTGGTATCAATGGTCGGTTTAGACAACTTTAGGAGTTAGAAAATTTTTAAATTATAAATTAATTTATGGTATGATTGAAATGATATAGCATTTATAGATTACCATGTTGCTTCACCTAAGGTATTTTAGTGTTAAGAATGTTTTTTCGTAGAGGAAACAGAGAAGCTTTTTTGGGAAGGCATACTGAGGGAAATTACCTTCCAAATCTGTATACTGAGATGGTCAGAATCAGAATTGAGTAGTTTACTATAGTGATGGCTCAGTTGAATCAGGTGATAAATGGTGGTTGTGTTATTGATGATATTTTGGTGTTTTCTAAAAGTAAAGAGGAGCATGAAATTCATTTAAGGGTTATCTTTCTATCCTTAAAAGAAAAGAAACTGTATGGAAAATTCAGAAAGTGTGAGTTTTGGTTACATAAAATTTCTTTCCTTGGTCACATTGTTTCAAAAAATGGCATAACAGTTGATCCTGCTAAAACAAATGTTGTTGAAGAATGGCCAAGACCAGCAAATGTAACTAAGATCCGTAGTTTTCTTGGTTTGGCAGGTCACTACCGAAAGTTTGTAGAAACGTTTTCACGGTTATGTAGTCCAACGACTAAGCTAACTCAGAAGTGTGTTATGTTTATCTGGACAAAAGAATGTGATGATTGTTTTCAGGAGTTGAAAAGAAAATTGGTGAATTCTCCAGTTTTGAAACTTCATTCGAGGAATGGTGAGTTTTTTATATACACTGATGCTTCGTTGAAGGGGCTTGGCTGTGTCCTTATGCATAATGATCAGTTAATTGCTTATGCTTCATGAAATTTGAAAACTCATGAGGAAAATGACCCTACACATGACATGGAATTAGCTGCTGTTGTTTTTTCTTTAAAAATTTGGAGGCATAATTTTTATGGAGTAAAGTGTGAAATATATACAGATCAAAAAAGTTTAATGTATATATTCACTCATAAATTATTGAACATGAGACAGAAGAGATGGATAGAATTAATCAAGGATTACGATTGTACAATTCATTACCATCCAGGAAAAGCAAATAAAGTGGCTGATGCTTTGAGTAGAAAAAGTAATGCTTCATTAAAAATGTTGCATTTGGAACGTGATCCTTTGGTTAAGGATTTGATGAACTTTGGCATAGAAGTTTTTGGTGCAGGATGTCCTTCTGTTTTGTTTTAGGTATCAGTGAAATCTTCACTATCAGACAGAATTAAGCAAGCACAGAAGCAAGATAGTGAGTTGCAGAAAAGGGTAGAGCTGGTTCATAAGGGTATGTTGCTGAATTCAACATTGATAATGATTGTGTTTTGAGGTTTGGGAATACATTATGTGTGCCTAGTAATTCACAGTTTAAGAATGTGTGGTTATGTGAGGCTCATAGTTCCCCATTTTCAGTTCATCCTGGCAGTACTAATATGTACAGAGATCTGCAGGAGTATTACTGGTGGGATGGAATGAAAAGAGATATTGATGATTTTACTGTGAATTGTTTGACTTGTCAGCAGGTTAATGAAGAGCAGCAGTTACTGAAAGGGATGCTTCAGCCTTTACCAGTGCCAGAGTGGAAATGGGAATATATATCGATGGACTCTATTGTGGGATTACCGAGGACATCTCGAGGTAATAATGCAATCAGGGTTATTGTTGATCTATTGACTAAATCTGCTCATTTCCTTCCTATTAGAGATACTTCTTGTCTAGATCAACTTTCTCAATTGTATCTTAAAGAGATAGTCAGGTTGCATGGAGTTCCCCTATCCATTGTATCTTATCGTGACCCCAGGTTTACTTCATAACTTTTGTAAGGGCTTCAGAAGTTGTTGGATACTGGATTGAATTTTAGTATAGATTTTCATCCTTAGTCAGATGGGCAGTGAGAACGAACAATTCAGACTTTGGAGGATATGCTACGTGCTTGCTCTATGGATTATTAGGGAAGTTGGGACCAACATCTTTCTTTGGTTGAGTTTTATTATAAAAATAGTTTTCATTCTAGTATACAGATGGCTCCGTTTGATGAAATAATATGGGAAGCAGTTTCGAACTCCGGATTTTTGGGATGAAGTAGGTGAAAGGAAGTTGATGGGACTAGAAATGGTAAACGAGATGGCAGAAAAGTTCAGTTGATTCAGAAACACATGAGAACAGCTCAGAGTAGACAGAAAAGTTATGCAGACAACAGGAGGAAGGATCTCTCTTTCGAGGTAGGTGATCATGTTTTTCTCAAAGTTTCACCATGGAAAAGTGTGATACGATTTGGTAAGAAAGGAAAGCTAAGTCCATAGTTCATTGGACCATATGAAATTGTAGAGAGAGTTGGTTCAGTTGCTTACCGAGTGGCTTTACCTCTGAGTTTATCTCAGGTACACACTTTTTTTCATGTTTCGATGTTGAGAAAGTATATGCCAGATCCATCTCATTTTTTGAGCCCAGAGGTAGTTCAGTTGGAAGAGAATCTCTCTTATGAAGAATAACCAGTCCAGATTCTTGACCGAAGAGAGAAATTGTTACGAAATAAGGTAATTTACCAGGTCAAGGTTTTGTGGAAAAACCATATGGTTGAAGAGGCAACATGGGAATCTGAAAATTTCTATGAGGGATAAATACCCCCACTTATTTTGATAAGTGAATAAAATTGCGAGGACACAATTCCCAAAAGGGGGGAAGGATGTAACATCCCAGGTAAATAAAGAATAAATCATATTCATATTTATTAATATTTACGAATTAAATATTAATTTTACTTTAAAGGGGTGGCTATGTTCGATAGCGTGCCCGATACACAATAAAGAGTTTCTTTGAAAGCTTACGTTGCACACTAGTAATAAAATAATATTATTTTAAATTGTAGTTAACACATAGCCATTAAATTGGCGGTAATGGATATAAATAACTAAAATATGATCATATATGTTTTTTAATTTTTTTACATTTATCAAATAAAATATAAAGTCTTAAAATACGAAAAGAATTCAATTTTAGGCATATATACCCTAATTTTCACTAAAGGTTCACTTATCGCCTTTTGATGGCGAGTCGTCATTAAATATAGTTTTGGTCACTCTTATACATTCTATTAGACCAAATAAAACTATTCTTTTGAATCGGGACATCAAAATTTACTTTGTGTAAATTTTTGGTATTTTTCTGATAAAGTTCATTTTTGTAATGAATAGTGAAAAATGTTGTATATTAATTCAAAACCTCTTTTTAATCTAATTTGTTTATATGATTAGTTTATATTTTTAATTGGTTTTAAAGTGAAATTAGAAATATTTTTTTCCATTTTATCCAATAGTGGTCATTGGAATTGATTTCACTTTGAAAATAGACTTAAACTAGTGTCAATCTTTTGATACATATTGTTTCATAAAAACACGATATTTGTTTTGACAGCAGGAATTAATTATTAAATTAAGTAATGAAACTTATATCTTTTTAATATTGTAAAATTGACATCATTTTTGAAATCGGAATATCAAATATAGCTTAGGGTGAAGTTTTGGTATTTTTCTTAAAAACATCAATTTTTGATGAATAGTGAAACCACTAAGTGGTACTTAAAAAACTAATTTTTCATTTTAATGAAATTTTACCACCTCTGTGTTTCGAATTTCAAAAACCCAACATAAATATTTGTCATTAGGAAGTAAAATTTGGTTCAATTCCAACCATGTATGTCGGGTTTCCTACATCATGATATTTTTTTTAGACGTTAAATAAATTAAATCATTTATGACACCATGAGATGTTTTACTAAAAAAAATTTTAAATGGGGTTATACAAGTCATAATTTTGACTATATATATTCATTATAAAGATAAAAAGATTTCCTACATCATGATATTTTGTTTAGACATTAAATAAATTAAATTATTTATGAAACCATGATGATGCAGCGATTACCTCATTATTTAACGATTTAAATAAAATGAAAAGATAATGTAAAATCTAAGACCTAAACATGTCAAAAACTTATTGGATGGGTGGATTTTGAACTCTTATAACCGTATCCTCTAAATATATAATTTTGGGACCTTTTAAATCAAAAAGTCATTTTATAATAAAGTAATCTTTTATAACTTTCCAAGAGTGCCCCTCCTCTCCTCTTATAAAAGGCCCCCACCTCTACCACCTTACCCACACATCTCAAGCCTTTGGATCGGCCAACCCTACCCATTATTTCTCGCCACATCCCACTATTACTCCTAGAATCCTCACTTTGGGCAGAATTCTTCCCATGGATGCCATTAATCTCAAATAAAAAAGAGTTACCCATTTTAAAGGTAGTGTCTTCTCTTGTGTTCTTAAGTTTTATTTTTCTTCTCCAACCCCCTAAACTCTTTTCATTCATTTATTTTGTAACTAAGCCAGTATCTTCAATATACTAGGATGTTTTTATAATAATTATTTGATCTACACTTACACACACCTACATCTAATTGATAAAGAACATACTGTTTCTTTGGATGGAGAATTTCTGCCTCAAGAAACGATGATTGTTCGACACTTATATAACACTTTCAAAGGTGGCCATTAAGTTGTCCCTATATTTATATATTATATATAATATTTTTATGTTTTACTTAAGCTTATGTATTTTTCTTTTATTTCATACCTTTATTTTTTCCTTTATGGGTAAACCGGATATCCTCATTTTAGGAAGTGTGGACTACCGCCCCCTCAAAGTGATTTGATTCGTTAATGCCATGTGTGGGACGTATAAAGGATGGATATAAAGTTATTATATATGATGTTATACTGGAATTATAATATAACCTTATATCATTATGATTTCACTCCATTAAATAGGAAATAGAAATGAAAGTAGCGTTTATGCGTACATACGGCTTACCGTCTCAATGAATGGTGCATTTAATTTCTTACCACTAAATGTTATATACTATTGTAAATATATGTATATGCTGTATATATATGATATATATGATATCTATATCATAAATACAATTCTTTATATAATGGATATTTTACCACATGAACAACTTGTAATTATAATGAGTTTATTTTCGACTCAAGTACCCAGGATCCACAAAATGCCCATTGTTAACTTAAATAATTACATAGTGTTCACAACATGGTAATAAGTGATATAAAAGGAATAATGAACTCGAAAAAGGTTCTTAATAAAGTATAAATTAACTCAAGTTTATTATTTAGGACTTTAAAGAACGATCGAGTAATGTCGGACCAGAGGTAAGGGACATCGTCTCAATCTCCTTTCATTGAGGCATATTTTGTTTTATACACAACTTTCTTTTATACGGTGTATAAACCCCCTTATACTTTTAATTTTATTCAAAAGAAATCTTTTTATACGAAGCATTTTACTAAATGAAAAAAATGAATGTTTCTTTTAATGTACGTGGTGACAACGACTTTTTCCGCCACCACGTGTATTATTTGGTCTTTGGCTTCCTCCACAAGCCATAATGTTTTTTTAAAATTAAAAAGTACGATATACTCTTTTATGTATTTTGGTATTGAAAATGGTTTTATAATGGATTTTTTATATCAATATATTTATGTGATATATTGTGATCAAATTGTGGAAATGTTTTCTTTCCATTATATTTGTTTTATGTCTTATGAATTTATAATGGTACATGGACATTTGAGGGGTGGTTACGTGATAAACCATATGACGGGTGGTGCCGTGAATACAAGGACGGGTGGTTACGTTATAACCTCCAATGCATTGGGTATGGAAGTTGGCCGTATGGCTATTCGATTATGTGATATGTGTGGAAGTCGACTGTATGGTTATTCCATTTATGTATGTTAATGTCCCAAGTTACCTTTATATGTTATGTGTTCATTATATGGGTTTAATGGTAATATTTTGGTTATAAAAGGGTAAGTAATGATATTTTATTCAGTGAAGAGTTGTTACTACTTAATAAAGGTGAAAAGTATTACTTTGATAAAGTATACACGGTTTACTTGTTGTTTTGAAAAACTAACAGTTTTCATTCATTGTGTATCCCTTACTGAGCTTTTTATGCTCATCCCAAGTTTTTTTTGAAATGTTTTTCACAGGACTTAATGTGGAATAGTATCAAGGATGGGATAAAGGGAAAGTCATGCTATATAAAACATGGAACTGTAAATGTTTCTTTTTAATATTTTTTAATTTTATGGATCTTAGTAGAAGTGTCTACTTTGTAATCTTTTGTGATATAATAGTTAAGATCTAATTCTCTAAACCACTAAAACTGAAAAGATCCTCAATGAGAATTATTCTTTTAAATCAATGTTAAGTAATGTTTATGGCTGGGGACTTATATTCTCCATTTTAAAAATGACACCTTACCCGACCCCACTCAAGAAAAACAGGTAAAGGGCATTCCAAAAGGCATCCCACAGGTCTAATAAATAGTTTAATATGCAATACCAGAAAAAAATGGGTCCCACTCAAAATACCTGAAAACGCACTGAATGCGGCGCCACCCAAATGACAACGAAAACAAAAAAAAACGTTATGCACCACCTACCTAAGACTCGTAAGATGCTACTCCGCCGATAACAGCATATAGTTAAGTCTAAAACGCGGTAGATCAACTAATTAATAAAAAACTCTAAAACCCCTATAACTATTTCTAGAAAGAAAATTAAAAAGAATAGCTCAAGAGGAATCAAGGCCTTATCTAGGGGGTTCCATTGGACAATTGGTGATCAAAAAGGAGTTCAGATAGAGATCTGGGAGAAGAAACATGGTTCGTCTGACTTGGTTCATGATACCCGGTGACACAAAGAGGTTCCGCCTCAGAAACACGCTTGTTTCCCATTTTAGAAAAAAATTGAAAGTACATGGAGTGTAATTCATGACTACATGCCATGTATATCATTTAAATGTTCATATGGTGGCTGTAATTACGCCGACATACTTTCCCAAACATGTAGACATGGTTACATGGTGTGTACCTCGGGATACACGGCATGTACTATGTTTCTATTCTCTTCCTCGCCTATATAACCACACACCAGGTATATCCTTTATACATGGTTAGACCACACGGTGTCTTCAAGGAGGACACGACATGTACTTTGTTTAAATTATTCTACCTGACCAACAGGCCCACATGCCATGTATTGGATCCACACCATCTAAGGAACACGACGTGCCGACAACTACACATCGTGTAGTAAGAAATTTCTACACGGTCACCACATGGCATGTACTCAGCGGGCACACGACCGACACTTTCCTAACACATACAGGATGTGTACTTAAAAGTACTTGGCGTGTAGTATAGAAATTTCTACAAACTACCTAGTTTCTCCAGTTTCCACCGAAACAAGTCAAAAATTCAATCAGGGTCAGGATTTTGACCCTTTCTAAAAACTCGGGTTGTTACATAAATAACATAAAAAATTAATGATCCAAACCAAGAGAAAGAATATAGAAAATTTCCATGAAACCCATTTTCAAGGTGAACCTTGCAATGAATTGAATGAAAATATACTTCATGAATTCATTTCATGAAGAACATCAATAAACCCCCTATGCATAGTGAATAACATGAAGATCCTTCGTGTAGTGATCTTGAAAATGTAGTTCTCATAGTGTAGTTCATGAAGTTCCTCCAAATATAATCTTCACAAATAAGTGTCACATATGGTATTTCGGGATGCACTATCTGGGAACAGTCAGCCTTAAATTTGATTTTATTTCCATTTTCATAAAACTCCAAATTCTAGGTGAAAATGGTTCATTATAAAGTAAATTTTAGACTAATCCTATTGGTCTATGAGTGAAAATAGTCTAACCTATGGAAGGATACTTCATGAAGCAACTAAATTATGGAAAATCAGACATTAATTGTATCCTTTACTTGATTGAAATCATACATCAGGTACAAATCAACCCAAATGGCCTTCCTGATTTCCTTTTACAAATGAAATAAACCCAAAAGGATGTTCCATTAAGGATTTATCTAAAACGTTCGTATTTATATGAATGACTAGTTCACATACACATAAATATTATTGATCATGTATTTCATTTAAAATTAGCCTCTCTTAGATTTCTCTCCAAAACTGATAGGTCCATCAAGGAAGACATGATTGACTATTCGATTGAAAATGAAGTTTGTTATCATGAGGGTACTGAAAAAATATCTATTGGACCATGATGCACATCATGGATAACAATTCTTATCATAGAAAACACTTTTTCAAATCAATGAACTAGTGAGAGAGAAAGGGAATCCTACTAGGTGTAAACCTAAAAATACTATATCTACCTGAGTCACCCACTAGGTCAGGATTCTGTCTAGTTTTCCTTCACTATACAGCCATCAATCTATAGGAAGTGGATATGAATTTTGGAATCCTACTTAGGTGTAAGACCCAATCATTCAATCATTAGTGATATCTTTCCAATGATATATGATTATGATAAACCCACATATTCCTCACATGAATAAGGCCCAAATAATCATTAGAGGGCCATATACACTATGAAACATATCCTCATTGGGCCTCATTCCCTGTGATCCATAAAATATTTAATGTCCCATACTCCTAGAAAATCATCTAATCATTCTCAAAGGGATTACCTTTCAGGTTAGGTATAAATTTCTATCCATATATAAGTCCTACACCAACAATTTCTTGTCCATGTTCTCCTATAATTACTAGCTACCTGACATTAAATTTCATATCATTACGTCCTTACTAAATGATGATAAACTTCATGGGATGGTTTGGTAACATGACCTTAAACTATGAAAATCAATTTACATGGATTTTTATTCCAACTATTTAGGATACATAAGACACCACTTTGAGGTTTAATTAGAAATTATTAATTGATCATGGATATATATCCTTAAATTTCATAACAATGGTACTTGTTGCACAACATTAAAACATATGACCATCCCCATTAAGCTATATCGAACAAAAAATATTGCAATTCCTCTCATAATGATACGTATGAAGACCTTATTTATGTAATCCATCGAAATACCAAAATAGCTACCACCTCCCTGGATGGTGATTATTTCAATAGTTCCCTCATGTGTGTCTCTAAATATACCATATTCACTATGTAAATGAATGATATTGAACATCTAATACATATAAGTATTCATTTTGATCTATGGTCTCAAATATTCTCTATCATAGGGGAAACTATTCCCTCATGGGATTTTGGAAGGATACATGCACATGAATTAAATATACAAGAGAGTCCCATAGTAGGTAAAAATTATCCACAAATGGGTAATATGAGGTTGAACTCCCATCCTCTTATCCAATTCATATCCCATGCATCACTGATAATTACACAGCGAGTGGCTACTTTTGGAAACTGGGTACATGCTGACTCAAAAGAAATGTGGGAAAAAAACACAAAATAAACAATAATACATCAAGTATGTTGTCCCCTACATATATTTTTAACCTTATAAACATTTAAATATTCTCTTTGATTCATTTCATGATGAAATTCCATTCTAAATCAATAGTTTTATAGTTTTTACATGATTCTCAATTTCATCCATTTGAGGGTGAATCAAAGTTTTATATCTAACGAGTTAATTCCAATTAGTTAGAGGTATACATTCCCTATAAATTTATACATTTCAAATATGACTGTTGTATATTGTGATTTGTTGGTGAATTTATATCGGTGTGATGACCAAAATGATATTATAGGGATTCTGGGTGGACATTTTTAAATTTCTGAAACCCCTTTGTGTTGATATTAATATTTTTTACAATAAATAATTACATTATTTTTTATTTTTGAAGGTCTATCACTATAAAATAGAAAAATGGAAAATTTAACCCACTGTTTGACCCCATGAAAATTTTAAGATTATTCTTCTAGTCTATAAAAATGTTGTTTAACCTTGTATTATATTTTGATAATTTTATGACATACTTTACTTTTCTAGAATTATTAATAATTAATAATTAAAAAAATATAAATTCCATGAGACTGAATATTTGTATATTTAAATGGGATATTAGATGAAAATTCCAACACCACAATTTTCTCTAGAATATTGGTTTTTACTTATGAGAGGTATAATATTTATGGCGGGATTCTGAACCCTAACACCAATAATTTTTGGTCTGTAATCCACATACAAAATTATTCGTTTTTTCAATTTTTTGTGCATGATGATATGAAAATAAAATGTACCAGTGACATGATAAGGTAAGAACATTTATAACAAACATTAAAATATGTATAATTTTTTGACGGATATTCGTAAAAGAGTTAACAGGGTTACAATAATGGATTTAATTGTTGTTTTAATAGGGGTAGTTAAGAGAAGATTTATTGGGGGATTTGACTAAAATAACTATCCATTTATAATTATATATTTACCCTATTGGAATATTATGGGATAAATTCCTCTCCATTAATTTTCCATTACATTGTTAGATGGATAACCCAAGATAAATCCTTCACTCCATCTTTTTATATGAACACTAAATAACGGGTTCATTGTATTTCACAAAGTGGTGGTGATAATGAATGTAGAATAAGGTAGAAAGATTCAATTAATAAATATATTAAATCAATGATAGGATCATTTCCTAAAATATCTTTTATGTATTAGGATGTGTAGTTTAATCCCCTTTTTCTCAAGATAAATCAACATAAATTTATATTACGTTGAAATTCATAAAATCATGAAAGATTTATAATATGATTAATTACCAAATATTTGATGGTGATTTAGTATAAACATATTTTCAAGTAAGACCAATTATTATTTTAAAATTGTTGATATTTAATTTAATATTTTTTACTTTTTTAATGATTTTGGTGGTGATGAAGTAAAGTCAATCATGTTTTTCAATTATTTAATCTTTAATTTTTTAAAAAAATCCTATATTAAAAAAAATTCAATATAAAAAATAATAAAATATTCATGGTATCATGATTATTTTTTTATTTAAATCCTCACCTAATATGAATGATGGGATATGGCATCCATGTATATTAATAATTATAATTAATGAATAATTATTTTTAATTTAAATAATGGGGTTTATTATTTAAAATAAAAATTGATGTTATTACTCTTCTTTGATAAAATATTTCATTGATAAGTAAATCATAATTTTTAAATTTATAACACTTTGAGAGAATTTTCACCATGAATAACTATTTATTCTTCCCAAATGATGACATATATCAATAAATCTATAGATAAAATCATTAATGGGTGGGTGTGTATTACACCAGCTACTACTTACTCAATTATTAGTATTCTTTTTATCCCATTTATTTTAGATCATGATATCATTATTCTAAAATATAAAATAACCTGAGAAATATTGGTTTTGGTGTGTGTTAATGATGTCATGATGGATATAAAACAAAATTTTATGGACATATAGTAATAAAAAGACTGAATAATGATAACTAGAAGAAAATAATTTATATAAACTGAGATAGAGGACTAATGGGAATCATTGTTGGGTGAAACCATTGAAGCATCTAGAGGTAAAGAAGGAGAAATATTTTTTGAATTTATATGCACTATATTATTGAAATTACCAAATACAGAACATGTAAAATTTTAGATTAAAATTACAAAGTTTATAAGAAATTATTTTATATTCCCTATCACATAAATATCAAAACAAAGTGACTAAGGGTTATACATCATGTATATTGAGATTTAGTTCCTTAACATGTACTTATCATATATTCCAAGTCAACATATAGGACCCAATTATCATGTTCCATAGCACACGCATCATATACTATGAACATGAGTCGATTAGTATAGATGGTACATTTTATGTAGTTGTAGAGGTCCCAAACACTGTGCATTCCATGAAGACACCATGTATTACTTGAGAGGATACTCTACATGTATCTAGAATACACATAAACTATCTTGAGTGCTCTACATACCATGAATCATATTGTAGACACCATATAATTTATCTTCACATGGTTTCATCTATGAAAGTACATGACAAAAATTCACTCAGTTACATACACACTATATACACTATTGTACACATAATATACCTGGTTATTTATAGTATTCATTGTGGTTTCTTAATTATATGATAGTCATGAATGTATAAGTATCCTATTTAGAGTATTTCAAAATATAGATCATGATATTGTGACCCTATATCCATTATATGAAATCTATTATATGTTTTTTGGTAGTTTTAGGAACTTGTTCCCATTGGGATGAAGATAGGGTTTAGACGAGGTGTTTGATATATACATGGAATTCAGATACTCCCTTATATATCAGGGTGTTGTCCTCCATGTATGATTTTTAGGTAATAACTAGGTGGCATGATCATGAAAGGGAATGAAACTCATATGAAATATATAGTTACTAATACATTATTTATAAGATAAGGGTCATCCATCCCTGAAGAAAATATTTCCTAGTGTGTGTCAGGTCCATTTAATTTTTACTCCCCCATGTATCGTGGAATGGTTCAATATCTATGGAGTTGATACTCTGTTATATGTGAGGGAATAGTCCTACAAAGAGGTAATGTACTCTCTTGGTTAACAACTACATACCTTGATGAGGAAATATTATCCTACTACACAATAAAATAAGCATTGCATAAGTTATAGAGGCATGGTGGTTTAGGAGTTGTGGGATTTATGACAATTAAAAATGAATATGGCTTTAGGATACTATCAACATATTGGGGCATTATTACTACCTTTATATTGACTTACAAAAAGGTTTTCTACATCTAGTGTTTTGAGATTTTCATTAATATAGGCATCAGTAGTTTCTTTTGTGATACAATCCTTCAAAGATCTATGTTTTAAAGAATTAGATCCACTCATTTACCATATTTTTATTGAATGTAGAGTATATATAGTTATTTAATTATACATTCTATTATTTCTTAGTCTTGTATTTTGAGGTATCTTATTTTTTAATATTTTCATTATCTTTTTGCAGTTTCCTACAGGGTATATTTATAATAATCCGTAAAAAAACTTTGAATGAAATATGTTGTACTCATTTAGATGTCACAAAATTTAGGGATGATTTTTGATTTAGTTGAGTTAAAGAAGTTGTATCATAATAGATGATGGAGGTTCTTGATAGAGACAATTATTGATGGATTTCATTCCATTGGTCGATATAGTGAAGAGGTGACTTACATTATATTATTCTGATGAACCTTAGTGGACGAGTTAACTACATTTTATATTTTTTTATTTAGTTCATTCCTCAATGTAATTTTACATGATGATTTATTTCCCATTCTTTAATATTATATAATTCAGTTGGTAAATAATTATTTTTCCAATGATGTTTTATATTATCTTATATTAACAACGAATTTATGTAATATATTTTTTAGACTATTTCCACTAATGTATGTAATTCATTCTTTTTGAGAGTCTCTAGTCCCTGTACCATCAGAGGAAGGATTTGGGTGGAATAATTGGTTGGTTTCCAACACATGTGGAGTCATAGTTGGTTAGGTTATGTTATAATGGTTTCATAGAGGTTCGAGTGATAGGGATTGAATTTGGAGTCAGTTCACTTGGGAGATTTATTTTAGGGATTCAAGGTGGAAGTGTTATGGGGGCCTTGAATTTATTTATATGACCAATAAAATTGATGAGATATGATATCCAGTTTATTCCTTTTCTAGAAATCCAATTATTATTATGTAAATCAAAAAATATATAGATTTTTTTGGGAGGTAATAATAGGTACATTCATCATATAGTGACTAGTCATGATTTATAATTTCATAGTTGTGTCATCTCACTCAAATGTGATATTAGAAAATAATGGGTTCGTATAGTCTAGAAGTGGATTATACCCATATATAATCAACTCATAAATCTAGGGTTGTGGTTTGACCATGATAGTGTTTAAATCTCTCACTTCTGATTAGTTGGGAATTATAAATCAATCTATTGAATGATTGCGAGGTACCTATGACCTTCCATCAGATAGAATATTCTCCATCAATTATGCTTGATGAAAATCTTCCATTTTTTGTCAAAATGATATTTATCATAGAGATAAATAAGAATACCTATAGTATGAATGCACTGTATCTGGTCGACTGATAGATGACTCATGAGGCATTGTGGCTATATTGATCCTTTTATAGTATAGGGTTGGTCAGTGTCTAAGATTTATACAACCTCTATGGATCATAAATATTTTAACCAGATTGTTATTCTTATATTTTATTAATCCATCAGAGTGAAGTGAATAATTTATTATCATTTATCCAAACTCACGACAGTATATCCTACCATGATTTAAGTTTAAGATTATACCCATATATACCAATGTATTAATGTTATAGTGGTATTGAGTTAAAAATATTATGGGTCTATTTCATGAAAAAAAGTGAATGTGATCATAAAGTAGTTTGTGGTTAGATCACTCCATAGGATTGAATAGATATTGATATCTATGAACATGAGTGTTTGAGTTATACCACCAGTATGAAATTTTATATTGTTATTTTTTCTTCTTGCATTCCCTAACTATGAAAGATATATATATATTTTTTATTGTTTTATATAGTCAATGGGACAATTCCTATATGGGGATATCTAGAGAAGTTCCAACATATATATCCTTCCTAAATATAACTTTTAGATTCAATGCTTACACTGTATGATCTACATCCTTCAATGATTTTGTGGTAATATTTTAGTAGGTGGTGAATTGTTATTTTATGATGGATTGTGATTCCATATCAATTCATGACTGACAATTTAAAAAAAGATAACTCTTTATATGGTGGTCATATATTACTCACAACATCTTGAATGTGGGTTTCCTGGCTTGTAGGGAATATATGTAGTCAGATTACACATGACTATCCATTTTTAGTTAGTATTATCTCATTGAGACATATGTTATTTGGTGTATTATTACATACAGTGGTTGTTTAACTTAGAGATATTATCTTAGATGACACCCTATAGTTTCCCACATTGGGTATTTAGTTTTCATGTCATTTTACTTTAGAGAATATATCAATATTTCATGAAATTTGTTAGATATGATTGATAAGATAAGAGAAAATATGTGTAATTAATTGAATTTTTAAGGGGTTATTAAAATTTGTATTTTCATGACCTCTTTAAATTATGGCATCTAAAGGATGATATTTGGTTTAGATCGTAATATCTTTAGTTTGTGAGAAATATTCTCGATGGGTAGTGTTTTGACATTTTTTGGGACAGAAGAAGTTCTAATGACGTTGTAACATCCGAGGTAAATAATGAATATAAATTTTACATATTTATTAATATTTTTTGAATTAAATATTATTTTTACATTAATGGGAATGCTTTGTTCAATGGAGTACCTTATCAGTAATGAATAAAACTAACTAAAATATGATTATACATGTTTTTTGATAGTTTTTATATTTATCCAATAAAATTTAGAGGCTTGAAATGTGAATGAATCGAATTTTAAGCATAAATACTCTATTATTCATTAAAAAATGATTTACTTCCTTGTAATGGAGAACCCTTTTTAAATCTGGTTTGGGTCTCTTTTACATGATCTATTTTACAAAATAAAATTCATCTTTATAATCACGATATAAAAATCTACTATGGGTAAATTTTTGATATTTTTTTGATAAAATTCATTTTTTATGAATATTGAAAACAAATAGTATTTTAATTCAAAACTAACTTTTAATCTAATTTATTTATATTGTTATATTTTCTTTTTAATTAGTTATAAAGTGTAATTAGATTATGTTTTTACCATTTAATACAATTTTTCCTATTTTATGTAATTTTACTTTTAAATTTGACATAAACAAGGGTCAACAATTTGATAGTTATTATTTCTTAAAAACACGCTTTTTGTTTTGAAAACATGAATTAATTTTAAATTAATTCCTTCCACTTATGTGTTTTGAATTTGTAAAAATGGATTCTATATTTGGAATCAGGAGGTCCATCTTGTTTATATAGGTAAATTTTATTTTTATTCATATGAATATTTACTTCAGTATATATTTTATTTACAAGGGATAAAGGGAAAATCAGGTAAATAAGGGTAACAAATAATATTATAATACCATTAAATACACCATAATATGTGTCGTAATACTAATTTTTGATACATTTCCAACCATGGGGTTCCTTGGGTCGATTTTGGGACCCCATAGAGCCACATGGGAGTGATAATGACACTTTATATTAATAAGTTTAATGTAAAGACAAAAAATGACACAAACATATATCTTTTAGTAAATCAACTATTAAATTGGGTAATATAAGTTATCTTTTAGACTATAAATATTAATTTAAAATAAAAATAATTTAATACATCATGATAATTTTTTTATAATTTTTAGACATCATATAAATAAAAATATTTATGACACAATAATGATGCAGTGTTTACCTCAATAATGAATGATTTAAATAAATAAGAATAAAAATATTAAAATAATATAGAAAACCTATCCAATTATTATTAGATGATTTTATTTCGAACATGATTCATCTTATATTTGACTGTAATTTTTTTTAACAATTAGAAATATAAAATAATTATATAATAAAATAATATTTTCAAACTTTCCAAAAGAGCCCCTCCCCCCTTATAAAAAGCCTTCACCTATAACCCATTACCCACACTTCTCAAGCCCATTGGATCATCCAAAATCTACCCAATTAAGCTAAATACACCCCTATATTCCTCATAGATGCCTTACACTAGGTAGAGGGAAATTAAATTAAACTTTTTAGTGCAAACCAATGTGAGATACTCGATTTAAAGGTAACATCTTCTCTTAAGTTCATTTGTTTTATTTTACTTATTTAACCCCCAAAACTCATTTTATTACTTCAATTTATAAAAATATATATATTAAATATACTTTTTGTTGTTATCATATGTATTCTATGTACATGTACAAACACCTCCATATAATGGGTAAAGAACCTACTATTATTGTGGACGGCGAACTACTACCTCATGATACGATGATTGTTCAATCTTCTCCTACCACCTTTTATGGTGTCCATTAAGATGGAACTATTATAATTGATTTATATTATATTTAGATTCTTTCTATTCTTATTTATTTTTCATTTTTAGAATACCTTTATGATTTCCATAATTGGTAAACGTGATAATTTCATTTGAGGAAGTGTGGACTACCACCCCCTCAAAGTGATATGAATCATTCATGACATAAATGGAACATATAAAGGATGGAGTTACTAAAATTATATATGATATTATACTAGAATTATAATATAACTAGTTTTCATTAATTTTTCATTCCATTAAATATTAAATAAAGATTAAAGTAGTGTTTATTCGTACGTATAGATTACTGTCTTAATGAACGGTGCATTTCATTTCTTATCTCCAAATGTTATATAACATTATAAATACAAATATCTATATATAGTTCATATATATTATATATATGATATCTAAATAATTAATTTAATTCTAGATATAATGAAATTTCGACCACAAGGACAACTTGTAAATATAACATGTTCATTTTTGACTCTTGTACCAAATATCGACAAAATGACCATTATTAACGTAAATGATTTCATAATGATTATAACATGGTAATAAGTTATATAAAAGAAAAAAATAAAAAGGGTTCTTAAGAAAGTATAAATAATCTTTAGTTTATTATTCAATAGATTAAAGAGTGAATGGATCAAGTCGAACACGAGGTAAGGGGTTTCTTATCCCACTTTTAATTCTGTGAGATTTCCATTGTTCACCACTTATTTATTACATGTGGTGTATTGTGAACATACATCTGATATATATTATCATCATTTTCTTTATATTCATGGTATTCTATGATTAATTTGGTGTTTATTACCCTTTGTCTTTACAACTCGATTGATTACAATGTGGTAAGGGGTTTTCATCTCACTTCTTATTCGCGAGATATTCATGCTATGTTTTCCCTTATTTTCTTTTGTGTGGTGTATGTACTACCCATGATAGTATTAATTGTGTAATATACTGCAAATTATGGTTACTTACATCTTCCTTGTATGATCCTTCTTTCATGGGATGTATGTTTTGTAAGTTACCAAATCGGTAAGGGAACCATTCACCTTTCTCTTTTAGTCAAAGATGTCTTTTTTTTATGTCTTCTAATTTAAATATTCTTATGTTGGGATATGTTAATATATATCTTTATTACTGTAAATTTCTTATTAAATTGATGATATGACTGTTTTTCTCTCACCAACTCATTTTTTGAATTTTTATGTGACTCCGTTAGGCTGTCAAATTTTTGTAAGGGAACTTCTTTACCCAATTTCAATTATTTGGGTAAAACTTCTAATTCTTGATTATGTTATTCTAAGAATATGTGTGAATGAGATATGATTGTTTTATACTTAATACCCACTTATATTGGGTGTATTATTATTTTTCACACATAATTATGTCATTGTTTTGTCCTTAATCTAAGGATATAATCTTTGTAAGGAACTTTGTCTCAATTTACACTCCATTGATACTTATTCATTTTTATACACGAATTCAATTTTATATGGTGTATATACTTCCCTTTGAGGTATTATATCATGAATATCTCTATTCTCATGGTATTATAAGTTTTTATCGATGTTATTTCTCAATTATTTGTATTCAAGAATCTCTCATTTTGTGAAAAACACTTTAACTAAAATATAATTTTAAATGTTTTAAAGACTTATTCATATAAATATTTCACATTACTGTCTTTATTTTAAAAATTGATTTTAGGATTTATTTTTATGGACATTAATTTTTTTAAATGATAATTCTTTTAAAACTTTCAAAGTGGTATAGTACACTTTGATTCAGAAATCCATTTATTAAATGTTTTAAATGGTTTTGAAAATGGTTTGATAAAGCATTGATTATGTCAATATATTGAAAAAATATATTTTGATTGGAATATGTAAATTCTATCTTTACATTATTCTTGTGTTACGTTTTATAACTATATTATTGTTATTGGGCATTGTTTACACATATGGGTCGTTCCGTGATAAACCTTGGGCGGGTGAGCCCGAGATAGCTCTCAAATGAATTGGGTAACATGACAGAGGTAAATGTTAATGTTTCTCCTAAGAGATTTCAGATATATATTGTGATGGGTATTCTAAAGTAACTCCATACGTATATGTGATAGCTACAATGTAAGTATGATATGGATTCCACAAGTTACCTTTATGACTTATAAATTCTATGTGTTATTCATAAATCATACGATTTCATGAGGTATGGTATGATTGAAAAGTATGGTATCATTGGTTTATATTTATTAATGGGTTAATGTTTACTTGTTTTATTTTATAACCCTTACTGAGCATTTTATGCTCACCCCATGTTTTGGAAATGTTTTTCATGGGGCTTAAAGATGAATAGGGTCAAGGATGCGATCAAGGAAAAGTCATGCTATCATAAACATGGAACTAGACATGTTTTTTAGTGTTTTTATTTTATGAAAAAATAGATACTGAGTATAAGTGTCTACTATGTAATTTTTGAAATGTAATGTAATAAATATGACCTAATTCACTGAAACTCAAAACCTGAAAAGATCATCAACGTGAATTCTTGACTTAACTAAATAATATGTAATGTTTAAGGTTGGTTCCTTATTGTTGGTATCAAAGGTTGGTTTAGATAACATTAGATGTTAGGGTGTTATTTAAGCATAAGTTTCATAACCACAATGGTTAGAATATTATAAAGAGATGTAGTTATTTTATATAACTTGAATGATCTTAAGATAACATGAATAAGTATATATTAGTAGCTAACCTCCTCATAAGATATTATATTATGATTTTCCTGATATACTCGCATTGACCTTTTTGGTTTTACATAACGGCTGGATCTAGAAGGAACCAATGAAATAGTGGATGTAAAGAAAACCAGAATGGTTTTTTTGAATGAGAAACTGAATGAAATGGGAGCTGCAATGAGAAATCATGTGGTTATTCTTAACCAAATATCTGGATTCATGATTGACCACCTTAAGCTTGGTGATTTTTATAAGGAATCATATATTCGAGAAACATATCCCTACAGTTGTTCAGGTAAAAATCATAAAAGTGGGTATATTCAAAAACCTATGTGAAAAGGATGTGGAATGAAACACCAAAGAAAATGATTCAAAGGAACATGAAGATGTTATAGATGTGATAATGAAGGTCATAAAAAAAGAACCTTCCATGGCAAAAGGAAGCGTCCAGTTGACTCAAGGAAAGGGAAATAAGTTCTTTCCAAAAGGATCAATTGAATGTTCTAATTGTGGTTTTCATGTTTATTATATAAATAGATGTCCTATGAAGAAGGTTCGGGAATGGGATTAGAAAGATCATATAAATATATGATTACCAATTTCTAATTAAATTACAATAGAAGATGAGGAAACTAACAATGACCAATGAATGGTGTGAATTATTTCTTAGCTGATGTTTTGACATTATTGAATCTTAGGATATGATTAATGATTTTGTATGTATGAATGATGTATTATGGAATATTTTGTAAATGAATGGATAATGGATTATGAAGAATGTTGAATGTGTAAAAAGACTACATATAAGGGATTCAAGAGTTGTGGTACATTTTAGGATGATTAAATGCTTAAAAGTATTAAGGATCTATTGATGATGGGATAACATTTGAATACTTTTTATAGTATGAGTTACCATGATGTTTGATATGTGAAAATGTTATTTAATAAATAGTTATCATTTATTTTGTGGATTAATTGTTTAAATATTATTTTGGAAGAATATATGTTTTTAATGTGAACATAATGTGATTTGGGTTATTTATGGAAATGATTAACCTATCATATAGAATATGTGATAAGGTTAATTAAACTTCAGTATGATACTTTAAGAGTATTTTATGTTTTTATAGATAAATGTTAAGATTTACTATGGAAGACTATGTGATTAATCCATTCTAATTTTCGGGTTTCAATATTAGTTTGGATTATTTTGAAAATTTTTAATGACAATTTCATATTGAATGGTCTTTCTGGAACTTTGGGTTATTTTTGTTGAATTTTAAGGATTAAGAGTAGTATTTATTTTTATATAATGGTTTATCCATTTGGGGATTAGCTGATCTTGTACTAACCTATTTTGGTTTTGGTTGATGTCTAAATATTGGGAAAATATATATTTTATCTTTTGTATATTTTGTGATACTCTAGAAGTTGATTCTGGCACTTCATGTGTGACCAAGTCATCCTGATTACCTACCGGTTGGAGAAAATATAATATTGTTGTATAATTTTATTAAAGGATGACACTCTACATGAAAAGTATGTATATTTTTGTATGATCATAGTCTAGTTATTAATAAAATTACTCAACTCTATAAAAAGGATATTTAAGAAAAAAAATGTAATTTTCTCTC
Organism: Viscum album; assembly: GCA_963277665.1. Classification (NCBI taxonomy): domain Eukaryota; kingdom Viridiplantae; phylum Streptophyta; class Magnoliopsida; order Santalales; family Viscaceae; genus Viscum; species Viscum album. The sequence goes on along the minus strand of OY728164.1, from coordinate 29,016,871 downwards.
TTTTATCATCATACTTTTACCCAAACACAAATTTATGGTATTATGGTGGTTAACTTTCTATGATCAAGTTTTCTATCACTCTCTTTTAATCTATGAGAGTTAGTTTCTATTTTATATCCATGTTTTCCTACATGGAATCCTAGTATGGACTATCTCGGGTGACCTTTCTATTTCTCTTTATTTCATTTAATGTTATATTTTTGTTTACACTTTTTCTGATGTGTGACTTTAAATGATGTTTCCAATCCCAATTTTAAAATTGTGAGGACCAATTCCCAAAAATGGGGGAAGGATGTAACATCTGAGGTAAATAAAGAATATGAAATTTTCTTATTTCTTGATATTTTTGAATTAAGTATTAATTTTACTTTAATGGGGATTTTATGTTCGATGGGGTACCTGATACGCAACAACGAGTTTCTTTGAAATATTATACTTCACACAACATTGGGTCATGCTATAAAATAATAATATAATATTATTTTAAATGGTATTTCATGCCTAGTCGTAGTATTATAGGGAATGAATAGAACTTACTATAATATGATTATACATGTTTGATATGTATTTTTATATTTATCCAATAAAACATAGAGTTTTAAAATGTGAATGAATCTAATTTTAAGCATTAATAATCTAATATTCATTAAAAGGACGATTTACCACCTTTTGATGGAGAGCACTATTTAAATCTAGTTTTGGTCACTTTTATATGCTCTATTTTACAAAATAGAATTTTTATTTTGAAATGGGATGTCAAACATTAATTTGGGTAAATTTTTGGTATTTTTCTGATAAAATTCATTTTTTAATGAATAGTGAAAATAAATTGTATGTTAATTCAAAACTGGTTTTTATCTAATTTATTTATATTGATAGATTATATTTTTAATTGGTTTTAAAGTATAATTAGATTATTTTTTTCAATTTAATATAATGTTGTCCATTTAATGTAATTTTACTTTTAAATTAAACATAAACAAGTGAAAATCTTTGGATAATTATTTTTTCTTAAAAAAATGCTTTTTTTGACAATGGGAATTAATTATAAATTAATTTATGCCACTTCTGTGATTTAAATATGGAAAAATAGATTTCATATTTGGATTTATGTGGTCTAAATTGTGTAAATATGTAACTTTTATTTTTAGTCATTATGAATTTTAACCTCAGTAAATATTTTATTTACCATGGTAAAAGTGTAAATCAGTTAATAAGGGTAAAAAATAATATTATAATAATATTAAATTTACCCTAACATGTGTCCTAATCCTATTTTCTGATACATTTCTGAACATGGTCGTCCTTGGGTCGATTTATTTACCCAATAGAGCCACTTGGGAGTGATAATGACACATTATATTAATTAATTTATAGTAAAGACAAAAATGACACAAACATATATCTTTTAGTAAATTTATTATTACATGGGGTTATATAAGTTATCTCATAGACTATAAATATTAATTTTAAAGATAATGAGATATAATACATCACAATATTTTTTTTATAATATTTATACTTCATATAAATAAAAATATTTATGACACAATAATGATGCAGTGTTTACCTCATTAATGAATGATTTAAATAAATAAGATTAAAATGATTAAAATAATGTCCAAAACCTGTCAAATTTTTATTTGATGATTTTATTTCGCACAATTATCTTAGACATTAATGTGTTTTAGACATTTAGAAACCGAAAATAATTATATAATAAAATAATATTTTTAGACTTTCATAAAGAGACCTTCCTCCCCCTTATAAAAAGCCCCCATCTCTTACCCATTACTCACACCTCTCAAGCCCCTTGTAACATCACAAATATGCCTAATTAATCTCCCTACATCCCTATATTCCTCCTAGATTCATTCCCCTAGGTATAATTAAATTAAATTAAACATTTTCTTTCAAATCAAAGGGAGATATCCAATTTAAAGGTAACATCTTCTCTTAAGTTATTTTATATTATTTTAATTATCCAACCACACAAAATCTTTTTATTCCTTTATTTTATTACAAAAAAAATTATCCTAAATATTCTAGGTTGTTTTTATGAGAATGATTCTAACTAAACTTACACAAACCTCTATTTAATGGGTAAAAACATATTGTTTATGTGGACAACGAACTACAGCCTCACGAAACGATGATTGTTCAAACTTCTCCTACCACCTCTTATGGAGTCCATTAAGTTGAAACTGTATTTATATGTGATATATATTATCTTTATATTTTCTGTTTTCTTATGTATTTTTTCATTTTTATCATACCATTATGGTTTCCATAATGGGTAAACACGATAATTTCATTTGGGGAAATGCGGACTACCACCCCCTCAAAGTGATATGAATCATTCATGCCATATGTGGAATGAATAAAGGATGGAGTTTCTGAAATTATATATCATATTATAATTGAATTATAATATACCCATTTATCATTAATTTTTAATTCCATTAAATATGAAATAGAAATGAAACTAGCATTCATGTGTACGTACGACATACTGTCTCCATGAACGGTGCGTTTCATTTCTTATCTCCAAATGATATGTATTGTTATAAATATATATATATATAAATAATTGATATATATGATATATATTATATCTAAATGAGGAATATCATTCTATATATAATTAAATTTTTACCACATGGAAAACATGTAAATATAGAATGTTCATTTTTAACTGAAGTACCAAATATCGGCAAAACAACCATTATTAACATAAATGATTGAATAATTTTTATAACATGGTAATAAGTGATATAAAAGGAAAAATAAAATAGAAAACTTTTCTTAAGAAATTATAAATTAACTTTAGTTTATTATTTAGGATATTAAAGAAATAATGGGTCAATTCGGACACGATGTAAGGGGTTTCTTATCTCACTTTTAATTATGTGATATTTAAATTGTTCGCCACTTATTTATTAAATGTGGTTTATTATGCACTTAAAATTTATATATATTATCATGATTCTATTTATATTCATGGTATTATATGATTCATTTGGTGGTTATTAACTTTTGGTCTGATGACTTGATTGATTACAACGTGGTAAGGGGTTTTCATCTCACTTTGTATTCTCGTCATATTCATGCTATTTTTTCCACTATATCCTATTGTGTGGTGTGTATAATGCCCATTATTGTATTAATTGTGTAATAATATTAAATTTATGGGTATTTACATCTTCATTGTATGATCCTTCTTTCATGGGTTGTATGTTTTTTAAGTTACCAAATCGGTAAGTGATCCTTTCACCTTACTCTTTTAGTCAAATACTTCCTTTTGTTATGTATTTTAGTTAACATCTTCTTATGTTGGGATATGTTCTTCTATATCCTTGTTGATAAAAATTTTATTTCCAAGTGATGAGATACCCGTTTTTCTCTCATCAAATCATTTTCTAAATTTTAAAATGACGTCGTTAGGCTGTTGAATTTTTGTAAGGGAACTTCTTCACCCAATTTCCATTCTTTGAGTTAAACTTCAACTTCTTGATTATGTCATTCTACGAATATGTGTGAATACAATTGTATTGTTTTACACTTAATATCCACTTATATTTGGTGTATTATTATTTTTCAGACATAATTATGTCATTGATTTTTCATTTATCTTTGGATAAGATATTTGCAAGGGACATTATCTCAATTTACATTCCATTGATACTTATTTATTGTTTTACAAAAATTCACTTTTATATGGTGTATATAATGACCTTTGAAATATTATATAATGAATATATCTATTCTCATGATATTATAAGCTTTGATTTATGTTATTCCACAATTTTTTGTATTCAAGAATCTCTCATTTTGTTAAATACACATTAACTAAAATATCGTTTTAAATGTATTAAAGATTTATTCTTCTAAATATTTCTTATTATGTCCATGTTTTCAAAATGGGTTTTAGGATTTATTTACATGGACATTAATATTTTTAAATGATAATTCATTTAAAGGATTCAAAGTGGTATGAGATACTTTGATTCAAAAATTTCTTTATTAAATGTTTTAAATGGTTTTGAAAATGGTTTGATAATTCATTGATTATGTCAATATCTTGAAATGATGTATTGTGATTGGAATGTGGAAATTTTATCATTACTTTATTATTATGTTATGTGTTATGATTATGTTATTTTTGTTTGGAATTTTCTACATAGATGGGTGGTTCTGTGATAAACCTAGGGCAAGTGAGCCCGATATAACTCTCCAACGCATTGGGTAACGTGACAGAGGTAAAAGTTAATGTCTCTCCAAAGAGATTTAGGGAATATACTGGGATGGGTATTCCAATTTAAATACCTAAGTTGGTGTGATAGAGACAATGTATGTATAATATGAATGCCACAATTTACCTTTAGGATTTATGATTACTATTTGTTATTCATAAATGATACAATTTCATGAGCTATGTTATGAATGAAAAGTATGGTTTCAATGTTTTATATTTTTTTATGGTTTAATGTTTTATTTCATTATTATATATCCCTTTTGATATTTTTATGCTCACCCCATGTTTTTGGAATTTTTTTCATCGGACTTAAATATGAATAGGTTCAAGGATCAGATCAAGGAAAAGTCATGTCGTCTCAAAGATGGAACTAGACATGTTTTATAGAGTTTTAATTTTATTAAAAATGGATACTAAGTAGAAGTGCATACTTTGTAATTTTTGAACTGTAATTTAATCAATATGGCTTAATTTTCTAAAACCCTAAACCCAAAAAGATCCTTAATGTGAATTCTTGACTGAACTCAAGATTATGTAATGTTTAAGGCTGAGTCCTTACAGAAGTGATTATAAGTAACTAATTATATGGAGTTATTATGAGACCCATGTACTATTTTATTATCTCTCATTGATTCCAAATTACATGAACTATAATAAATGGAGAAAAACTGAAGCATTTTGATGTATTCCCTGACCCAATTTTAGGACACTAATGATGTGGAAAACCCTTATGGTGTAAATTTTTGTGTTGAGAAATCCATCCTCACTAGCACGATATTTGAGAGGGTGGTGTAGTGACTTGTCTATATGAAGCTTTAGGCCAAAAGGGATTATGTTACTAGATTTTTGTATCAATTTTGTGATTATTGATTCCCCTAGTAAGGGTATGCATGCTCATGGATATTCGTGATACTCAAGAAACTAGACTCATTATGGTTAATTTTCATAGAATAAATTATATTTATTCATCTAGTTATAATGATGGCACTAAAATATCAATAAGTGTTTGAGATTTAAATAAAACTGTCATTTTTGAAATTTTTTATGATTGATTATTTAAGATTAGTTCACTTGAAAAATTCCCATAAGGGTGGTTAGTAGGTTATCATATGTTATGATTTAATAATAATGTTTTGTAAATATTAGTCCTGAGTGATGCGATGAGTAGTTATGAAATACGGTTCTCTGGTGATTATGGAATATTGTTGGCATATATCTAGAATAGAATTTATTTATTCATATAGTGATTTTAGATACATAATAAAGGATTTTTATCATTGGGTTGTGGTTATAGTTAGTCGAGTGTGGCGGTTTTAATCATGGGGTATAAAGCTGAAAGTGTAGGGTTATCTATACGATCAATATTATTCACTTCAAATTATGACATATTGGGTCATTGGTGAGCTTTAAGCTTATTACATGGCCATATGAGGATTCTAAAACTAATTTTTTGTGAGGAAAAATTTGTTTTTATACATATATATTTCATAAGTTTTGATTAATACTCAATACATCACATTATGATATATGCTCATTGACCATAAAAGTTTAGATTATTTTCAGATTAGATCAATAATCATATTTTTTAATAAAATATCTTCAATATAATTGAAAACGTTCTTCTCACATAGTACAATTAGAAGACATAACCAACATTGAACCTTTCTTCAAAAGCTAGGAAAAATAAACATTTAAATCAGTTGTCACACATTCTCACTAATGGTAAACATAAGATATATCAATCAATGAACAAATGTGTGCTTAAGATAAAACATAAGGGTATGATTACATGTTCATAACATTCAATAATCATACACAATAAATTAAAGATCATTATTCAAAAATCTTGAAATAAGGAATTTTCATTAAATAAATTCAAGTTATAAGTGCGTGGAATCATCAATAATCAATCATGAGATTTGAGAACATATCATAAGAATAAGAAATATGTTTTTAGAATACATATAAGCATGTGATGTCATTTCCATAGTCAATTGTTCAATAAAAATACTATCATATTAAATTATGTTCACTCCTCATTCCATCATTTCCATAGTAAAGGTTTACTCAGAAGACTATATTATTAGATAAAGTAATTTACCGAACTAGTATCACTATAAATTTAAGCCTTTGTTATCTCATGATATACAAATCATTATCTAATAAAATAGAGAAATATTTACCTCTAGGCACACCCGATACATAATAAAAATGATACATATGTGTTCAAAAATATTATAAAACATTTTTCATTTAATTATATCATATCCCATGGATAGGAAATATGTTTTATAAGAATTTAATCCTTTCATAATGATAGAAATTGTGGAATATAAACTCATTTCGTAATGGTTATATTAAAAATTTATTAACCCATGGAAGAAAAAAGGGTTTCATCGAAGAATAATTAAATTATCATATTCATAAGCTATATAGATAAATAAACAGTATGGTTTCATAAGTTATTATCCCTATTGAATCATCAAAAACATTATTTGATATTTACTTAGATGAGCATACCTTTCAAAGAAATTATATCCTTTCTTTGAAATCATGGGAAGAATTTCATTTTCTTTTGATAAAATTTTAACATAAAATTCCCAAAATATAGAAAAAATTATTCTATTTTTTAATAATTATTGATAATTTTAAAGTAATATTCACTAAAAATATTATTCATTATGATATAAAAAACTATTCAAGCTATATATATTAAAAGATAACATACTTTCACGCTTTTTTAAAAAGTAAAAAGAGACTTTTTATAATAATGTGTAATTAAAAAGATAACTTTTAAAACACTATAAATAAAATCTAATATAATGAAAAAAACATTTTGAAAAACATTTTATGTATAATTAAAAATTTGTTTAAAATTGTTTTACAGAGCATGGACATATAATAATAATTTCATCAACCAAAGAGGAAATAATGTCATCTTTTCCTTAGAAACATTTTTCTTGATATTTTTACACACAAAAGACTGAAAAACTGTACTAACACGTAAAATATCTCTGTATAGAAATAGGATAAATAAATATGTTAGTTAAAAGGATAATCACCATATAAGTTTTCCAAAATAAATATTCTGTATAGACAATCCCGAAATGAAATGTGCCTGTAAGATAAACCAGTACATTGGTAACCAGGGAATCATTACTCGCATGTAATAAATAACTTCAATTGGAAATTTAAATACCGAGGATATAAATTTTTTATGACATATCATAACAAAGGTTCATTATATACACCACATGAAATAAATTAGACATGAATAAGACAAATTTGTTGTAGGAGATAAAGTGAGATGAGAAACCCTTACCTCAAGTCCCATCTTAATTCATATATAGTCAAATATTATATATAATAAATATATATTTATTATACATATATTAAGTAACCGCACTCTTAAAAAATTAATTTGTATAATTACTTTATTATTTCAAATTATTCTTTTATTTACAATTTATTCATTAAAATTCCAAAAAGCTTGTTCCTGAGTGGTACAGGCTCCTGCTTGGCATCCAAAATACCCAGGATCAAATCTGGACAGGGATGAATTTCCAGTTTATTGTAGTATCACTACAAAAGTGCACTATAGTAGACTGTAGCAGTGGTGGAACTATAGCAGTTATGACATTGTAGTAATGGATGCACTGTAGTAGGAACTATAATGGCATCAATATTGTAGCAGCCCAATTACTGTAGTAGTATTGTTCACCAATGGGCCCCTAGGTCCAAAAAATAGGATTTTAAGCCTTGTATTCATTACACATGGTATTCGGCTTTTATTTTATGTAATGGGTATCCCTATACCCAATCAAAAAGTGGTATTTTTTAATAATAAAGTGAGTATTTGGCCCAAACCTCTAAAAAATAATGTATTCATTGAAATGAACATTCTAGTGAAAACTATTACGTTTTCTATGCATGTTTTGGTTCAATGGTTTCAATACTTGAAATTTGGCGATGGTTTCGTCATCTTCATAATTATAATCATGAAATAAGTTTATATTTATTAATCATTTTCACTTTTATAAAAAATCTTATAAATCATCGATGGAAAATAAATTACACCACTTGTTATAGACTATAGCCCATATGCACACACAATTTTTTTCCACTTTTCAATGTATATAAATAAAAAATGTTAAAAATAATTCACCATTATTAAATCATTATTATATCATATATACCATATATATTTATTAAATATAGACTTATTACCAACCACATAAATTGTAAATGAAAAATGAATCACATCTCTTCATTGTGGTGGTGGTCCACATGTACGCATAAGAAACATTATCATTTTCCCATGGATTGTAAGGTATGAATTTAAACAATAATTTAAAATTACAGAAGAATAATTATGTAATAAATCACATATATAAACATTAAATCCACAATAAAACTAACTATGAGACATGGTGATGAAAAATGAATCATATCATTATGGGGATGTGATAGTCCACATGTTCACACAAGTGACACTTTAATTTCCCATTTTCTCTAAGAATATATGGATAAATGTTATTAAATAAACATTATTTCATATTATTATAATATATACACAGATTTTGTTATATTTTAATAGTTAGTATAAAAATCATTATGTAAAAGAGGAATTAAAAAAATAGATCCGTTAAAATGATTACCTATTGTTTGAGATACCTCCAATGATTTCTTATTAAGGACCTTAGGGATAGTAAAATAAAAATACAAGAACCTAAAAAAAGAATATGGATTTTTATAATATATTTTTCGATAAATTGGATAATCTAAGGGTACAATGTGGTTTGAGGAATTGAAGAGAGGGGCATCCTTTTATTTATATGGAATGGACACACATGGAATTACATAAAATAATTAAATATAATAAATTATGTTTCATGTACAAGTGGAAAAAAGTTGATATATTTTGAATATATAATGATAAAGAGTCCAAATAATCTCATAAAATAAAATTTAGACAATTTTATTTCATGTTTTAAAACTTGTTAACCCTTTTACTGGCCACTAAAATATTAATTTTTTCCTATTTGGGGAAAAAGGATACTATAAATAAAAAATGACTAATAATTATAAGATGGTTGATATTACAGATCATATAACACTATATTTTCAGTAGACAACTTTTTAATTAATTTTAAGTAATTAAATAAATTTATATTTAACCTAAGATACCGTTAAAGTGGTTTTGAAGACTATTCACATAGTTTGACCTTGAAGACGTCAAGAAAAAAATTGAATTTGAAAATAAACTTGTAAAACATCAATAATATATTATATTTATAAAAAATATTAATGGATAAAAATATGTTTTGAAAATTATATTACATTTAATATTTTTATATTGAGTTAATTTATTATCTATTACATGAACAAGCACGACATCAGTGTTGTGTAATAATTTAAAGTAATTATTCAAGCACTAAAATTATAAAAATATATATAGAACCCTCAATATTTAAGATAAAAATTTATCACTAAACATGATATCTTTTTATCCCCATGAAAATATATTAGATATTTTAAAACCAAGAGAGTGACATTTTTTATTTATTCATTATATAAAATACTATTAATCAATTTATCAATGGAAAGTGGAAAGAAATTTCAAAACCATAAAATAATAAAAAAATAAGGCAAAAAATAATGTATTGAATAAAATAAAGGAAAGTGTTTTGGATATTTATTGTCTTTATCTCGTCATTTTAACCATTTTACTGGTATTATCCTTATGGATCTGACAAATATTTAGTGCGGATAATAATTATAATGATGAATATTAAAGGGGATATATTTAAAAAATGTGAACCTCATGATTCCAAAATCGATATAATTTAATGGAGATTAAAATTTTTAAATTTATCGTACATAAATTTAAATATAAATGCATAAAATGCAATGAAAAACAGCTTTTAGGGAAAATGCCTTTTAAGCCTAAAAATTGACATATACCAAAATAAAGTATAATTTTTATTTATATGAAATTAATTAGATTACTTAAAATTAAATTACACTTTTTTGCATTAATATCAATTGACAAACAAAATTCGACATTCAAACTAAATTATTTAACTAAAATAAATGATATTTTTTAAAAAATATGGTTTTTACCCTTAATTTAAAAAGAATTGTTTTAAAAAAATCACAGAAATTCACCCTAAGATAATGATAGCATGATGATTTCAAAAATGATATTCACTGATTAAAATATTATTTCTAAATATGGTATAAATTGTTTATAATTTCCATTCAAAAAATATAATAAAAATTATTTTTGAGAAAACATAATTGTTTCAAGCTTGAAACGACATTACTAAATATTGAGAATATATTTATTATATAATAATTAATAAATTATATATGAGTAAAAAAATTATTTATATGGTTTGTAATGTGGTTAATCCTATTCATACAAACCAATATAACAGCTATGTTATAATATATCATGGTTTGTTTTAATCTTAGTGTTGTGTGCTGAGAAAGCTATTGAAACCTTAAAATTTATTTCTTGAGAAACAAATTCTAAAATATCTAGGTGTTACATTCTAACCCATTAAATTAATTTCACACTATAAATTTAAATAATCACTTACTTTAATTAGTGTATCATTACATAATTATAAAATTTAATGTAGATTCTACAACGATAACAAATTTCTATGCCACTATAATGAATGTTATTATTTTATAATAAAATATTTATAAAACCAATTATGTATTATTTATCGGACTCAATAGTTTACTCAGATATAACATCATAGGTGATTGATACATTCCATATAATAATCAAGGAACTTATCTTCCTCTAATTTGATTTAAGAAAATAATTTACCAACAAGGTAGAGAATATATAATAAAATACAAAAAAAAATTCTATAATAAATGAAAATTTTCATTCAAATATTTGATTATATAAGTTTCCCATCCCTACATTATCTTATGATCTACATGATAATTGACCATGAATATTTTTATTAATAAATCAATAAATTTTTTTAACTGATCATAAGATAAAATAAAAACCAACAAAAAATTCATTCCTCTAAACTCTAGATATTTTTAAAAAAATGTCTAGGTAATGATATCTAATATGAATAAATCTTCATACATCAATATTCAAAATCCCCTTAAAAAATAATGATCATATAAAATAATTCCATAAATTACTAACCTAAAAATTCATCAAAACATCTTTGACAAAAATTAAAACACAAAGATTAGAATGATCTGATCACATATTCATCCTTTATAAACATATTAAATATCTCCAAATAATATATATTTTCATAAATTTATATACCAAAAATTAATATACCCTAATATTATATTCACAAAAAAATTATAATTATATTGATAAATATATCCAATCATTATAAAACCATAATAAATTAAAATATGCTTTAAAAGTTAACTCCACAAAATCAATCCAATTTACATTCTGAATATCAATTAGCATATTATACAAACTAAAATTTATTATCTCAATAAAAAACACATATTCAGGGATATCTATCCCTTAATAGTTTGTTTTAAAAAAGATAACCTCAACACTAAATCACAATTCTAGGTTATCAGTACCATTCAACATTTATTTGTAAATACTTAAGGACAAAATACTACAGAAAAATCCTTATATTTTCATGATTATTATAGCTAGAATATAATTTATAAAAAATTATAAAATTTAATTCGTAAATAAAAATACATAAACACTTCAATCATTCCACATAAATTATTAGTGTAATATAGGCCTCTCCCGGTTCTAGGTGTTCGACCTTGGATTAAGGAATTTACAAGGATCATGAACAATTTACAAAAATCTAAGACATTGAACTAAAAATGTTATCCTAGGATGAAAATTATTTTCATATATGGAAAACTTCATTTATTGTTCATAATTAGATTATCTATACCCTTCTTTTCCATACGTAAAATATATTATCATTTCATTGAGGGATATATTTGTGTAATTTTTCCCACATACATGACATGTAGGAAAATGAATATTCATCCCACTATAGTCTTCATCATCTTAACTACCATGAAACTATTTTTCCTCTTATTAGTTGATTTAGGAAACTCGCCCAATTAGTGGTTGTCAATCATATAACAAGATAAATTATTTTAAATAAATAAAAGGTTTATATTTTATCACACATCTCATTTGGTTTCTCATGAGGAAAACCATTCTATTGTATGACAACTTTATTGTTAACATGATTCCTCCTAGTTCCATCCATTTATAAAAATGAAAAATATGAGTGTGAGAAGTAATAATAATAGTGAGTAATCATGATATCAGAAAAATTTATTCATAAGATGTCTAAAACATGAAATCTTATTTTCAATCTACTACACATTAGGTTTAACCTTGGTTATTCATGATCTTCATATATTTAAATACTTTCTAATTTTCCATAAATAAAATTGTAATTAACCTATGGATATCCTTCAAGAGTGACTATCAAAGGGTGAAATATTGAGCCTAATCATCTTGGGTTATTAATGATCGAGTTAAAACAAAATCCTACCATTTCAGAGTTGTTACCCCTAGGTGAATCTGTATTATATATGCATTCACTATCCAATATCAAAATATAGATGTATTTTATAAGAAAATAGTAAATCTCATCTTTACATATTCTTTAGGATGTTATAGTATAATATAGACTTAACATCATGTATTTCACCAACTTTCTCTAATCCTAACATCCAAAAAATTCTAAAACTTCCACTAATTACCAATAGTTGTAACTTTATCATTTATTAATTATATATTACATCATTTTATATGAATATTTGTTTCTTATCATAACAATACATGCCTATAGAATGTAAAGGTTTAGTGACTTTGGATACTAGATCCCTAATCATATTATTTCAGGAAGGATATTCAACACCTGCGAAAAATGTATTATCACATATTACACTTCTTAAACATACCATACTTAATACATTTTTTCAAAAAATTGGGAAAAAAAACTTATAAAGTGGGAGATCATATGATCAATAAGGGTAATCATTGGAGATATTATTCCTTGATAAAAAAGGATCATAAGATAATTATAATTTTATGAGAAAGTGAACATAACATACCATAATCATTCCTAATCCATCAAGGATCATTAACCATAATTCATGGAATAAGGATTTATCAAAACAAGATACACAACTCAAAAGTGTTAAAATTCATCATTAATCTATCATGATAAATGATAACATATCATATTCACAAGACTTATATTTTTAGAATACAAATAATAAAATAAAATAATTTCTTTATTTAAGGATCACAACCAATATTATTTTTTTGTATTCGGATTATACCAAATTCCATCATTTCCTTAATCAATGATCACTTTGAAGACTATATTGTTATACAATGTACCCTTTTGAAATGGGTTCACTTGAATTCCAATCTTTATTATCTCAAGAGATATAATTCCATACCTAATGCATTGGAGGACAATTTAATTTTTTCCCCACTAATCACATAATGAAAACCATACATATGTGTTCTGGAAGAACAGAAAATATTCATCATATCATCATATTATAACACATGGAAAGGAATAAGGGTTCATAAAAAAATTATCATTTCATCATATAATATCCCATTAAAAAGAAACATGTTTTATAAATGATCCATCAAAACTTAATATTCCTATGGAAAAGATATAGGTATCATATATTCCACTTAAATCATCATCATCATAATCTATCTTGAGAAATAAATTTGATGGATTCCTAATATCATTTCCCCAAAGAAGTATAAAAATCCCTAATGGAGATAGACATAGACTAAAATACCATTAAAATAATATGTTATGTTTTCATTATAAAATTGAGAAATACATCTATTTATTTTGATAACATTTTAACTGTATATTAAAAAAAATAAAAAAAAATTTATCTAAAAATAACCATGAAATTATTTATAGTAAGATATAAATTAAATAATTTTCATGATGATGGAAAAATACATTCATATTTTATACATTAAAATAGATCATTATTTTTAAACTTTTGTAAAAAGAAATAAAATTTCTTGTTCAAAAAAAATTAATAAAAATTCGTTCTAAACATTTTAAAATAATGTACAATTAAATAAAAATTTAATTTTTAATAACACTTCATTTATACGTAAAAACATTACTGAAATAATTTTGAAGAGCATGAACATAGATGGAAATTTTTATCGACCAAACAAGAAATAAGTTTAAATTTTTTTTAATGAATTTCTTTATATTATTTTATGCACTAAAGAGAGTAAGTTTTACTAAAAAATAAAATTTTAGTAAAAAATATCGGATAAAATAATATAGGTGGCTCAAATAATAATAACCATATAAATTATCTATATGAAAATTTTTCATTGACAATGAATAGAAGAAATTGAATTGTAATATAAACAAATACTCTTTGGGAATCATTTGAATCATAACTCAAATAAATGAAATTAATTCAAAAAAAATATTCATATATAATAAATATAAATTTATCCATTATATATCATATCCAATGGGTAACATATATATACCATATCAAAGAAACAAGTGTGTAATATAGAAAATGTATTATGGAAATAGAATTGAGAGGAGAAACCCTCACCTAAAGTCCCATATTTCCTCATAATAATTCAAATATCCCATATAATAAATATATAATTTTATAATATATTTATTTATTATAACCATATTAATATATAAAATATCATTTATTACTCCTTTATAGTTTCCAATTAAACATTAATTAAAAATTTTATCATTAAAATGAATATTTAGGTGTAAACTAGTCCATTTTCCATGCAAGTTTCAGTTCGATGGTTACAATATTTTCACCTTGGTCATGGTTTAATCATAAAAAAATAATAATAATTACATATTTATCATATTTATTCATTACATAAATTTTAATAATAATTCATATATAGTGGTAATGAAAAATTAATTACAACACTTTAGGGATACGATAGTCAGTATTTATGCACAAGTGACATTTCTACTTATCATTAGATGTAATAAAAAAGGTTAAATAATAATTTATCTTTTTTGAATAAATATTATATTATAAATTTTATATATATTCATTAAATATATCATTATTACTATCCATAGAGTGTGTAAAATTAAAAAAACCACATCACTTCATGGATATGGTAGTCCTCATATATGTACGTGTGATGTCATAATTTTACAACAGATGAGTCGGTAAGAAGGTGGATAATATATTATAATTCAGAAAGAATAATTATATCATAAATAATATATGTATATAAATTAAATAAATAATATTAACCAACCCTGGAATATGGTTCATTCATTTTCAATTTTGTGGAATTAGAAGATAGATAATATTTATTCCATAAACCTAATAACATATTATTATATTATATATATATAATTCATTATTTTGTAATTATTATTACATAAATGGTGATGATAAAAGAAGATGTAAAATGAAAGTGGTCAGTTAAAATTATTTCCTTCTCTTTGAGATCCCTCCATTGAATGTCTTTTGAAGGAACCTAGGGATGGAATTTTTATGATAAAATAAATTATAAAAAATATGCTAAGTATTTTTTGAAGTGTTTCAAAAAGGGTTCAATAAAGATAAGTGTCTCATGGTGGGGTGAGGAAGAGAGGTGGTGTGGTGTTAATTTTTAACAAAACAAAGGAAAAAATTGGTATTACCTAAAATATTTAAATATTAAATATTTTTTTTAAAGAAAAAGTTTAAAAAATTATATACATTTAGAGGATAATATAATTATGATTCTAAATACTCTAATTTAATAAAATTTATACTAGTTTATTTTATATTTTAGTCTTTTTATATTAGTTTCAACCCTCCATTAAACCTTATGATTATGAACGTGATATCAATGATTTTTAATTTTTAGGGGTTAAGAATGATACTATAAGTGGAAAAGTGACGCAGAAGTTGAATTTTTTTTGATATTATAGACTATAAAATTCAGTATACTAAAGATATAATTATTATTAATTTTAAATCGAATAAATAATTAATATTTAACATTAGATACCATTAAATCCATTTATAAGAATATTCCCACAGTTTTAATTTAAATTAATCAATATAAAAAATATAATTATGATACAAAATATTAAAATATTAATAATATTAAATATCAATATAATTTTTTTAACACAATGATTCATCCAAATAATATACATTTATTATTTTTAAAATCATTTATTTTTTATTTCTATTGGTTGAACAACAATAATGTTGGAGTTGTGTAATAATTTACGGTAATAATTCCACCATTAAAAATAAATTTTAATTTATAATAAAAAATAATTACTATTTGAGATAATCATTTTTAACCAAACAGGGTCACTTTTTATCCAAATGAAAAAATATTATAGATATTAAAACAATGTTAGTGATATTTTATATGTATTCTTTACATAAAATTAAACTAAAGTCATTATCAAATTCAAGAAGCTTCAAATTGTGAAGTATTAATAGATAACATGATTAAGGTCTAAATGAACCTGTTAAATTATATAAATAAAAGTGTTATTGATATTTCAAGGCCTTATCCCACAATGTTAACCTTGTTTTACTAATTTTACCTTACTGATGTGACAAATATTTACCAAATTTACTAATCGTAATGACAAGAAATAAAAATAAAATATTAAAAAAATATAAAAATACCAGAAATTAATATGGAGTTCATTTTTTAGAATTCAATTTTAATTGTTCCATTCATAAATTTTAATATAGATGCATAAATCACAATGAAAACGTTTTTTAGATAAATACATTTTAATCCTAAAGATGAACTTATTTCGTAATCAAATATAAGAGCGATTAATATTTAAGTAATAAGATTTATTTATTTAAAGGATTATTATATTAAATTAAGATTCAATTCAAAAAATAATTGTACTTATAGATTACCTGATTTAATGTAAATAAATGAAAGTTTTAGAAAATCATTTTCTCACTTTTTAGCTAATAATAAATCATTTTAGAAAAAATTTAAAAAATTCATGAGAAACTAATATTGAAATAATTATTTTAAAATATATATTAAATTCTTCAAGTATAGTTTCGGAATATGGTATAAATTTATTATAACTTCTGTGCAAAAAAATCAATAAAAACAATTGTTAAAGAAAAAATATTTTTAAGAAGATAAAATGAGTTTACTAAATATTGGGTACTTATTTATTATAAATTAATCAATACATTTGAAATGTGTAAAAAATTTCAATATATATTTTATAATATAATTTATCCTATTTATACTCATCAATTTAATGGTTGGTTTATAATATATCATTATTTTTTATGCTTAGTGGTTCATGTGAATCAAGTTAAATATCAATTAGAATTCATTTAAAAAGAAATATATTCTGAAATCATGGAGTTTAATACTTGGTATTCTTTTTTTTCTATTTTATCATTTATAAATGGTCAACCAACTAGGTTATCTTAAATAGTGTATGTTTTCTTGAATGGAATTTAAGGGGTTGTTATATTCTTCATCTTCTACCCTTATAATTTAAGATTAATAATGGAGAGAATAATGTTTTAAATGGTGGTTTCCTTGACAATAAGACTTTGTATGGTTTATGTTCATAGTTAGTTATATTTTATTCATTTTTTCCAATGGATGACCTATGGTGGAGATGGTTTTTGATATATAATTTCGGTAGAAGTTCTATACTGTAAGCTTATTCCTTTCTTTAAGGCCTTATTGGAATAATTTTAAACTGGATGAATATTTTCTCTTCGTAAATGATGTATCTTATGTTATTATATTATGAGTTGACTTACTGATTGTACCAATTAATGTTAAAAGAGTACACAAGATGATTTATTGTTTTCCATTTTAAGTTGTTTAATGGTCTTCTTGTTAATATTTTTTTAATTCCGTTTTAATTATAGAAATGGTTTAAAGCTAGGGATGACATAAAATCTTGGATTTATCACAAATAAGAGTTAACTTATTGATAATATTATGTGATTGTTGGGTATTTCAAAATAAAAAATATCAATGAGAAATTAATATTTATTCTAAAATAATGAATATTTTTGTCTCTAAATAGGGTGAATGGATGAATGTTCCAATACTATGGTCATTTGTAAAATAATTTTTTTATCCAGGAGAGGAATTAATTTTATAATAGTCATTTGTATCCCATGACTGATAACATAATGGGAATAATGGAAGTAAAAATAAATTAATCTTTTTTTTTCTATTGTACATAGAGATTCAATGATGACATGTCAGTTACATTCTACATGGTCATAACCATAAAATTAAGATATTTTCTGAAATAATATTCTTTAGGGAGTTGAATTTCTAATAATGAAGTATTTAATTATTGTTTTAATATGGTTAATTAATAGGAGACTTTGTGAGGGATTAATGGGAAATAATTATATTTTTCTAATTTAATATTATCCCTATTAGAATTCAGTTGTAGAAATTAATCCCATATATTTCTACTACTTATTAGAAGAGGGATATACCTTTATAAATTATTCTCTCTATCCATTTTATGAAAAAAAAAATTTATGTTCTTTATTTTCCACATGGTGGTGGTGATAGAAAATGTGATCTATGATGGAATGATTAAAGCTACGATTATATTCCATCTATGTGGGAATATTTTTCTAACACCTCACAACTCACTTATATTGTGTTGTTGGTACTATTATTATCATAATCAAACCTATTAAAATTTTATGGTGATAAAATATTTACAATTATAACATCATCATAATATGATAAATTATGAAATATTTAATGTAAATTTGGTGAAGAATTTTTTGTCTAGAAAAAATCATGATGGGTTTATATTTGATTTTATAGTTTTTTCTTATATAATGGTTTTAATGAATATTTAATAAAATTATTCATTGTTTTAATATATTTAATCTAAAACAATTATTCTAATAATTAATGTCAAAAATAAATATATATTAAAAAATTAGATATTAAAAAATAAATATTTAAATGTATTATTTTTTGATTTCCAAGCACATTAAAAGGAACAAAATGTTTATTGAATTTTTTTATGCCGCTCAGACTGTCTAATAATTATTATAACATCAAAATTATGGTGATTCTAAGATATTAGATTATGTATTGCAATAGGATTATTTTCTTAACACATTAATTTTTTTATACTTCAATTCTATTTTCTTATTCATTAATGAATGATAGATTATTTAATTGTTTAATAATTATCATGGAAAAAATGTGGGGTTGAAGCCACCAATTTTGTTAATGATTTTATTTCAATAATAATCCTTGGATTTTATTTCTGATGAGAATTTTTAGATATGAAGAAAAAATAGTTTTATTTAATATTGATAGAATATTTATTTGACAAATAAAAAAATTATTTCAGCATTCATAAATCATTGAAAATATGCCCACGAGGAATAGAAATTAAATCTTCATGAAAATATAAATTATTCAATGAACCCATATATAAACCCATTCTTGGGTGTTCATGTATTCTATGAGATTTATAGATACCCATGATTGACCTACATGAATATGACATCATTTTATATGAATAATTAGCACACTACAAAATAATACATTTATGAAGATCACAATAGTTTAGTGTCTTTCAAAACATGGAAGCCAAATTTTTATCTGAGGGATAGATCGTCAAAAACTCCATTAAATATTTCCACCATTAGTACTTCTACCTAAAACCGTTCTTCATACCCTGGGGAATGTACACATAAAAATTGGGTGAGATAAGATTCTCAGTAAGGGTAAGTAAAGGAAATTCATAATCATAACATGAACAAAAACCAATGGAACATGAGAAAAAATTAGAATATTATACCCCACATATTAGTGATCATATGGAATATTAGTATTTCATAAGGCATGAGTCATTAGAAAATAATAAACATAATCCATGAAATCATAAAATGGGAACAAAGCATGGAATTGTGAAAAACACATAATCATATAATAAGTAATTTTATAGTAGTCAAGGTATTGATTCAAAGGACATCTTAGTTGATCAATTCCATTACTGAATTGAGTTCAGACCCCATTCCAGACCTATGTAACTTAACAGATCTAATTTCTCATTCAATATCTGTAATAACAAACCGATTTCATTTCCTTTTCTTTCCCTAGATTTCTTAATCGATTTCATTTCTCATTCTATCCATGTCCATCTCATGAGATATAAATATTTAAATAATGCACTGAAGGGATATACAGGTCCCACAAATCTCGTAATGAAATCATAAATACATGACCCAAAATATCATAAACAATCATATCATAATCCATGAAATGAAATGGGTACCATAAACATGTTAACATGTCATAACCTATGGAAAAAAGATACAGGTTTCATAACCATTTTATCTAAAGCATAACATGGGAAAGATAAACTGGTTTCATAAATATATAACCTATTTAAGGGAAACCAATTTCAGAAACATATAACCAGTGAAAGAGACCCATGTTTGATAAATTCCAGGGCATTAATCATAATACATTCATATAATGAACAGGAATATGAACTTTAGATCATTTCTTATAAGGTCATGAGTAACATCAATGGATGTCATCTTGGATGGAAAATAATTTTGGAATATCTTTTAGAAGTATTTAATGAGTAAAATATACTTTATTCATTTAAAAATTCATTTTAAAACATAAAACCATTTGAAAAAAATGTCCTAGAAATATACCTTGAAAGCATATAAGGAAGACTTGGAATAAATTTTTAAACCATTTTCGTTGAGAACATATAAAATGATATTCGGAAGGTTTTGAAAACCATTTATTTGAAAATACCTGATAAATTTAAAAATAAGTCTTGAAATTATTTTGAAAATAATTTTACTTGAAAACATATAATATATGATTAAAAATATGAAAAAAATTTCAATTAATACTTATAAAATATTATTGAATGTTTTTTGAAAATAATTTTCTGTGAAAATTTAGAAAAGAATATTGAAAACATTTTGAAAAAACATTTCTTTGAAAACATATATAATAAGATTCAAAAAATATTGGAAAAAATTTCATTGAAAGTATATTTTAAAGTAATATTATTAAAATTTATCTTTTAGACAGGAAAATAAATCTTTAAAGGATCGATGTAGGAAAAATCCTCACATGTCGTATGGGTTAAAAAAGAATATTTTTTTTGAATGGTAAAAAGGATAGAAAAAATGAATGTTTTGGAAAGAGACAAGAAGATAACACTAAAAACATTGGGAAAAAAGGCAAAAAATTTATTTAGTTATTAATGGATAATAGTAAAATATTCATGGAAAACCTTTGTGGAAACATTATTTTAATGGAACATAGATTTCAGACCAAAGAGAGGGTAATGTCGAGATTTTATAAAAACACATTATTAACTATCTTATGTACCAACGAGTGGAATAAATTATTTAAATGTCTTAAAAATCATTAATAAATAGAGGATAAGAAAATTCAATAATTTTTATGAGATATGGATCATAATATTTCATCATAGGAAGTATAAACATAAGCAATCATGAAAAGAGATGAGACTATGTCAATAAACTCTTATAATTTGGTAAAATGGGTTCAGAATCTACATGTAATAAAATAAAATAAAATTAAGCATAAAATATCATGAAAATAATTAAATTCATGATATAACATGTCAAATGGATGTATATTTACCTCAAAAGTTAATTTAGGTTCATAACAAAACATGAGTCTCAAAGAAGGAAAATTGAGATACAACTATTTCACAGATTTAATAACTTTTTCAAACTATACCACATGAAAGAAAGATAAAAAAATTTGTATATTAATAACCATAAAATTAATTATATATTATTTAGAATAAAATCATGTGATGTATAAACACCACACAAAATAAAAAATTGAATAACATAGCATGTATCTCACAGAAATAAAAAATGAGATGAAATCCCCAAACCTTGTGTCTTTACTCTCTTCATAATCATTCCAAATACATTTATAATAAATTTTAATTTTTATAAATATTTTATATAACAATATTATTATATCTATTAATATATACTTTTTTATTATAACCTTACATTACCTTCTTGTTAACCATCTTATGTTAATGTTTCACTTCGAATTATATTCTCATTCTTTTTTATAAGTTTTTTAATTTTTTATAGTGTGGGTACTTATACTTATATCATTATTCCAAAATGTAAATCATTATATAAAAATAATTTATATATAACATATTTTTATTATTATAATCTATATAATATATTATTTTTAAACGAAATACATCGTTCATGGAGACAGTAGGCTATACATACGCATTAACGCTATTTCTTTTTAATTATCGTGTTGATTGAATAAATGTAAAAGAAACATATGTATATGTATATATATATATAATTATTAAAGTAAAATTATATTAACACAGATATCATATATTTTCACTAAATCCATCCTTAATACATTATATTTAGTGTGTGAACGAATCATGTCACTTTTCGGGGCAGTAGTCCACACATCATAAATCAAAGTTATCGTATTAACAAAAAATGGAAATTAAAAATATATGTATTGGAAAAGTATTAAAAATCATAAATAATTAATCAATATAATATATAATATATTTAAATATAGTTTACATCACAATTTCTACCATGATAGGTGCTATGTAAAGTTGAACAGTCATCATTTAGCGAGGTAGTAAATTGTTGTATACATAAACAGTATGTTCTTTGTCGATTAGATAGATGTGTGTGAAGTGTAGGTTTAAACAAATCATGAAGACATACTATTATATTAATTATATTATTTTTCTTATAAAATCATGGGAAAAAATGTGGAGTGGTGGTGAAATAAAATACCGAAAAGGACTTGAGAGAAGATGTTGCCCCTTAATCGGGTAACTCATTTTGGTTTATGCCAAATAGGATTCTGTGGAATTCATTATACCCAATGAATGGATTATAAGAGTAAGGGAGGATTCCATGGAACTATATTTGGTATATATTGGACTACAGAAAGAGGTTTTATTGGTGTGAGGATGTGGGAAGGGTGGTGGCCATTTATAGGGAAGGAAATGGACTCACATGGAATTTTTGAAAAAATGTTATTCATACAGATGCTCATACCTAGATAAAGTAGAAAGAACAAACCAAAATAAACATTTTATGGTTTATGGATTCAATATAGACCTAAATAATTGTTTTGGATAAGTTTATAGGTCATTTGGGGTCCTAAGATTAAGGTATAGTCCCTAATTAATCTCAATTTGAGAGTAATCACCATGATTAAGATTAATAAATTTTACTAATCATTTTAGTAAAACATAAACATAATATAATTAGAATATAAATATTATACTAATGAAAATTGTGCATTTATATTTTTCAAAAGTCAATTCACAGAAGAAGAAAAATTATGATTAATGGTAATCCTGCAGATGAGACGAAATTACTGTTTTTAAGAGATAAGTTCAAAATTGTATTATGTGTTTATTTTTAATTTGAAATTTAAATTGATTATAATAACCTTAACTATATTAATATATGTAAAATTGATCTAATGTGACCTTAAAATATATATTAAAATATAAAATTTATAATTATTTTAACGAAAAGTCATTTTTAACAAAAAAGTAGTATTTTCACTATTCTTCAAAAAATGATGTTTCTCAGAAAAATCCCAAAAATTCACCCTAATATAATCTTCAAATTATAAATTCAAAAATAAATTTTATTTTATCAAATTAAATTTCTAACAGCTTCTAGAATGAATTTTATTATTAAAATTGGTTTATTCGAGAAATTAGTATTTTTAAACATAAATAGTCATTACCAAAAGTCAAATAATTCATTAAACATAAGTTTTTTCTATATAAAAAAATTATAAATAATATTTGAAAACTATTCATTACAATTTATATAAATATTTTTTAGGTCCATGTTATAACTATCTCATTTAAATGATTATGACAACAAAATGATTTTTCAGAGAAACATCTTTCTTGCATATAATGCATTCCATGTTGGTGTTGCATATAGAACAAGCCATATCGGTATTGTGTGGAGTGAAAGCCACACCCATATTGTTTGTAAAAAAATCCATGTAAGTGTTATGTGAAAAGGAATGTCTGACTTAGTCTTTTGATATATATATATATATATATATATATAATCAACTATTTCCAGTGTCATGTGAAATGAAAAATAAAAAAAGGATTAATTAATTTGAAAAAAATAATTCAAAAAATATCAGGGTGTTACATTCTTCTTGTTTAAAATGAATTTCTCCCTCAAAATTCAACTATTTTATCAATGTTTTAATACTTAAATTTATCATTCATAGAAACCCACATTGTAAAAATGAATACTGAAACATCCCTTAAAAAGTGAAAGATGGAATCATAATAGTTCCCCAATGTAATATATAACATGGTATCCACATAGAAGACCATAATTTGGGATGGAATATTGGACATGGATGAAAATTTTTAATAGTTATAGTGATTGATTGAGGTCATTAATCAAAAAAAATTGAATGATCAAAGAAATGTTTAGGGCCTAAAATTCATAAATTTATGATGATTTAAAAGGCCACTGATTGAATGAAATTAATTTATTTGGAAAATAAATTCTTTTGCTCATTATCCTAACATTGATTAATTATTTTATTGACCATGAATATAAGGAAATATACATAATTGAAATATTTTTAAATAAATATTCATTCTATAGTTGTGGTTTTATCCATTTCTAATTCATCAACTACTTCATGCAATGGATGCCAAAAAATAAATTTTTTTGCCCGAAGTTCACAAATACACTTTTAGAATATCGTAAGGCTTATAAAATTAGAAAATATTTAAGTATTTAGATATAACTGTTCTTAATAAATAATATGGTTAATACATTAATCTCAATACATAAAATTAACACTCATATTTCATTATAAATAATTAATTATCAAAAATAATTATACATTAACCAAGACATCGGGTAGTCTAGTGGTTGGTGTGAAACCCTTATCATCCTTCTGTCATGAATTCAATACCTATATAACTTTTAGACTTGATTGTTTCTCACCTGAAATATATGGTTTTCATTTTATAAAACCATACTAAAATAATTTCCAAAATATGATGGACATCCTCGAAATAATGTTAATCACAAAAATAACCCTTTAACAATGGTTTTCAATATAATATCAATTCATAAATACTTCCTATGATGTTTAACATAAAATTTTCGTGAATGGATAACTTATGACCCTTATAAAGGATAAAAATCCAAAACTAAATAAACAAATTCATGAAACTAGCTTACCAGTGTTCCTCATATATCCCAAATTTTCTCTTGCTTGTCACATTCCAAACATGTGAATACCCTCGTGGTAAATAATCTTCAAAGATGGTATGACCTAGATTACCATAAATAAATTCTAAAAAACACACATGTTTACTTATTACATTGAATACAAGATATATTCCATAATTCCAATAATATTTAAACTTCATCTGTGAGAGCATGAACTAATTGTCAACAAGTCCGTAATTAGTTGCAGGGTAATCAGTACCATCGAATTTATATATTCGTATCCTACATATCTTTATCCAAACACTATTATAATAACATAAGGAGCATATTAAGGTTTATCTTTCCCTTAATCATTTATTTTCGTAGACATCACTTTTCCATTATATCACATTTCTTTTCCATCAGAACCATTCGATGTGTATTTGTAAATTTGTAGAGAAAAACATAATCTGAACAATCCTTAAATATTTCTCCATTCATTTAACAGACTTCTTAAATCCAAATATATTAATCATTTATTATCCCACAAAATCCTTAAGCCACAAACAATGATACCTCATCCTATTATACAATACCTATTTCCTTTCAAACATCATTTGTAGTCTCTTCATCACTAGAAATGTAACCATTAATCACACCACTGTACCGACTCTCTTCAAGAGCTTTCATCATGTGACATTGAGTTTCATAATGAATGTTTAATCCCCACATAAAACACTTATCCTTTGATAATGTCTTAGGGAGGACATCATTCTCATCTATTACATTAACCGAAAGCTTCATTTTTTCCTTGTAGTCACTTACTTTGTGCCCTTATTTTCTATAGTGAAAAAATATTTTTGTTCCTCTAATAAATTCACATGGGAGATTATTTCCACGTTCTTGAGATTATGGAAACCAAATATTCTTACCTCCATGGTCTCCATTACCCAAACTCTCAGGGAACTCCTTATGTCTCTTCCTTGGGGACTCTGAGAGTGTCTGAAGGTATATGTTGGAAATAATGTTTTGTGAAAAGTGATTGGGAATGATAAAAAAATCCCTCACTCTAGGGATCATCCCATTTGAATTCTAATCATAAAATAATCCATCACATTCAACATTAATCTAGTTCCTTCTGCTTACCACCATTGACTAAAACTAGTGGCATGAGTTGAGCATTACTTATCATTACAGAAGACCACATAGCCATGAATATAATTACATATAAGACGACTAAATTAAGACACAATTATTAATGTGTGAATTCTTATTTTCACCCTAGGTTATTCATAGACAACTTATATTTAAATCATTCAGGATGTTTTTTGAAGAGTTTGTGTATTCCCAAAGCATAACCCATGGGAGCGTAAAACTAGGTGTGCAAAAATGCCTATTATCAACGATAAGACTTTCCATTGATACCAACTATAATGTCTTCATCTACACATAAATAGATATTACATCATTTTAGATGAATATTCAATAATTTGGGAAAATAAATGCTTGACTACCATAATAGTTTATTATATTTGGAAACATAGAAACAAAATCATATATCCCAGTGAATGATCTCTAAAATCTCCCATAATGATATCAAAAATTAGTACTTATACCTAAAAAGGTTCATCATAACCCTGGGAAAGTAAATATGAGAAAGTTGTGAGATCATATGATCATTATTGGAAAATAAATAAAATACATAAGATTAGTATAAAAAAGGGTATGGAACTTGAGCATATCATTTGAAGATCACACCCCACCTATCATAGATAATTATATATATCAAAGTTCCATAAGACATGAATCATAAGCTACTAATGAACATAATCCAAAAAATCATAACATTTGAATAAAACATGGAATTGTGAAAAACACATAAGAATATAATATTGATTTCTATAGTATTCATGGAATTAATTAAAATTCCATCTTGGTGTACAAAGCCGTTTACTGAACTTGGTTCACACCCCAATTTGCTTTGTATTACTAAATTGAGTTTATTTTATATTCCATCCCTTTAGTACGAAAATGAAATCATTTCCTATTCTAATCCTATAATTCTGATATGTAATCATTTATCATTCATCCATGTATATCTCATGAGATATAAATATTTACTAAATTAATTGGAAGGATATATAGGTCCCACTCATCTCATAATGAACTAATACATACATGTACCATAATATCATAAAAAACCATATCATTAATCATTCAATGAAAAAGGTATCATAAACATTTTAACAATCCATAACCTGTGAAAAAAGATATAAGTTTCATAACTATGTCTTCAAAAGTGTAACTCATGAAATATAAATCAATTTCACAAACATATTACCCATGAAAGGGAAATGAATTTCATAGACATATAACCCATGAAATAGAAACATGTTTTATAAAGACCAATACGAAAAACCAATTCTTAGAAATATTATGAATGTATCTTTTAAATCATTTTCTAGAAGGGAATGAGTGAAATCAATGGATGTCATGATATATGGAAAATAATTTTGAAATATCTTTCAAAAATGTTTCATTAAGAAAGTAGACTTTAGTTTTTAAAAAATGATTTTTAATACATAAAACCTTTTGAAAATCAATTTCATATAAAATACCTTGAAAACATAAAAAGAATACTTGAAATCATTTTGAAAACCTCTTTCCTTGAAAACCTATAAAATGAACTTGAAAAAATTATAAAAATCATTTATTTGAAAATACATTGAAATCTTAAATATGAGGCCTGAAATAATTTTAAAAACGTTTTTCATTGAAAAAAAATAGAAGAAGAATGAAAAAAATGAATAAAAATTCCGTGAAATCATATAAAATAAGGATGCAAATTTTTTTAAAACTATTTTCCTTGAAAACATATAAAAAAATCTTGAAAGCATTTTAAAAATAATTTTACATGAAAAATTATTTTGCAATCATGAAAAAATATTTAAAACCATTTCATTGAAAATAAATTTTATAAAATCTTCTTAAAAAGTAACCCTTATTAATGAAAAATTTGCTTCAAAGGGTAGATGGAGGATAAATATGTACATGTAAAATGAGGAAAAAAGAAACATCCTTTTTCATGGTAAAGAGGTTAGAAAAATGCATCGTTCTGAAAGTAAAAAGATGATACCTTTGAAAACATTACAAAAATAAAAAAGTGAAAAATTTTATTTTAAGGATCCTAGGATAATGATAGAATATTCTTGGAAACCTTTTTTGGAAACATGATTTAATGGAACAATGATTTCTAGTCGAAGTGAGGGTAAAGTTGGGGATTCATGAAAACACATTAATATGTACCTTATGTACCAAATAGTGGTATAAATTGACCAATATATAAATAAATCATTATTAAATAGAGGTGACAAAAAGTCATGAATTATCTTGAGATCTAGATCATAAGATTTAATCAAAGGAAGCATAAACATAAACATTATTAAAAACGGATGAGAATACCTTCATAAAATATTATAACATGGTAACATGGGATCAAACTCTCCAAGTAAGAAAAGGTAATCACATGACGTTTAAAATATACTAAAATGAAAAATAATCATGATATAACATGTAAATTGGAAGTACATACACCTTAAAATAGAATTTAGTTCCAAAAACTTCATGAGTCTCAAAGATGGAAATTTTTGAATAAAATATTTCCCCAATTTAGTAAATTTTTAACTTATACCTGAGAAATGAATGATTATAAAATGGATATATGAACACCAATATTTTTAAGTATAATATTTACATAATACAATCATAGGATGTTCATACACCACAAAAAATAAAAGAGTGGTGAAAATAAAATACTTCTCACAAATGGAATAAAAATATATTTAAGTCAAATATAAATAGAATATAATCAAGTGAAGTACACATAATATACAAAGGGAATGAGTGTTGAATATAGCATGTATCTCACAGAAATAAAAAGTGAGATGAAATCCCCTTTTCGTGTGTCTTGATTCTCATCGTACTCATTCAAACCACCTATTTAATAAATATAAATTTATTATATAACTTTTACAGAACCATATTGTTATATCTAAAACCATATATATTTTAATTGTGGCCTAATATTACCCTCTAGTTAACCCTTCTATGTTAAGGATTCTATTCGGTTAATATTTTCATTGTTTTTCATTTCTGTCTTAATTTGTTATATTGTTGGTCCTTATAATTTTATCATGATTATATAATGTAAAACATGGTAACAATATAATTTATATACCGAATATGTGTATTATTTTAATATATAAAAAATATAAGTTGAAACTGCATACACCATTCATGGAGACGGTATGCCATATGTACACATGAATGATATTTCCATTTAATAGTCTTGTTGGGAGAAAAAAGTAAAGGAAATATATATATATATATGTTTGTTTATATATAAATATATAATTATTAAATTATCTTTAATATAATTTATATTCACTAAATCCATACTTAATACATTCCATTTAGTGTATGAAGGAATCACCTAGGTTTGAGGGGGCGACAGTCCACACATCCTCAAATGAAATTATCATATTAACAACAAATGGAATGTAAAATGATATGATTTGTAAAATGAATATATAGTCATAAACATAATAATCGAAATTATATATAATATATATAAATATAGTTTACATCATAATCTCCTCGATGATTGGTGGTACGGAAAATTGATCCATCGTTATTTAGTGAGGAAGTAGTTTGTCGTACACATTAACAGTATGTTCATTATCCATTAGATGGAGGTGATTATAAATGTAGGTTAAAACCATAGAATTAAAATATCCTAGTTTATTTATTATAAAACTTCTCTTATACAATCATGGAGAAATAATGTGGATTGGGGTGGTTAAATAAAACATAAAAAATGACTTGAGATAAGACGTTACCTCTTAATCAGGTAACTCCTTCTAGTGTGTGCCAAAAGGTTTCCTTGGATTGCCTTCTGACCCAGTTAATGATTTTAGGAGGAATAAAGGATTTCATATAATTTTAATGGGAAGATCATGGAAATAAATAATAGTCTTTAGAGGTGTGATGATGTGGGAGATGTGGTCTCCTTAAATAGAGAAGAAAAATGACTCACTTAGAATCTTTAAAAATAAGCACGGTGAACAAATGTTTTTACCTATAAGATTTCATAAAAAACCATCCTAAATAAGTAATGGAAGGTTTTTATCTAAAATATGACTATAAAATAATTTTTTGCAAATTTCATAGGTCATTTGGTCTCCCATGATTAAGGGTTAGTCCCAAATTATGCTTAATTTGAAGGTAATCATTGTGATTAATTTTATAAACTTTTACTAATCATTTTGGTCAAATAAAAAAATGATATTATTATAATCTAAATATTATACTGATTAAAATATTGTATATTTATTTTTTATAATTCAATTCACTTATGTGAAAAAAATATGATTAATGCTAATCCCACATATGAGACAAAATTATTGGGTTTTAAAGAAGAAAGATGTTCAGAAGTTTATTAAGTTTTTATATTCAATTCCAATATGAAATTGATTATAATGAATTAAATTTTATTAATATATGTTTAATTTATCTATTTGTACCATAAAACAATTTATAATATAATATACATTAATTATTCTTTAAATTAAAAGTCATTTTAAATTAAAAAGTATAATTTTTCATTATTCAACATAAAATTATGTTTCTCACAAAAATCACAAAAAATCAACCTAATCTAATTTTGAAATTATAAATTATAAAATAATGTTTATTTTTCAAAATAAATTTCTAAATGTGTCAAAAATTAATTTTACACTTAAAAGCGGTTCATTTGAGAAAATGATATCATTAAACATAAAAGGTATTGACCAAAAATCATATATTTCATTACAAAACATGTTTTATCTATATAAAACAATTCTATATAATATTTTAAAATTATTTATTATAATTCATATAAAGATTTTCAACATTCTGGTTATAACTATATAATTTAAATAATCATAACAAAAAAATAATTTTTTGTAACGACATCTACATTGAGTGTAACATACGCCTAGTCGGTGTTGAATATAGTGAAAGCCAATTCAGTATTTCATGCATCACAAGCCAAGTCAGTGTCTTGTGAAATTAATTTCGGCCATTGTTATTCAATATATATATATATATACCTACTTCTAGTGTCAAATTAAATGAAAATTTTCAAAAATATGAACTAATTCGAAAAAAAATAATTCACAAAATCTTGGGGTGTTACAGGCTGCTACACAAAAGATTATGTATTTTTCATTCATTCCATTGATTTTTTATCATGATATTGTGATTATAAAATGGAAAATACTGAAGAATTATGGGTTTTGGTGTCTACATGGAAACAAGATGGGTTTCATGAATGGTTTAAAGAATTCATCGGAGACAATGGACTAACTAATGATGTATAATCAAAAGAAACATTAAAAAGGTATGATGGAGGTCCCATAAAAATCGATGTTGGGTGGCACTAGAAGTGTTTCCCAAGGTCATAGAAGTAGTGTCTTTCATGAGGTTATTCATTCGATATATTTTAAATTCATGAATCCCTGCCTTGTAATCCTTGATAATACAAATCATATAGTTTGGGAACGATAATGGTAGGGTGTTTTATCTCAAAAATTTCATAGGAAATGTGAGTGAGAGTAAGATACTATTTATCCTGAGACAGAGTTCCTTATTTTATAATCCACATACATATCAAATAAATAGTTAAGACTGACACATAATGTTCAATGTTATACAAATCATGTACTATGAAGACAACTTTTCATTTACATTCAGTACAAGAAAAGTAGCTTCATAGGTCTTAAACATCGTGTATTCTACCAAGAATCCATGTACTATTTGAGATCTGACTCAGTGTGTATCCCAAAAACACACTAACCAACCAAATTACACTACAATCCATGAACTAAACTACACATACCATATAGTTTTATTGACATTGGTTGAGCTATAACATAACACACCCACCATTTCCTGATGTGACTTACATGTTGTGCACCCTATTGGACACATCACATACTTGGATATTTATAGTATTATTTATAATTTATTTTTAGAATCTCAATCTTGGGTGTATGAGTATTCTATTTCAATTAATTCTCAATGTATATAATAATGATACTGTGTTTTTGGATATCAAATACCATATATGATATGTATTTTTTCTTAATTTAGAGGAGATTATATTTTTAAAGATCACAACAGGGTTTAGGTGGGGTGTTTTGAATATACATGGAGTTTAGTTAATCCTCTGTGTCAGGGAGTGATTCTCCATGAATGGGGATAAATTAATCTCCTTGAAAAATACTAATTATTTGGAATATAATATTATATGATAGATAGAGTCAATACTCACCCATGTATCAGGGCATGTTCCTCCATGCATAGAGAAAATGACCCCTCTTGTTTCGGGCCTGTATAGTCAGTACTACCAGTATTTTGGGGTTCAATTATTTATCTATAGAGTCCATAGTCCACCAAAATCTCATGATCGAAGAACACACACCTTAATGAAATATGGGCCCCCACCATTGTTTCAAATAGGTAGTTTGAAATTTATGGAGGTTTAATTGTTCATGAGTTAAAATTCTTACAATTTATCTACACTTTTTAATTCCTTAATGATACTAATGGAATATCAAGACTTTATGGTTTTAATTTTATAGATCTTACAATTTCGATATCGACTTGGGGGTTTTTTAGTATTTTGTTACCCTAGTTATCAATACTTTCTTATGTGATATGAACATTAATGGAGGTCATCCATTAAGAACCATATTACCCCCTTTCCAAGGATTATCTTGAATTTATTTTATATATTTTTACTTTAGGATAATTTTCTTATTACATGGTCATTCATTTTAGATGATTTATTATTTACCATTATTTTATTTTTAGATATCCTAATGGGTATATTTATACCCACCCATTAATAGTCTTTATTCCAAAGTTTGTTTCTTGTAAATGAAGTATAGTTTTAAGATGATCGTGGTGCTAATGGAGTTATAGGATTTGTTTCATAGTTATTAATTATTGTTCATTGTAGAGAATTATGTTCATATATTTTTTCCCATAATTCCGTATGGTGAGGTGGTTTCTTCACATCATAGAGTTAGATTCATCATGATTGTTGTGTTTATTATATATTATATTTCATTTTAATGTTACTCATTTATGGTGTTTTATATGGTGTTTTATGTACCATTCCTACATTATATACAATTTAGTTATTATATATATAAATCAATTTTTTCCATTATTTTATTTTAAAGATAAATTTATGTTATATGTTAATACCTGTTAAGGATTCCATTTTTTGTATTTCCTTCACGGTTCAAGTTTCCACCTATGTCCTATTGTATGCGGGATTGATGTCCCTATAACGGGTGCCTAAGCATTGTGAAATTAAATTATAAACCTTCATTATTCATTGGTTTGATGTGTGACACTTTTTTACACAATATTATAGGTCTTACCTACTATGTGTTTGACCGTTCATGTGTTTAAAAGGATTAAATGAGTGACTGAATTCTTATGGTATTGGGTTTATCTGAGAGATAGTTAACTAGTATGATAGGCCATTTTAGGGGTGGTTAATGTTGGTGTATGTCATAACTAGTAT
The DNA here is from genome assembly GCA_963277665.1 of Viscum album. NCBI lineage: Eukaryota > Viridiplantae > Streptophyta > Magnoliopsida > Santalales > Viscaceae > Viscum > Viscum album. The sequence goes on along the minus strand of OY728164.1, from coordinate 28,982,675 downwards.
GTGATGTACGTAATATGATGACAGTTGTGACCTATGAGTGTTATCTTGAGTGATAACTCGATTGTTATACCCCATTCAGTGTCTACTGATCTTTGTTATGGTGAGACAATCCTAAAAGAGTGGAAAAATTATTCCACTACCATTTATTTGGTTTCTATAGGATTATAAGTGTACCATTGATTCTTTATTTGTGGTCAAATATTCCTAAGGGATTCTATATATTATGCTTATATACAAAATTTAGATTCCTTACTAAGAGGTTAACTATATAACATTATAACAAGGAATCTTCCTATAAGATTTTCTTTGTTACAATTTTGTCTATAACTTAAATTCTATCCACTTACTTTTGTAGATAAATGGATACTATTGTGCCACCATGGAATATGTTCGTATATGATTGTCATGTAACTAATCGACTCACATTTATTTGTTGAAGTAGACATGGTTGAGCACTGTGTGAACTTGTAAAGTGTATGATGAATTGAATTTATTATTTTATATTCAGTATTATCTATTTGAATATTTGATAGTATATATACTCACATATATTTTGAATTATTTCTATGGAACCATTGGTAGTGATATAACAAGTTTTTTCCACAAACCATGCACATGCACATCAGTGGATGTGTAAAATTTAATATTCAGAATGTGGGTAAGCCAATATCCAAATGATTAGTGGTTATCCAAAAATAGTTTATCATGGAAATGAATACTATTACCTGGTGAGGCATAATAATTCTATATATTAACCTTTTTAAATTTTTATTTTTTGTATTACTAAATATATAACCAACTCGTAGATGATCACTCATTTGACTTCTAATGTATGACATAAATTTTTTAGTTTATATTATTGCATGGTAATAATATATTTAAATGGATATCTTACCACTATTATTGAATATGAATTTTTTAATATTTTATGATTTATCTATCATTAGATATTGGAGGGTTATGATATATATGGAATATTATCCACCTTATATGGATAAGTCCCACTTCTCTAGTATTCTACCTCTGAAATATGTGGAGGAACATATTAGGTCATGTGAAATCACTAGGAAATGTATTATAGAAATGTATTAGGTAAATGAAAATTGAAAATGGTATCAATAACTGTTTAATTTATCTATCATATTATTTTAGTTCTTGGAAGTCCGCGACAGGTTGGTCAAAACTATGGATAAAAGTTGTGCATGTTTCTGGTCAGTAATTGTAAAGAATTTAACCAACTTACTCAGGATTTTCAATTGTCATTATTGATTTTATTTGTTTTATTGATTATTTTAATAAGTATGATGATATGATTTATGATTTAATTAGCTAGTTTTCTAATGTGATAAAGGGTAATGAGTAAAAACATTATACTGGACCCATATGAGTAGTACATCAGTTTGATGATGGCTGATAGAGGGATGTGGTGAATCTGTTATCTCATTTTCATTTTAATTAATTATTCCTTTTAAATAAACCTAATAAAATAGTTAATTTATTTATGATAAATTTTTTCTCAACCTTAATTTATCGATATATTAGATAAGATAATATGAACACATGAATTACAAGGACTATCATTGAAATCCAATTCCATTCCATGATTTGATAACCCCCACAATCATAAATTATTCTACTATTTCACTTGAAGAATTTATAGTGAAAATAATCACAATATGATTCCTTGGAATATATACATGGGATATAGAGTTCTTCTGTTGTTTATTTATACTATATTACATAAATTTTACCAACATCCCACTAGATCATTTTTTATCGAAAAATTAATTCCTCATAAACAAAATGGAGTTCTATAAAGTTTCACCACAACCTTCGAGTAGTAATTGAACTACCTCTATTTTCAGTAGTAGTAGTGGTTTGACCTTTCCCTTAACCTAAATATTCTTGCATAATATTCCATATAAAATGTATTGGACTACTAATAATATGATCAAAAGAACTACATGTGTGTGGAATTTGTTTTTTTTTAAATGGTCACCTTCACAGGTGTATCATATTCATACTTATTCATCTCTTCCTTCTTCTTCATCAATACGGAAGATTTTATTCCATAGATAAAAACAAATTCGTTTTTATCTATTTAACTAACTAGGTTCATGTATTGACTAAAAGTTTAGAGTGACCATAATTTTTCTTCTCTTAATAACTTTTTATATACTTAGACTCATGAATATTTTGTTTCCATACTTTAATTATAAACCCATAAATATTTAGTTTTAGTTAATTCTAATTTATACATCATTGATATTGTCCAATGATCTTTAATTAAGACTTATTAAGACCTAGATATTTCAACTTGGTGGGATATTCAAAATAAAACAATCGAATATCCAAAATTTTAAATCTCTATGATTTCTTATTTATTAATATTCATTGAATTATCCATGTGTGTATGGAACTAGTTTCTTATAGTGTTGGAATCAAATCATCAACTATCTTATTCTTTGTCTAGTATTCCTTGAATCATGGATTAAATAATAATCTTTTGATTGACCATAATAATTGAATCTAAAATGACAAGTTCACCTAGAATCATCTGAATTATTCCCATTTAATTCTGAAGTTTATATTTAAGAAATTTTAAATCACTAATTTTTTAATATGTAATAAACCTTATGATCAACCTTATAGAAATGATCAACCTTTCAAAATGGATCTTTTATTTCTTTAAACTTCTTATCATTTACCAACTTTCTGAGGTGTCTAGTTTTCCTCTCGAACATAAGATATAACCTTACATGATGTAAGGCTAACCTCCCATGGCTCATGTTTACCTTACATGATTTTTTGAAACCATTAATGTATAGGTTAACCTTAATATTATATCCTATATATAAGACAACTATTAAAAGAGACAGTTTATTCTATTTCCTTTTTAATCACAGATTCGTGATTTAGTCAATTTTCATATTTAATATAGAAATTCACGTTTATTAAAAATTAATCCTATAAATTATTTAATTAAATGTTGTATTTCATACTCACATTAAATCCAAAAAAATATCTAAATATAATATAAATATATTCTAAAATTCTTTAACACGATATCTATTTTATCCATATTTTTCTAAACATATTTACAACTATAGAAGACAATTTTTCTTTTTAATAACTTTCCACAAACCTGAAAATAATCACATAAATCATCACATATTAATTGATGGTTTATCTTAAATATATCTATGTAAGAAATCAAGTTTTATCCTCATAATACTTTTCCATTCAATACTGGAAATTCCTCCAATAACACTATAGCCAACCAATCCTTTTTCAAATATTATTAAAATATATTAATAAATACCATCAAATATTACCCCAAATATCATGAGGACTTGTGTATATGGAATAATAGGTTAAAGATATATCAATGTGATGTTGAAACATGACATATTTGTTTAATTTTCCATAATATGGTCACAAATAAATTTCATCTCCTAAAACAGCATAGTATATAACCTGAGGAAATTCATAAAACAAAGGGTTGAGTTAAAAATCTCAGTATGGGAATAACATGAAAAGGAAACATAATATTTAATTCAAATGTATTACAAGATATAATAAAAAAAAGTCACATGAGTAATAACATGGGTACATAACATAAAGATCATTTTGTTATAAAATCATGGAAAAAAAGGAATTGTGGTAATAACATATATCATGACATAAACATGAGTCAATTATAACTTCTTAGATAGTAGAACATAGTGGAAAAAGTCTCATAATGGATTAATTTTACTCCTAACCCCATAAAAAATGCCTCATAATACTAAATCATTACCCAATGTATTATAGTACTATTTTGGGAAACCCTTCATAATTGGTTCTTTATTATGTGTGACACAGAACAAAAATAAATCATATGGAATAATAATTTCCTTGGGAAATAAATTTATATGCATAATTCTTTCTCATGCCATAATCAAATGAAATTTCATAATGAAGGAATTTGAGATATGAACATAAGGAATTTATTACTGTATTATAAGAAAGAAGAATATTCTAGGTATATATTTGAGAGACATATAAACCTAATTAATAAGAACTCTATATCCTTTATGAGTGTGAAATCGAGTTAGAGAGTGAATGTTTATAACCTAAATAAAAGTTTGGTTTAGAGAAAACCCTTAATTAAAATAAAAAATTACTCATATATTAAAGAAAAATATTTCATAGAAATTGATATTTCAAAATTGTAAAGGAATATACAAAGTGATTAGTGTTAATGATGATTGGAAAGGTCTTTTCATACTGAGTCATTAAAAAAATGTTTCCTTTCATAATTTTTCAATAACATTAAAAGGGTACGTTTATTGTAAAATGATAGGTAGATTCATTTTAAAACATTTTTTATAAATCCATCATGGGTAAAAATTACAGTAAAAATCATATGATAATATTAAAAATATTTTTTAAAATTGTTTTAGTGAACATAAACATGGTTGAAAAATAAGTTTTAACTGAAAAGTGAAATGATGTTGGTTTTTCAGATAAAAATTTTAATAGTTAATTTAATGTAATAGAGTGAGGGAAATGATATTACTACTTGATATTTTCATTAAAAAATGTTGGATAAAAAATATAGTTTAATTGACAATTATTAAATAATTTACTTTAATGTAATATAAATAAAAAACAATCCTAATTAAAATGATATTGAATCATAATCTCTTATGGTCTTTGTAATTATTAATCATTACATTATAAATGAAATAAATTAATTATAACATAAAATAATATGAAGTATGAAGGACACATGTTATAATATATAAGGACTCGACTTTCAACATTACATAATCTTGAATTAAGTTTATATTTCCCTTTGAAAATATTTTCATGTTTATTGATTTAGATAATTAGGTCATAACATATACATTACAACTTGAATATTACATATAGACACTTCTATTCAGTATCGATTTTTTTTATAATTTATAAAATCATAAAAAAATAAATAAACATTTTTAGTTCCATGTTTTAAATAGCATGACTTTTCCATGATCCCATACTCAACCCAATTCCACTTTATGTCCTCTAACAAACATTTCAAAAACTTGGGATGATCATAAAAAGCTCACTAAGGAATAAATAAAGAAATAAACCTATAAGTTTTCAAAACAACATGTAAACCATGAATACATTATCATAAATTAAAATCTTTCACCTTAAAGAAGTAGAAAAAATAGTTCATTTAATATAAGATCACTGCATACCCTTCTTTGTGACCAAAATATTACCATAAAACCCACAGAAAGAAACATATAACATATAACGTTAACATGGGACATTAATATACTTAAATGGAATAACCATACAGTCGACTTCAACACATATCACTAAATGGAATAGCCATACAACCAACTTCCATTCTCAATGCATTGGAGGTTATAATGTAACCACCCTTCCTTGGTTTATCACGGAACCACCCATCATTTGGTTTACCATGTAACCACCCATCAAATTTTCAAGTACCATAATATAATCATAACCCATTAAATATTGAAGATATCCACATTTCACTAATAACATTTCATTCAAAATCACAAAAAATCATTTCAAGATGTTGAAATAATCAATCCGTTTCAAAACCCATTTTCAATAAAAAACAATAAAATGGAATAAGGTATTTATTTTCCTTTTAAAAACATTAAGTCTTATAAAGGAATCCAAATAATGATTACGATAGTAGAGAGGTCATTGTCATCATAAATGTTTAAAACATTCCATTTTTCATTTAGTAAAACACTTCATAAAAAAATATTCCCTTTGAATGAAATTAAATGTTAAAGGGGTTTATTATACACCATGTAAAAGAAGAAGGTGTATATTATCAAAAAATGCCTCAATGAAAGGAGATTGAGACAAAGTCCCTTACGTTGAGTCTAAATCATCACATAGGTTCCTTTTTCTTCCTAAATGATAAAATTAAGTTAATTTATACTTTCTTTAGAACCCTTTTCCAGTTTAGTATTATTTTTATATCACTTATTACCATATTATAAAAATTATATAATTATTTAAGTAAATATCGGTCGTTTTGTCAATATTTCGTACTTGAGTCAAAAATTAACTTCTTATAATAAAAAATTGTCCATTTGGTCAAAATTCTATTATCTCCAGAATTATATTATTGATTTAGATATCATATATATCATATATATTCAGTATATATATATTTATAATTTTTTATAACACCTGGAGATAATAAATGAAATGCACCGTTCATGGAGACGGTAAGCTGTACGTATTCATAAATGGTTCATTAATTTATTTTTTACATTTAAAAGAATGAAAATTAAATGATACATAGGTATATTATAATTTTAGAAAACATATCATATATAATCTTATTATTTCCATCTTTTATACATTCAATATATGGCATGAACAAGTCTTATCACTTTGAGGGGATGGTAGTCTACACTTCCTCAAATGAAATTATTGTATTTAAATAACATTCAAAACATAATGTTATGTTCTCAATGTTAATTACAGAATAATAGAGATAAAATAAATATCATATATATCATATATAATTTTATTTCCATAATAATTTCCACCATAATATGTGTTTGGATAATATTGAACAATTATTATTTCGTGAGGCAGTAGTTCACCTTCCATAGAAACAATATGTTCTATACCCATTAGACAGAGATGTGTGTAAGTGTATTTCGAATAATTATCATAAAAACAACCAAGTATATTAAGGATACTATTTTTGTTATGTAAAAAAGAATAATATAATCATAGGGAGTGGAGAAGGAAAAATAATGGAAAAGAACATGAGAGAAGACGTTACATCAAATTGAGTAACTTCTTTTGATTTGAGCCAAATGTCTTTCTTAAATTGACTTATTCCTAGGGGAAGGCTTATATAAGGAAGGGAGAAATTTTGGGAGCTTATTTGGGAGGAGTTTGGATGATCCAAGGGGCCATGAGAGGTGTGAGTAATCGTTAGAGTTGGTGTCCTTTTATAAGAGGAGGAAGGGCACTTCTTGAATGTTTGAAAGTATTATTTTAATGTTAATTAATTTTAGATTTATAATAAAACCAAAGTGATATATCTAAAATATCAGATTAGGATGTGTCTTAATCTTCCCATCCAATTATTTTTAGGTAATATTAGGTCATAAAATTACCTTATGTTTTAGCTTTAGCCCTTAGTTAACTAATTTAACTTTTACCATGGCTTCTCGTATATTCATACTATATGGTTAATATAGTTACTATAAAATGACAATACATCCTCAAGTGGTTAATTAATTATATTTTCAAACTTATCTAATTCATTTGGTTTAATATTATATTTTTAGGACTATTATATCATTTAATAAAATAGTATTTTTTTAAAAAAAATTATATTTATGTCAATTTATATACTATTCTTATCATGACTTAAAAAATCCATAAAAACATGATTATTTAGAGAAAAAATCATTAATTCAAATATAAAAGTAAATAATCGTCCATAAAAATTGTTTATGACATAAAACATTTCAAAATAATGATATTTTAATATTTATAATCTCATTTATTTAAATCATTCATTAATAAGGTAATCACTACATCCCCATTGTGTCATAAATAAATTGATTTATTTAATATCTAAAACATATAAATAAAATAAGATGATATAGTAAATCTTTTTTATCTTAATAATTAATATTTATAGTCGAAATTATATCTTATATAACCACATATAAAAAAAATTACTGAAATATACAAGTTTAAATTATATTTTCCATAACATTAAACTAAAAGTAATTAAATGTCCTTTTCACACAAAAGTGGATCCATGGGGTCCTAAAATCCACCAAAGGATTCATATGGTCGGAAAATCTCATCAAATAGGATTATGACAAGTGTTATGGTAATTTAATATCATTATAATATTATTTGGTTACCCTTATTTATGAGATTTACCCTTTAACCATTGTAAAAAAATATTTATTAAAGTTTCTATTCATAGTCTATAAAAATAAAAGATACATATTAACACAATTTGGAACTCATAATTCCAAATATGAAATCCATTTTTACAAATTCAAAACATAGAATTTTGATAAATTAATTTCAAATTAATTCTTGTTTTCAAAACCAAAAAGCATGTTTTTATGAAATAATAACTATCAATAGATTGACATGTGTTTATGTCTAATTAAAAAGTGAAATTACATCCAATGAACAACATTGGATTAAATGTTAAAAAAATATATTAGACTTTAAAACCAATTAAAAATTTACTCTAACCATATAAATAAATTAGATTAGAAGATATTTTTGACTTAAAATGCAGTATATTTCATTATTCATTAAAAAATGAACTTTATCAGAAAATACCAAAAATTAACCCAAAGTAAATTTTTGTGTTCCATTTCTAAATAAATATTTTATTTTTTCAAATATAATATATAAAAGTGAAAAAAAATATATTTAAATGGTTTTATCCCTCAGAAGTGGGAAACTACCATTAAAAAATATTAGAGTATTTACGCTTAAAATTGGATTCATTCTCATTTTATGGCTCAAATTTTTATTGGCTAAATAAAAAAATTCAAATATTTTTAATCATAATATGGTTAGTTCTTTTAATTCTCTCCAATACAACAACTAGGTGTTAACTACCATTTATAATAATAATATTATATTATTATTATTTCAGTATGACTCAGTATTGTGTATAACATAAGATTTCAGAGAAACCCCTTATTGTATGTCGCGCACGCCATCGAACATAACATCCCCTTTAAAGTAAAATTAATATCTTATTCATAATTATTAATATAAATCAAAATTATTATTCCATAAATACATGGGTCATTACATCATTCCCCCCTTTTGGGAATTATGTCCCCACAATTTTATTCACTTATCAAATAAGTGGGGGTATTTATCCCTCCTAAAATTTTCAGATTCCCATGTTTCCTCTTCAACAATTCCATTTCTCCATAAAACCTTAACCTGGTGAATCACCTTATTCTCCAAAATATTCTCTCTACGGTCAAAAATCTAGACTGGATATTCCTCATAAGAAATATTCTCTTCGTACTGAACTACATATAGATTTAAAACATGAGATGAAACTGGTATATACATTCTTAACATTAAAACATGAAAACAATTATGGGCCTAGGATAAACATAAAGGTAAAGCCACTATGTAGGCAAATGATCCATATTTTTATAGGATTTCATAGTGTCCAATGAACCTCATACTCAATTTTCCCTTCTTTTAAAAACACATCACACATTTCTATCATGAAACTTTTAGAAAGACATGATCACCTACCTCAAAATAAATATCCTTTCATTGGTTATATACCTAACTTTTATTCCTTCTCTAAGATATTCTCACGTGATTTTAAATTAACTGAACCTTTTCTACCATCTCTTCTACCAATTCTGGTCCCATCAACTTTTATTCACCTATATCATCTCAAAAAGCTGGAGTTTGACACCGCTTTCCATATAATGCCTCAAATTGTGCCATTAGAATATAGAATGAACAATATTATTATATGAAAACTCAACCAAAGATATTTATTGGTCCCAAATTCCCTGGTAATCTATTTAATAAGCACAGAGCATATCATCCAATGTCTAAATTGTTCATGTTTACTGCCCATAGGATTAATGATGAAAAGTTGTACTAAAATTTAATTCAATACCCAATGAATTATAAAGGGGTTTCCAAAAGTTTTATGTGACCCTGGGATCATAATTATATACAATAGAGATGGAATTACATACAATAGGACCATATTTTGAACATACAACCGAGAAAGTTGATATAGAGGCAAAGTATCTCAAATTTTATGGAAATGAACATAGTTTTTCAATCGATCAATAATAACCCATGTTGCATTGTTACCTCGAGAAGTATTTGGTATTCCCATTTTAAAATACATGTAATAATTTTCTCATTTCAACTCTGGAACTGGTAAAGGATGAATCATCACTTTTGGTAACTATCACTCTACTTTAACTTATTTACAATTCAAACACTTCACAGTAAAATTAGCAATATCTCATTTCATTCCATCCCACCAATAATACTCTCGAAGATCTCTGTACATCTTAGTACTTCCGGGATGAACTGAAAATGGATATCTATGGGCTTCACATAACAACTATTTTATTAACTATGAATCACAAGGGGAACATAACCTCTTTCCAAAACTCAAAATACAATCTTTATCAATATTAAATTCAGGCAACATACCCTTCTAAACCAAGTCTACATTTTTATGCAACTCACTATCTTCTTTCTATGATTTCTTAAATATGTCTGATAGAGATGATTTCACTGACACCTGAAACAAAATAGAGGAATTTCCCACACTAACAACTTCTATTCCAAAGATAATAAAATCCTTAATCAAAGGATATTGCCCAAATTTATCATGGTTAATGTCAAATTTCTCTTTCGACTAAAAGCATCATCCACTTTATTTTCCTTTACATGATGCTAATGCATCGGGATATGATAATCATTTAATAATTCCATCCATCTCCTCTCTCTCCTATTCAATTCTTTATGAGTGAATATAGACTTCAAAATTTTGTGGTCATTATATATTTCAGAGTTTACTCCATAAAAATGATGCCTCCAAATTTTTAATTAAAAAAACAAAAGATAATTCCAAATCATGTGTAGGGTAATTTAACTCACGAGTTTTCAAGTGACGTGAAGCCTAATCAATTACCTGATCATTCTGTATAAAGACACAACCAATTAATCTCAAAAAATCATCACTATAAATAACAAATTGTCCATTTCTGGAAGGCAAGGAAAAAACTGGAGCATTCGCCAATCATTTTTTCAATTCATAAAAATAATCATCACATTAGTTTGTACAGATAAAGTTAACACCTTTTTGAGTTAACTTAGTTAGTGTGCAAGATAATCGTGAATTTTTTTTAAAAAATATTCTATAATAACCTACAAAACTAAGGAAACTATGAATCTCAATTATATTTTTGGGTATTGGACATTCTTCAACAACTTTTGTTTTAGCAGAATCAATAGTTATGCCATTTTTTTGAAACAATGTGACCATGGAATGAAATTTGTTATAACCAACACTGACACTTTATGAATTTCCCATACAATTTATTTTCTATTAATGTTTACATGATAAATATTAAATAACATTGATGATCCTATTTACTTTTGGAATATACCTAAATATCATCAATAAACGAAACCACAAACATATCCAAGAACTCATGGAAAATTGTATTCATAAGATACATGAGTATAGAAGGTGTATTGGTTTACCCAAAAGTCATAACTACAAATTCATAATGGCCATATCAAGTATGAAATGTAGTCTTCAGAACATCATATTCATTTACTTTCAACTGATGGTACCACAACCTCAACTAAATCATTGAAAAACACTGAGCTCCCTGGAGTTTATCAAACAAATCATCTATATGAGGAAAAGGATACCCGTTATTAATATTGATATTATTCAAGGCTCTATAATCAATGAAAAGTCTCATTGAACCAACATTCTATTTAACAAACAAGACTGGATCACCCCACAGTAAAGTGATCGGTATAATGAAACCATTATAAAAAAACTCATGTAATTGTTTCTGTAACTCTAAAAGTTTAATTTGAGCCATTCGATAAGGGGGTTTTGAAATTGGCTTAACATAACTGTAGGGACCCGGCCTTAAAACATTACATAATCATGAATTAAATGAATAATTCACATAGAGGATCTTTTCAGGTTTATATTTTTAGGGAATTAGGACATAACTATTACATCTCAAAAGATTACAAACTAGTCACTTCTACTATGTTTCCATTAAATAAAAACTCATAAAAAGGAACATGTCTAGTTCCTTGTTTTATATAACATGTCTTTCCTTGATCCCATAGTTGAACCTATTAATCTTTATGTCCTGTAGAAAACATTTCAAAAACTTGGGATGAGCATAAAAAGCCCAGTAAAGGATACACAAAGAAGGAAAACTGTTAGTTTTTCAAAACAACAAGTAAACCATTAATACTTTCTCAAAGTAATAATTTTCACCTTTATGAATTATTAAATACTCTTCACTGAATAAAAGATCACTACTTATCGTTTTTAACCAAAATATTACCATTAAACCATATAAAGAACACATAACATATAAAGGTAACTTGGGACATAAACATACTTAAATAGAAAAACCATACTGTCGACTTCCAAACAAATCACTAAATGGAATAGCCATACGGCCGGCTTCCATAACCAATGCATTGGAGGTTATAACGTAACCACCCATACTAGTATTCACGGAACTACACGTCATATGGTTTATCACGTAACCACCCGTCAAATGTCCATGTACCATTATAAAATCATAACACATAAAACAATTATAAAGGAAATAAAACATTTCCATATTTCAATCACAATATATCACATAAATATATTGACATAAAAAATCCATTACCAAAACCATTTACAATACCAAAATACTTAAAATAGTATACGGTATTTATTTACTTTCAAAAACATTACTGCTTATTGTGGAAGCTAAAAATCAAATAGTACTCGCGGCGGCGGAAAAGGTCGTTGTAAATGCATACATGAAAAGAAACATTCCTTTTTGTCATTTAGTAAAATGATTCGTAGAAAAATATTCCATTTGAATGAAATTAAAAGTAAAAAGTGTTTATATAGCATATAAAAAAATTCTTCTATTAGAAAAAAAAATTCCTCAATGAATGGAGATTGAGACAATGTCCCGTTAAAAGACGGTATCTTTAGATTAAGGATAAATCAATTACATAATTATGTGTGAAAAATATAAATACACCCAATATAAGTGGATATTAAGTGTAAAACAATCAGATTCATTCAGACATATTCATAGAATGACATATTGAAGGATTAGAAGTTTAACCCAAAGAATTGAAATTGAGTTAAGAAGTTCCCTTGCAAAAATTCGACAGTCTAACAACGTCACTTTAAAATTCCGAAATTGATTTGATGAGATAGAAAATGATATATCATCACTTGGACATAAGATTTAAATCAATAAGGATATATAATAACATATCCCAACATAACAATATGTAAATTAAAAGACCCATAAAAAAGAAGTCTTCTAAAAAGAGGAGGGTGAAATGTTCCCTTACCGATTTGGGTATCTTTTGAAATGTACACCCCATGAATGAAGGAATACTCAACATTGATATAAATACCCATAAACGAAATTATATTAAACAAAGAGTAGAATAATGGGATGTACATTTACTACTCAATGTAAATAGTGGAAAATGTAGCATAAATCTCATTGGAATAAAAGTGAGATGGAAAATCCCATATGAAAACTGGGCTGCCTAACATCGCCACTTAAAACATCAAAAAAATGGATTGATGAAATAAAATAGGGTCTATAATCATATGAACATAAAATTTACAGTAATATGAATATAAAATAACATCCCCCAACATAAGAAAGGTCAGATTAAAATAAATGACATAAAAGAGTGTACATAAAAAGAAAGAGAGAGGTAGGATCCCAAACCTCGAGTCCGACTTGTCTTGTTCATTTCTTTATATTCCTATATAATAAACTTTAGTCAATTTATAATTTCATAAGGAACTCCTTTAGATATTATAATTCTGTTCATATCACATATTATAATGTTATAATAATTGGTTAATAATGTGAGTTTTTATCAGATGTTTTTGTCGATGTTCGATAGATGAGTCAAAATTGAACTTGTTGGAAAATAATTTTCCATGTAGTTATAGGTAAATCATCTCCAGAATATAATTAATGATTTAAATTTCATATATATTGATTATATATTCATTTTATACTATTCCACAGCATTTGGAGATAAAAAATGAAATGCACCGTACATGGAGACGGTATGTCGTACGTACGGTTGAATGCTACTTTCATTTCTATTTCATATTTTAATGGAATTAAACAAATAATTATACATAGTTATATTATAATTATAGTATTATATAATATATAACATCATTAAATCCATCCTTTATACATCCCACATATGGTATTAATGATTCAAATCACATTGAGGGGGCGGTAGTCCGCACTTCTTAAAATGAAATTATCGCGTTTACCCATTATAGAAACCATAAAGGTATGGAATAAATAAAAAATAAATAAGCATAAGGAATATATAAACATAATTTATATATCATATATAAATACAATGAAATCTTAATTGAAACCATGAGAGGTGTTAAAAGAATATTGAACAATCATCGTTTTGTGAGGCAGTAATTCGCCACCCACAGTAACAATATGTTCTTTAACCATTAGATGGAGGTGTGTATGAGTGTAGCTAAAATAAGAATAATAAATGTATCCTAGTATATTTAAGATAATTTTTTTGTTACAAAATAATGTAATAAAAAGTGTTTAGGTGGATTTAGAAGCAAAATAAAACAAAAGAACATAGGAGAAGACATTGCCTTCAAATCAGACAACTCTTTTTGATTTGAGCTCAAAGGATTACTTGGAAAGACTTCATCCCAAGGTGAGGCTTCTAGGATTAAGATAGGGATATGGAGAGTCAATATTAGTATATTTTTAATGAGCCAAGGGCTTGAGAGGTGTGGGTGTGAGGGGGTAGAAGTGGGGGCCTTTTATAAGAGGGAGGAGGGGCAATCTTGGAATGTCATGAAAAGTTACTTTATTATAAAATGAAATTCGGATATCAAAGGTCCCAAAATTATATATTTCGAGGATAAGGTGATAACGGTTCGAAATCCACCCATAAAATAGGTTTTTTACAAGTTTATTTCTTAGATGTTACATTATATTTTCATTTTATTTAAATCGTTCATTAATGAGGTAATCACTGCATCATCATAGTGTCATTAATAAATTAATTTATTTAATGTCTAAAAATTATAAAATAAATAATATCATGTTGGAAATATTTTTATATTTCCAATGACTATTTATAGTCAAAAATATGACTAGTATAACCCCATGTAAAAATTGATTTAGTAAAACAATACATGTTTGTGACATTCTTATTTTAACATTAAATAAAAAGTTATTAATGCCATTTTCTTACCCAAGTGGCTCTATGGGGTCCCCGTGTTGACCCATGGATTGTCATGGTCGGACATGAATCATCCAATAAGGGTGGGACATGTGTCAAGGTAATTTCAAATTATTATAACATTATTTTTACCTTAAATCACACTAATTACCTTTAATCGCGATTAATAAAACATAAAAGTTACTTTTCACAAAAAAAATTATTTTAATCCCATTGAACCACATTTTATATATTAATTACAACCATGTATGTAGGATTTATGAAATTGAAAACACAGAGGTG
The DNA here is from genome assembly GCA_963277665.1 of Viscum album. Classification (NCBI taxonomy): domain Eukaryota; kingdom Viridiplantae; phylum Streptophyta; class Magnoliopsida; order Santalales; family Viscaceae; genus Viscum; species Viscum album. The sequence continues at coordinate 28,967,318 of OY728164.1, read as the reverse complement.
GTAAAATTTCATTTAAATAAAAAATCAGTTTTTTTAACAACCACTTAGTGGTTTCACTAATTATCAAAAATTGATGTTTTTCAGAAAAATATCAACAATTCACCCAAAGATATATTGGATATTCCGAATTCCAAAATGATGTATATATTAAAAAATTTAAAACATATAATTTTCATTAATCAATTTAATGATTAATTCCCATTGTCCAAAAAATAGCGTGTTTTTAAGAAATAAAATATATCAAAAGATTGACACTAGTTTAAGTCCAATTTCAATGTGAAATTAATTACAATGACCACCATTGGATTAAATGGTAAAAACATATTTTAATTTCACTTTAAAACCAATTCAAATGATAATATTATCATATAAATAAATTATATTAAAATGAGGTTTTGAATTAAAATACAACATTTTACACTTATTCTTTAAAAATGAACATTATCGGAAAAATAACAAAAACATTCACAAAGTAAATTTTGATGTCCCAACTATATAGAAGGATTTTATTTGGTCCAATAGAATATATAAGACTAACGAAAACTATTTTTAAAGAGGGTTCATCATCAAAAGGTTATAAATCAACCTTTTAGTGAATATTAGAGTATTTATGATTAAAATGGAATTATTTTCCTATTTTAAGTCTTTATCTTTTATTGGATAAATGTAAAAACATTTAACAAACATATATAATCATATTTTAGTTATTTATATTCATTCCCACCAATACAATGGCTACGTGTTAACTACCATTTAATATAATATTATTATATTATTAGTGTGCTATGTAAGATATCAAAGAAACTCATTGTTGCGTATCGGGAACGCTATCGAACATATCAACCCTTTTGAAGTAAAATTAATATTTAATTCACAAATATAAATAAATATTAAAATGTATTATTCTTTATTTACATAGGATATTACAATAAGGAACCATGTTAATATTAAATTTAACTTCTCGATCAGGTATAATACCAGGAAATTCATCTGAAAAAACATCAAGATACTCATCTACTATTGGAACACCATTAATATAAACCATTCTTTTGTTTTTAGAAATATGTTCAAGGTAACATTCATTTTCATCATTAACTAGTTTCTCTACTTTCTGATATGTTGTTGAAGATAATGGCTAATTCTTGCACACAAACTAAAATTCATTACAAAAATGAACCACTTTAGCTCTACAATTAATCATAGCATCGTAAATAGAAAGCCAATCCATTCCCAAAATAACGTCAAACTCTACTATAATAAAACAACATGGTTTTCCGGTAAATTCTTTCCAATAATAAATATAGGAATATTATTATAATTTTTTCTCAACATTTCCCCAAAGTGTTTTTACCAGAAGTTTAGGATTCATATCTTGAGATGGAATTCCAAATTTACTAGAAAATTTCTCAAAAATGAAATAATGTGTAGATCCTAAATCAAAAAACACATTTTTATAATCTAAAAAAACAAATTACCTAATTCCACTTCATTTTATGGTCCAACGTCAACCATCGTGGTATAAAAATAGTTTTTTCTGCCTTTTTTCTTTTGATCTGGTTTCCACCCTAGGTAATCAACTTTGGACACAAATTGGAATAATGTCTACACTCGTTGTAACTAAAACATCATACCGAGGGATATTCATTTCTTGTTTGATCATCTTCCATATTGTTACGAGCAATATGAGCAGTCTTACCACACTGGAAGCACATCTCAGTCATTTATAAACATTTTACAGGATTTTTTTTACCACACTTCTCACAAGATAGGAATTTAATATTCCTACCTCAAGGTTTCTTTGATGAATTCTTTACCTTTGCCTTCCAACTGGACCTCTTTTTTTTCTTTCTCTCTTAGAACACATGATCATAAAAAATATCTATTTTTACCTTCTCGGAACATCTAAATTTTTTTCATGTATTTTGAATTCACGAGAAGCCAATTCTCTTCAATATCATGGCTTTTGTCCTGATTAAAATCAATTTATCTTACTATCAAGATCCTGGATGAAATTTGGACCATATTTTTCCAATTGAGTGAACTTTACTTCACAATAAGCCACTGATTCATCCTCCTACAACAATTATAATAAATTTTTTCCATCCTATGTCGAACCGCCTTAGGAAAATATTTTTTAGGAAACATACCTTTGAATTTTTACCAACAAAGAGTATCAATCTCTTAATTGTACCTAATATTTTTATCCATCATCCACCACTGATCTGCTACACCTTCAAAACAATAAAAATATAGACTAACCTTTTTATTATCTATAAAACCCATGACATTGAAAATATTTTCAATTTCTTTGATCCACCCTTAAAATTTAATAGGGTCATCTGATCCTTTGAATGATGGAGGATGTTGCCTCATGAAATGATTTATTGTAGACTTCTTCCTATGGGGTTGATCTGGTTGATCTCCTGCATGTATACCACCACCATTTATAACCTTAGTCAACTACGACTTCACTGCAACAAACTATTTAGTTCCGATTCCAACCGTCTTCGGATGCTGATTTGGAAGGTTGTTCCCCTCTGTATTCCTTCCCAGCACTACTACCTTGTTTCCTCTACAGAATACCATTCTGAAGAGACATATATTAGATGAAGCAACATGGTAATATTAAAATTATATATCATTTTAATTTTTCCATAATTTTAAAATAATTTAAGGATATTATGATAGAAAAATTCTAACTCCTAAAGTTATCTAAAACAACCGCTAATACCAACTATAAGGACCCATCCTTAATCATTAAATAATTTTAAATTAAGTTAAAAATTCACACTGAGGATATTTCTAGGTTTAGATAATTATATAATTAGTAATAATATATACATAACAACATGAATATTACATGTATACACTTTTATATAGAATACTTTTTTTCAAAAATTAAAAACTCTTAAAAAATAAACATGTTTTGTTCTACATTTTAATCAGAATGACTTTTTCTTGATCCCATCCTTGACCCTATTCCACTTTATGTCCTGTGAAAATCATTTCAATCACTTGGGATGTGCATAAATTTTTTATTAAGGGATACATAAAGAATGAAACTATTAGTTTTCAAAACAACATGTAAATTATGAATAATTTATTATAAATTAATCATTTTCACCTTAAAAAAGTATAAAAACACATAATTGATTTTAACCTCATTTCATACCCTTCATTACAATAAAACGATTACCATAAAACCCAATGAAACAAATATATAACATTTAAATGTAACTTGGAACATAAACATACGTAAATTGAATAACCATATGGTCGAATTTCAGACATGTTACAAAATTTAATAGCCATACATATAGCTTCCATACCCAGTGCATTGGAGGTTATAACCACCCATCCATGGTTTATCATGGAACCTCTTGTTATTTGGTTTATCACATAACCACACGTCAAATGTCCAAGTACCATTATATAATCATAACTCATTAAATATCGAAAATATCAGCATTTCACTAATAAAATTTCATTTGAAACCAAAAGATATCATTTCAAGATATTGAAATAATCAATCCACTTCAAAAACCATTTTCAATACGAGACCACACAAAAAGAGGATACGGGGTTTCTTTTTCATTTAAAAACATTAAGGATTGTAGGGGAAGCCATATATCAATTACAATGGGGGAGAGGTCGTTGTCACCAAAAACATTAAAACCATTCTTTTTTCATTTAGTAAAACTCTTCATAGAAAAAATATTCCATTTGAATGAAATCTAAAGTGAAAGGGGTTTATTATACACCCTGTAAAAGTAGAAGGTGTATATTATCAAAATATTCCCCAATGAAAGAAGATTGAGAAAAATTCCCTAACCTTGAGTCTGAATCATCAGGTAAGTTCTTTTTTCTTCATGAATAATAATCTTAAGTTAATTTTTACTTACTTAAAAACCTATTCTTGTTTATTATTATATTTATATCACATATTACCACATTATAAACATTACATAATTATTTAAGTTAATATCAGTTGTTTTTAAGATATTCAAAACTTATGTAAAAGATGAACTTGTTATAATTAAAAATTGTCCATTTAGTCAAAATTACATTATCTATAGAATAATATTATTGATTTAGATATCATTTATATCATATATATCTAGTATATATATGTATTTATAATATTTCATAACATTCGGAGATAAGAAACGAATTGCACCGTTCATGGAGACGGTAAGCCATATATACGCAAGAACATTACTTTCATTTCTTTTTTATATTTAACAGAATGAAAACTAAATGATACATAGGAATATTATAATTCTATTATAATATAATATATATAATTTATTTAACACCATCCTTCATAAATTCCATGTATGTAATGAATGAGTCATATCACTTTGATGGGGTGGATGTCTCCACTTCCTTAAATGAATTTATCATATTTATACAACATGAAAACCATAAATTTGTGTTCTAAATGGTAATTTCATAATAATAGAGATAAAATAAATATCATGTATAATTTCAGTTAAAACAAAATTTCCACAATAAGAGGTGGTAGGATAATATTGAACAATCATCGTTTCGTGAGGCAGTAGTTCGCTGTCCACAGAAACATTATGTTTTATACCCATTAGATGGAGGTGTGTAAGTGTAGTAAATATTCATCTCATAAAAACATTATAGTATATTTAAGATACTATTTTTTGGGTAAAAAGATAATAATAAGAGAATAGGGATTGTTGAAGGAAAAATAATGGAAAGAAAATTGGGAGAAGACATTACCTCAAATCAAGTAACTTCTTTTGATTTGAGCTAAAGGGATTTCTTGAATTTCCTTCTACCTAGGTTAAGGATTCTAAGAGGAAGGTGGAATGTTGGAATATTATATGGGTAGATTTTTGAAGATACAAGGTGGATTGAGAGGTGTGAGTAACGGTTAGAGGTGCTGTCCTTTTATAAGAGGGATTATGGGAACTAGAGAAAAGTTTGAAAGTATTATTTTATTATTAATTGATTTTATAATTATAATAACACAAAAGAGATATATCTCAAATATAAGACGAGTGTGGGTATAAATATTCTCTTCCAATGGATTTTAGACAAGTTTAGGTCATAAAATAAACCTTATCTTTTAACTTTAACCCTTAGTTAACTAATTTAACTTTTACTATGTCTTCTTGTATATTCATAATATATGGTTAATATAGTAAATATAAAATGCCAATATAACCTAATGTACTTCATTAATGACATGATAAAACTTATCTAAGTTATTTGGCCTAATATTGTATTTTTAGGACTTTATGTCATTTAATAAAATATTAATTGTTATAAAAAAACATTTATATCAATTTATATACTCTTCATATCTTGACTTTTAAAAAATCAATAAAAACATGATTCTTTAAAAAACATCATTAATTCAAATATAAAAAGTTATAATCATCCATATAATTAGTAAATTACATAAAGAGTTTAAAATTCAATTATTGTAATATTTATAATCCAATTTATCTAAATTATTCATTAATATAGTAATCACTACATCACCATTGTGTCATAAAAAAATTATTTATTTAATATCTAAAAATTAAAAATAAAATACTATGATATAGAAAATATTTTTATATTTATAATTAATATTTATATTCAAAATTATAACTTATATAACCCCATATATGTTTTTACTAAATGATACATGTTTAGGTTATATTTTCCTTAACTATAAATTTAAAGTAATTAAATGTTATTTTCACACAAAAGTGTCTCCATGGGGTCCTAAAATCAACCCAAGTAAGCCCATGTTTAGAAATATTTCATCTAATAGGACTACGACACATGTTATTATAATTTAATGTTATTATAATATTATTTCATTACCCTTATTACCAGATTTACCCTTTAACCATGGTAAATAAAATATTTATTAAAGTTACTATTCATAATGATAAAAAATAAAAGTTTCCTATTTAATCAATTTAGAACTCTTGATTCAAAATATGGAATCCATTTTTCCAAATTCAAAACAAATAAATTGAAGAAATTAATTTAAAATTAATTTCCGTTGTCAAAACCAAATGTCGTATTTTTAAGAAATAATAACTATCAAAAGATTAAAATGTGTTTATGTCTAATTAAAAATAGAAAATACTTTTAATGAACAAAATTGTATTAAATGGTAAAATAATAATCTAATTACACTTTAAAACCAATTGAAAGATAATCTAACCATATGAATAAATTAGATGGAAATACAATTTTGACTTAAAATGTAATATTTTTCATTTTACATTAAAAATGAACTTTATCAAAAAAATACCAAAAATTTTCCCAATGTAAATTTTGATATCCCGTTTATAAAAAATAAGTTTATTTTTTCAAATGGAACATATAAAAGTGAAAAAAAACTATATTTAAAAGGGGTTCTCTATCAAAAGGCGAAAAAACTACCTTTTAAAAATATTAGAGTATTTATGATTGAAATATGATTCATTCTAATTTTATGTAACAAATTTTTATTGGATAAATTTAAAAACATTTAACAAACATGTTTGATAATAATATGGTTAGTTCGGTTGATTCCTTCCAGTAAAAAGGCTCGGTATTAACTACCATTTAAAATAATAATATTATATTATTATTTTTTCAGTATGAGTCAGAATTCTGTGCAACATAAGATTTTGGAGAAACTCATTATAGCGTGTTGAGTATGCCATCGAACATAAAATCCAATTTAAAGTAAAATTAATATCTTATTCATAAGTATGAATAGAAATAAATGTTATTATTCTATAAATACCTGGTCATTATATAACATGTAAATGGGTTGTACATACAACATTTAATGAAAATTAGGTTCATAAAAGAACATAAGTCTCAAAGAATGAAGTTTTGTGACGAGATCCATTACCTTGAGTCTAGTATTTTCATGTATTTCTCTTATCTCATGTATAATAATATTATAAAAAAACTATTAAGAAAATTTTCATGGTTCAATTATTTATTATTAAACTATTAAATTTATTTATTTTAATGAAATATTTAATAAATTAATCCGTTACATCCACATTCTGTGTTTCGAGGATGCTCAATTCATAATTTCAAAATGACATGGGTGTGTTTAATATGATCAAAGGGGTAATTATTAAATCATATCTCTAAAAATATTAATTATATAGTTATTATTTTAATTCATAATTTTAATATTAAAAATAACCAGGATCTATTATTATGAAAAATTAACTATGTAATAATCATGGAGATGGTAGGCCATAAGTTCACATGTGTAACATTTCCATTTTCCCACAATCTTGATGAATATAAGGTATGTGTTATTACATACATCCATAATAATCATAATATAATAAATATAATATAATTTATATTAACACACTTAAAATATATCATCCTTGTGATGTGGTAAAAAATGAATAGCATCGCTTCGTGAGGCAATAGTCATCCCTACACAAGAATGACATTATCATTTTTAAATGGATGGTAATGTAAAAAGGTATATGATATATTAATTTTCATGTATTATTATTAGGTGATGAATATAATATATAAACATTAAATCCTTCTTCATTAATATTCTTCAGTGGAGATGAAGGAAAACAAATTATATTGGTTTCTTGAGGCAGTCATCCGTTGTAGAAACCAAAAATGGTTTCATTACGCATTTGATAAAAAAGAGATATATTTCGGTTATTACATTAACATAAAAAATAATATTATTTTTGAAATAATTAATTTATTATACCAGCATGATTGGGTATGATTTTATGTTGGTGTAAGAAAAAATAAAAAAATATGCTAGGCTATGAATGATAAATCTTTTTCAGACCACCTCTTTATGATTAAACCTAAAGACTTTTTAGAATATAGATATAATAAAAATAAAATTTTAATATGTGGGTAGGAAAGTAAGGAAGGGATTTCGGTTTTTATTTTTTTGAAAAATAATACTTTTAAGAGTATAAATGTGGAAGAATAAGTTTCCATTTATATGTGAGAGTGAGTGAAATTTTTGTAAATACCAAAAAATCTTCAACAATGGGAATCCAATCACAAAACAAGTGCCTCAAAAATTGATTAATAAAAAATTGGATGGGTGATATGTTTTATATAAACCCACACTATTCAAAAATAATCATGTTTGAAAATTTTTATTCCATTTACCATTAAGGTTACAGGCTTTTAACATTTTAATTTTTCACAATGGTAACAAGCTATTTGATACTGTTTTTCATATTATTTAAGAGACAAATCTAAGTTGAACTTATTAAATAATATTATTTATAATTATTAAAAATATTTAATCCATTTTATAATATTTAAATCCCATAAGTGGTATAATTTTATTTAAAATTTTACCTGTATAATATATAGAAAAAAGGGTTTTCAAGAAATGTATTTTTTATGCTATATATGATTGTTCATAAACAAATAGGACCCATCATAATAATAAAATTAATTTAAATCAATATGTATATATATAATTACTCTATTAATATAATTTAAGTATTTTCTCATTAGGGTTTATTTTAATTATTTAAAATAGAGAACCATTATTAAAAATATGGGAAATCATTATGCACTTTAATTTTTTTTAATAAAAATGTGTTTTAAGCCAAAAAAGTAAACTTATTCTAAAATCCAGTATAAAAATTATTTAGATGTAATTAATTGGATTAAATCTAACTAAATAATATTTATTCTTATTTAAAATTAAAATAAAATGATAATGATAATTTTAAAAATAATTGATAATTTTAAAAAAATTTATTTTTTACTATTCCTTTAAAAATCATGATTTTTTTAAAAATTCCAAAATTTCACACTACATTGATTTTGATATGATGAATAAAAAAATATAATTTTATAAAATATTATTTCAAAAATTTCAAAATATTAATTATATTATTTTTTCATAGAAATAAATTAAAATAATTTTTTAAGGAATCATATTTTATGTAGATGGAAATATCATTATCAAAAGTTTGGTGATTATTTATTCAAAATTTATAAATATATTTATATTAATTAGATTATATATATATATATTATAAAACAATTATTACTATTCATACCCGCTGATTTAATTTCTAGGTTATAATAGTCACATTTAAATAATAATATTTTAATATTATATCATGGTGCCTTTAAATGCAGTGTTGCATGTATAGTTTGCTATCGAACAAAGTTTTATTTTAAAATTATAGGTTGTAAAATTATACCCCCATTAAAAAATTACATCCCAACAATTTGAACTTGTATTTAGTAATCAAGGGTTTGACATTTGAAATTTTGATTCTGGAAAACCCACATTGTAAAAACATTTAATATAACTCCCTCTTAAAAAAATGGAAAGGGAAATATGAAGGTCATATCATAAATAGGTTTCCATATTGGAGAAAATTGGTTGGATGTTAAAATATGTACATTGAATAAATGAGTAAATAATTGTCAGGATTGATTGAGATCATTGATCACAAAAGAGTAAATCATTATAAGAAAATTCAAAACCACAAAACCAAAAATCCTTGATGAGTTAAAGGATAATTTATTATGCATATATGATTGTAATAAGAAATGATTTTTGTTTCAATACCCCTATCCTTGAGTTTATAGATTATTTTACTATTAAGATAGTGAAGAAAAGAAAATAAACTTGTCACATTTTTTATTTCATAATGAAAATTTAAACCTATTTTTATTCTTTTATAACTTTCAAATTTACCTCTTAATTCAAGGAATGAATATACAATGTGATGGTTTTATAACTAAATCACAAAAAAAATACAAAAATATCACATAATTCCCTAAAATTATACAAATACATTCCTCCAGTCTTTAAACACTATATAAGACCAAAATGGTTTGTGCAAGGTAAAATTATTCTCAAAATCTATAAATCATTATATAAGGAAATTCAACATTAATATCCAAACAATAAAAAATAAAAATAAAAATTTATATTAGATCATTTGATAAATAAATAACTACAACTTTTGTAAAATATTATAGACTAAGATTAAATCCCAAAGAATATAATGATTTCAACACATATTCCTTCATGATAAATTTTACATTCATCTTCAAATAACATCAATCACTATTAATGTCTCATAATAAAAATTTATATTCCCTAATCATATAATCTCCATGATATGAATATTATTTTTATATGTAAATTTAATCACCATAAATTCATAATAAAATCATATATGCTTCGAAAATTTAATTCAACATTTATTCCTCAAACTAAATCCCATCAGATAAAACCTCAAAAGGGGTGGCTAAGAACATGATATTAAGATCAAAAACAAAATAAAAAAACCCATTATAGATTCCCTAAAATAGAAATTATTCTTATATAGAGACATATATTCTTCAAAAATTAACACAATCCTTAGATATTTCATGATTCTTGTAACCAAAATTTCATTGGTGAAAAAACATTTACATCACAAAACATAAATCCCAATACACAAATTATTATACCAATTCATTTTAATGATGGGTATAACATAGGTCATTAATTTTTCTAGGAGTTAAAATTTTAAAAAGGAAATTTACTTGTATAATTTATAGGTTCCCCAAATTAACGATAAGGAACTATAAATAGATCCATATGATAAAATTTATTTCTCTCCATTGAACTCCTTTTTTATTGGTAATTCATTTCACTATACCTTACATTTCTTTAGATAATAAATTTTATTACTCATTTGAGACATTATATTGGAATTATTTTCTCACACTTTATAACTGTAAGAAAGTGAATATTCTTTCCTTTACACACATTTTCACTTGAACTTCCATGAGTCATCATCCTTATCTTCTTTGATGTGTTTGGAAATTCCACTATAATCCAGATGTTAATCTTAATTCATGATAGATCATTTTGAATTATAACAAGATATATAACTTCCATTTTTATTTGTTTATTCACGTATTTATTGAAATAATTACATTTCCGATCACATTGGTTGCTGTAATTCTTTATCCTCTTTCTATTCATTATATAAAAAGAATAAAATAAATAATATGATAATGTATTAGTATACAAAATATAAACATATAAACCTATAAGGAATAAATTATAAATAATAAGTGTATAATAAGTTTTGAGTCTCTAGTTTTCAATCTAGTTTATCTATGGTAATGTTTCTAATTAAATTTTCAAACCAAACCGCTCATTCAAGAACTTCACAATGGTTAAAAAAATAGATTCGTGAATTTCCAAAGAATACAGCCTAAGTGTGTCTAACCAGGTATGTATAGAAGACCATTTTCTCACCCCAGGTAATGATCAATTCCAACTAAATATAACCTTTTTGGATTTATTAACCCTCAGTACAACTATTCTAGATCCAAATCCACTTGTTATATCTAGACATGAATGTAATTTCTCAGAAACTTCTTACTCTATCACTCACCAAATTTCCTGTATATTTTTCAATAATTATAATTATCCTTAGTTATATCCTTAGGGTTCTCAGTAAATTATTATAGTAATTATACCAAAAATAAATAAACCTTTATTTAATACAACCAATAGCTACCCAAAAATTTTACACATATTATTACATTATTTTTAACATAAACATTCATTATGTACAACCCAGAATATCAGGAGTCCTACTGTCATTATATATCTATTTCCATGATACATCAATGATATACTAAACACAACATATTTAATTTTTATTCTAATTATTTGAGATCATAAAAATAAAGTGGATAACATGTGAAAATATATAAAATAACGGGGTCAGTTAAAAATCTGATTAAGGAAATAATATGACATGGAAACATAATATGTGATTCATAGGTATAACATGATACCATAAAGGAGAAAGAACACGATAAATCACATGGTATAGTAACATAAATAACATGAAATCATATAGTCATGAAAAAATAAGAATTTTGGAAGTAATATATAACATGAAAGAAACATGAATAAATATTGACTACCAAGAAAATATCACATTGAAGACAAAGTACCATAATGGATTATGTTTACTCTTTAATCCAATACATGATGCCTCATAAGACTAAATAAATACCCTATGAATTGGATTGTTATATGGGAATAATATTCATAAAATGTTCATGATTATGTGTTCCACAAATCCAAAAGCAATCAAATGATATAATAATTTCCCATGTAAATAAAACAGGCTTCATATTCTTGTCTCAAATAACAATTAACAAAAATTTCATAATGAAGGAATTTCAGAGATAGGCATAAGTCATGTCTTACCCCATCAATGTAAGGGAAAATTATTTATGTATATTAGCAAGAGACATATATACCAAATTTATAATCATTATATATCATTAAAGAGATAGAGAGAGAGTGTGTGAGAGAATGATCAATTCCAAAATAAAAGGTTGGTTTACAAGGATCCCTTACATAAAATCCAAAAATTTCTAAAATATTAAAAAATATGAAAATACCATTGGAAATATTATTTAATTATAAAAATTAAAGAGGTTTTATTATAAAGGGACAGTTTTGTTCATGTTGAGTTCATTAAAACACAAAGTCCAATAATAATTTTAATAGAAAATTCAAAAGGTACATTTCTTGTAAAAAATGTAACAGTAATTTTATAATTATATTAAAAACCCAATATTGTTAAAAAATGACTTTAAACAATCATATTATAATATTAAAATAAATTTTCAATACATTTTTAAAAAACATGGATAGGGAATAAAAAGTATTTTCAAACGAAAAGTGAATTATTGTTGTCTTTTCTTTAAAAACCTATCAATCATTTTAAGTACCAAATAGTGGAAAAGGATATTTTACTTGAAAATTTTAATGAATAACCATAGGAGAATAAAATTAAGGGTATAATTATTCAATTACCATATAACTTCCTTTGATTTAAATTCAATTATTAATAATTGTGTTTTAAATTTTATTAATGCATAAACAATAAACGCCTTTGTAATTTTTGAATGAAATCCCCAATGAATTATGTAAATTAATTATAACAAAAAATAAAATGAATTATAAATTATTCAAGATATAAAATGTATCATATATTTTTATTCTGAATAAAATTTTCCAAGTTCAATACATTATAATTAAACCATTTATTTAATTTATCTTGATGAATTATTTAATTAATTAATCAGTTATGTTCATGTTGGGTGTTTTGAGGATACTCTGTTCATAATTTCGAAGTGATATCGATGTGTTGATCTTGGTAAAAAAGATATTTTTTCCATCATGTATATAATAATAATAATGAAATAATTATAATTTTTCAGAAAAGTTATACTTTTAAAAATAACCGTGTATTATGATTATGAAAAATGAACAACGTTAAAATCTTGGAGATGGTAGGTCTACATACACATGTGTAAAATTTCAATTTTTCAATAATCATGTTTGAAAGAAGGTAAGTTTAATTTTATCCTTTAATAATGATAATAATACCATAAATATGATAATAATATCATAAATATGATTTTATTTCTTCCAATAGACTTACATGTATCATCCATGTAATGTGGTAAAAAAATGAATCACATGGTGTCATGAGGTGGCATTCTTCCATATACACAAATGACGTTTTCATTTATTAGTGTATTATAAGGTAAAGAAGAATATTTTATATTAGTTTTAATGAAATTATATTTTTTATTTAATATCATATATTAACATTAAATTCCTCAATAATGACATCTACGAGAGGTGATAATAAAAAATGACATAAATTGGTTCGTGTGGCGGTAGTTCATCATACACATGAATATTGGATTCATAACAATTTATTAGAAGAGGAGAGGTATTTAGGTTATTAAATTAACATAATAACGTCATATTATAAGAGATATAATGATTCTATTACATCATAATAATTTTTTATAGATTTGAATGAGGTGGAATAATAAATAAAACAAATATAATCTTTTAAGAGAGAAATCATTTCTTTAAACCACCTCTTTAAGATTTTATATAAATCCTTCACAGATTGGATTTATTATAAAAATAATTATAGGATTTGGGGAGGAATGTAATGATGGTATTTAGGTAAGTATTGGTCAACCCCTATGGGTTTTTATGAGTGGAAAGGGTAGTAGTGGAGGCTTCCTTTTATAAGCGGGAGATATTGGATTTTTGTGGAAAATAACCAAAAATAATAAATAATTAGTTGTCACTCTGAATAAATGTTCCTAATAAATCATTAAATAATATATTATAGGGTTTATAAGATCAATATATAACTCAAAAAGTAAAAAAAAATTAAACATGTTAATATTTTTACCTATAAGGTTACTAACATTAACCATTTTATTTTTTCATCATGGTGACAAGCTTCTTTTACTCTATTTACAAATAATAATGGCCGAAAATTAAGTTGAAATTATTAGATAATATTAATTATATTTATTAATATCATATAACCCATTTTATCAAATTAAAACTACCTAATTATTATAATTTAATTTAAAATTAAACTCATAAAATGTACCGAAGAAATAGGTTTTCAAGAAATTAATTTTTTCAAGAAATAAATGATCATTTTTAACTATATGACCTATAATAATAATTAAGATATATAAATTTAATTTTAATTATTTATCATTTGGGGAAATTTAAATTAATTAAAATGGAGAAATCTTATTCACTTTTATATAGTTTTCATGATAATTAAGATTTTAGCCTAAAAATAAAATTATAATAAAATATCATATAAATATGATTTAAATGAAACTAATTGTATGAAATACAATTAAATAATAATTATGTTACTTTGAGATAAAATTAATAGAATAATGGTACCATTAAAAAGAAATTTTGGTTTTAGAAAAATCAAAATTTTCACTATTCACTAAAAAATTCAATATTTTCTGAAAAATCCCATACTTTCAGTCTAGGTCAGTTTTGATATGAATATTTATAAAATTATTTTATTTTAAAAAAAATATACAATTTTCATATATTAATTATAATTTTTTTTCACAAAAATCAATAAAAAACATTATTGAAAGAAACCTATTTTATTAGAATAATATACTATCATTAGAAGTTGAGCTCTTATATTCTAAACATTCATAAATTAATTTATATTTAGTGGGTCCTATATATATATATTCTATAAATTAGTTAATATTAATCATACCTAAAATTTTAGTGGCTAGATTATATTAGTTTGGTTTAAATAATAATATATAAATATTATATTGTGGTTCGTTTAAACTAAGTGTTTCATGTTTAATACTCTATCAAAGATAATACTTGTTTAAAATATTAGGGTGTTAAAATAACCTTTATCACATGATAGATTCTCAAAAACATTTTAACTTCGATAGTAATCAATATGAAATCTTATTTTATTGAAAATAACAATTCAATGTAATGGGAACTTCAATCTATACATTAGAGTTCATTTTCAATACCACTATACACTTACCATGATAATATTTGTGATTTACTATATCCCAATTATTAACAAAAATATGAAATAGATATCAATGAATTCTCATCTAACATTTTTCATAACTTCTCAAAATAACCTCTTTTTATCCCTCTTTCATTTCAAATTACTTTATGATATACATTTTTGAGAATGATGAAACCACATGATTTTCTAAGAGAATATCCCTTAGATAGTAAACGCGATATCTATGTTGGATAACTCAATATTGAAAAAAATGGTGATTAAAAATATTTGCTAATGATATACTCAAATGACCATACAAGTGATATAATTCTATAATTATCATATTGGAAATTTTTAAAATAATTTTTTTTAAAATAAATGACTAATGTAATTAACGTAAAACCCCAATTTAAAAGTCATGTGAAAGACATATAAACTCTCTATTATTTTATCTTTTCGTCTACCAATAGTCACCATTTATAAAAAAGTGTTACATAAAAAATGTTTTATGTGTGATTGGAAAAACTCATTCATCTATTTTGTATAATATTATAGAATATCTATATCCAATGCATGATATATTCATCTCATTTTTTTCCTCTTAATGGATTCACTTAATTCATTCACTACATGGTAGTTAAAAACCTTGATGAAAGAACATTTCCAGGTTTTATAGTGTATTTAATACTCAATGTTCTCCTTTAATTACATATATTTTAGTGAAAAATGAACAATAATTTTTATTGAATAAGGTGAAATACATGTAGTTTATCCATAAAAGCAGCATAGATGAGGATTTTCTATCATCTAGAAACTTATTCTATTTGTAGATCGATATTTTTAAAATATATTCTAATTACATCCATCATTTCTCTTCAAAATAAAACATTCCTCCAGAAACATATATTATATCTTCTTTTTAGATTTATCCTTGTGTGGGATGGTCTTGTTTACTTTTTCAATCAAAGGGCTATCAACTAATAGAGATTTACATTATTCTTTGATCTTTCTAAATAGTTAGGCTTCATGGAGTGAATAATAATTTGAAAAATTTATTCATTATCACCAATTCTATACACCATCCACATAGGTAAACCCTTAAGTCATAAATATTTGAGAAAATCCCTTCAAATTTTGGTTCTTATATATGTGAATCTACCTATTTGGACATAACATCACTGTGCATTCTATTTTTCTTTTTAGTCATTTTGAATTGGCATGAAAACATAATAAACAATTCATTATTGAAATATTTCGATTCGTAATTTATTTTACATATATTATTCACATTTTAATTTCACCACATTGGGGTAAATTCACAAATATTTATGGGATGTATACAATTAAACAAATATTTTTTGTGTCTTTCATAAACCGAATCCATTATAGACTAATTTTTTTTCCATTAATCATGATAACTGAGGAATTTTTTACTATTATATGGATTAGACATTTTTTATGAATATAAACACCTCTATTTTGGATTTTCAATCTATTTATCTTTCATTTAAAACCTATTAAAAGATCTTTACATGTATTTATCTACTTTTTTACCTACCATAAAAGACATGAATTCCTTTGTAACCTAATTTTTGATATTGATCCTATATCTCATTTTCTAAACTTGATACTAAAATTTAGTCAACCTATTACCAAACATACATAAGCACCAATAGTAGGCTATTAATCTCATTTATTTCTTTATGTTTTTTCCAAGATTTCATCCATTGGATTTTTCGGTGGAACTCCCACCATTTTGGGAACTTCATTGGGGGGGATTCTCATCCTCATCATGCTAATATTCAACCTTGATGTGATGATAAATATTTCAGAATTTTTCTTCAACCATACATTTCTATGTTTTGAATAGAAACCTTCACATGTATATAAAACAACATTAGTACATAAATGTTTTTTGGCCATATGGGTTAATGATTTTATTGTTCTTGTTTCAACATGATCATAAGACGATTTAAATATCTTCTTATTAGAAAAAGAAGTATTTTTTAGGATCATGAATCTCAATAAATGTTTTTCGTAACTAAATTATTCTTACTAGAAATAGGATAATTTTTACATTATTTTAGTTCCAAATTTTTTAGAAATACTTCAATCTCAAAAATTATAAGTTTGATGAAGTTCATATCTTCATCGACTATAGTAGGATGTCTTCAAAATCGATCCCTTCCCTTCATTAATTTTCCATGATTATTGTTAATATCTATAAATATAATTTATTCTACATGATTTAGCCATGAATTAAATATCCTTAACACTAATGAAGGTTATGTAATTTTTTATGTGCATGGATAACATCCAAAAATATTATTTAAGATTATATTTTTCATAAACATACATTTTAAATTCTTATTCAACAATGGAACATATTCTATTTCAAATAGATATCATTATTTCCTCCATAAGTACTATGAGATTAATTCACTTAATAAAATATTTACCTGGTGATTTTTTTATTTCGAAAACATTCCCTTTTGGTTTTTCCTTATCATCAATAAGTTCCATGATGGTAGGATACTTTGATGTGACCAATTATTTTCAAATATACATTAAATGGTCTTTAATTTAATAGTAGAGGCCTTTAATTGTTTTTCTAGAATAATCAATCTAATACTCTCTATAGATTGAACATTATTCTCCCATAGTATCATTCTCAATAAGTTTTTTAGTTTAAATGATATCTCATTTATCGAATTCATGTAGTGACAGTTCCTTATTCCCTTGTAACAAATTGTTCAATTATCTCGTCTATATATTCCCCATATTTATTATGTTTTTTTGTGACCTCCGCTTTCGATTCAACAAGGATGAAATCATAGTTCTTAACATCATATATCCCAATATATTCATGGAATATACACCTCATATTTAGATAATAAAATAAAATTTAAATAGGGCCTAATACGTGGATACATGGTTATCTATGATACAACTGATTATGTCTAGTTTTGTTGAACTTTGAAAGGTGGAGCAGTGAATCAATTGTCACCTTTTCCATTTTATGAATTCTTCCATTAAATTTAAACAGTTAGACCATTAAATTTTTTAACCACTCATTATGACATCTATAATACTTACCCAATTTATGCATTAAATAAAATCACAGGAACACAAAGATATATAATGTCCAAACTTGAAATCCTACTACATTCCATGATTGGTAATCCCCTAATCATGAATTATTCTGCATATTGAAACAAAATTGTTACACAACATGGTATAAAACTATACTTACATATAATCTCACCATTGCCTCTTCATTAATTATATAGGGTCTTTATTCTACTTTACTAAGTTTACAAAAATACAACACCTGATCCAAATATCACACAGAACTCATTTGTCACAACTATAATGGAGTTTTTCGAGGGTCCTCAACATGCTTGAAGTAAGAAATTGAATCCCTCTATCATCATGGGCTGCAATATGTTATCCTTCATATTCACCTAAATACAAATTTGTAATATTCTCATGAACATGTCTTCAACTTACATGAATATGATTTACAAATTTTCATGTATGGTGGCCTTGTTCCTTTTTATCAAATATAACCTTTTATTATATAGGTGTGTCATATGGATATTCATCATTTTCATTATTCTCTCTTGATATATCATGTGTAATTATGTGTGTAAAATATTGTATTATTCTTATCTCGTCAATTATTTTTATTTTTAGGTAATGGTAGTATTAGAAGATAATAATTATTCTTATATTATTCTACTTTTAAATTCACAAAAAATGTATGTAAATTTATTACCTTTTAACTACAATCTTGTCAATCAACTGAAGTAAAAGTACCTAATTCAAAAAGCTCATTGAGACACCTTCTCAGATGGAAATTCACTTTGCCCTTTTCTCCTTAAATATGGACAGTGTTGCTAGTCTTGATGGTTTTACAAACAAGTTATTTTTTTTCTTTCGGTACAATATTCACATTGATGTGATAAACGATGTTAATGAATTTTTTCATCATTCCTTTATGCCTTTTAAGATGAGCTCTAATTTTATTGCTTTGATTCTGAAGAAAGAAAATGCTTTGGACATCAATGATTTTAGGCATGTTGCCATTAGTGACTCCATTCCGAAGCTAATCAGTAAAATCATGACGCTCCGGCTATGTGAAGTTTCTAAAAATCTTGATTCTTTCAAACAATTTGGATTTTTTCCTAGGAGAAATATTCAGAAATGTCTTTTCACTACCTCCGAGTGTATTAAATATTCAGAATTGTCTTTTTGAAGGCATTTGATATAATAAGGTGGGACTTTATTTTCTCAATTTTAAGGATGTATGGATTTTTAGAGAAACTCATTGGTTTGGTTTTTTACATTTTGAAAAGTTCTAGTCTTTCCATCATTGACAATGGATCCCCCAGGGGCTTCATTCAATGTACTAGAGGTGTTAGGCAAGGTGACCCTCTATCTGGGATTCTGTTATCTATGTATGAAGATTGTTTGAGTATGTGCCTCCATGACCTTTTCAATAGTGGTATTTATCAAAGAATGAAGGCAGGAAGGAATTATTTTTTCCACTTCACTCTAATTATACGTTGATTTCATTCTCCTGTTTGGTAAATCTAATAAAAAAACAGTCTCTTGTATTAAGAACATTTTTTCACATTATGTAGATGTTTCAGGTCAGGCAATCAGTTGTAAGAAATACTTTTTTGTTTTCGGTGAAGGAATTAGAATCCAGAAGCAAAATAGGTTTTCTCATAGGCTTGGTGTCAAAAAAGGTTCACTCCCCTTCAATTACCGTGGGATTTCTTTGTTCTAGGGAATGGTGAAACGTGCACACCTTGAGGGTATTTCTTTGAAAATTACCAATCCGTTGGAAAACTGGAAAGGGCAGACCATATCCCAGGCCGTGAGGGTATTCCTTGTCAACTCTGTTATTACTTCTATATTTGTATACTCATTTTATGTTTATAGATGGAATGTTTCTCTTATTAAAGAACTGAGTGGAATGATAAGAAATTTTATTTGGATGGGGTCAACTCACCAGAGGAAAATTGTTACTATTACATGGAAAAACTGTATCAATCCAGTTAATATAGGAGGAATGGGTATTAAGGATGTCAGATTATTTAATAATGATGTCCTTAAAAAGTTTACATGGAGGATTTTTTCAAACCCTGATTTCTCTCTGGAATTTCTGGTTGATAGGTTTGTTTATAGATTGTAAAATAGTGTGGGTGTCTATCTTAAATCCTCTGTGTGGTCTTCAATAAGCATTGCATTTTCGAATATCATGTCCGATTCGATATGGGTGGTTTTTCCTGTTTCTCATCTCAATTGTTGGATTACCCCTTGGCTGTCTTCCCCCGTTAAGGATTCTTTTATTATCCCACATCCTCTGAGGAACTTATCAATCTCTGAACTGAATCGAAATGTTGATACTTGTGATATCATTCCTTGTAATCTTCGTCTGGAAATTGATAACTATGCTTATGTTGATAGAGACACTATAATATAGAAACATGTTCTTAATGGTTCCTTTTCCAGTCGCGACTGCTATAATCTGTAATGGGGTGTGAGTTCTGGAATCCTTTCATGGCTGGTAATCCTTCAGCAGACTTATATTCCACCAAGTTCTTACCTGCTGATCTGGAGAATTTGGAAAAACCGATTGCCTATAAAATCAGTGTTTTAGCGCAAAAGATTTAATATGGCATCAGTATGTCACTTTTATATTAACAATGAAGAGCCTATTTCACATCTGTATTTACACTGTGATTTTTATGCTCACCTCTGGATGTATGTGCAATCTTCATTCCACTCATGCATTGATGTTTTCTCATTTGATTCACTGATCAGTTCATCCTTGAAGGTTGATTTCAGTGACCAAGTGAAGGATCTGTTTAGTTATACAATTGTCTTGGTTATTTATTTTATCTGGAAATATCAGAACAATATTGTCTTTAACAATGCGAATCCCTCTTTCTGAGATGGTGTTCTGGAGATACATTTTATCATCACACTTGCTTCAATGATACAAACTGGTTCTATGAACAATGATGTTTCTAACTTTGTACTCTTGAGAGATCTTGGTGTTCGTGGTAGGGAAGGGAGCCTAGAATGTTCATGTACATTCGATGGATTCCACCAATTTCTGAGTGGATGAAAGTGAATGTTGATGGGGAGGCCTCCGGTGCACCGGTTCCTACTTGTTGTGGTGGTGTATTCAGAACTCACTGGGGCTTCGTAAAGGGCTGCTTTTTTCATTATTTTGGGTATGCCCATTCCATTGAGGTAGAAATTTTTGCCATGATCAAGGATGTCAGGTATGCGGTGCGTTATGGTTGGCGTAGAGTTTGGTTGGAGTCGGATTCCTTTGTTGCTGTGCAGATTTTGAAGGATCGATCTCAGAATGTTCCTTGGAGGATGATGTCTGCTTGGATCTCATGCCTTAGTCTTACTGAGTTCCAATGCCTTGATGTATCCCACGTGTATCGAGAACCTAATCAAGTTGTTGATGCTCTCTCCAAAAGGGCGATCACGTAGGTTAGTTCTAGTAGTTCGTTTGTTCTTCCCGCCTATTGTGACAGTTTGGTTTGAAATGATCGGGAGTGTGTTATATATTGACGACTTTGTAAGGCTTCATGTTTTTGAGTCATGTTATACTGTTTATTATTTTTATTAAAGTTTTTTCGGATCGAGATTCTTCCTGTCTCTCGAACCTTTTGGATATTAAATATGTTACAGTGATTATTTATTATGTTATAGAACTCACCTAATCATACCACTTCTTACATGGATAGTTTTACTTTATTATATCATTAAATTATGATATTTATAGGGATTATAATATTTAAATCCTTTATTAATGGTTAACATTTCATCGTTTGAATTATTCACAATTAATTATAAATATAACATCCTAAAACTATTAATTCATTATTTTCTCACTATGTAATGAATTGTTTGATCATATTTTCATATTTTATCTACCTTGTAAAATTTCATTATCATTTCATCAACATTTTTCTCCTAAGATATCATTTTGAGATGTCATGTTAACCATCAAAACACCCTAATTAACCTTCCAAGTCATATGGTTAACCTCCCATGGTACATGATATCAATTTTTTCTTCTTATAAACCTTCCATGAATAGTTAAACCATAATGTTCCATGAAACAAATCATCCTTCTCTGCACAGGGATAGTTCACTTATTTGAAACATTCCTCAATTATTCCATACCAAGTCCTTTTTCTACATTAGTACTACAATTATATCATATTTAAAAAAGCATAAAACTTATTCAATTAAACATAGTCTTTTTCACTTACTTTAAATAACTCCAAAGATCCTCAGAATAACATCAAATTATTATCAAATTCTTTGAAAAATTATTCATTTTATCCATCTTATTTTAATCATATTTGCAACTATAGTAAAAAGTGAATCTTCTTCCATAATTATAATAACCATGAAGATCAACACATAAGTCTATTTATATTAATTACTTATTTTTCTATAATTCCCCCCAAGTAATATAACAAGTTATAATGTCATAATTATCTTCCATTAAATCCTAGAGATCCCTCCATTATAAATTTCATCACATGAAAAATTCTTAATGTATATTGAAACTAAATTAAATCATCATGGCCTTTCACCATATTGATAAGAAACAAAATGAAATTTAATCCAGTGGGTACTTTAGTTTTCTTGACCTGTGTAAGATGGTTTGTGGTTAAAAAAAATGAAATTTTCATATTGTGTTTTATTAAAATAAATTCTTATAACAATTTATTCAATGTTTCCTTTAATAAATTACAATTGAAATTATAATTAATGTAATCCAATTCTGACTTTACAAGACGGTTAATATTTTAATTATGTTATTTTCATAGATAGGTTATTTTTTTTAAGAACTACATTCTTAGAGTATGATTGTGGATTTCCTTGGGTGTGAATAATATTTATAAAATAGATAATTAAATTTAATGTTGTGATTTATGGTCTATATAGTTAGATTATGTGTGATAGAAAGGTTTTATGGGTTTATATTCCAGCCATTATTTAAATTTCATTGTGGATAATGATTAATGATATTGGAATTTTTTTTAATTATTAATTATTAATTTCAATGATATGCCATTATAAATATTATTAGTGGAGCTCTAGGAGGTAGAGGCAAATATTTCTCCTCCTTAGAAGCCTAGGGTGTTCTAGACCAATACATCACCAAGAGATTTTTCAGGGTAATTTAGACTGTAGATAATGAGAAACTTTTGGATAAGGACACTATAGTGAATCAAACTATTGCTTTTTAGATAAAATCCATATTATATAACATGTTTAAAATATATAATATGGTAAAAAATATTTTTCTATGATGTTTTATAATATTTTTGGTTGTATATAGACTCTATATATAACATCTCACCCCTCCCCATTGGCTTGGAAAGGCGGTAGGGAATTTCTAGGACTAAGGTGACATCCCCAAGATACCAAAGGCAAGAAATAAATTCCAAGGGATTAATTAACATTTGAGGGATGATTATAAATTTAAAGATAAAACCAACAACCAATAATAAAATTACCAACAACCACTATATGTTTCATGAGGCCAATGTAATAAAAATCATTGTAATAGTAAATAACAAAAATACCAAACATTAACCTGAACTATATTAGAGTACCAAGAAGAACCTATGACTAAAAATCTCAAAGACATCCAAATACATAGACTCCAAATGTCCCAACATTCTCCAAGATAAATCCCAATAATTAATTCCCAATGTATGATCAATCATCACTAAATAAATGTGATGCTTTTCCTTTACTCATGTCCTAATTGAGAGCATCTGCAAACAAACCAATGTTACCATATAGCGTGTGAGTATAAAACTAACTAATAAATCCCCAATGAATTCACTACACATTCCAATATGATAGAAGATGTTAGAAAATTTATATAATATAATTAAAATTAGTTTAAATTAAATAAAAACTTTATCTAAACCAAATAGTTTTTAAAGGAAAGACACCAAACAATTCATTAAAAACATTTCACAAATTTTATTTTGGAATAACTCATTCCATTTCACATATCTAAACATGAATGAAACCATTGACCTCCCTATACTAATGATTGGTTATTCAACCTTTTCCCAAGCCGTCACGTGGTGAAACATCATGATAGGGGAAAGTTCATACCATTATCCATTCCACTTTTGATGGGTGAACCTTCATTCCTTTATACATCCCATATGAAAATGAACACACTCAAAACATTTATGCCAAAAAAATATAAACCATTTGTTCCAAACCACTTCAATAAAAAATCATTTTATTGAAACCATATTACAACCAATTTTCAATGCATCAAAACGAATCAACCATTTTAAAATCATCATTTTAGATTCATTTTTTAAATTTATCTTTCTAGAAAACAAAAAATAAATATAATTTCATTGATCGTAAAAAAATAGGGTTCTAAAAACCCATTTCACATAAATTTTACAATTCAAACTAAAAAAATAAATCAATTTTAAATCATTATTTCGTCTTCTAATAATAGGATCTATGATTTAAGCCTCATACCTCAGAAACATTGGTGAAAATAACGAATGATATTAATTGTTCAAAAAAATGTCTTAGATATTCCAAACCCCAACATAGATCATATTCCCTACCATAAATGAAATGATATCTCATCATTATTTGAGTCAAAGAACATGGAAATATCCTTAATAGAATCCATCCTTAAATCCATGAGTGGTATGAAGAGAAAATCTATGGGGAAAACTAATAACATGGACTTACCATGGAATCCAGGCCTCTACTTCCCATAAAATCACAAAAAGATTAGTCTTATATCAAGAGGAATTGTCTTTACATCCTCTGGGAAGATAAAAAGTCATATTAGGGTCTATTTAGGTGAATAATGAAACATCAAGAGGAAAATAAAAACTAGATCCACAAGTGTCTGATCTTATTTTTAACTATATATGGATCTAGAGAATGGTTAGGGAAACCATTTGTGGACTGTGTTTCAGCCACTACCTGAAAAAACCCTTATTCATGGATGGATTTTATAGTTACAAAAACCATGTACCAAAAATAATCATCTCTTTTACTCTACTTTGAAAGGTTTATCCTGAGTGGACATATAGTATTTCCAAACTTTGTACCAACTATGTGCCTACTTAGTTTCCACTTTTTCCCCATGTATGGTTTCTTGGAGGTTTTTCATTGTTGCTATGAAACCTAATCAAACTGTGAACCTCTAAAAATCGTTGAAAACTTTTCAAAACTTCTCCAAAAATTCACAAACATAACCTAGTTACTATATATACCGAAAATACAAAAATAAAATATTAATTACATAATAATTAGGGTTCTATATTCTCCCCAATATTGTTTTTTTCATCCCTAAAAATTTTACAAACAAAATTGTGTGCAAGGAGTTTGGTCTATTGGTCAACCACTTTCCTCTCATTCTCCCACGTTTCCTCCTAAATTTCACCATGTTTCCTCTAAATCAACACTACATCGATGATTTTATCATAATATTGTTTGTCTTACCAATAAAAAATACTCACTAGAATATGAAACAACAAAGAATATGGTTCTAGGTCAACATGATCCCATCAAATCACATGGAAATGAACATGTTGATCCTTTTTCAACTGAGATACATGAATCCCATTATAAACTAAACTGAACTATGGTGGAAAATCCAAACAATAAGCCACATAATCTACACATTCAAGCACCTCAAAATGGACTATTTATCATGTACATAACATTCCTTCCATAAAAAAATGATTATGAACAAGCCTTTATGATATTATCAAGAACACTTGATCACTCACCTAAAACAACAATGGATGTCGATAATGATCTACATAAAATTTTTGAGGACTCTGATCCCTCTCCTTTCTCTTCATGGTAAACTAAATATTCTCTGTTATATATTGGAAAAGGCTTATTACAACATGTGAATTATCATTTATCTCCAACCAAAAAAAGTGCATAATGACACAAACAACCAATACAATTCTTCAAAAGAAACCATATTTATCAAGACCTGATTAAATTTTTTATACTGGTACTCTACAAATGGTATATGCTCCTCCCATGAGCCACTAAAATTCATCAAACAATCCAATAATATGTGTTCCAAAAGAAAATTCATCTTTCATACTATCCATCTATATGATGATGTTATTCTATGCTTATTTTAAACTGAGTCCCGAGGTCTTGCATTAATGATTTCAAAAAATGAGACTTTAACATAAGATATTAACTAGATTATGTCAAATTTGTACACCATGCCTCTTGAAAACTTCTCATATATATATTTTAGACAAGTCCTTTACTATATGATATTCAAAAATAGGAATGAAATGAGATGAATTAGTCAGTTAATCCACTATCACCCATTTGGATCATGTTTTTAAATAGTCCTTGGGTTAACATTCATAAAATCCATAGATATATACTCTCATTTCCAAATCGGAATAGGAAAAGACAATGACAAAACCAGAATCCACTTCTTATTTACTGTAACCTGATGATAAGTGACTTATCTCATAACAAACTCATCCACTTTTTTCCATTCCAACCTACCAAAACTAACTTTTCAATGCCTCATAAATCTTGTGTATTCAAGTATGACATTTCTAGCTCAAATTGCGGTAATTATGAATAAATTTCTCATAACATGTTGCAGGTATGACCATCCCATATTGAAACCACAGAACCAAACTCACACCTAGATTCAACCCCATGATGGTCTCCCAACTATTGAGTTTTGACCATATAGAAACACATTTAGAATCATATTTTTATGACTCATTAACTATATCCACAAAATTAGGAACAAAAGTAACTAAGATAGAAACCATAACACTTACTCAGATGAATACAACCTAAGTACACGTTGGCTATCATTGACATCAAAAGGGATAAATGTGAAGCTTCATTTTCCAAATAACCGTACAACATTATACTGAATGCATCTTCCATTGAATTTATTTTACTCTATGTGTACATCATATATAATTCAAACTTTTATAGATACCCTATCCATATTATTTTTCTCAGATTCAATTAAATTTGTGATAAAATTCATTTCAAGATCTTATGAACCATAAAAACTATAAATTTCAAACCAATCATGTAATGAAGAAATGTCATTAAATCTTGTATGAGAGAAGTTTTCTTCAAAATGTCTTTGGGGGAGTTAATCTCATGTAACGATAACTACCGTGAACCATAAGTAATAACATGATCTCCCTACATGAGAAAAAAATCCCAAAATCTATCCTAAAACACCATAATAGACCACATAACCCTATCCCAATTTCAGAAAGAATAATAATCATTTCAATTGTAAGGGGAACATTAGGATAATTTAAATACATTTGACATTCCTCATTCGATTATAATAGAACATTTTTCCTTTTAAAATCCTACATTATTAAAAACATTCAGAATTCATGAAAATGACATCGATAATAACTAGCCAAACCAATGAAACTATATATATCAATGAAACTATTTGGTGGTTTCCAAGATATCATACCCTCTATCCTTTATGGATTAATATAAACACCTCGTTCAGAGATAATATAGTGAAATAAATGTACCTCTTGTATCCAAAAATCTCACTTCGATTATTTTTTATGTAGATGATGTTCCCATAAGATACCCAATACTATCACCAAGTCTTTATTATGATCGTCTATTCTCCAAGAATACACCAAAATTTCATCCAAAAAATAACTAAAAAATCAACTAAATACCTTTTAAATATCCAATTCATCATGTCCATAAATTTATATAGTGAATTCAAAGGATTTAAAGTCATAAACACATATGTGTAATTTCAATATCAACTATAGAAAGATATTTTTGGAATATTCTCCTTCCGAAACCACAATTGGTTATATCATGATCACAATTCAATTTTAGCAAGCTACTAGGATCCCCACAACATTTTTAGTATATAACCAATTCATGGAAGTGGATCATGATTATTTATCATAACTTGGTTATGATTTTGATAATCCATATAAATATTAAGATTTCCATATTCCTTTATTCAAAAAAAACTGATGTATCCTATAAAGACATATTATGCCGAATGAACCCTTTTCCTTCCAAATATTTAAATTGGAAATTTAATACCCTTAATTTTCTTTGTTTTATCTGATAAAAATGATGTGATATTGGTTTGGTCTATGATAAGAGATCAATCCTAAACTCCACTTCTCTCACGGGCAGAAACCCTAATAATGTTTTGAAAAAACATAGATAAATTGGTCCAATGTGATTAGAAAATAAATAATCCCAATATCATCCAAAAAATGAAAAAGTAAAATCTTCCAAATAGTATGAGATAGATACATCAATTGATTTCAAAAAGCCTGCATAAACTTCTTTTACATTTCAGTATCCTCTAAAGAGATGCTAGATTCCATCAGTAGTCGTAAAACCAACACTTTGGGTATAACTATAAATGTTATCTTTGATCTTTATTAGCTAATCTATACACATGATCATGTCATAAAAATTCATCTCAGGCATAGATAAATCCCATATCAATTCATCCCCATCTGTTTTTATAGAACTTTATTTTTACATAATGGTTTGAAATTTATTTTGAACAAGAAGAATCTAATGTTCCCAATAGAAGGAATTATCTAGAAATGAAAACCCAAAAGATAAACAACATGATAAGTAATAAATGAATGGGATGAACCTATATTAATAAAAGATTTATTATTGGTAGAATTAAAAAAGTATCATAAATCTCACTATCAATGGTCCAGACTGATCTTCAATTGTCATTTTCTTAGCTCTGTACATTTGCATACTCATTGCACCTTGTTCTTTAGTACCCTACAGAGATTGCATTGGTTTTGGATTCATGTTATTCCAAGAATCACCATGGATAACTCGGTTCTATTTATGAGAATTATTCTTCTTCCCCCATACCTTCAATGTGTACGATGTCTTCAAACCATGAGATATGTCCCAAAAACCCATCCTTGGAGAACTATTACAATAGCACTGATGATTACCCATTTGGTTAAAATTGTGGAATGCTTTAAGTGGCGTCTTACAATCATGATTCATGTGATCAAAAGAACAACAGTGAAAAAATCCCATATTTCTTTTGGTTTTGGGTGGAATATTCACTAATCCCATTGTCTGATCTTGAGTCATACTAATTACATGGAAATAAGTGTCCCTCTTCTACTTTTTCCCAACATTAGAGTTCCAACTATTTCTCAAAGGTATCATCAGGATTTCTCCAACCGTAGTCCCTGAGATATATCATTCATAAATAGTCACTCTATAGAACATATCTATAAAATATATTATACAAAACATGAATTTATTTTAGTGAATCTCTTGCCTCAACCTCGATTCAATAAATCATGTCTTCAAGGATTCACTGGTAGGAACATTAGGTACAGAGTAGAAAAAATGATGATTTTAGCTACACACTCTATCACGGAGAGGTTCTCCTATATGATGAATCCCAACAATGACAAAAATAGAAGTAAGAGTAAAGACAAATAAAACCACTCCCATATTCATGCTGCAAAAGTAAAATCCAGAAAGTAAAAGGTGTATACAAAGGTAAAGTACCAAAATCAAGAAAAACAGAAACTACAATGGTCACAACACCCAAGCTAGTATGACCCTGCATGATCCCTGAAGTCCTCCTAGAAACATGAATGCAGTTTTATATACGTAGGGTAAGTATACAAGTATACCCAGTAGGGATAACCAAAGACTCTTGTGCACATGTGGGGAGGCATTCTAATGCTCCGTGAGAAAGGAGATAACTGAATCCCCTAGCAAGGAAAAACTATCCTCCCAATCCTCACCAATACACACTCCCCAAATAACGCAATTCAAGTAAGGTATAGTAATATCACATTGATGTTCGGGTGACCTGCACTACTTTGCAACTGGTTATTGAAGACATCCTTTGCATCGAACAAATCCCGCCATTCTCACTGAAGTCCCACTACCACACCCACCCGCACACACCTGGGACACAACCACGCATCCTTCCATCAAACACCTGGTCCACAATAACCATCCCGGTTGCAGACACCTGGGCCACAACAACCACACATAACCATTCCTGCAAACAACTGGGCTAGAAAACTACTTCCATGCCCGAAGACACCTGGTTCAGAAAGCTATCGTCACACCCTAAGACACATGGGCCTCATCCCGAAGACACATGGGAAACAACCTGCCCGCAAACACCTGGGCCAACCACCACTACTACCCTGCCCGAAGATTCTTGGTCTAATAATGGACTTCAGGCCATCACAGCATACTCGAAAATTATTGGGCTATTCGGGAAAGGGAGCATAAAATGAGCTAATAACTAGCCACATGTGGGAGTGTTGGGAAACACACAGTCCCCCATGAAATGGGGGTGTTCGGAACTAAATTCTCAACATGGGTGGGGCGTGAATAAGAAACACAAGAACTAATATTATATATTCTGGTAACAAGCACTCAACCCAACCAAGGGATCCGCACCTAACCCAAGAACGAAAATTCTAGTCACTACTCATAGAATGTATACTACTCATAACCGAGTCAAAACTCACTCCCTGAATCAATTTCCCAATTAACCCATTCTTGTTTTCATGTTCAAGTGATCCCGTTTAAGTAAATTCTGCACTACTGGGCAACTAACAGGCACAAGCACAAGCCTAGGGGAAAAAGATACAACCAACAACAATTTAAACAATCACACCCGGTACTCTTGTAAATTCACATCCAAGTGAGATCCCTCCAAGTATTGGAACCAATGAAGGCTTCAAGATACATCCCCCACATCCCTAGAACAGTGGATAAAATGGTTTCACAATAGTAGAGGATTCCATCCTAATTCATGATATAAGGAGAGAAAACACAACCCTTGATTCACAACCAGCAACCATGCCACATCAGAGGATCCCATCCTCACCCACATCACCCCATATGTAAAAAAATAGAACAATTCACCTACTACCAAAACCGAGTAGAGAAACTTCCAGGTTCCATAACATCATTTATCTATTTCCTCTTTATGTTAGTTAACCTAGATGGCCACAGAATGGAATATGTTTATAGGGCATTCATTTAATCCACTGAGTTCATGTGATTAACAAATTTCTATGTTACATCCATTTAATCATCATATGAGATAAGATTTTATTAGTGCACAGAGAAATACCACCAATAGCCATGATTTTTAGTGGACTTAAATTCTTACAGTTCACAATATATAGAAATTAAAAAGAGTACAACAGAAAACCAAACGCATCCCATCATCCTTTAACATCCCATTTATTATCTTTGTTAATGTTTGGTTTTCCAATTCCCATCGAAAAAATAGCACAACAACCCTACATGATACACAACAAAGAGAGACAAAGAAAAAATCCATACATTGTTGATCAAAGATCGATGTTTTTCTCCACATGCCACAAACAGGGGATGTGTGGCTTACATGGGAGGAAATTCGTGGACTCGAGGATGTGAAGAAGGCTCCAGCAGAGGCGAACCATAAGAAATGTGAAGAAGTAATCCAATCATGGCAGGAAGAATAAATAAATTCAACCGAGAATAAAAGGAGAACTTTAGCGGGAGATATAAAGAGGAGATCATGATATGGAATTTTAAACGCCTGAAAAAATGGATCATGGTTTCCTACGTGGGTGGGAGGTTACACATGATGATATCAAGGAGTTATTTAATATCCCTCATCAGGGATGTTTCTCAGGATTTTTAGGAGTCAATTCTAGGATTTAAATGATATTAAAAAGGTTATTAAGATTAATTTACATCAAAAGATACGTTACGGGAGCAGAAAATTCAGGTACTGAAAAAAAGAACGAAAGGCTTGGTGAGGGGACACAGTGCCTCTGTCAAGGTGGCACCCTCATGGTGCCACCTTCACCAGTGCAACTATCACGATGAAATTGTCATGGTGGAGCCGTGTTTTTTGTAATGTAATCGCCAAGGGGGTCTGGGCCATTACAATAATCCCATTTATTTGATTTGTATTTATCATTGAAAAATCCTAATAGTATAATAGTTGGATCACATGTATATAACTCATATTTTTTAATTTTATTAGTAATATACGTGTTGAAAATATAAATAATACCCCTTTAGTTTAATTTGATGTGATTTTATGCAAGTATTGGATCTCCCTACATATGACCCATATTAATTAATATAATAAGGAAATAACATTTAATTTCCAAAATCAACATATTTTCACTTATTATTACAAGGATCACTATGAACTCCATATGGGAATTAATTCCATCAATTATATCATAATAAAAAATCAGTAGGGGTATTGAGATCAAATAATTATGGAAAAATAAATTTTAGGGATATCAATACTATGATGGAAATGATTTGTTTCATAGGCTTAACTAAGATAGGGAGGTTGATATCCCATTAAAAATTATATATTGAATCCTTATCATATTTTATATACCCTAAAAATAATTATTCATGAGAGATAATGAAAATTATAAGGTCTTATTTTATGTGTTAGGGGATAGAATACCCTATGTTTTACAATGAATTTCCCTTTGAATAATTTGTATCTGAAATATATTTTGTAATACAAACCAAACTAAAGTGAATAATTAATTTTAACTATATAAATTGAAATATAATATAATACTGTTAAATTAAAAAAAAATGTCAAATTAATTTATTTATTTTAATTAAATGGTTCATAATTCGCTTGTAATAAATACTATTGATTCTAAATGAACTTTTTTTGAAAAACTGTTTTTCTGTGTTTTTTTGGAATATTTATATAAATAAAAAAATATAATTAAATTAATTATTAGTAAAATAATTTATTATTATCAAATAAATAAACATGTAATGATATATAATAATAATTTAAGTATTCATGGCTAAACAAGGAATGTTTTATTTAAGAAACACAATGTAATATATATTTTAAAAGTTAAAATTTTCATATTTTGATGTTTTATGTTTAATGATATAATATATATTTATATATATATATTTTACAAATAAAATAATTATAATTATTTAGAAATTAGTATGTATAAATAAATTTCTGTCAAAAATAATAAATTTTTCAATAAATATGTTATTCATTCGTTATGGGTACTTATATTAAATTTATCTCATATCACCATTAGAAATCAAATCCAATAGAATATTTTTAAAATATGGAATCAAAATTCCCAATTATTATAATATGGCAAATTTCATTTGATGTCATAAAATAAGTTACTAAGGTAAAAATTGAGTTACAATAGTAAATTTTAAAATGAGGTAAAAGTATTAAATCGTAGGATAAATTAATAAAATATCACAAAAAAATATATCTAATTTAATGTATAAGTTCTTTATTAACCTTTAATAATATTATATTCCCTAATATTCAATTTTGGATCCACCTTACTTAACTATGACATGATATTTTTAACTAGAAATTATTATTTACAAAAGAATCTACCCTTTCCCACATATAAAAGTTCCCATCCACCACCCTATCTAATACATTTCTAAAATTACAATACCATCCTGTAAATTACTATAATTAAATCCATAATAATCCCATCACATGTTTCCAATACCGTACCTTCAATAGTATTCCCAAAATCCCTTGAAACTAAGAAGGATTCCCAGAGAAGATACAATTAATTCTTTTTATGTAATGACATATTATCCTTGATGTTTCATAAATATTATTATTCTACGTATTACTTACTAGGTTTTATCAATTAATATTTTATTAATATTATTTATATTTTATAAAAGTGATATTATTACTAATTATTAATTTGTTCTTATTCATTCATTCATTATAACATGTTCTTGTTTGAGTTGGTTTTACAACCTACATGAATGATGTTATAATATTTAAACCATTAATGACTAGGGAAACCTAAATACTTGTAATATTATGTAATAAATATTAATTTTAAATATTTTATAAAAAAATTGATGGTCAAATTTAATATTATAATCACCAATTAATTCAATTTGTTTGTTAATATATTTATCACCAAAAAATAGATTTTTAAGCATTCATTATGAAATGTCATCATAAGTTCTAGAAAACAATCTAGTTAATAAAAACTATATTAAGAACATATAATACATACTTATGAACATTATGGATTTTATTAATGAATGAATAAAGAGAAATGAATGAAACATTCATATTGAAGTATGTGTGGGGAAAAACAATTGATACCTGAATATTTCTTTTAACATTAGGAAATTAATATTTTGGTGATAAGAAATAAAACATTAATGGTATAAATCCCAATAAAAATAAATATGTTTATAATTAATAGTAATAATGAACGTAAATTTATTATAACATGTTTTATAGTGTGTTTGACTATGAAATTGTCCTAGGTAAGAGGTTTCTCATCACATTTTCCAATAATTGTTATATGATTCATATTCACAAATACTATTTATTTTTTTGTATATATAATATTCCGAATTTTATTTTATTATAATTTTCAAAAACATTAAGTCAATTAAAAATCTATCTAATTATCTCTCTTTTAAGTGTTTTATTTCATAAGTTATCATGATTAAAGGTTTCTTTACTAATTTCACATTGAAATTGTTATTGTCTATGTTTAAATCCCAAATTAGTGAAATTCTATGTTAATTAACTAAAAAAATATACCTATTTTATATTACACTATTATTGATTTTTTAACATATATAATTAACTTTCACATCCCATTGGAATACAATTAAACTAAAATAATATACATAAATGGGACCGACCATATCTCTTTTTTTTGTTGATAATATTTCTCCTCTATGTATACATTATTTATATTATTTAATTTATTTCTTTATCTAAACATCTATGATTTCATAATTTATTTTACTAGTTTCATTGAATTTATTTAAAAAGTAATAAAAGTAATCTCTTTTTAACTTTTTCTATATGGGTTATGTTAGAACCATGATGTTCTGAATAGGAGTATGATGTTACGTTGTGTTTTTTGTAATTGATTTATGGGTTTTTAATGAGTATTAATAGTAAGTGAAATAGTTTGAGAAATATTTAATCCTAGAAATCTTTTGAAAAGTATTCATTTCTAGTTTTTTCCAAAACAATTAACTGAAATATGGGGATATTTTCAATATTTTGATGGAGTTACCAAAAATTTTGATGAAAAGGGAAGAGGTTTCCCATGGTTGGAGCATGTATCACTGCGTATGTGAGTGGAACAAATTGAAGGTGATTTAATCAAATAGTAGGTGTGAAACTCTTAATTGAACTATATATTCCACACATTAATTTTCTTTACCATTTAGGATATTGGTACTCAAAATTTGGTAATACTAAGTGGTAGATATATAATATTTCTGAAAACATGAAGTTTAAATGGAATAGAAATAAATCCCATTTTTGAGGGAGGTGGTACTCAGTGGAAATTATGAAGATATATAGTTGAATGGTTTGTAATTTTTCATTTGTAATTTCAAATATTGGTGATATTTATTGTGGTGTGATATTATAAATACAACATTCATCACATTGTCAAGAAGGGTGAAAATCATCTGAAAAGGTTTGTGATTATGATGTGTCCAATGTGAATAATACAAAGGTATAATGTCCATAAATTAGTAAATAACTCATGTATCATTTTTTAGAAATAATGGGGATGAGGGAATCACAAGGTCAATTCCCTATAAGGAGGTATGTGATGTTTTTTATTTGGAATAGAAATTTTTAAGAGAAAATAAGGTGTGTGAATTGTGGTCGTTTAAAAACATGATAGAACCAATAATTTCTTCTCATGTATAAAGTGATTAATTCCTTCTCTCTTAATGAAGTGTGTGTAATTTAAAATAAATACAAGAAAGAAAATCACACAACTACGTAAATTATTATTAGGAATAGATATCCCTAAGTCCATTCCAAAAATTCTCACTCTATGAGATTTGTGATTTTTACCAAGAGGTCCTCATTTTAGGGACCTTTACAAATAAGTATAGATAGTTCACACATTTACAACATAGATTATGTAGATAATTTTTTTTTCTTTAGATAGAAGCGATCTATCCATAGGTTTGTATGAGAAAATGAAACTCCTCTATGACGGACTACGAGCATTCAACACTTCAATAGAAAATAGATTATGATGAAGAGGTATAAAACTTGTTCTACTCATATTTTTAGTAGAAAATAAAAGATATCAATGTAATTTTATAAAGAACAACATCATAATAATAGTATTCAATGTGAAACAAGATTCCATTAAATAGTACTAGAGAAAACAATAGGCAGATGATAAAAAATGTATGAATCCAATGTTTATCTCTAATTAGTTCTTTGTAAAACTATTGAAAATTATTAAAAACGAAATTCAACAAAATCAAGAACAATTCAATCAAATATATAATAATAAAAACATGTATGCACCTAAAGTTTAGATATAGAGATGATGCCACATTATTATTATAAATTTTATATCTATCTCTATCACTTTAGAAAAAGAGTCTTTTTATTTTTAACATAATTGAAGTGTTACTCTAGGTCTAACATATCTATAAATATCACATGATAAATCATGATTATTAAAATTCAATATGTCCAAAAAAATCATTACATTCTATTGAAATTGGAACTATTTAGTATATTGAGTATAATTATTTTAATAAGTCATTAAAAATTTTTAAATAGACAATTAATTTCATAGAGATCTTTGTAGAAAAAATTAAAATATTCCTTTATTAAAAATTCTTTAAATGTCCAAGTCATACAAATTGTTTATTTTCATATAAATGAACTAAAAAAGTATGATTGAAATGTATGGTCAATTAAAAAAGTATAAATATAGAACCATGTGTTTATTTCTCAAATTTACGGTTTCTTCTAAACTACGGTTTATGATTCATATGTTCATTTAAAATATATGTTATGGATGTATGGATCCTTACCAAAATTAGGGCTCAATAAAAATACATTCCTCGTAAAATGTATTGTCTAAACAATGATTTAATTGTTATTATAAACACACCAAGAACCCTTATAATTTGAGAAATCAAATAAATTCACATGGGCTTAATATCTAAAAATTCTTCTAGAAATAAATAATTATTACAGTAATAATTATCCTCAAATTAAAATAAAGTTACAACATTAGTAACATAAATATGGGTGTTTGTAATAATCAAAATCAAAACAAAATTTACAAAATTGATTGATAAACAACTTACCAAAAATCTCCCTCATTTTTATGATCAAAAAACCTATAAAATTCATATCAACATATATGAAAATATGAAAAGAAATTTTCTAAGTATGAGAATAAAAAATATTGACGCAAATTTCTCACTAATAATCAATAATGTATTTACATAGAAATTTATTCTACATATATATAATTAATTTTATATCATATTTATTTCAATATATTTCTCATATTAATTTCTCATTTTTTTCCAATTTTATATATCTCCCTATACATTTCTCTCCCTTTTGTGTAATCAAGAGAAAATTATGATACATATTAATTCACATTTGATATAGAATGATATTACAAAATGAAACTTTAAACAAACGAAAAATTTATAGAAAAAATATATATTATTAAAAAACATTCAGATTTTATAAATATATTTTATAATTTATTTCATGTATTATATGATGGAGGAAAAGAATATAATGTCTTGGAGAGGTTAAACGGTTGATATTCACTCTCGAAACGTCTAACTACGTTTCGCACAACAGCCTTATTCTCTTTTAAATATCTGTAGATGTTTGTTAATTGATCAAGATGTGAACTTTTTGACTATAAAATACTTTAGATCATTAAGATCATCTTAGTAACAGCTTCACATTGGATTTTCTACATATTGATTATAATCTTCACTTTAAAAGCATCAATATATATATTTTTAAAGTTGATATTTCATTCAAACATTGATAAATAATTTGAAGAAAAACAAAATAATATTTTAAAAAAAAAAAATATTTTTCCAAATGTTTATAATATTTTATAAATGTTTTATGATCTTCATGCAGCTTCACTACTTATCCTTTTAAAAGATCAAAATCTTTAGCTATTTGAGAATATTTAACTTTTTGTTATTAAAAATCCAGGATTCATGTATATTTTCCATAATATCATTCTTATAAATTCTTTAAAAAACATATATTCTTGTAAATAGATCATTCGTATCATCAGGAACATAATAATCTTGGTTACATAATTCTTTTAACTCATTTCATGGACAACTAAAAAGAATCAAATGTTCCAAACCTTAAAAAAATTAGAAATTTAGAATAACATTTATCTAATATAGAATTATTAGGCCTCTTCAAGCCTCTTTGACTAGATTCATTATAAGTATTGGATTTTGGAATTTCAAAGAATGAATAAAATTTTTTTTAAGTTGTTCGAGAAAAATTAAGAGTTCCAAAGTCGAATAAGAATGGTTTTATTCAGACTATTTTTATGTCTTATTATATATTTTCATTCCAAAAGAGAGTAACCATTACATATGTTTTAGTAAAAAATTCATTTTGACATAATAAAATAATATGAAAAGAATAACATTAAATAATTGAATGCCATTTCTTAGAAAAAGAAATGTTCAAATCAATTGATTTTTATAAAATAATAAAAAGATTAAGAACAAAGTTGGTCGTAAAATAAACA
This sequence comes from Viscum album, assembly GCA_963277665.1. NCBI lineage: Eukaryota > Viridiplantae > Streptophyta > Magnoliopsida > Santalales > Viscaceae > Viscum > Viscum album. The sequence continues at coordinate 28,928,227 of OY728164.1, read as the reverse complement.
TATATTTCTTTATTTTATTTTAAATTATACTAAAAATTACTTCTTTCCCTTCTTAAACATATCTTTTCTATGAAAAATAGTCTTATGAATTTATATAGTACATTATTTAACGAAATAACATGTAACGTGGAAATAATAAAAAAAATTACACATATTTGTATAATTTATACATTTTTTACAAAACATATTATTTAATTAATTAATCTTTACTGAGTATGAATGATGTAATAGAAATAGTTAAATATATCTATTCATCACATATAATAAAAAATTGAGAAAATAATTAATAATTTAATTATAAAATAAATACTTTCTGAATGTTAATATCTCAAACATTAATGTTCTTATCTTCTAGATAATTAACTAATTAAAAGTTGATCAAAAATAGAATAAATCATTATCCATTCATAAATATAAAATTAGAGTTCACTGGTACAAATATTCAAAATATCAAACAAATATTTTTTTAGTACCATTATGATTTTGGATTTTGTAGTGTCAACAAAAAAATATTTTGGTAAACAAATCTATTTTACATGAGAAGAGACTCCATAATTAAATCTAGATAACTTTATTAAATACATAACATGTATGAAACTGATGAAATGGGATTTTCTAAAATATTAGTCATTATAATAATGTAAATTTATTTCATAGTAAAAATATTTAATAGTATATATGCTTATTCTTTTTGAAAAATGAAGAAAATAATTTCTATATAATTTGGGGTTTTCACCAATTCTTCTAATCTTAAGTTTAAATCTATTTTTAGCAATATTTTTACCAATAATATGATTAAAATAGTTTTACACCTTAATAAAAATCCATTATTATTATTTTAATATGTTAAATTTATCTAATATTTCCTTAATTTTAATATCATGTAAAATGTAAGATATTTAGTAGAAGATAGATATTAAATATGAAATATATTTTAATAATCAATTTTGATCATTATAAATAACATCATATGATTTTATAATCATTATATACTATTTCTCTATATATTCTAGTTTTTATGAATAAAAAATAATATTTATTTAATTCTTTGTACGATTTTTTCCAAAATAAAAAATTACAGAGTTAGAAGACTACACCTCATCCGCATGAGGAGTAGGACATTGATTTACCATTTTATTTTCATGGTCATCTTTAGAGTTTGTAGTTGATTTATCACTTGAATAAAAACAATAAAACTATTTTGAATTCATGAATTTTTTACTCTTTCTGTAATTATATTTCAATTGAGATTTAATAGAAAGACAAATATAATTTATGTGACATTTCTCCTTGCATTCACAACACATGTGATATTTTTTTTAATTTATTCTTTTCCTTGTGGTAAAATTTTCCAAATTTTTTAGTGCGATACAATATCTGTTTACTATAATCCAATTAACTTGAATAAAAAGATTATTTAATATTAATTTTGAGTACAACAAGTTCTTTTTGATAGAGATATGATTTCCATCTTGTGATTGTATCTCAGCTTCATACATCATCAAGGTCCCAATAATTTCAATCATCATTAATTCTTTAACTATTTTTGATTGGTTAATAATAGTATATATTCTATTTAAAATATAATTTAAAACATATAGTAAATTCAGTGTTTGATCTGGTTCTATTGTTGGTTCTTCCAAGACAGCAACATCCTTAATAATTCTGTCAATGTTCTATTCATCTGAGTGATGCTATTAAATTTATTGATCACAAATGAATCAAATTAAAGAATTTAATTATTATAACATAGTTTTATAACATTATCATTTCCTTTTTAGGAATAAAATGGTCTGAAACATCTCATATGCATTAGCACATGGAGAAACTAGATTAAATTAATCTTTTCCAAAACCACACAGAGAAACATTCATACATTCTGAATTAAGATCATATTCTTTATGTTAAGTGTCATTCCACTTTTCTATATCTTCTTTTGGAATTTCATAGATCATGAATGATTTTAAATAAACTTTAATTCAAGGATAGTTAATGTTAATATTCATGAATTCTGTCTAGAATCTATATTTATATTGTTTAATATAAGGTTCATAGATCATCAAAACACATTCTCTATGATAATATATTTGATATTTATCTTTTTATGGATATATAACATATAATTTTTAAATTCAAAAGAAATATAAAACATTTTTTTGACATTTGTATACAAATTTATTTAATCAGGTAAAGAGATTGAATGTTCAATGATTTTCATAAAGATAAATATAGAAATATATTCCATCATATAATACGAATTATTGGGTTAAAATAGAAAAATCGAATCAAAAAGTGGGGGTTAGTTTTATTCAATATAATATTTAATATAAAAAATACATACCATTTTAATTTTAAATAGATTATTTCATTTTATCTTAAAGAATAGTGAGTAGGAGAAAATATATAAAGGATATAACATTAAATCCTAATGTATAGTAGTTCAGAGAACATAGATCCTCTAGTCTACTAGACCAACTCTCTCTCTCTATGTGATATTGGTGATTTTCACTAGAAGTTGCTTTTTCTGGGGTCCTCTAAACCTGAGTACGTGTAGTTGATTTCTTTATAAAAATTATTTTATAGGTAATTGTGTTTCTTTTACATATAATCGATATATCCACATCTTAGTATTAGAAGATGGAACTCCACCACATCTGAGTACGATTAGTCGATAGTTTAATAGAAAATAGATTCACGTGAAGAGGTAGAATTCTAGTTCATCTCATAGTTCCAGCAAAAACAAATAGATTTAAATGCTATTCAATAAAGCAAAAAATAATAAAAATATCCTTCAATTTTAAACATGATTTAGTTAATAAATAGTTTCAAAAACACTTCGAAAATGATCAATCATACTGTATTCATAGTGTAGCTCTGAAAAGTTATTTTTCAAATTGTAACAAAATATTAACAGAAAAATAGATAAGTATTTTCAATGATTCTATCAAACATATATGAATCAAAACATGTATATCTATAAAGTGTTTCTCTAAAGATGATGGCATGTTATTATCATTAAACAAAAATTTGTCTCTCTCACATGTAAAAAGAGACTCTCAATATTTTACATAATGTATTATTTTCAATAGATTGAATACATATAGAAATATTTTATAATAAATAATTATTTCTAAAATTTAAAACATTTAAATATGGTCATAATTTTTCTTATAAATATGAACGATTTAATCTATTAAATTTAATCCTTTGAATCAGTATTTAATTAGCATTAAATAGATATTTAATTCATGTGAGACTATTGTAGAAAATTCAAAAATAATTCATAATTCCAAACTATATAATTAACCATGTCAAACATAGGGTTTCATTATAGAGAAATAATATTCTGATGTTTTCTTGAGAACATATGGTTGATTAGAATATTAGGGATGATGAACCTTATTTTTGTTCCTCAAATGTAAGGTTGTATCCAATAGTACGGTTCCTGATCAATAATTTAAATCTAATATTAAGGTACAAGATTATTGTTCCTTTCCAAAATTAGGTTTCAAAAACCATATGTTCCATTAAAAACATTGGGTATAAAATGTGTTTCCATTCTTCTTATAAATAAACCTTGAATATTAATACATTGAGAAATCAAATAAACTCATAATGGTTTAATTTCTAAAAATTCATCTATAATAAAATTGATATTCGATTCATTATTATCATAAAATTTAATTAAAGAAAATTAATTGATAACATAAAAGGGGGTCTTGGTGAGAATGAAAATAAAATATAAACTAACAAAATTATTGGGTCAACACATGCCTAACAATGTTTTTTGGTATAGAAGTGATCTTTTGTATCTTCTGAAAGATTATCATATATGATGAAGGACTCCCACGAGGATAGTGAATGTAAGGAAATAATTATGAGAGACTTTTTTATATCGCATAGGGAAGAGATATGCACATGGTTCATTTTCATGGTGGGTGCATGATGAATAATGATTTGCATAGTTAGTTCACCGAAAATAGGTCGAAGCATGATTTTTTCACATTGTGGTTTCTAGTGGGTATTCTAATGACCTATGATCTCATCAAAAAATAATACTACATATCTCATAATGAAAATAAAATAATAAAATATTAATTTTATAAAGACAGCCTATATATTGATAAACTATGGAATAATTCATCTAGAGTAGTGTACAAGGACGAGTCAATCAATTTGATCTCAATGAGGAAGTGTGCGATCACTTAATTCATTATAAAGGTGGAGCACCTAAGATAGAGTTACCATGGTGTACATTTTTATCCAAATACTCTAGTAAAGATTAGTGAGTTATGGTATGATAAACACATCATAAGTGTATTCTCCTCTGACAATGATTTAGTGGTGGAAAAAACTATTTTTTGTATGTTCTATTTACATCTAAATTATTATGTTTAATTAATATGTATTCAATCATCCAGTTTTAATATTTTTCTACCAATGTGGGGATAAGATCCTTTAAATAAAAAGAAACTTTTGATAGCATAATTCTCCCCTCCCCTCTAAGGGAATTCCTGATGTTTAGATTACAATATAAAATACTAGGATATAAGAGAGAAATCTATATTTAGAAATTATTTAATGTGGAGAATTAAATAAATCCTACATAATTTAATCTTTTTTATGGATGTAACTAAAAAATTTGTTGAAAATTAATGGTATCACATCTTTGATCTCTCAAGATGGAAGTTCATTCTATTGCATTATATTGGGTGAAATCCATTTATGAGAAAGGAAATTATGTGAATCATGTTAATAAGTAATAACTTGTTCTTAGTTCCAATTCTAAAAATTAATTCTTAGAAGCACTTCCAGATTAAATCATTATGAATGATATAAGATACACCATTAGTAAGGCCCTGTGGGAGAAATGATATAATGTGGTAATGTTTGTGAGTAAAGAATAAAATGAAAATGAAGGATTTCTAGAGGAAGGTGAAATGGAATTTTAGTAAGATAAGGAATATGAATTGATGGATCAATTAAGTCTGAAGAACCTAAACTAAAAAAGAGTTTATGAACATGAAGGATTAGTTGGTCTCGAGTTGGAATATAAGGGATTAGTTGAAAAAATCAATATTCTAAGAAATTAAAATTTTAAAATTAATAGGATTATTAAATAATCCTATCAATATCTAAATTAACTCAATAAAAATATTGAATTCTTCTTATAAGAGTTAGACAATAAAATAACTAATTTGGAGATGTAATAATATGTTTTGAGTTTCAAGCTATATATTGATAACTATACTAAGGTAATCAATGTACATAATGTAAGACTACAGTGTGGAGTTTAAAGTTATTATTTTCAAGAACAATATTTCATTTCATTGAGAATGAAACTAAAAAAACATTAATATCAATTAATCCATAAATCATGCAATAAATCAAATTGTTTTTAGAAGATGAATTGACTGAAAGTTTCATGTGAGCCTTGAAGGTGAAAATTAGTTTTTTAATGATTTCATACCTAGATTTTTAGGTAATAGTTAAATACACTATGATGATGATATACAAAAATATGTATCAATGATAGATATAAAAAGGGGAAATGATAAGTTTGGTGTTTCTAACACCAAACGTAAGTCACTGAATGTTCAAATAATTATTTATCCAAATGAAAGATATTAGAGGTCCTATAATAGTCCATGATTATTGTATAATTTTCATCAATCTAGAAATTATATAAAGTATTAATACATGCCATGGAATTAAGGATAGATTAGTTTTTATCATATAACGTATTAATTCTATAGTTACGTTGACCATGCTATGTCATACTGTAAAGAGGAAATAAGTTTCTCGAAAAGGTATTCTTTTTATAATTAATTAAATACGAATGAGGCCATATAATTTTCCGAATATAGGAAATAATTTCTAAGAATATTTTTTCATTGTTATAATTTTGGGCATAAATTCAAGATTTTTAGGAAAATAAAAAGTGGAAACAGTAACCATAGAGTTCATAGACAAATAGATAAAGGCCAACCAAGAAAAATCATTATAAAGAACATGTACTCACTTTTGTAATAAAATCATAAGAATAATTTCATCACACATGATGAAGTGAAATCGGAAGATATGTATTTTCCACTACATGACTCGATGTCTTAGTAAAGTAAAATAATAATATTTAAAAGGGAAAACATGTACAAATTTCTAGTAAAGTAATAAATAATAACAACACCTAGTTTCTCAATAGTAGGAGTTCATCGTATATGATAGGAAATATAATTCTCTTCATAAATATGAATGGTTGAGTTGATAGAACTATTTATTTTGTAAATTATAGAACATTAATGATAATTGGGAGTCGAAATTACCATTTGGAAGCCAATGAGATAATGAATACTTATGTAAATCTTGAGGATGAGTTAAAATACAATATTTTGTGTGTGGAATTTTTTTTTGACTCTAGTCATTTGAATAACTTTTATTGAAAAGTGTGTATAATAAAAAAATGGAGTCTCTCTTGTAAAAAGATGGAGAACTAACAGTAATCTATACTTTGTGGAAAATCATGAAAATATGTTACTTGTCATAGTAAATGGAGAAAAAAACATGTGGCATTAGTGGTTAGGATACACTCACTAAAAAATGGAACATTTATCTGATATAAGATATGTAGTGGATATACCATGGATAAAGAGAGTCTATGATATTAAATTTGACGGTATTATATGTGGGATTTCAAAGATGAATCATTATTAACTGAATAATAAGAGGGAATTTAATCTTCTTGAACTAGTCCACACATATTTACATGGTCCGTTGAATATATTATGAATATATAAATACTAATATTTTATTATTTCAATAATGACTATAATATAACTTATGTTTCCATGTTATTATAGGAAAACATGGATGTCATGGGATATATGAATTTGTATTTGAGAAGAGTTAAATATGAGAACAAGTTCCTAGTTAAGCTATTGTAGACAAAAATGAGTATACCTATATCGATTTTGAGAACTATCTCAAGAAAAATGGAATAAAGAAAAATAATTCATCCATGATAACACAAAAACAAAATTGAGTTATTGATACATGAAATTAGATACTAAACAATAGATAAAAAATATTCATTGAATTTGGAATTTCCCACCACAATCTGAAAGAGGTGGTATATGCTATTTAATACACATATATTTAATGATTTATAAGCCATGGGGAATAGTGGACTTCATATGAAATGATATATAGAAGGAATAATTCATTGAAACACTATCATATCATCGGTAGTTATTGTTACATCTGAAATAAATACGGTAATCATGAAAAGTATTTCAATTCTAAAGATGAAGGATTATTTTTAGAATACTCAGTATAGAGTAACACCAGAAAATTATGAAAAACATGAATCAGTAAAATTTTGGATAGTAGTGAGTTCAATGTCATTGAGGGGGAATATATGAATTACTCAAGAGGAAAAAACTATTGATATTTTATATGAGTAATAAGAATAATATAATGATTTTATTATAACTACAAAATTTGTACATAATTATGGGGAAGATAAAAAATCTAAGACTGAGGTAGATAAGGTATTAATTAATGAAGAAGAAAAATATTCAAGTTACTGAAGAAGAACAACAGAAGTTTATCTATATAATATAATTTGATATATTTCCACACTAAAATATAAAAATAGAATGATAAATTTTTTCCATGTCTATTTTTCTATAATAGTAGAATCAAACTCATTTTAAGATGAATCAAAAGGTAAATCATGGGATAAATATATAAGTGAAGAATTAAATCTGGTTGGTTAAAACCAAACATGGAAACTTTTTGTATGGAATGAAAAATCTAATGAGATAAAAATCAATGAGTTCTAAAATGAGATAAATAAGGCCTTCATAGTTGGTAAAATATATTCATAGATTGAAGGCATTGATATTGAGGAATATTTTTTCTAGTAGCATTACAATAGGTAATTAGGGTAATTTTTTATAAGTCATTTTAAAAAAGATAAAATGTTTATCATATACATATAAAATGAAATTATTAAATTTAATTATTGAAGAAGAAGTTTAAATTGGGTAGCATATGATATTTCAAAATTTATATGGTGAAAAAGGATTTAAAATTGAATAAATATATTTATGACTTGTAGAAGGCACCACGAGTTTGGTATGATTGATTAGATTCATATTTAATATAGGTGAACTTCAAAAGGGGTAGTGTTCATCATAATATATATCTGAATATATAAAAATAATAATGGTTTATGATTCTTATACATGTGGATAGTATCATCCTATGAAAAAGAAAAGGGATATTTAAGGAATATTTTTCAAACAACGTTAAAGTAGAATTTGAAATCAACATTATTGCTGAACTAACATATATTATAAAGAAACATTTGATTAAAATTAGGAAATACACATTAAAATCATAGAAAATCAAGCAAGAAAACTACTTAAAATGTTTAGCATGGATGATTCCAATGAAATTGAGAATCTAATTACATTATAAAAAATTGTGGGAAATGAGGAAGATAAATCTATAGATCCTACCTTATAAAAGGGATAAATTGTAATATTACTTTAGTTCACTACAATATAGGCTGATATCATGTTTAAAATTTATTTAGTGGTCTGTTTTCAAAGTAATATGAATGAATATCATATTTTAGTAGTAAAATAGATCAGGAAGTACATCCATGGTACTCTAAATTTTTCCCTAAACATTGATGTGGGTAAAATCATGTTCTACAATCATTTTTTTCTATTGATTGGTACATTTACATTTTTGATCAAAAGTCTAGAAGTTGTGGTGTATTATTTATTAGTACTAAATTAGTTTGTTATCTATGTAAGATGTAGAAAAACATTTCAATAAGTAAAATAGGATAATAATATATTTTAGTGGCCAAGGATTTTACTAAGATAATTTATATGAATAAATATTTTGAAGATATTTAGGAATAAGTGTAGAATCCAATGATGATCTACTATGATAACAAGAGTGCAGTCATGGTTATGAAAAATCATGTACAACACTCTATTTATAAATATATAAAAATTCAATATAACTTTATCTATGAAAATATGGAATAAGTAGTGATCAAACTAGAATATATTAGGACTAATTAGTAAGTGGTAGAAATCATGATTATGCCATTGGATACAATAATGTTTGATAAATATCTGTTAAACCAAGATTTAATTTTACCACCCTTATCTTCAGGAGGTATAATTATTTCCCATCTTTCGGTTGTATTTATTTCTTTTCATTTTTACTTATAATTGGAAGGTCATCTATCTTTTCTTGTATTTTTACAAAGGGTGAAATTTTTTTGTGGAACTCAATTGTTCATCAGTTAGTAAAATAACTCTCTTATATATGATGAGTTTTTATTATGAACGGTATGCGATGATGTGATCAATAAGGAATTTAGTGATGATATGGGGAGGTATGGAATGCATATTATCTTGAGGAATGTAATCCTCCCATGATATATTATTTTCCACCCTAAAAATGATCAAGTTTACATAGAGTGTTGAATGAGTTATTTTTTAGTGTACGAGATGGATTTAATCTTATGTGTGAAATCAAATTTCATCTTTGATTTCCAATAAACCCTAAGGGTGATAATGTTCAAAACATTGTGATCTGAGAAAGAGAATTATATTTTTTTATATTTTTTTAGTAATTTAGGCATTGATTAAGGGGTATGAATACAAAGGGATATAGTTTTAAAATAAGGAAGCTAATAAAACTTTTTTGAATTGTGTATTTTCTTATTTTTTCTAATTTTTTAGGTGAAAAATCTCATGGGGGTTTTTCTTGGTTTCAATGGGGTTTCCCAGATGTTTCATGGAAAATATATGGGTTACATGTGGTTGGTTTATGAACCACATGGATGTTTCATGACCTGAGTGGAAAGTTCCTGACTTACATAGCTAGTGGACTGATTGTGGAGAAAGAAAATAGGCCTAAAATGTAGTTCATAGACCATGTATGATGTTGGTGGTCATGAAATTTTTTTCTTAACTTTGAATATTAATAATATATTCAGAGGCATTTTATTATAAATAATTCTCTGATTTACCCTAAAGAAGCGATAAAATCATAATAAAAATACATCGATTAGTCAATTATCAAGGGGAATAACTAAGAATAAGTATGTTGTAATTATAATTAATATATAAAGAAAACTATACATTATTCTCATGTTGTTAGTGTACAGTAGAAAGAAATCATCATGGTGGAATTGTGATTACAGTCTATAGGAAGGTGGTATGTAGAGTTTCACAGTAAGCAAGTATGAGAGGGTTCTTATTCAAGTCCACTCATGTAGGAAGTGTGTGACTCATTATTTTAGTTCATAGAAGGTTTTACATAGGGTATACTTATGTAATCTATTCATAGAGAAGCTATGTGTGGGTTTCATTCAAGTGGTGGTTGTTTGTTGGATAATAAATCCTGAAATCAATGAGTCTTAAACAGGTTAATGTAGGACTATTTCACATAGTGATTTTAGGATGGTTTTCTGGATTCTAGTGAGTGAATTAGATAATTATACTATTTCTATAATAATGAAAATGAATGAATAAATTATTTTTATTATGTAGGTTACCTTCAAATTTATAAACCTATTCATACTTCTTTCAAAGAAGTGACTAAGGAATTAATTGAAGTGATTTGAGGGAGGTAATGCATTATAATTTAATTCAATGTAAATGTAGTTCACATAGAACAGAGATAACATGGATGAAACATTTTTATCCACTAAATCTAGTAATGCATAGTGGATTATATTATAACTATCAAATCATCAGTGCATGCTTCTTTGAATAGCCCTTACCGATGAACAAAGAAAAAATTTTGTGTCACGTTTCAATTCGGAATTTTTTGTGTTTATTGAATTTGAATTCAATCAGGAACGTTTAATATATTCCTACCAAAATATAGAAAATATCATTTAAATCAAAATATAAACATTACAACCTAATTCACCCCCCATATTAATGATTCATATGTTTAAAATGTTTATTTTCTATTGACTTTAAAACTACTTTTAAAATCATAAGAAGAATATTTCTTTTTTACCTTTATCAGAAAGTGCTTAATTTCCATCATTTGCTTAATTTTTATTTAAGAATAATTATCTTCATGTTTTCATAGTTTTATATAGAAATTAATTTTCTCTTTTTTTCACGAAATCATTTTGAAATAATTGTAAATAAAATAATAGAATGTAATTTCTTCTCATTTTTCAAATTAATTTACCAATGGTCCTGTATAGTTTTTTTATCGAAATCATTGACCATTAATGTTTCTTATGATTATTTGGGGATATACTGTAATCTTAATATCAACCTTATTTATTTAGATTCCTTATTATGATGTTTTATGGAGGCTTTCTTGAAACCAATTTCTTTACATAAGTTAATTAAGATATTTATAATTATGATTATTTTCATGTTCAAATTCTAAACACATACATGAGTTATCATTATAAGATACATGTCTCTATTATAATCATCCAATTCAATTGGTAAAGGTTTATATCTTAAGAGATAAGATTTTGGTGAATAATTGTTTATATCAAAATCAATGTTTCTTGTACATGGGTAGTTATTCCATGTCCAAAAGATTATGGTACATGTGTGGTAATCCTAAGATCCAAATGGTACATCAATGTAATTTCCAAACCGACTATATTATAGTAAGGTGGCTAGAAAGTTCAATTTTGTGATGCAAATGTCAATATATAGCTATTATTCATTGTGTATGATCATATTCATGACACATTCATATGTTATGAATTGTGCCTATGTCATGTTCACATGTTATTGACTCATATATATACACTCCAAATACTAATTTCATATAAAAAATATTTATGTCATGATTTATCATTTTTTATCTATGTTTTATTGAGCTAGGTTCAATTATGTTATGTTCAGTCACAATTATTATGTCTCAAACCCACATTCATATCTTATAATCACTTATGATCTTTTATTTTTATCTATTATATTTACCATTATAGAGTATATGATCTCACCACTTACCTATGTTTTAATTACCCAGGTTATGAAGAATATTATTATTGATGATGTTTCTAAGAGGGTATCACATGAGAAGGCTATTTTTGGGATATCTCCAAGACTTATTGTAAAATAAGAATATCATGTAGACAATCTCTAAATACACTAAACCATTGGGTTTTAGGATTGTGTGAATTAGTGAGACTAAATGTTTTAATTGGGAATACGATGTAACATAAATGTTTTATGTCTTGATCGTCACTCTTGGTATTAAAAAAATATGTGTAAAGATTTATTTTATATCATGATAAAAGATTATAGGTTTGTGGTGTCTTATACACAATGGTGTTAAGGATTTATTTATGATTAAAATATTTAGACATGTGATCAAATATGGAATGTTAGGAAATTTTAGTGGGTGATTTTTATATGGCTATTAATATATTAAATGAATTTTAAAATAAAAATTACGGAGTGAAGAATTTATTTTTTTTTAAAAATTATATGGTTTATTTAAATATAGAACCAAGGTAAAATATCATGAATAAGGTAATAAATAAAGAGAAAATTTGAGATTCAAATACATTAAAGAACACAGGTATAATTTCCACTCATTGGAATATTGTTTGAAATGATATAAAAGAGAGAGTTTCTATAAATGATGTAGATGTAGATTATTATTATACCAAAAATGTATAATATTTTCCTATTTTTGTTTTTGAGAAACATTTTCCCCTTATTTTATAGTATATATAAATTTATTTGTGGTACGTAATCTTTATAAATGTGTGAGTTTATAAACTAAGTGTTATATGGAGAGAGATCCAAACCCATAAGAAGTGGTTTCTTTAATGGATATAGTTATATAAAAAAATAATCAATGTATTCTCCATGGACATATCCCAATAATAGAAAAACCTGTAAAATTGTGTGTTTTTATTTATTTCACACTTTGTGAGAAAGATAAAATATTCTTGCTACTATGAAATAAGATCATTGATGTGGATAATGTTAAATAACATAGTATTATTTACCACCATAGATGGTACAATTGTGTGATTGATTGGATTATAATAAAGGAAAATATTTGTTTAAATAAATATCATATTTTTAACTCAAGCATATGAATCTAGTTCTTAAAACAAGTCTTTAGGTTGGACATTATGTGGGTTTATCTAATGTGATGGCCATTTGAGGAGGGGTGTGTGTATGATTTAACATTTATATTATATTGTGTGCGTTTTCACTCTATATACTCTGTAATCAATATAATAATATTTCAAATTAATTATTATCATTAATTATATTTCTAATTTTAATTAAATTTAATCAATTAATTTTACTATTATTATTATTTTCAGTGTTTAATAGGTCAGTTGCTGGGATATGAAATTGTGTTCCCTATTAACCTTATGTTTGATCATTGAGGATTAAATAATTTCATCTATTTGGGGACAGCTAGTGGGCCAATTGATCCCTATAATGGCTCAACTAAATTGTCACATTTAGTGGAACTATAGTAGCTATGGCCACTTGGGGGTGCTATCAAAACTATTGGGTTTGTGACATATAAGAAATAGGAGATAAATACATTAATCCATATAAAATATATTATATTATTACTATTACTATTGTTATTATTAATAAATAGTGGTATGGTAACTAATAAATAAAATAATAATAAAAATAATCACCATCATCATTATAATAACCTATTGGACAGTTGTGGTGGGAGGGAAATGTGTTCCCTGTGAGATCATGTTCAAGTTATGGGGGTGACATATTAATTATATTAAGGGGAGGGATGATAAGACAGTTAATTCTAATAAGAACCACACAAATGAACCCACATTTAATGATATGTGTTGACTAAGACACCTGGAAAAATTATCGCAACTACTGATTCCGAGGCATCTAGGGGAGATGTGTGAAATCTGCTGATACCCCTTTCGGTTTTTGTAATTGTTATCATTATAAATTACTTCATCAATTACTAATAATTATATTATGAATTATTAACAGTTAAATTAATTTTTTTATTAATTACTATTTACTTTTTAAGCAGACTTATTATTCACAATTGAGTTCCTTAGGGATCATGTAAGACTTCGTTCTACTTTCAATGAGTTAGCTGTGGTGCGGGTCAACCCATTAGAGGGGGGGGGTGGCATTAATTTACTTATCCCTTATGTATGTGTAGTTTCTATATCTTGAAACCATGTAGTAGATAATATTAATCATTAATGAGTCCCAATTTGAATTTTTTTTGAAAAATATAACATGTAAAATAAAGTAAAAGTGGTTACTTAATCCCATAATGAATGTTCAAAAGTAAAATCAAGACTGAAACCCTTATAAAAGGGGTTCTCTTTTATGAGTTTAGATAATGTTTTTTGATTATATTAATCAATGTAACTATTTAATTATTATTACATATATATTGAAATTATATAATGGAAAAACTTTGAATTATTTCATGACAAATGGAATAAGGGTTTATCTAATACCACAAAATAAATATTTTTTTTCAAAAATTGTGGACTCAGAACCTAACTTTTGCATAACTTTTCATGGAAGACATGATCCATGAATTCTCATTTGGTTACCTATTTTTGGTTTATATTTCACCAGTTGTTTTAATTGAATAAATATTATAAAAGTTATTTTTAATAATTATCTTTAATCATTTATCCAAAATTACATAACATTAAATTAAGAGGTTCTGAAAGAAGATATAATTTTTATTTTTGGAGTAGATGGAGAAATCATAATTGATCTACACCACAATGAAAATTTTCCCCCCAAAATGAAAAAGATTTTTTTTAATTCATCTTAATTGTTTCCTTCTAAATAAAGAATCATTTATACCCCCAAACCATCATGTTTTGAAATTATTATAGAAGTAATTAATAATATAAATTATATGAATATTGTAATAAATTTACACATTTATAAAAATTACATTTTTACCATTTTATAATTCTTTTCATTGTACTTCATTATCCCTTATGAATTAATAAAAAATAATAGTCATCAAATTTAAATATATGATTCAAAATTATATATAACATTGATTATTTTTTATTTGGTATATATATATGATTTTATATTAAGGAAAATATAATTTTGGTCTATACATTTTCTCATAATTCTATATTCATTTATATTTGTTATTGTTCATATATGATTGTTTGTAATCATTTTTTTATTATTAAAAATTGAAATTATAGAATCATAATACTTCATGGTTTAAATCTCTACTAAAATCATAATATAATAAATAATTAATATAATTAATTTTAATCATTCTATGAAGTTTCTATTAGAATGGAATTTTTATATCACATAACGAATATTACAGTGTTTTGATTGAGTCACATGACATCCCCATAAATAAATATCTATCATTAATTGTAGGTGTTGATATAAATATATATGAAAATTGAATAAGTAAGATAGTAAAGGTGAATAATAATGTTTTCTCATAAGATATAATCAAATACTATAAATTCATATTTCATTATATCCTCCAAAATTTTTTGTAACTATAAAATTAATGAAATGAAGAAACAACACCATTAGAAGTGGTCAAATGACGTACAATCATATCAATTAAAATATAATCATGTTGAAAATTATTATTTACAATCTGGTGTGAAAGGGAACTAGTCAAATATATTTTTTATATCAAATTTTTTTTGAAAATTATTACCAATTATTTAAAAGGAATGAGAACATAGATGTAAGAAACATTAGTAACTATGCTATGAATCATTGAGATATTATAATGATTTTTGATATCTATGATTTCTTTATAGTCCATAAAGGTGTTGTGTACTATTATAAATTATAGATTCCCATGAATAAGATTTTATTTGATTCTGGATTTTTTTCAATGTATATTTTATTGTATTTATTATATTAATATATATAACTTTATTTTATTATATACGCATTTTATGAATAACACTATCAAGATTCATCCCCAAGTTAAAGTTATTTTCTTCATTTATGGAGTTATGATTCATATGATACATAAACATGAAAAAATAATTATCAACATTAAAATAGGGAGTGATCACATAAAAACATTTGAGATCCAATAATTTCAAAATTATCATTTCTATTACCTTAATAATCAACCTTATAATTGATGAAAATCCCAGGAAGTCACAACATTTTATATACAATATCAACTATGGAATAGAAATTTCAAGTGTCTTGTATATTGAGTTTTAATTATTTATTAAAAATTTTACACTAAATGAGAATTTATAAATATATATTTGATTATGGAATTTTATTGTTTAAAGGATTTTATTTCCATGATTTATTGTTTTAATTCAATTAGAATTTAGTTTGGGGAGATTCTAGAAGGATTTGGGAATTTGTACATTGGTAAAAGTGTTGAAAATGGAAATGAAAGAGTGTGTACTAATTTTTAGTCATTTTAAATGAATTTTTGAGCCTATGTACGACTTTTTAGACTCCTTGTATATGTTTTTCCTCTTCCAAAAAAAATCCAAGTATGATTTTTTCATTAGCCCCTGTGACATTTCCACCTATGTTGAATATTATTTTTCACACATGTAAGACATTTTGATTTTTTAAATGTTCTAACCACACCCATAAGTGGTTTTTATAATTTTATGGTATTTATGAATTAAGAAAATCACTAATTAGGGAACAATGCAATACATTTCAAATCTCATTAGTCATTTAGAGCCTACATTTGAAATTTTATGGCACATAGGAAATTTCTTGATAACACATAAGATATTTCAATCAGTATATGAATTTTATAGTTTGTATGATATTTTCTTCCAACCATAGGATATTTTCCTCTAACACTATCATGTATAACTTTTCCAGTTCATAGAATATTTTTATTCAAATCAAAAAACTTCATATAATTTCCAATTTAATGGATTATGGAATTAAAACAAAAAATCAAAAAAATTGGAAGACTTAACGTAAAATGAAAATATTTTTCCTTTAGTTTTCTTAAATCAAGCAAGGAAACTCCTCAGATTCCACAATGTGATCTTTAAAATAAAAAAGAAGACAATGATCATGATAGGAATACTAAGTAGCTTGAAAAATTGTGATAAAGTTAGTTGAAGAAATATGGCCCTTGAATTGTTTTTATGGTATCCATTTAAGATATCCAATCTATGAACTTAAAAAACATGTATCATATGAATTAAAAACATTTGATTCGGGATGTAAAAATATTTTATGATACTTACTTGGGTTGTAAAGTAGCTAATGTGTGAATGAATATCTCAAGTATCTATTTAAGAGGATGGTTGTTCATTAAAATATTTGTTAAAATCTTCCACTAATTAGTCAAGATATCTGATATTGATTCTAATATTTTTTATCAGTCTATAATTATAATAACATATATAGTTATAAAACACTAAATAATTAGTGGTTCATCTAAGGAGGAACCTCTTACGACTATTAATTAATTCAAATTTTAATTAATTATTCAATTGTCTTAATCTCTCTATATGTATTCAATTATTATATATAATTGGATATTTCCATTATTTTGTGAATTTGAAGTATTATTCTTTCATTATAAGACTACACACATAAGCGACCTAGATTTTCTCACTTTATGCAATGGTGAGGAGTGGTTTGATTCAAGATTTATTAGATATTTTTAGTTAATAGTAAAGATAAGAGTAGTGGATGTAGTGATCATTATATCTCACTATTAAAATTGAAACCACTAGGTGAGGGTAATGAGTGAGGTATCATCTGATTAGAGATAGAATTAAAGTATGAGAGTGAACTTGAATAAAAATTTAAAAGGAAACTAGGGGATATCAATGTCTATAAATCTAGATTTATAAACAGATTTCAAACCCTAATTTTACATTACATTGAAATCTAAGTACATTACATATTCTTTACACACATAAAATTGTTAAACAAATGAAAAAATAACACAAAACAACCTTCCATAAAATGAAAACCTAAGTCCCACTACTAATACATTAAACATAGATTAAAAAAAATTTATGATTTTTGACCCATGAGAGAAATATCATTAACTTGCGGACATTATGTGGGAGTCATTTTAGAGTTAATGTTTATATTTATTTTTTTGTTTTTATTTAAAATGATCTCAGTACATGAAAGAAATCTAGTTCATGTAAGATCATTGTATTTTTTTTCTAGAGCGTAAAAGTTCATTTTAGGAGAGTGCTATAAATTTAATAATAATTGAAGAAGTGGAGATTGTAATTTTTCATAATCCCATTGAAATATTATAAATCCCCTCCTACTTTTCAGTTATTTCCATCTATTTATGTTAAAAGATTTATTATAATTTAACCCAATTGATTAAGAAAATTAGATAAATTTATGAACCCAAAATTAATAATGATACTTAGCTACTATAACCTAATAATCAATAGGATTGTGATTTTATAACAAGAATTATACAATTTCATCATAAGTTTCATTCCTTGTAATGAGAGGGTCCAAATACCATTTTGAGTTATTTGGAGATATTTGTAATAGTTTCAAGTATATAGGAGTTATTAAAGACCAAATCATGTAGTGTGACTTTTTATTTTCCCTATAAGGATTAACTAAAAAGTGGATATATATTTGAAGCCCTAGAAAAGTTAACACCTATGGTAGGATTTTTAATTTCTTACCCTATAAACTATTCCTTTCCTCATGGGGTACCCATATTAGATTTATGGGATCCAAAATGAAATTGAAAAAACTATATAAGTTTTTTTGGGAGATATTCTAGTGGATAATGACATAATTTACACAATAACCATTTGAGTACCACTATTTCTTTGTATTTATTTACCAAAGTCTACTGGAAAATGACTATATACTTTTGAAGACATATTGTATTAGATCATATACTGTAAAATTACATATTGATGATGGATATATATTATATAGGGTCTCACAACACTCCCAAAAATTTAGTATAAGGGATACCAATAGTGGAAAAAAAATGATAAATAAAACTAATGTTCATTTACATGAAACCAAATCTCAATAACTAATATGTTTTGTTAGATATTTAGTACTAAATATGGTTCATGAGGAATCACTTTCCACTTATCCAAGAGTTTTATGGATTTTCCATTAGTTATATCATAAAATTGAAAGCATACATCAAGGTAATGTGAGATTTTCTTCCATATATTTGAGGTAGTATGAAAAAAAACTACTATCTAAGGATTTAAATAGTACCCTAAAATCAGTATGGTTTGAGAAACCAACAACTTCAATGGCCACCCTTCCAGTAGTATTTTTAACATACATTCCATCGACTACCTTTTTAGAGAAATAGTTATCATTACTATACATAATTATAACAAGGAAAACAACAAAGGAAACCCATGAAATATATATTGAAATATACTATAGATTCTCAAACCAACCAAAAATATACTTTCACTGCTCATAGATTAAAGCTAAAGGCGTTTAAAGGTCAGTTTGAAAAGAATATTTCTAGCTTCAATAGCTTGTTAAACCATGGATCTTGTAATCTCTGTACTTAATAATGTCCAAACCCAAAGGGTAATATTAGTTATATTTGTAAAAGAAGTGTCATAAAGGTGAATAGTAGTGATTAATCACCACCAGGAGATAAATATGGAAGTGAAAAACCTAAAAATATCAATATCTTACCCTAAAAAGGGAATTTATGTTGAACACCCTATTGAAATTGTAATTGTTAACAAATAGTATGTAAAATCTAGGATATAATACCCACATCATCCCTAAATTTCATTCCCTAAATTAATAAACCCAACATAGAGAACAATAGAAGAATCATTACAACATGTAGTCTTGGAAACATTCAAGATATTAGGGGTCAACATTACTTTGTTAGAGGATATCTGTAACACCCTGATATTTTTATGTGATATATTTTTTTAATTTAATTTATGTCTTGTTTTGTATGCTAAAAAAATATTATATTGTGTTATACGCAACACCATATTATATTGCGGTATATGAAACACTATTATTGGCTTGTGTTACACATAATTTCATGTTATTTTTATAGATTTTAATTCACACACGAACGAATTTAAGTGAAGAAATAAATGTTGTTATTCTACCTTATAACTTACTCATTATAATAGAAATTATGAAAAACTTCATTATGGAAATATTATTTACAACATGTATATATATATAATTATTTGGTGAATAATTAATTCTAAATGAAAATAAACCCCTTTTTAAATAAAGGGAAATGTTTATCTAAAAAAATATTTTTATTACAAATAAGTAAATTTAAGAAATAATAAAATCTATCTTAATAGAATTAATTAATCTAATATATATGTAATATATCCAATCCAATTTTTGAAATTCATCTTATATTTTTTATAGATATGGTTTAATAATAAATTTAATTTTTTTGAATAAATTAATTATTTTTCGAAAAATTTAGTTTTACCACCTTTTGATAGAGAACCAATTTTATATATCATTTTTAAACTTTTAAATATTATATTTAACAAAATAAACTTCTTCTTTGTAAAAGGTAAATAAAAATTTACATAGGATGATTTTTTGATATTTCTTTGATAAGTTTCATGTTTTTATGAATAGTACAAATATACTAGATTTGAATTGAAAACAAATTTTTTACCAAAATAATTTACTTGGATAAATTATATTACTGAATGATTTGAAAGTATAAATAGACTGTATTTTTATCATTTAATATAATTTTTTAATTTCCATTAATTTTACCATGAATTTAGATGTAAACACATTTCAATCTTTTGGAATGTTTTGACTTCTAAAAATAATTTATTTCATTTGATCAAAGGGATTATTTTTAAATAAATTATTTAAACTTATTTTTATTGAATTTTGAAAAATGGATTCCATGTTTCTAATAATTCAGTACAAATTATGTAGGTATATTTCTTTCATTTTTATGGACTAGGAATAGTAAGTTTACTAATTTTTATTAATATGGTAGAAATATAAATGGGGTAATTAAGGGTAAATATAATACTATAAAATTAAACAAAAACTTTTACTAATATGATTGGATGATTTATTTTAGACCTAAATCATATTTTTGACAAAATGGTACCCCTTAAAATTTAGTTGATATAGATATGGACATTTAATATATTTTATTTAAGGAAAAGTGAAACATGACTTTCTCAAATTTTAATAACATTATCATTGTTAACATAAGGTTATACAGAAGATAAATTTAACTATAAAAATCATTTGGAATATAATTTTATTTATTTATCATTGTAATTTATTTTTAATTTTGGGGAAATAATTATTTCTTTTAAAGGTTTAAACATTGATGATTCAAATATTATTTAATTGATGAAAAATCAATAAAATAATTTTTATTATAATTATAATAATAGTTTAATTCCTAAAAATTTTATAAAATGTTATTCTTAAACTATATATAGACTATTATCATCCACGGGTCAACTTAGGGACTATTTGAAGCAATATGGGAAAGATTATGATATATATAATCTTTTATTTGAAGTGATGTTAAAGTGGTCACGTTTATGTTTTAAAAAATATGACATATTTTATGTTGGATTTTCCTAGAGATATATTAGAATATAGGTATAATAATGACATATAGAGAATTTATCTTCATTATAGTATTTTTTTTATTTTTTCCCTAAAAATAAGTATATTAAAAAATTAAACAAAAGTGATGTGGTATTTATTTATTAGTGTAAATATCAAATCGATGTTATTAAAAATATTAAAATAAATTTAACTCGGGATAATTCATATATCTATTTAGATTAAAAGAAGAACATGACACCAAATAGATATAATGAATTGTTTTTTCTATGTTAAAATCTTATCATGATATTTTTGAATATCCAAGAAAAGAATAGTATAAAAATTGACATTATTCATATCTTTTCAAAATAATTTATTATAAAATTATTTTATAGTCATAAATAAATTTTAGAAGTATATAAAAATTATTATATGGCTGAAAATGTAATAAATTATTTATTTATGGTCTAATTTACATCATATAAGTGAATATTTAACCTTTTTAATATTGAAATATGTGTTACCTCAGTTAAAATTTAAATATAATAACTAAGTATTAATTAAAAGGGAAATGTTTTAGATGATAGAAAAAAATGTCTAGAATTTATGGGTTGTGGATATTAAAAAATTATCTCATATAATATTATAATCCAAGTCATTTTCAAGGTTTTTATGGGTTTTTTTATTATAAAGTAATATTTTTGTATATGTTAAAGGTTCTCCTCGCCACAATTATAAATGGGAACATACTATCTCATTTCTTCACATCATATTGAGCCTTCAAGATTGACCATACCATTAAAATATTCATTATCAACTTCCCTAGTCACATTCTATACGTTCTTGTATTTTCAAAAGACAAACTCTTGTGACTTAAGAGGATATTTATATGGATCTCACAAAAGAAGAGGTAATATCCTTTACCGACTCTCTTAAGATCATTTCTTCTTCTACTTCTTCTTCCTTTGTTTTATCCAATATAAAGTGATAAATCCAGTATCATAAATATAATAATATTTTATTATTGTAATTGAATAAACAAATTTAACCTTCTATCTGTCCTATGAAAAATGAAATCATTACGCGTGCATACGTACGATTTATTGTCTCCACGTAGTGGAGTAATATTTTTTTCACAACCACCTTACATGTATTTGTATAATAATGGAAATAATAAATATATTTGACAATTAAAAAATTACATAGATTATAGGACGAAATATATACCATCCAATTCCATATTATTTCTCAATTATTGTAATGATATCGTCATTCGTGCGTACGTACGGCCTACCCTCTCCACAATGCGATGAGATTAATTCTGCATGATATCAATTAAATACTGATTATATAAATGTATATAATGAATAACTATTAAATATATTATGTTAATATCATTTTTTAATGATATAAAAATGAACTAAGATGGTGAACCTAGACATATTTAATAAAACATGCATATGAAAAAGAAGTAGTTAATACCCGAATAAAGAGTAATAATGAAATGTTATATAATTGATAGATTCTAATATGATCATATAAGAGATAATAAAAATGAATATGATACTATAATAAGTAGTTTAAATTATTTATAACATTATACAACATTTTAATAAACATACAAAGGAAAATAGACCTAAGGTACTCGATAATTTTACAATCTCATTACTATCCAAGATTATTTATATATATGTAGTTACTAAGGTATATTTATTATCCAAGTAAATTTTTATAAAAATGCTTTCATAAAATGATTGTTATTATCCAATTTATTTTAATGTCATTTTTACCCATTTTTTACTTTTACTACATGGTTTGAAAGGAATAATTCTTTATTTTTCCAAATGAGTTATTTTTGGAATTTTCTGACAAAAGGATGAGAATAATGTTTTTTATCTTATATGAAATGAACGTATTTATAAGATTTCATAATGAATTATTTCCATGAACCTTCCCCAATAATATTTCAAGGTTATTTTGAAGTAAATTATTTTCTTTTAAAAATATACGACATTTTAAGAAAATAAAACATTTTCAAAATATAAATGATATTTTCCTCAAGAATTCATTTCAAGTGATATCTCTATATTATTTACTATTTAAATACATTTATGTTACTTAGGTTTTAATGGGTATACTTTTCAAGTATAATATCATTTTTATTCGTATGTTTTGATTATTTTATGATGGAATGATGTTTTAGAAACCCATTTTGTCCATGGGTTATTCTATAATGAATGAATTATGTTTTTGTGGCACATGTATGAATAATTATATTGTGATATAGGTGGGGCCTATATCTCCTTCCAATTCATTGGTTAAATATGGATAACTCGATATGTATATATGTTATACACGAACCTGATTTCATGTTCACAAATCTATTCATCTACCTATTTTTCATGCCCATAAGTTCATGCAAGGGTCAGATTTCATGCCCTCAATTTAATGACTGGACCTATTACTATTTATACTTGTCCACAATGTTATACATTTATATGTATGCTGCAATATTTTTCTTATGTTAATGATATGATTTTAGAGATTTTTATCTTTATTTATTTATGATTCATGTCTTATGAACTGTCAATATTTATTCCATGACCCATGAATATGACCTTTTGATAAGGAGGATATGATCCTAAAATATTATGATCATGTTTTCATAACCTTATTTTTTTATTATACTTACCTATCATCCTTTTTTACCCTTACTAAAAATATAAGCTCAACATTTATTATGTCTCCATTTCTCTAGGTTAAAAAAATGATTTAGGTAGGAAACATAATGAGGAATATTTTATGGGAGATGTTGAAGACCATTAACCATATTAGAAGAATGTGTTTCACGTTTACAAATGCACTAAACTAATAAAATCATTGGGAATGTGTTTGTGTGATGTTTTAAGTATTCAATATATGTAATGTAATGTCCATGTACATCATTCTGTTGTTTTTACAATTTGTATCATATTGAATTTTAAGTCATCCTTTGGAAACCAGGATGAGAAAACATTATCAAGATCCTTAGAAATATGTTGAAGGATATGTCTAGGGATGTCCCTAAGGATAAGACAGAGTAAAAGGTTACAATACCTAAATTTTGGTAATGATCATGATTATACTAGGAAAAAAACCTATGACTTTAGAGATTAAAATCACTTACCCTTGATTATGTTGTTTTTCTAATATTATTTTTTCCTCTCAAACTTTTATTTTTTTTGTTTGAGATAATGAATGGAACCCAATGTAACCACATTAATGATAGATATAATGGGAAATGCAATGATTTTCCTTCCAGGAAACCGATTATTCTGGGATCTTGAATACTAAATCTTATTTCCATGAATCCAATCGGGATTCAATGTGAACAAATGGGGAAACAATGTTCTCTTGAATCCTTCTTATAGAAACATCATTTGTCTTTTAGTGGAACGATCGATCCACTAGTTACAAAGAAATGGATCTGTACTATTGAAAACATATTTTTCAATATATGATATTCAAAACATGAAAAAGATAATATTGGAACTTATTTCTTTGAATGTAAAGTAAATATGTGTGGGAACATTATCAAGAATATGAGGCAACAAGATAAAATTGACTCCATGGATTGGGATGAGTTCAAGAAGTTATTTTTTAGTATATACCTTTGTCATATTCTTCATAAAAAATGGAGACATAGGTACCAATCTATCCCATGCTTATGATAATAAAACAAGGATATATTTCAAAGGAAACTCTAAAAATATGGGGAAAATAATATTAGATTTTATTTATTCTAAAAGTGTGGAAGGACAGATGGAGGAAATTGTCTTTAGGGTATTGATAAATGTTTTATGTGTGGGAAATAATGATATCAGACTTTTTATTTCCAAAATAATTGGAATATATAGAAATATGAAAATAATGAACCTTTTATGCTATGAACCTACACGGGTTTCCCTCGAACCTGGCATCAGACCCGATCTGTCACATACCTAAAGGTAATTAAGGATCCCCACTGGCTGGCGAAAAGCACTCTGGCATAAAAAAACACTACATAGGAAATGATTTCACTGAAAATGAAAAAAACAAGATATATATATAACAAGAATAGATAATGGAATATGAACAAGATCTATATGTCACAACTTTAATAAAATAGCTAAAATAGACAACAACAAAAGTAGCTGAAAATTTGAAGACAAGTCCAAAAGCAGAGGATTATAAACTAAAAAGATACTCCAAACAATGGTAGGGATGGGTTCCCACCAAATCACAACCAGCTACCCAACCAGGTGACATGAACCTCACTTCCTCACTACAAAGCCATGCATTTCCATATACTGGAAGACAAACAATGGTTTATGCACCACTGGAGAGGTGAATAGGGTGTGAGCTAATAGGATTAGTAGGATCCCACCCAAGTGTTCTAAAACTAGTCTCTATATAAAAATACAATTAAGACCATTTTAAATTATGACATGGCACGATAAGTATTGAAAAACATTTTTATAAAACATGGTAAAAATTTCTCATTTTTATAGGTCTAAAAAAGTAGTTATATCAATTTCAAATAATATTTTCCATATTATTTTTCACAAGAATAAATATGAAAATCATGGATTACATAGAAAATCCATGAAATACAAAACAAAAGCATATGTATGACAACAACAATTAATAATTCACATCCTGGTCGAAGACTATTCATACCACAATAATGAAGTGCACAAATCCGGTCCTAGAACATATGCCCCAGAATTAGAGGAACACCCCATGAATAACCCCCCCCAATGTGAATATTGGTCCCCTAGAACAACGGGCATATGAAACTGAGTAAAGTACAAAGATAAACTCAATGATAATCATAAAATAATGGATGATGACCCCTAGAAAAACCATCCACCTATGTACCCAGGGTAACCAATGTAATCTTTTTCACAATTCATTTCAATGCTTTGAAATCTATTTCAAAATCATTTCACAAATTCCATTTCAATACTTTGAAAACCATTTCAAAATCATCTCAAAAATTATATTTATTTACATTGAAAATACCCATTTTCTATCCATTTATCAATAACTAGGGTAAGACATTCTCATTAAAAACCGTTTTTAAAACACACAGAAAAAATCATTCCCATTTCAATAAGAATCAGTTTGTAATGAAAAACAACAGGATCCATTATCATTGGCTAGAGACGTAACTGCCAATCGAAAACTCCAGTCAAACACGCCTACAATGAAAATCTAAATTCAATGAAACCCAAAAACATCATCAAAGGCCCTATAATAAAATACACATAAATATTGATTCAATTTAGAAGTCAAGGGGTTAGTATAAGAGAGGAAACATACATTCCTCAAAGACAAACTCCCTCCACACTACAACCAATGGAAGAGAAGGCCTCCAAAACAAGATCAAACATTAGATATAGAAAGAAACCAAGAATAATCAAAAACTGAATACCAATGGATCCAAAGACCCCACCAAATCATGATATCATCTTCAAAGGAAATAAATTAAAGAAAATGTTACACACTCGGAGAGATGCACAAAAAATATAATATCGAGTGTCGAACGAATCAATCTAGGTGGATTGGAGTCTCTCAAAATTGAATTTAATGATTTCTAGTTCAAAATCCAATAGGTTTATAGAAATATTCATGATGAAACAGTGGTTTGAAATTTTTAAAAACTGGATGCGGGCCATTTCACAATTTGTAATACAATTACATGCCGAGAAATCCACATTGTACAAGTATGCCAAAAAATATGTCCCCTAAGATTAAAAATCCATTATTTAAAGAATTAATGACATGAAACAATATTTCATGAAGTATATCTTTCATAGTGTGAATCCAAATTCATAACTTTTTCCTGGGAACAATAACATGGCATGTAACCCAATTTCACGACATTAAATATTTTTTCACCCTGTAAAAACGAATGATTATTAGTGAAAGTCCAACATCTCTATGAATTCACCATTATAGGTATCCTCCTAATATATAAGGACGGAAAAACCATGATGTGGTTAAAGGAATCGGTAATAGAATAGTAATGGGATTTTACAAATTCCCCAGTGTATAGAATTTTCATCCTTGAGAATTCTTGTGGAAGATGTAATCCCTAGAAAGAGATGAGGCCACTGCTCCATCTTCAACAATTCACATTACCATGTCTCATGAGAATATGATCGTTGTTTTTAGAGAACTCTAACCAATGAAATCAAATTACAATACTCAGATTTCATTTTAGAGTTAATGATCTAAACTAGTTTCTCCAAAATAGAAACACCAGGCTTTAACTAAATATAATCCCTTCTCAAAACATGAGCAGGATCAGGGTGATATTTTCTGAGTTGAGAAATATGTAAAACATCATGAATACCTTAAAATATACTTAACAATGATAAATGATAAGTAACTTGTCTGAGTCACTCAGTGACCTCAAATATTCCAACATATAACGAATCCAATTTTCTCTATTTTCCAAGTCGATGCTGACCCAAATAAAGAGAATATTTCAATAAAAACTAGTAACCTATGGAAAACTCCAAAGGTCATCTTCGCTTACCCAAAAACAATTTATTTTGACTCTAGGATATAACTAGATGATGATGTACATCCCAAATAGTAATGGACATTTCCTGAAACAATGTTGGTCCTACTAAAGATAATTTTTCCACATCATCCCAACAAAGTGGTGATCTACATGTGAAACCATAAAAACCCTTGAAGGGATCTATTCTTATCAATGAATGAAAATTTATTTTGTGAAAAACTAAACTAGTCCAAGATGGATATCGAAAGATTCTCTGAAATTCAACACACTTGTGAGGAGTATATCCTCTTGAATCTAAATCACATGCTCCCACTAAACATTTTTCAATGGATAGTATGTTGTAATTAACCCTAATTGAGTTCTCATATCCTCTTGGATACTTCTACGGAATCTTGAGTTAAACCTTGGATCCCTATGCAAAACAATGAAGAAGGAATCCCAAGTATCCTCACAATATCATTCACATATAGCATACCAAAATATTCATCTTTAGTGGTGTCTTTGATCAGAGTGAAATGTGCAGTATTTGTTAACTGATTAGTAACCACCCAGATAGAATTATCCCCTCATGGAGTCCATGGAAACCCAAAAATAAAATCCATGGATAACTCATTCTATTTCTATATCAGCATAGTAAGAGGCTAAAGAAACCCTGAAGGTTTCAAGTGATCTTCCTTTATCAATTGGTAGGTCTAACAGTGTGACACAAACTACATGATGTGATGCTTCATACCCAGACACTAGAATCTCTGCATCATGTAGTATTACATCTTCATAGTTCCCTAATGAATAGACTATAGTGACATATGGAAGTTGAACAGTAATAATATCCACATAGATGTTTGGATGAGAATCTATTTCCTCAAGTAAATCATACCATTGGAAAAGGGAGACCAACCCAAAAAAGTCTCCCCACTAAAAAGGATTTATTGAGTCTTCTAAAACTAATCATTCTGCTACTAAATCAACATAATTGACTCCATGAGAGTTTATGATAACTAAAAACTGATTATAACCATACCCGAAGAATCCTATTGAGAATTCAAATTCAACTAAGAAAAAATCCCCATAAGTTTCCACTATTCCTTCAATTCCAGAACAACACATGATGGTACATTCCTACTAAGAGCTTCTACAACAATGTATCCCTTCTCTATGGTATAAGTGATTTCAAAGTCAAAAGTCTAAAGGTATTCTACCCATAGTCTCTTTGTAAAATTCAAGTACTTTTGAGAAAATATATAACTTAGGATCTTATGATCAAAAAATACTATTAACCTTTCCCCAAAAAGATAGTTACACCAAAATTTAGGAAAAATCATGACTACCTCAAGCTCTAAATCTGGAGTGGGGTAATTCTTCTCATGTAATAGGAGCTAACGAGAGTTTTAAGCTACCGCATGATCATCTTGCATAAGAATTCATCTTAAACCAGCACCCAAATCATCTCAAAACACCACGTACCCTTACCGGGCTTAAGTAAGATCAGGATAGATGCTGATGTCAGTTGTCATTTCAGTTCATTGAACAATATATGAATCATCCCATCCTAGTTGAATTTTGCTAATTTCTTGGTAAGAGCATTCAATGGTTCAACCATATTTTATTTTTCATTGATAAACTGTCAGTCGTATATAGTATGACCAATGAATATTTGTATATCGAAGACATTCCAAAGTTACTTCAACGAAAAAACAACCTTTACCTTCTCTGGATCAACTGACCAGACATGCTCAAAAATTCTATGCCTCAAAAAAATCACTTATTGAATCCAAAAACTACATTTCAAAAGCATTCTAAACAAATGTTGACTTCTAAAAATTTTAAAACTAAACATAGATGGTTCTCATGATCAAACTCAGAATCTGAATAAACAATAATATCATTCACAAACGGTACCACATAATTGTCCTAATATTGATGGAATATATGATTCATCAAATCCATAAAAACTATAGGAGTATTAGTCAGACTGAAAGGTAATAAAAGATATATGTAGTGACCATACAAGCTCCTAAAATCCATTTTCAGTTTATTAGACTACCAAACTCTAAGGTGATGATAAACTGACTGATGATCGATCATTGAGAACCACTTTTCCCCTTTAACTGATGAAACAGGTCATCCATACAAGTAAAAGGATATTTTTTATTAAATATGACATGGTTTAACCTCCAATAGTTTATACATAAAATAATTGAACAATATACTTTCTTGAAAAAGATCATAGGGGTTTCCCAAGGCAAAACCCTATGGAAAACAAATCCTTTTTCCAATAGGTTATACAACTAAATCTAGAGCTCGTTCAGATCTGATCCTACCATATGATATGAAGTTATCGATATTGGCTACGCACCTAGCACCAGATCATTATAAAACTCTACATCTCTAGCTGTAGGAATACTGGATAAATGTTTTATGAATATTTCAGGAATGCATCGAAAAACAAAAATATCACCAATATAAGAAATGTCATTAGGATAAAATGCAATAATAACAACAACAAAACTTCTGATCTTTGGTATAGAATGTCATGAAAGGCCCTACCTCGGGTCTCACTCAACCTAAAACACATGAGATCTCCCATCGGAATCAAAAAGAACATTATGATGATAAAAATCAACCCTACCTCGATGAGAGGAAAGACAATCTATACTGATGATTGTGTCAAACAGATCTAGATAGAGAATGAGAAAATACTAGACCAAATATGTATCAGCTATCGCTAGTGAAAGTGAAGGAAACCTAAAACCCTTCTCTTTTCTCATACAAATAGGTGTTGATAAATCCATTTTAAAGGATATAAGTTCTGCATTATTTTTAAGAACATTAACAAAAAATGCAGATATAAATGATTTGGAATAAATAGAATCAAATAATGAAATTTCTACTGAAGATGCAATAATAATAGTACCTCTCACTATTTCAAGAAAGACATTAACTTTCACATGACTCTCATCTTTAGTGCAAGCAATTTTCACTCATAAGTCCCATGGAAAGATCCCAATAGACTTTAAAGCATCTAAATCGAACACAGTAGCATTTAGGGATGACAAACTCTAGCTATGACCAGTTGTAGTCTTAGCCTGAGAGAAGCATTGTACGTGACCAATGCATCCACATCTATTGCACATCATCATTTTCATGTTAAAATAATGTCTGGTGATTCATACCTTTACAAAATGATATCATGTTAAAGGCACATAAACCACTTTAATATATGTTGTATAGGAGTCTCACTATTGAGAACTAGCTCCACTACTACTGTAATGATCATGCCACTTCCTCTTATTCCCATTTGCACCACTAAAACTTCCACCCTATAGAAGAGAAGTGGTGGAAAATCCAACCGTCCCTTCCATATTCATTTATTTCATTATAGCTCTATCTAATTCTTCAATATAGGTAGAACTATTCCACATACACACCTGCGAGATGATAACTATTCACAAACCCTACAGGTAGTAATGAGGCTTCATTTGGTCATTCATCACGATGTCCTGAAAAAATATGCAATCTTGCAAAATTTATTGATGTATGATGACACCAAGAGATCTCCTTTATGAAAATATAGGATCTCCATAGACTTCCCCAGCATCAGCGCCTCTTGAAAAAACTATTGAAATAATAGGGTTTCAAAACCCATACAATCCAATTCGATGTGTCTATCTTCTTAGAACACAAAATCCCACCATCTCTTGTTAGACCCCTAACGTTTGAACGCCTTCCACTTTACCTTGATATTCTCAGGTGTCTCTAGAAATTATAATATTTGATCGAACCTATCCATCCAATTCTCTACCTTTTTAGATTCATTCATCCCTTTAAGGGGTAGTACTTTCTCATGTTGGAACTCCTGTGATCGATCTATCTCTCTTATATAGCTTCAAGTTGTACCTCAAAAAAAACTTTTTAAACTCATGGAACATCTTGATTAATATCATATACAACCTAAATGGTCATCTTGATAATATTCTGACATATAGGTGTGTTCCCTTGAGGATCATCAACTTTACCTTCCCGTGGAAGTTATGGAATATATCTCGGAGGAATACTATTGCACACTGAAACATAAGAACGATCAAAAAATAGAATAAATAAAAGATCAAACTAGAAAACCCATAAGAAAAAACTAATATTTTTATAAAATCCCCAACACTAGAGACACACATCCCAAAATTTCATGGATACTTGAGTCTCATTAGGATAAGAGATGGCTAGAAACTTAAAACAACATACCTCACAAGTATAAACAATCCTATCTTCAGTCTCATATATGTCCCAAAACATGGACCCTTAAGGATATACCTAATTTAATACAAACTTGAAATGAACCAACTTAACATACCCTCAAACCTAGCATCCGACCAATCTGTCACATACTTGAAGGGCAATCCCGATCCCCATGGGCTGGAAAAAAGCACCTGAGCATTTAAAAAACACAACAGAGGGAATGATTTCACCCAAATCGAACAATAACATTGTATATATATATATATATAGCATGAAGTAATAGTGGATTATGAAAAAGATATATGTTCCATATTTTTTTGAAAATAAAAAAAACAATTGGAAAAGTATATAAAAAATCGACGACATGTCCAAAAGTAGAGGACTACAAACTAAATAGCTTCTCTAAATGATGGTAGGGATGTACTGCCACCATGTCACCATTAGCTACCCAACTAGTTAACATGAACCATGCCTCCTAACTCTTATTCCTTTCATTTCCCTGTACTAGATGATATAATAAGGTACACATGCCAATAAAGAATTGTGTAGGGTGTGAGCTAACAGGCTTAGTAGGATCCCAACCAGGTCTTCCGTAACTAGTTTCTATATAAGAATCCTTGTATGATCATTTAAAATAAAAACATGGCATGATATATAATTATAAAGTATTATATAAAACATGGTAAACATTTCCCTTTTTCACATATTTAAAACCAAAGCAAGTATATTAATTTCAAATCACATTTTCGATATCATTTTTCATAAGAATAATCATGCATATCAAGGCTATCTCATAAAACCAAGATATACAAAATATAAGTATAGGTATCACATCACAAAGGATACAATAGGTCCAGACCGCAGAGTACTTGTACTACAATAATCAAGTGTACAAATCTGATCCTAAAACACATTCCTAGGATATAATGGAATACCCCATGAGTAAACCCCCCCAACATGTCAATATTGGTCCCCTAGAACAATGAGCATAGAAAATAGAGGAAATCCCCAAGACAACCCCCCATGATAATCCCAAAAAAGTGGATGATGGTCCAAAGCTAAACATTCCACCTAATTACCCAAGGTAATCCATGTGCTCTTTTCAGAATTCATTTCAATGATTTGAAAATACCCCTTTTCCCTCCATTTATTAACATCCTAGGAACACCCATTTTTTCATTATAGTTTTTTTTAAACAAACACAAAAAAATCATTCCAATTTCAATATGAATCAGTTTGTGAAGAAAAAAACAAGATACATTATCATAGGCTAGAGATGGAACCACCTACCTCAAAACTCAGGTCGCACAAGCCCGTAATGAAAATATAAAATAAATGAAACCCAAACACGTTAATTAAGTCCCAAGAGTCAAATATACACGAAGATTGATTCAATTTAGATTATAATGGGTTGGCGAAAGAAAGGAAACCTATATACCTTAAAGACGAATACCTGCTGCACTATGACCAATAGAGGATAAGGCTTTCAGAATGATATTAGACAATAGATATATAAAACCATGAAAAATCACTATCCTTAGACAAAAAAATCAAGAGATGCCACCCAACCGTGATTTTGTGATCAAAGGAAATGAAAAAACAGAAATGTTACTCACCTGGAGAGACACATCGCAACCGCAATTGATAACGAGTATCCAACGGATTGATCTAGGTGGTGAATAGTCTCCCAAAATCACTTGGGATGAGTTCCAATTGAAGAGACAAGAGGTTTGGAGAAGAATTCATGAAAAACATTGACTTATCTATTTTTAAAACTGGATGCAGGTTGTTTCATGATGTGTAATATATTTACACTCCATGAAGTTCACAGTGTACAAGAATACTGAAATATTTGTCATATGAGATTAAAAATCCATTATTTAAAGAAGTTAGGATATGAAACCATCTTTCATGTATTGTCACTATCACAAATTGAATCCCTTTTCATGGATTGTACCAAGAAATAACAACATAGCATGTAACCTAGTAACACAACATGAAATCATTCTGCATCCTACTAAATTGAACGATTGTTAGTGAAAGTACATAAAATCTATGACTTCACCGTTATAGTTATCCTCCCAATGTCAAAGGAGGGGAACCACAACAATGTTATGGGAATGCCTGATTCAATGGTAATAGGATGATACATTCCTCAATTCAATGATTCAAGTGAAAGTAATATTGGAATTATACTATCTAATTCTGGAATTCAAAGGTTAATGATGATGATAGACATTAACAATCTCTTAAGGAAAAAGATGAAGGGAATTAACATTTGATCACTATTGGTGATATAGTGTATGAAAATAATGTTGTGGAATGATTAATTTTTTATTCAGGAAAAATTTTGTGGAAGTACGTTTATGGTATTATGAAATAATGAAATATCTATGTATTGGTATGCTCTAGTTTTTTCATAAGGATTTAAGAGAATATACTGAATGGTACAAGTAAACATGAGTCGTTATTGAGGTAATAAGTTGATGTTTTTGGAAAATACATGATTATGGGAAGGATAACACTTAATACAATCATTATAATTAGATAATGGTATTTGGATTAAGATACATTGGATATGAATACATAAATTAGACAGTAATTATTTCTTTATAACTTCTTAAGGATTGTTAAAAAGTGTATTATACTATAATGAATAAAGTTTACAAATTTTAGGATTAATAATGAGAAAACATGCATGTTTTCCTTAAGGATATATAGTAAAGAGAATACTTGATATTGGAATTCACTTGTTTGGAATGTGACCAATAAGAGATCCCTTATGATATATATGGGATCAATCTGAAGTCGAATTAGTTTAGCTCTTTATAATGTTTTGGATTTTTAGTTTTCAAAAGGATTTTAAGGTTATCAATTTATTTAATGTTTATGTTAAACATGAAATGATGTTTTTTAGAATAAATTATTATCTCAGTATACGTGGACTTATGCATATTTGATAACTTATGCTAACCTTTTTGTTGTGATAATGATAGATGAAATGACATATCATTCTATTGATCTCCTAATTATTAAAGAATAAAAAATTCAACGTCATTTATTTGAATAATAGATAAATTAGAAAGTGTTCAAGGCATAACAAACGGTGAGTTTGAGCTAAAATCAAGTTAGTATATATTCTCATGTAAATAATTCCACATTTGGAAATCTGGTTGTTAGGTAAAAGGGTATCCTATTTTCATCAATTTTATGATATCAAGGACCTATTTCATTCTTCTCTAGTTTATGGTTTTGTGATGTTTAAATTTAACTATATCACCCACTTTCTTGTGATCAGTGGTCTTTATCAATCTCTATGATTATTTATGCTTTTCCCCCATTCCCAAATCATCACCTATGTTCTCATACGTAGAGACCTAGTGATTATTTAATTTGGAAAACTCTTATTTTCTAACTATTACATTTTAGAAAGATTTCTCAGATTTCATTTTTATGATTTGGGTATTATAAAATAAATATTCAATAATTAAAAATGGTATAACCTATAATAATTTTGACAGAGAAATTTATTTTATGGGGGGTAGAATATAACACCCCGAGATTTTTACGAGATAGATTCCTTTTAATTTCATTGATGTCTTGTGTTTTACGCTACACCATGATTATATTTCACTATATACAACACCTTCTTATCCTGCGATATATGCAACACTATTCTGGGCTTCTGTTACACACAATTTCATGTTATTTATATAGTTCATTTCACACAAGACTATGTTTAAGCTAATAACTAAATTTTATCATTCAACTTTATAACCTAGCCATTATAATGGTGAGTATAAAAAACATAAATATGAAAATATTATTTACATATGTCAATATAAATAATTATTTGGTGATAAATTAATTATAAATGAATATAAAAACCACTTAAAATAAATGGAAATGTTTATCTGAAAAAATATTTGAATACAAATAAGTGAGTTCATAAAATAATAAATTCACCCTTGGTGGATTTTATTAATGAAATATATATGTAAATATCCAATATAATGTTTAAAATTAATTTTATATTTTTTATAAACATTATATAAGAATAAATTAAATTATTTAGATAAATGAAGTATTTGTTAAAAAATAATCTTTTACCACCTTTAAATGATGTAATGATTTTAAATCACATTTTCACACATTTTTTTAATTATATTTTACAAGATAAGAATCTTCTTCAGAACCATGATATAAATTTTTACTTTTGATGAATTTTTTATATTTTTCTAATAAGTTTACTATTTTGATGAATTGTAAAATTATAATTAATTTTAGTTGAAAACAATTTATTTCACGAAAATAAATTAATTTGTAAAATTATATAATTTAATGATTTTAAAGTATTAATAGAATATATTTTTATCATTTAATATAATTTTGGTCATTGGCTTTAATTTTACCATGAATTTATATGTAAAAACATTTCAATCTTGTACAATGTTTTAGCATTAAAAACATATTTTTCAATCTAAAAAAAATGATTACTTTTAATTAATTACTATAGCTTCTATGTTTTGAATTTTTAAATACTGATTCCATATTTTTAAATAGTGGGTCCATCTTATGTAAATATATTTTTTTGGGAATTACAAATACTAACATCAGAAATTTTTATTAATATGGTAAAAAGGTAAATTGTGTAATTAAAAGAAAATATAATGTTATAAAATTAACCTAACACTTTTCCTAATATTATTGGATTAGTTAGTTTCTACCTAAATCATCCTTGGGACGAAATTGTACCTTCTCGAATCTACTTGGAAAAAAATTTCCATTTAATATATTTTATTCAAAGAAATGTTAAATATATCTTTGCATGTTTCAATAACATTATATTTTTTAAAATAACATTATACAAAAGCTAAAATTGACAATACGTTCTAATTTGAAATCTAAGATATTTTTCTTTATCATGTTAATTTTTTTGTAATTGGTGTGAAATAAATAATCACATTAATGGATTATACATTGATGATGAATCAATTATTAAATTTATGAAAAATCCACAAAATAAATTTTATTAAAATGATAATAACCATTAAAATACCAAAACCCTTGACCCACAAAATATTTATATTAAATAATTCTAAAAAATGATGTAATAATTATTTTACTAATGGAAATATTGAATTAATGCTATTACAAATAATAAAATAAAAATAATTTGAGATGATTCATATAACAAAAATATTTTCTAGATGACACTAATCCCTTAGGGATATAATAAAATAATTAATTTATGGATAAAATCTTATATGGGAATTTTTGAAAATCCACAAATATTATACGGTCAAAATTGACCTTTTTTATATTTTTAAAAAATAGTGTATTATTGAGTTATTTAATAATCATAAAACAATTTTAAAAATATAGAATAATTATGATACAATGTATAATGTTATAATTATTTTCTTTCTTGTCTAATTTAAATCAAATAATTAAATATTTCATCCTCTTGATGTTGAAATAATTGTTACCATACTTAAAAATAAAATAGAATAACTATGTATTATTTAAAAGGATAGGGTTTATATTTAATGAAAAACTTTAGAAATTTTTTTTTTGATGATATTACAACTGTATACCTTCTCATATTTCAGAATAAGTCATTTTGGAGGTTTTTGGATGGGTTTTAATTTTATTATGAATTATTTTTTTTGAAGATTCCAATGGTGCCCCTCTGCTCAATTATAAAAGGAAACCTACTCCTTCATTTATTCACTTCTCATTGGGCCGTCAAACCCATCCATACCCTACCCATTTCCCTTATAAACTTCCCTATTCATATTATAGAGGTTCTGATCTTCTCAAAAGTCCAAATCTAGTTCCATAAGAAGAGATCTGTAGGGAACTCTCTAAAGAAGATGCAATCTCCTCTGTCGACTTTCTCAAGATCATTCTTCTTTTACTTCCTATTCCTTTTATTGTTTCCATTATAATGTAATAACTCTATTATCACCTATATAATGAGATATTATTATAATTACGGACAACCATATTCCAATATCTATCAATCCAACAAAAAATGAAATCACTTCACGTGTGTACATACAGCTTATCATCTCAATGTCGTGGTGTAATGTGTTTTCCACAACCACCATAGAGGTACGGGTATAATGATAGAAATAATAAATATATATGATTTATATAACTATTTATGGATTATTTAACAAAATATATATCATCCAATTTCATACCATTTTACAATTATGGGAATGATATTATTATTTGTGTGTTTGTACGGCCTATCATCTCTACAATGCGACATGATCAATTTTACGTGACATCTATTAAATAATGATTACATGAATGTATAGAATGAATAAATGTGAAATATATTATATAAATATAATTTTTTAATGATATAAATATGATCTATTAAGGATAACCATGACATATTTAACAAAACATGCAGAAGAAAATTAAGCAGTTAATATCCAAATAATGAGTAATAATGAAATGATATTAACAAACAGATGATAATTTGATCATATATGATATCATAAACAATACTATGATTCTGTAATAATTATATGACATTATATAAAACACATACATGTTTTTTGGATACATACAGAGGATATCAGACCTAAGGTAAGGCATAATTTCAAAACATCATTACTATCCAAGATTATTTATACATATGTATTTAGTGGGGTATATTTATCATACATGTCCATGTTTTCCAAAAAATTCATAAAATTTTTATTATTATACTATGGATGTTCAAATATATTTATACACATTTTTTAATTTTACTACATGGTTCTAAAGGAATTATTTTTTTGATTTTCCAATCGAGGTATTTTTTGTATTTTTTAGAAAAACTATGAAGAAAATGTTTTTTTATCTTATACGACATGAATGTATTTTTATTATTTCATAATGATTTTTCTTCATGAATCGTACCCAAAAATATTTCAAGGTCATTTTCAAGGAAATTTTTTTCTTTTAAGATTGTGTGGAATTTTAAGAATATAAAATTTTTTCAAAACCAAATTGATATTTTCCTCAAGAATTATTTTCAAGGGATATCTCAATATTACTTACCATTTACATCATTTAATGTTACTTATGTTTTAATGGTTATATTTTTTAGTTATAATATCCCTATTATTCCTATGCTTTTATTATGTATTGATGGAATGATGTTTATGAAACCCATTTTATTCTTTGGGTTTCTCTATGATGAAAGAATAATGTTTTGTGGAATACAAAATAATGATTTCATTATGTGATGGGTGGGACCTATATCTCCATCAAATGCATTGGGTAAATCTGTATCACTCATGAGATATACATGTTATCTGTGAACCTGATTTCATATTCACAATTATATGCATGAACCTTGTTTTCATGAATATATGTTTTTGCAAGGGCCTGATTTCATGTCCTTAATTTAATGTGTGAACCAATTACTATTTTTATATTTCTACAATGTTATAAATTTATATGTTTCCCCCAATTTCATTATTATTTTAATGAAATGATTCTAAAGATTATATTATTTATTTTATTATGATTTATGTCTTATTAATTGAAAATCTATTTTGCATGACTCGTGTATATGATCTTTTAATATGTAGGGTATAATATCTAAAAGTTTTGCTCATGTTTTCATACCATTATTTTTTTATTACGCTTAGATATCTTCTATGTTTACACTTAATTTTTAATTTATCACACCCTTTATAATGTTTTATTTTCTCAAAGTTATAAATAATGGTTTTAGGTTGAAAAACAAAAGGGGAAGATCTTATGGATGATGTTGAAGATAATTCACCAATTTAGAAGAATGTGTTCCAAGTATTCAAAGTCACTAAACTAATAAAAACTTTGAGAATTTTTGTGTGTGATGTCTTAAGTATTTCAAAATTTTAATTTAATGTCCATTAATATAAAACATGGGTTGAAAAAATATATATGACGTCTATAGGTATGATTGTTTTTTCATGGAGATTTGTTATAATAAGAAGAAAATAGAGGGAGATGGGATAACAAGTTTATTTAGAAATTATGCACCCCTTTTGAACCCACAACTATGTAAGAAATATCAAGACCTTGGTCCCTAACATATCATTTGATCCATTAGAGGACTCATCTTTAATAAAGCAATATGTGATTTAGAATCATTAGTTAATATTATTATTTATTCAGTATTTTATTCCCTATATATAGGATAACTCATGCCAACTGGGTTGATTGTGTTTCTTTATACCCAAACCACTTCCTACTTGGTTAGAGTTTTCGAAGATGTCATGGTAAGAGTGAAAGTACAATTATCCCCATATGATATTTTAAATATTAAACACATCGGAAGAAATTTAAAATCTTATTCTCCCACAATCACTGTTCACCTATTTTTTAATACCATTATAACCATAATATTTTTTCATTAAGAAACACTTTCAATTAATTTTAGATAAGAGGCAATGAAATTTATCATTTTAGATTCAACTACAAGTCCCCATGGTGAGAAATATATTTTTACATTGAACCATAATTAAATTAATCGTATTTTATTTAATATATTGAAATGTTTGGTGAAATAATTTAACTAGGTGAATCCCTAGAATTAATCGATTTATCTAATGATTCTTTTTAAAAAATGAACATAATTTTTATATATTTCTATAAAATGTACAATTTTGTGAAATATATGAAATGTGTATTGATTCTTTAATATAATCATACACTCATATTTTTTCTTAACATTTATAGGTTTCAAACCTAGATAATACTGTGTTCAATCCATTAGTAGATCACCCATCTTAATTGAAATTGAAATTTCAATCTTCTCATAAAAAATATTATTTTACTAAGGAAAATGAAATAATACATATCATAATTGCAAATAACATGGATCGTAATCATGGGAATAAATTTCTATAAATTATAAAAAATATTCATGGGTTGTAAAATATTCATTAGGATTCATCCCATGGATTATCTGTATAACCTATGTGAACTCAATTTTGTTATAACATGAGTATAAATCTATGATATAGCCCCAAATAATTCTCAACCCATCCCTTATAGTTGTTTTAAAAAATAATTTCATATATTTTTAAGAGGTGTAATCATTTAAACTATATTGGAATCCTAATGGGTGAGCCCTATTCAAATTGTAACAAAAAAGAGTTGATTCTCTATATTAAAAAAAGATAATAATAAATGATTCCATACAATATTTAAAATAGTTTGATGGTCTTCATTTATTATAGGATATTATATAATATGACCATAAAAAACCATTTACATAACCATCTTTTAGACATAATCTATGAGGGACTATATAGTAATGGTTATTGATATTTTTTTGATGGATTCTCTTGGTATTTATAGGTTCTAATATCCCTAATAGACTATGATAAGATAACATTCAATTTCCACTATGGTATGTTTGTAACTGAAGGATTGCTTTTGGGTGAGAAAATACCCCCAAATAATTTTCAATGATATATGGTAGTTATATTTTAAGAACCGTTTGATATCATTTTGGTGGTATTTATTAAATATTTCTATAATTATGGTACACTATTTTAATTCTATCTTAAAAATAAGTAAAAAGGTTTGAAGAAAATTTTCAAGAAAAAAAATGGTTTAAAATTGGGAAAAAAATTCATTTAATGATGTAAAAAGGATATTTTTTATAGAACATGATTTTTCTGGATTGAAATTATTTAGGAAATTATAATATTTATATCATTTATATAATATATTATCCAAGTACTTTAAACAATATTAGTGAATTTTTAGGCCACATTTTGGTTATAAAAGGCTAATTAAGGAATTAGAAAGTTTTATTTCTTATTAACTATCATACTCAAGAGGGAATATAATTTTTTAATATTAAAATTATTTAGGATAACCTTTTAAATACTTAAATAATTATTGATAATATCAAATATAATCTCTCTACTAGCTTAAGAAATTCCCTTTAGAATGATGTGTGCTACCACAGATAATGATGTAGGAGGTGTACTATATCAAAAAAATTGGGCCCTCGCATGTGATTTCTAACAATTAGAAATCTTTTTTTTCATACCAAATAAATTAAATGACATTAGAGAAGGATTTAAAGCTATTTTTATTACTTTAGGAAAATTTTCTTTCTATTTTTTATTGATAAAAGCCCCATTTATTATGATCTTTCAACTCTTAGGTATTTTTTATCAATGATGATGAAAATCTAAGATTAGTGAGTTGTATTTTTTTATTATACTAATTTGAATTTGATATCAATGATAAGAAGGGATATGAATTTTTTTTCAGATCACTTTAGTAGGTTACCCCAAACTATTGAGCTAGAAACACCAACTATGATTTCCACATATGATTCCTCATGAGATAAATAGTTGTATGAAGTTACATAAGTTCCCATATATGCTGAAATTATAAATTAATTGGTAAAATCCAAGGTTGCCTTATTATTTTGTAAGATTCAAACTAGTAATCTATAATATGAGTCAATGTATTATATAAAACAATATCCTTATTTATATAAGACATGTAGTGAAAAAGATATTTTGAGATGTATCCCTAAATAATCAATTGACTTTTTGTTATCATATCATAATACAATATCATGTGGAGGCCATTTTAGAGCTAAAATAATAGTTATAAATGTTTTAGAGGATGGGAAATTTTATGGAAAATATTTTAAGAGGTAGATGTTTTTCGAAAAACTTGTCAAATAAACAAATTTATATTGGATTTTACAGAAGGGAAAGAATTCCAAAATGACCATAAATTTTTGTAAAATATTTGATGTAATGGGATTAGACTTCTTTGGTCCAATTCTTATATCCTTTTTATTTTTTTATATCCTTTTAAAAATGTTTTTTTCCCTCCAAATGGATCGAATAAATTGAAACATGAACATTTGATTCAAATCTTGGGATTGAAATTAAAAAACAAATACTTTTTTATTGGACTGGATTACCTTGATCCATAATCAGTTATCGAGGTATTTTTTTAAAAAGAGAATGAAATCCCTCATGAGGAAATATAGATAGCACCAAAATTCATGTACTTCCTACCAAATAAAAAATTGGAAGGCTAAGTTATCCAAGAGGGAAACCAAAAGGATCATAAAAATAATAGTGTAGCCTACTTGAAAAAATAACACTAATAAGATATATTATCCATTATTGGTGTACAAGAAAACATTCAAAACTCTTTAGGTATATCCCCTTATATAATTTTCTATTGAATGAATCTTCACTTTATTATGGAGATATAGCACAAAGACTACTTGTATGTTAAGAAGTTGGACATGAAATTTAAAAATTTTAAGAACGAAGTAAGTTCCAAATGAGGGAACGTGAAGAGATAAGAAGGGAAAAATACTAATACTCCTTAACCTATAAACATAAATTCTGCACGCTAAAATTTAAATATTTTATTACCATTAAATAAGTTAATGTGTTCAATAGCTTTCTCCGCACAAAGCACTAAAATAAAAATAAACAATGTCAGGTTTAGACTATTAAAACCTATCCATTGAATTTGTATTAATTAATAGGTGTAACAACATATGAAATATTTATAGAATAAAAATAAAGGATATATTTAATATAAATTAAATCCAATTGTTATATCTAAAATAACCTATATGGGTATTTTATCATTTGAAATTAATTTTTAATAATATTACCTTTTTGAGATATGAATTTTATTTCAAGAAATTTTCAATTAATTATTATAAAATTTATTTGATATGAATAATTGGTTAATTATAATTACTAAATAATATGAAATATGAATGATAATAGTGAATATTCTAATAATATTTTTCCTATAAACATATTTTCACTATATATATCTTTTTTAAATAAAATATAAATTAAAAAATTCGGAAATGTAATTTTAAAAATTTTAAGTAATTTCTATTTTAAGTATAAAAATAAAATATTAAGGTTATTTTATATAATTTTTCTATAGATATTGATCAGAAGGTGAATAATGAAAAATATTTTTATTAAAAATAACATTGATTTTATGACATTGTTAATGTAAAATTTTGAATTTTAAACTAATCAAATATTTTTATAATACCGAATATGTATTTCATAAGTGTCTTTATAAATTTAAAAATTATTTCTTTATTTAAAAACTTATATTTGATATTTTGGAACATAATTAATATTTTCTCTAAAATAGTTTTTGATACACTATATATTTATATTTTAAAATATATTTTTTTAATTCTATAAAAAGAATAAAATTAAATGGTTTTTA
Source organism: Viscum album (assembly GCA_963277665.1). Lineage (NCBI taxonomy): Eukaryota > Viridiplantae > Streptophyta > Magnoliopsida > Santalales > Viscaceae > Viscum > Viscum album. The sequence continues at coordinate 28,883,614 of OY728164.1, read as the reverse complement.
AATTTTAAATTAGTGTGTCAATGTTTTCTAAAATGTCTAACATTATTTTTTTCCATCAATATTAAGTTACCATTGGTAAAAACTTATTATTGTGGTAGAAGTTAGTAAATTTAATAAATATTAATGTAAAATACCGGAAACAAGATAGAAAAATGTATATAATTCAGTGTATGAAGATTGTATCAACCTTATATCTTAGAAACTTAACAGTTTCTAAATTCTGGATCAAGTTTACGTGTTTAAATTTATCTTCTTTATATTAAGTTTAAGTATTTATGAAAATTTAATTATCACCACTTATAAACGAGGCCTCTCACAACCACTTAAAAAAACTCCTTGGAATTAACATTCCTCTAAAAAATATACCAATTTTTATCCCATATAATAAAATTTCACTATTTGAAACTTATGTTCATATGATATCACCCTATTCCATCTATTTCCAAGTGATCTTCCAATGAAACATCAATTTCCTCAATGTGAGTAATCATTTTAATTTATATTATTCATTTTCTATCATTCATTTACAATTATAGTTTTAAAATTCTTATGTAATTAAATAATAATTGCTTATATACATAATTTTATTGTTCTATGGTAATAATAATTAACCACCTTTTCAATTTTCAATTATGAAGAATGAAATCTGCATTCATTCATGGAGAAAACTACTGACTCCGTGTCATAACTTTTTTTCCATAACCACCTTACAAGGATGGTATAAAAGGATAATTTAATAATATATTATGATATATATAAAATTATTCCGAAACTAAATCATTAAACTATATTACACAATTAAAATATTCAATGTATAACAAAATCGTTAACCATGCATACATGTGAACTACCACCTCCATCGAATGATTGATTTTATTTTTTCTTTTCATCACTACATTACATGAATGGTCATAAGGATTGTATTAAATGATAAATATATTTTTTATTATATGATTTAGGTTATATTATGGAAAATTTTATAACCTAATAAGGAAATTATCGACAAATTATAATTGTTAATTTAATAATTTAAACCATGATTTATAAGAATGAAATATTTTATTCAAAATATGTAATATTTCCATATCCATTACTTATTCTTATAAATCCTATATAATTATAATACAACGAACTAATAAACACTAAATTATTTCAATATCCTACTATATGAGTATTTTTCAACTAGATGACATCATAATCACCTATTAATTATTGTATGTTCATGTTCAGGTTTATTTAATAACTTATTGAAAAAATATTTGAATTTATATCATAGATGACTATAATAAATTATTTACTCCAATAATGTGATATAAAATTGTAATTTTTTTTCATATGGTTAGGTTATATGAATATATAACTCATTAATTATTAAATCCCCATTTATTCATTAAGAAACACATAAAAAATATTATCCCCGATTTCAAACACATAGATTATATCTAAAACAACCATGACATTAAATTATTTATTTTTAATAAATGTTGAAATATTAATTATAATACCATTATTTATTGTGTAATGATTAATATTATAATAAGAATTAACATTTTTTTACAAAATAAATTTAATGAGACAATAATTATTTTTACCCGGTGTTAAAAATAGGTAACTGATATTAAATATTTATTTTAATAGAGTGATTATAAAAGAGGAATAAAAAATAGTTAAATTTGTAAATAAAGTTTATGGATATGTATCTTAATATTTTAATTTTATTATATAGGGTTTTTGGTAGAAATGAAAAATGAATCAAGACTAAGGTAAGGGGTTTCGTCTCAAATTCCCCTCTATGTGACATGTTTGGTATTACATAAAAAAATTTATTTTAGGAGGTGTATATACTTAATAGATAAGATATCATATCATGAATATTATTCTAATCATTTTATTTTATGTAAAATTACAATCCCACACATTGAATAGGATTTGATTAAAGTGTTACTCCAGGTGAAAGGGTTTTCTTGATCTCAATTATGATTCTTTGAGACATGATAAATATTATGCACCATGATTCATTTTTATAGTGTCTATAATGACCCTAAATCTATTAACCCTTATCTGGTGTCTACATTATTAAAATAACATGTACAAAATGTGTCAAATCCCAAAGGACTGATCATTTTAGCAGTTTTGGCATACCAGTTCCATATAAGATACCCATTTTATGTTGTGAATTGAAAAAAAACTATATTAATTGAAAACAATCACCATAATTGATATCATTCCATGTATTCTTCATCATATCATTGGGATAAGAAACCAAAATAATGTTTAGCTCAAATTCTCAGTAAGGGTTACTTATAAAAGAATCTATCATAAATAAATAAGGAAAAATCAATATAGAATGGTAAATAACTTATTACACATACCACTTAATCAATTACATGACTATTAAAATTAGATAAGGAATAATAGGTATATTAAGGTAAATAATGGAAAATAGATTACATTTTTACAATTTTACTGCTGAATAATATTTTTTATTATGAAACCAATGAACACTTTCTATCTGGGTAGAGGGATGCCCATTAAAATCTCATAGGCCAAATACCAAGTGGTCTTTGAAAATGTCCCGAAGGCTAAGTGTGGCATCATGCATACATCATTCAAAATACATCAATGGGTAAAAAACCATTTCATTTTTGAAACTAATTTTTCTTATTAGATATATCAATGATTCATGGGGATAAATAATTTGGGGCTCCTCACATGACTACATGTGAAAATAATTCCTTAAATATTTAATGATAGATTTAATTCATTACAATTTCCATATAAAAATATCTCTATTGAGAAAAGAATTATTGACTTATCAATATATCTCTTGTTAATCAAATAACATTCCAAGTAAACAATTTATAAGAAAATTGAATAATTTTTGAGAAATAATCATATCAATGATACATATAATATAAATATTTAATATAATAGTATTGTACAATGCAAAATTATCACAAGAAAGATATTGCCTCATGATAATGTTGACAATCAAAAAATTAATCAAAAAATGGGTGAGGACCATTACTTCATCATGAATGTTGGATTTTTTAATAAACTCATTTATTTTGGAAGAATAAATGTAATGAAATATATTTTTTAAATTCATATTTCATAAAATAGTTTTCTTTGAAAAATAATTTAAAATGCCTGAATAATCTACATATTATAAATTGGTAACGATGGTTGGGAATCCCATTATCACCATATATAGTAAAAAGCATTCCTATTGATTTTTCTTAAATAATATAACTTTTGGAAAGACATTAGTAATATTCCATTAATTGTTTTAAGAGTAAAGGATAACATAACAAATAATTAAAAATCACTTTAGTAAATTAAATTACTTTTGTAAAAAATAATTTGAAAACATGGGCATATATGAAAAACATTTTTTGATTTAGAGAAAAATAAAATCAATTTTTGTTGATTATTTTTCTTTCCAGGAAAAAATCACCTTGTGAAGGACCCCAAAACACCCTAAAAGGGGTGGGGTGAATCAGGGTTTCATATTTTTCTTCAAAATGCATAGGTCTTGTCTAAAAATTGTTTGGATCCAATTAATCCTCTATAAAGAGAATGTGCAGAAAAAACTACCACATTCAAAGAAATCAGACAATAATTTTTCTGGTTCACGACTAAGGTATAATCCAGGGAGAATACACTAAATGTGTATCATTCATACATAAATCCACTAATCACCACTAGTTATGGAATACAAGAGTTCATACATAGTCACTATGTTCCAAGAACACTACCTTTACAATATTTTAGGGACAAATCACTTTATCCCTCAAAAAACATCTGTAAACTCCCCTTAGCTCATTGGATTGGGTGAAGTCATACTCAGTTTATCTATCTGAAGGTCTTTTCAATACATTTTTCATTAAATTATTTTTCACTATCTAGAATGAGACATTGTTTTCACAATTAACTTAAAATTATAAGAAATTAAAAAATGATAGTGGTGTTTTATAATATTTATTCATGTTAAATATATCAAAAGGGTATTATATACAACACATATAATGACAGAGTCCTTACATGATTTGAAATTACATAACTTTTTTAAAATACATAAAACATTACACAAATAGACAAAAAAAGACCATGTTGTGTTTGTGCCATTAGAAACGTAGAATCATAACCATTGATACATGAATAAGCTACATTATCTCCCACTAGGTTCTTAATAAATATCAACCCTTTTAGACACATCAAATATAAAATATATCTTCATAACCTACGGAAGGAAATATAAATATAGATTTCCTTATATTGTTAGTAAGGGTAAACAAGGTAAATATGTAAACAAAATCCTAGACATTAGAATATGAGAGAAAGTTCATGAAAGTATAAGATCATAACATGTCTATCAAAGATTAAAAAAAGGAATCAAGGCATAAAGATTTGGAGTTCAAAAGAATTTAATCATAAGGTAATAATGAACATAATATATGAAATCATAATATATGAATAAAAATCAGAATAGTGGAAAACATATAAGAATATAACATGATTTCCATAATAGTCAAGGAATTATTTCCAAGGCCAAATTAGTAGTATGGGTTTACTCCCCATACCATATTGGCAGTCATAGTTTACTCTGGTTATCATCTTAGTAGCATGAGTTCACTCATCATACCGTCTTTATAGTCAGGGTTCACTCTTCTGGCCATTTGAGTAGCATGAGTTCCCTCCTCATACCATCTTAGTAGTAATAGTCCACACCCATGGCCATATTAATAGTCATGGTTCACTCCCAAAACCAACTTAGTCGATCTCATGAGATATAAATCATTACCCATTGCATTATATAGAGATATAGGTCCCACCCATATCCTAATGAATTAATTCATACGTGTTCCACATGATCATTAAAAATCCTATCATAACCCATGAAATGAAATTGGTATCATTAATAAGTAATCATATCATAACCTGTGGAAAAATATTTAGGTTTCATAATCATTTAATCAAAATGTTAACCCATAAAAAGAAGTGGGTTTCAAAAGCATAAAACCCATGAAACAGAAATGAGTTTTTTAAACATCATTCCATCAAAAGATCAACCATTCAGTTAAATAATATGAATGGAAACATAGATCTATTTCCCTGAAAAGGAGAGAGTAACACCAAAAAATGTCATCTTATAGGGAAAATACTATTGAAATAGATTCTAAATAAATTTTTTGATTAAAACATCCTTTATTATTTGGAAAATTATTTAATAAAAACCTTTTGAAAATCATTTTTTTCAATAAAAAACATGAATTCTCATAAATAAATCATGAAAATATATTGATAACATTTTCCAAGAAAACATATAAAATAAGCATAAAAACATTTTCAACCATTTTCCTTGAAAAAATATAAAAGAATCATGAAAAAATTGTATAACTCAATTTCATTGAAAACATATAAAAGAATCATGAAAACAATTTTGAAAACTATTTTCCTTGAAAACTAATAAAATAAGCATGGAAAATTTTTGAAAATAATTTTTCTTGAAAAAAAATAATCTCTAAAATTTATTTAAAAAAATATTATAAATTTACAAAATAATATTTAATTTTTTTTGAAAACCATTATCCTTGGAAATAATTTAAAAAGTTCTTAAATAAACATTTAAATCATTTAAATCCTTTTCTATGAAAGCAAACTTGTGAAAACGTATAATGGAATATTTAAAAAAAACTTTTTAAAAATGAAATGTTTTTGAAAAAAAATCATTGGAAACCACTTTAAAACAATTATTTTCCAGAATATTCATTAAAAATTTTCTTTAATTTTTTTTAACGTTTAATGGATGTTTCAACGGAATGTCGGCGGGTAAATCCATACAAGCCGAACATTCTTTTTTCACGAAAAAAAGTTTAGAAAAGTATCTAAAAAACAATAAGATGAATTATTTTATTAAAATCGTATTATTTTTAAGGGGAAGATGGGTAAAAGTTTATTTTAAATATAATTGGTTAAGAGTAATATTTTTCGATATTTTTTTAGAAAACATGTTTTCGAAGGCACCCAAATTTCTAATCGATGAGAGAGGTAAAAAATGACATTCTGAAAAATATTTGTTGATCTTATTATGTATGAAATACTGGAAAAATGGTACCATTACTTGTATTTAAAATGACTAATTATTTTTTAATAAAACTCATTAGATTTTTTTAGAGTTGGATCATAATTTTTCATCAATTAGAGCATAGTCAATAGAAAAATCAATAAAGGATGAGATTATTTAAATAATTTCTTACCAGTGGGTAAATATGAGCCATACAACCATTTAGGAAAATGAAATTAAATAAATCATAAAATATAATTATAATTATTTAATTAGTTATATAAAATTTCTATATAAGTATGTACATATTATATAAAAATATAGATGTATAACATGTGATATGTCTTAAAGAAGGAAAATTTGAGGCAAAATTACTTTTCCAATTGGATTACTGTTGAAACATAAACTCCATAAAAGAAGTTCATAAAACGGATTTATAAATACCCATAAATTTAATTATAATATTATTATATGTAATTTTTGGGTACTATATATACCACCAAAAATAAATGAGTGGTGTATAATGCATGTATCAAACAGAAATAAGAAGTGAGATGAAGTTCTCTTGCTTTGTGTCTTAACTCTCTTTGTACTCATTCAAAAATCAAGAATAAAAAACATAATTTTATTATAAATATATCATAGAACCATATTCTTAGATCTACATCCATATATAGTATTATTATGACTTTATATTACCCATTTGATAACAACATCATGTTAAGGATATTGTTCATGTAATATTCTCTTTGTATTTCGAATGTGTCTTAATTTTTATATCCTTTTTTATTAAACATATATCATTATTTCCAAAATTTAAACCATGATATAAATATCAATTATTTTTAGGCTATTTTAATTATATTAATCAATAGAATACAGAAGCCTAAAATGTAATGCATCGTTCATAGAGATGGTAGGTCGTACATATGCATAAAAGTTGTTCCAATTTTATTATCATATTAAAAGAAAGAAAGAAAATGACGTATATGTATATATTTATATATTATCATTATATTATCATTATTATGTGATATTTTTTATATAATCTCACTAAAAACATACTTACCACATTCCATGTAGTGTGTGTATTAATCACATCGCTTTGAGTGGCGGTAGTCCGCATATCTTCAAAAAAAATTATAATAATTATATAAAATAGAAAGTATAAAGAAATGAATTTTAAAAGTGCTAAATAAGATTAATGAAATAATATTTATCATGTATATCATATATAAACAATCTTTCCATCATAATTCCCATCCATGAAAAGTGGTAAATAAAAAATGAACAATCATCATTTCGTGAGCCGGTAGTTTGTCATACACATAAATAGAATGTTTGTTACCCATTAGATGGATTTTTGTGTATATTTTGGTCGGAAAAATAACATAAAAAATCTCAATATATTGAGTAAACATTTTTCTATAATTTTGGAAAAAGGAGAGTGGAGGGGTGGAGAATGAAAATATGATAAAAGAGCTCGAGGGGGGGGGGATGTTACCTCTTCATTGGGTAACTGATTTTTTTCACCAAAGGGATTCCTTTGATTGTTTTCTGCACAATGTTAAAATTAAAATTGGATTTTTTTTACATTTCTATGGGTATTGGATATATATTTCCCAATTATTAGTGGGTTTAGAGGTGTGAGGAAGGGGAAGATTGGGTGGCCTTTTATAGGGGATGGAAAGGACTCACTGGGTATTTTGGAAAACAAGTTAGGTTTACCCATGCATTTACTAAATAAAAAGTGATCAAAGATAATGAAAAAAACAATAATGGAAGGTTATTGGACAAAAATTGATATAAAATGTGTTCTAGAAAAGTGGATAGGCCATTTGGGTCCATAAGTTTAAGGTTTATTCTTTTATTCCTCTTAATTTAACTATAATTTTTGTAATTAATTTTAAATACTTTCACTAATATTTTGGGCCAAGAAATAATTTTAAGATATTTTATATTATAAATTATTATAATTCCCATTATTTTATCCATGTTTCCAAATTCAAAACACATAAGTGGAATAAATTAATTTAAAATTAATCGCGCAAATGGGACGAGAATGATGGTTTTTAAAGTAAAAACATTCAAATGTTTATTATTATTTTTTATTTAATTTCAATTTGAAATTGATTAAAAATACCTAAATTGGATTCCTTAATAAATATTTGATATAATGTGACTTTCAATGAATTAAAATCTAAATTAAATCTATAAATAAATTAGATGAAAAGTATATTTGAATTAAAATTCCGTATTTTTTAATATTTAATAAAAAATGAAACATCATAGAAAAATATAAAAAATTTAGCCAAATATAATTTTTATAACACTCTTTTAAAGATAAATTTTGTATTGATATATAATATTTATAGTTTGTAAACATGTAGTTTTTCATGAAACACAATACATCGAGGAAAGTCAGTCCTACATGTAATGTAGTCTAACCTCATAGTTCCATTAGATAAAGTCAAAATTTATGTTTTGTGTGGTGTAATATAACATTGTGTTTTATTTAATGAAAACCAATCATTTTACTTTAATATAACAAATAAATTTTCACTATTCCGTGAAATGAAAAATATCTAAAAGATATAATTATTTTGAAAAAATATATATTTCAAAAAATATTAGGGTGTTACATTCTACCCTCCTGCCATAAATTGATTTTCCCTTTAAAATTTTTTAGGTTATCAAAGGATTATTACTTTTATCTTCCATAAATAGAATCCCATATTAAAAAATGAACACTAAAACATACTTTAAAAAATTAACGTTGGAACCATAACGGTTACCTACAATAACACATATATGGGTTTTCAAAAGGGAGAACATAGGTGGAAAGTGAAAACATATACATGGAAGAGAAATATATCTCTCATGTTATATAGGTGAGTCATAGAAAAAATTTTCAGGAGTTAATGACAATAAATCCATAAATTTATTAATATCTAATGGAACTATTGATTCATCTGAAAAAACATAATAGGATAACCTTTTCAGTTTCAAGATCATCTCCCTAAGGTTGAATAATTTTAATGATAAAATATACATACTTGATTTCATCCTCTTTGATGAGTAAAATATCAACCTTTTGGTAATTTCATGACCAATCACCACTTCACCTATTTCTCAAAGGATGAAGTTTAATTTTTCAATCTCTAAGAACTAATAGATCATGAGATCCATGATAATTCATCCCATATCTCTCCAGATACCATCAACATAAGGATGTTTGTGCATGTTTTCCATCATTCATAAATCCTCACATTGTTTGATAATATTTTAATATCACAAACTTAATCTGAAGCTTAACTTAAAAATTTCAAAAATGGATAACCTTATAACCATTCTAAAAGATGACAATCATAAAAATTAGAAATATAAAAACTAAATCAGCTTAATATTGACCCCCATTTATCTCAAAGTAGATTTTCATTTTTACATTATAAACATGTTAACACCCTCATCATATATTCTCTCAAAACATGGTAATGTCATGAATTCCCTTATATACTTTAAGAAAACTTTAGTGATTACTTATTACAAAGGTTACTGGATATATTCTTTAAATTCAATATTTTATAAACTCCATCCATGATGATATAGACCAATTTATCAACAAACTATATTCAAATATAGGGTAATTAGTGATATAATATTTATTTTATCCAAATTAATCATCTCTTTATCATAGATAAGAATAATTTTATCAACATCTTGATCACATTAATTGTTACCTTCACATAATCAAAATATCACTTTTCTAATTATTCATCTCCATTAAACATATCATTTTTAATCCTTAATGAAAACATTTAATGAAAATAATTATATATTTCACGAATCATATAACATAAGATTTGAATTTCAAAACATAATTAAATCATTCATCCAACATTATATTTAAACCATTACTCTGGAATCATCAATTTATTAATTAATACACCTTTATTTGAATATAATATATGAATCTAGTATTAAGGTTCCTCTACATCAATCTAATCATGCTTATTATATTTAATTTAAACAATACTTTAAGAACATAAAATACCTTTCACATATCGTTTGCATTCTCTTTATCATTAACAATATTATAAATACTAATACAACATTCTTAATTCTCGTTTTGATATTTCGACTTAGGAAATATAATTTCATAATGAATATACATTCCACATATGAAACATTCAATTTTAACCATGATCCTTCATGTTCTCTCCATTAACTAAAACAAAAAATCATACGGTGAGAAACACATATCATAGAATAAAACCAAATAATCCAGAAATATTACTTATAGGGTGTCTAAATAAAGACTCCTAATTTTTATTCTATCACAAGTTATGTTTATCCTCAGTTTTTAATAGTCACATTCTATTAAAATCCATCATGATGGTTTGTAAAGTGTTTTTTTAATTTCCAAAGAATAACCCTATGGATTGTCAAACTTGGTGTGCAGTATGGCCCGTTTTCATGTATCAAGTTATTCTATGTTATTCATAACACACCTTGTTTGTGTTATTACTCCATGGTAGATCTGAGACATAACCACATCCACTTATAGTACCCAGGTCGGGATTTATTTCTCGGATACTAATCACTCTATCATTTTCCAAAATTCTAGTATATTTTCCAAAATGTTAACTCATACATAAACATATCCTTAGAGACATTACAATATATATCATTATAAATATATCTAGGGATCTCTCTAATGTTTTCTCATCCTAGTTTTCAATGGTTTATTATACATTTTATTTGAATCCAAATATAAAGACCTGGTATTCACATACATTTAAATTACTCCACTTTTTCAGAATATTTATAACAATACACAAACAAACTCCCAATTACTGTATTAGTTTAGTGCATATGGAAATATAAAAATGTATATGTTTATACATAAATTAACTATATTATATTGCACAAAATTCTCCAAGACTAGAACCCATTTTAGATATATCATACATAAAATATATATATTCATAACCTGGGGAAGGAAACATAAAAAGGGGTATGATCAGATACACATTAATAGTAAACAGGGGAAATATATAAACATAATCATGATCATAAGGTTACGAGAGAAAGATCATGAAAATAGAAGATAATAACATGTATATCAAATATTATTAACCAGAAAAATGGCATAAAGATTAGTTGTTCATAATTAATAAATCATAAGAAAATAAATAACATAATTTATGAAAGAATAACACAGGAATAAAACATTGAATTGTGGAAACACATAAGTATATAATATGATTCTCATAAAAGTAAAATCACTACTTCTTAATCCATCTTGGTATTAGGGGTTCACTCCCCATATAATCTTAGAAGTCATTGTTCACTACCATGGCCACATTAGTAGTATGAGTTCACACCTCATGCTATATTGGTTGTCACAGTTCACTCTCGTGGCCATCTTTGTAGCCTGAGTTCACTCCTCATACCATCTTGGTAGTCATGGTTCACCCCATTTCCATATTAGTTGTCAAGGTTCCATCTAAATACTATCATTGCCTATCTTGTGAGATATAAATCATTACCCAATGCGTTGGAGGGAGATATAGGTCTCAATCATCTTATAATGATATTTTAAATACATGTTCCACAAGATCATTAAAAATTATATTATAGAAAATTAAATTAAATTAGTATCATAAACATGTAATAATATCATAACTTATGGAAAAAGATATAGGATTCTTAATAATTTCCTCAAAATCATAACCCAGGAAAAGAAGTGGGTATCATAATTATATAACCCATTAATGAGAAACATGTTTCTCAAAAATCATTCCATCAAAAAATAAACAATTCAGAGAAATATTATAAATGTAAATATATATTCATTTCCCTAGAAAGGATTATGTAACAATAACAGATGTCATTTTATATATAAATTAATTTTTAAATTTATTTTAAATAGATTTTTTTGAGGAAAAATTCATTTCATCTTTATAAAATGATTTTTAAAGCCGAAAACCATTTGAAACCAATTTATTGGAAAATAAACATTAAAATTGATTACGAAAGGTTGAAAACAATTTGAAAACTATTTTCTTTGAATTATTATAAAAGGAAATTGGAAACATTTTGAAAACGATTTTCTGTGAAAACTTATAAAATAATCTTGAGAACATTTTGAAAACCATTTTCATTTAAAATGTATAAAATAATCTTGCTAAATTTTTTTAAAAACTTTTCCTTGAAAACATAAAAATGAATATTCAAATCATTTGGAAACCATTTTCCTTGAAAACCAATAGAAAGAAACATGAAAATAATCTAAAAACTGTTTCCATGAAAATTTATAAAATAAGATTTAAATTTTTACGAAAACCATTTTCCTTGAAAATAATTTATAAACATATTAAATAATCATTTAAATCACTAAAATCATTTTCTCTGAAAAAATACTTTTGAAAAATTATAATGGAGTCCTTAAAATCATTTAAAACAATTTTTTTTAAAAAAATTTAAAACAATTGTATTTTGAAAAAAATATTTAAAATAACGTATTTATATAATATTAAGAAAACAAAATTCTTTATAAAAGAATATTTTTAATTCTATAAAGTAATCTTCAAGGGAATGATACAATATAAATCTATACAAGTGAAACATTCCTTTTTCACTGCAAAATTTTTAGAAAAGTTCTTCAATTAGAAAAAAACATGAATTTTATTTTTTAAAATATTTTTTTAATGTAAAAAATGGGGCAGTTTCCATTTAAATATAATTGTATAATTGTATAATATTTTTGGAATAATTTTTTGAAAACATGGTTTTAAAAGAACACATATTTCTTACTGAAGAGAGAGGTAAAGTTGGACAATCTTAAAAACACAGTATATATCATATTATGTACCAAATAGTAGAAAATGGTTCCATTACATTGGAATAATATTAATAAATTGGGTTTAATGAAAATCGTTGTAGGTATTCAAAGATTGATCATTATATTTAATTAGTGGGATCATAGTCATAAGCTATCTCGACAAGTGATGAGACTGTTTCAATAACCCCTTGGAACATGGTAACTTCGAATCATACTCCCAATTTTAAAAAATGAAATTAAAAAAAGATTAAAATATCATGAAAATAAGTATATTCTTGATATAACATTTAAAAGGTAGTATATTCACCGCATGGAAACATATAGGGGCATAACAAGGCATGTGTCTGGGAGAAGGAAAATTGAGAGGAAATTACTTTATTGATTTGGTCACTTTTAAAACATAAAACCCATGAATTTTTTTTTTCATAAAATGGAAATGTAAATACTAATAAATTTTAGTATAATAAACATAGAATAAATTCAAGGAAATTATATATACCACACAACATAAATAAGTGGTTTATAAGGCATATATCTCATGGAAATAAATATTGAGATAAAATTTTGTATCCTTGTGACTCAAATCTCGTCATACTCAAATAACACACCTATATAATAAATATATGTTTATTATAAATATTTCACAGAAATATATTTTTATATATAATACCATATATAGTTTGATTATGACATTATATTACCCTCTTGTTATCATTTTCTTGTTAAGGTTACGCTTCGGGTAATATTCACTTTTTCTTTTGAGAGCGCCTTAAGTTGTTATATATTTAGTCTTTATACATATATAAATATTTATAAAATGTAAAACATTATATAAATATAATTTTTAATAACGATTTTTATATTATAATAACCTATATAATATATATGTATGAAATATAATACCTCATTCATGGAGACAGTTGGTCGTACGTATGCATGAACATTGTTTCCTTTTTATTATCATATTGAAAAAATGAATGAAAATGGAATATATGTATATTTGTATAAAATATCACCAAATTATAGTTATTATGGCATATATAAAATATAATTTTACTAAACACCATTTTAATGCATTTCATTTAGTGTGTGAATGAATCGCATTGCTTTGATGGGGCAGTAGTCCACACTTCCTGAAACAAAATTATTGTATTTACAAAAAATGTAATTTATAATGATATGTTTTGTAAAATAATTAAAGAATCTTAAATAAATCATTTTAACATAAACATAATAAATAAACATTGTGTTCATCATAATTCCCAGCCATGAGGTGGGGAAAGAAAATGAAGAATTATCGTTTTTTGAGGTGGTATTTCATCGTACACATAATGAGTATATTCATTACCCAATATATGGGTGTGTGTGTAAGTGTAGGTAAAAACCATATCATAAAAATATATCAATATATTTATGGTACTTCTATTGTTTTATATGAATGTAATAAATGGATTTTAGGGGTGGAGAATTAAAATAAGAATATAGAGCTTTGGAGAGGATGTTACCTCTTCTTTGGGTAACAACTTTTGGTTTTCACCAAAGGGCATCCTTCGATTGCTTTCTGCCCAAAGGGGGGCTTCAAGGAGTAAGGGATAAATTTTTGTAATTGTATTGGGTAGATATTTTCGAAGCCTATTTGGTTTGAGAGGTGTGATGAAGGGGGAGAGCTGATGGCCTTTTATATGGGAGGGAAAAGACTCAATTGGTTTTTTTAAAAACAAGTTAGGAATACCAATGTTTTTAGATAAAAAATTCATCCAATACTAACAAAAATAAGTAATAGAAGGTTCTTGGATGAAGAATTACTAAAAATGGTTGTTTTACAAGTGGATATGATATTTGAGCCCTTATGATTAAGTTTTATTTCTTTGTTATGATTAATTACACTATAATTGTTGTAATTAATATCAATTAATTTTAGTAATATTTTTGGTTAAAGAAAAAGTTCACATTATTATAAATTTAAATTATTATTATTGAAAAATAAATTTTTTTAAATTTAAAACACCAAAGTGGCAGAAATCAATTTAAAATTATTACATCATACATGATAATAATGCTAGTTTTTAAGGTAAAATCATTTAAAAGTTTTCTATGTTTTTAAATTAAATTTTAATTTTAAATTGATTATAAATACCTAAATTGGATTAATTTATAAATAATTTTTATAATTTGACTATAAAAACAAATGAAAATATAATTTAACACTCTAAATAAATGAGAAGAAAGAAATTTTTTTAATTATAATTAATTATTTTTCACTATTCGTTAATAAAATGAAACTTCAAAGAAACAAATTGAAACCTAAGATCATTTTTATGTTTTTATTTATAAAATTATGTTTATTATTACATAGAATATTTTTAAAAGTGCCTAAAATTGGATTCAAATAGGTTATCCATTAAAATATGGTAATAGTGCCTTAATAAGAATATAGGATTTATATATTAAATTAGGATTGTTAAAATATTATGTTTATCAAATATATTTGATGAATATCTAAGTTATTTGATTGAATATAATATATATATATATATATATTAAATTAATATCAAAGAAAAATTGTAATTAATTTAATTTATTAATATAAAATATCATTGAGCATAAAAATAATTTTCTATAAAAACATTTTGTTTATATTCAATTGGTTATTATATTAATTTCTAATTCATTTTTATCTAATAAATTCAACAAGGTATTATCATAAGTTATTTAATCCTATTAATAACCATCAAATTAATATTTATGTAATATCTGATTTTGTAAAATAAGAATATTTTTAATAATATATTATAGTTTGGTAACACTCGGTCTTGTGTGTTACACAATCCATCAAGGAAATTCAAATACTGCATGTAATGTACACTAACCTTAGTGTTCCATGTAAATTACATTAAATGTTATGTTCCATGTAGTGCATGATAACTTGGTGTTCTGTATAACATAATCTAAATATAGTGATATAATATAGAAGAATTATTTTTAGTGTTGTGTGAAATTAAAATTTTAAAAAAGATAAAATTAATTCAAAAAAAAATTCGCAAAAATGTCTAGGTGTTACACCAAGTAAAAGTGAATATGTGAATGTTAAAAAATATGTATAAATTTAAATAAAATTGAGGCAAAATCTATTATAAAATGATTCCATTTATTTGGTCATGAGATAAAATAATATATAGTGTTTTTAAGGAAGTTATTAATTTATATTATTACCATAAAATATTTCAAATATCATATTTGATCCTATTATTACATTTTAACACCCCCCCAATCCATATTTTTGTATTTTCATTAAACTTTTAAAGGATAAGTGTTAACTTTAACAAATATCCAACATGATAAACCCTTAAATATTAAAACCACCACAAGCTAGAAAACAACACTATCAAACAAAATTTATTTACTACCCTGTTGTATTACATTATATTCATTGTTTTTTTGTGTCAAATACCTTATTTTATCTTGTATATTTTTTCATAAAAGTTATTTTTATTAATTATATGATATATTTAAATCATATCCATAATGATATAATTGTTATAATTGTCATATTTACTCATTTGAAACATATTTAGAGTCACTATTGCAGGATGGACATGTAAAATGAATCACATCTCTTTGTAGAGATGGTATGCCATACGTATTAAAGAGTGATGATATGATTCAATTAATGGAAGAAATGGTAAGGAATATTAAGTTGTATTAATTTTAAAGAATTAATATCATGTAAAAATTATCATATAAATTAACTATTTTCATCATTATTACTATCCCTGAGAATCAGTGATGGAAAGAAAATTATATCAGTTCATAAGGTGGTAGTTCTTCCTACATGTGACTGTTGGATTTTTTTTCCCATTTGATAGAGATGGAGATGGATATGTATTATGAAACAAAAATAATTACATCTTAGTATATGGTATGTACAAGTTTAATTATGTTTTAAATATGATGATATAATTTATATTGATAAATGCAGAAATATGTAGAAAAAGATGTGTCAAGATGATTATATTATCTTGGAGAAATTTCTTTTTGATATTTTCTCAAAAACCCTCGGGTTGGTTTTTGGTAAGAAAATAACCTATATAATCCGTCTAAGAATTTTGAGGAGAATTATTTTTAGTATTTGGTCAATCCAAAGGTCTTGATATGTGTGAAGATGTGAGGGGAGTGAGTTCCCTTTTACTATTGAGGAGGAGTGGCATTTCAATAAAAACCCAAACCTATTCCACTATAGGAAGTCAATATCACCCCAATATCCTACAGAATTGATAAATAATGTATTGGATGTAATTTAAGTTTGATAAAAATCTCCAAGACATACAAATAACTTTTTTAAAACATGTTCTTCCTTTATGCTCTATGTTTACCTAATTTTACCGTTTTAGTTGTCAATACGATGAAAAAACATCTTAACCTAGATAATTTATCCTTTAAACCTAAAATAAAATGATCCTTATTATTTATTTGGGTATAAGTTATTCTAATTATTTATACTAACTTATAAAATAAAATTTTCATGTCTGTGAAAAAATAATTTTATCAAAATCGCATGTAAGGTGCAAAACCTCATTTTATCCTTCACCAGATTAATTAATCTTTTTATTATTTTTATTAATAAATGAGAAAAAAATAATTTATTGTTATTATATATTATTATTTGTTATTATTAATAACATGGAATAAAATTACCTAGTTTATTTAAAAGAAGTGGAATATTTTAATTTTATGATAAACACCCAAAACATATTGAAAAACAGATTTTCAAGAAATAAATATCCAAGAATAAGATTATGTTATATTAACCGAAGGACTAGTAATAATTATTATATGGTTTTAAATTCACATTTATATACATAAAATAAATAAATTTCCATTACATTTTTAATCATTAAATATTGTTTTAATTAATTAAAATGGATATACATTTTGAATTTTTAAACAAAAATAGTTTTCTTAAAAAAATTAATTTTATTAAAAATATCACTTTTGACATCCAAATGATCTTATATAAATTTATATAAATTAATAGTTAATAATTTTTCAATTATACATATTATTACATATTGTTTTAAATAAATTGAAGAAATGGTAAATAATATAATTTTTATTTTTTCTAAAAGATTATTTCTAATGGAAGATTTAAAAATAATAATTTTAGGATTATTTTTACCAAGTATGTTCAAATTTTATTTTCATCCTATCAAACTAGAATTTTTTTACCATGAAATATTATAATTGAAATTGTAATATACTTTCCTAAATCTAAATTTTCAGTGACTATAATTATGGCTCGAGGTTTCATGTATCGCAAGTTATCGAAGAGGATAAATTTATTTAAAAGTTAATATAGAATAATGTATTGGGGTGAAACCGTGATATATTAACTTACTATCCCATGAATTTTTTATACATTATTTCCTATTAATTAATGGGATTAACTAAACCAAATTAATTTATTTTGACTCATGTTTTACAGCAAACATAATAGTTTCTGGTTAATTAATTTTTATTCATTGAGTTATGTTATTTCACATGAACATATTTATTATATTTTTTTAAATTCATACATTTTATTTTATTCTATGTTATTTTATCATTTTGTATATTTTTACCACAAAAACCCCTTCAAAATGTGACATGCTTCATGGAGTATGCTTCACCAAAGGGATATTGTTAACTCAAATCTCATTTCTTCGAGTTATAATGTTTCATCTTGAAAATTTTGTTTACATGATTTGATTGTCCCATCATAAGATTTTATTATATTTTATTTCATAATCATTTTTATGGAAATTATGTTCTAATAAAAATTTCTATATGGTTACTCATTTTATAGTATGAGTTTTAAACTAAGTTTTTTTTGAAAAAAATGGGGTATTCCTTCCACTTAAGAATATTTTTTATTCCACTCCTCACATATCCAAGATAAAAATTATGTCTTTTTTTAAGTATATATTCATTGATATTAAATTTAAAAGTAAATATTTTCAAAGGCTTTAATATCAAATTTTCAGAATTATTCTTTGAAAGAGTCATGTAAATTTTTATTTTACACCAATGTTAAAAATGGTTTATAATTATCACTTATGTTGTCCCTTCTATTTACATTATCATTTTCAAAAGGATTTACCCTAATATATATATATATATATTATAATTTATCCTCTAATATATATATATATATATATATTATTTTTGGGGATTAAACTCAAGGTATAAAATAATTCAATTTTAGATACCTTATTTAATGATATCATTTGAATCATTATTTTTGTGAGTGTGTTTTTAATTTATTTCAACCCTTTTCTGTGTTTCATTTGTTTCATTGGGGATATGTTGGTTTAAAACCATCCACTTATTTCTTATGATTCTTTATGATTCTTTTATTCCTTAATTGACTTAACTATATACTCATTACTATATATATTGTGAACATATCATTTTAATAATTAAAATTTTAGGATTTTCACCATGAAGGAACATTTATTTATTGACATGGGGGAAGTTATTGGTGTTCTAAATATTTTTTTCAAATAGGAATGATGATTATAAAATTTTTATTATATTTTTTGATTATCTACCTTATTTATCTTTATGGTTTATGATCATTTTATCCATTTTATTGGAACCTGGAAAAATATTGATATTATTAATTTTTATTGAATACTAACATTGGTTCATTATGTGTTACAATTTTGTATCTTTAATTATATGTATAAAAATGTTTTATTCTATAAGCGGTTTCACAGGGAATGGTGTGAATTGTATTGTTAAATATTATAGTGAGTGCATTGGGCTCGATCATGTGATAGGATGGGTATAAAATTACATAGACCCTTGATGAAATAATAGTATTATCAGAAAAAATGGGTTGGGTTATTGTGTTTTCAAATTCCCATAAAAGAATTGTGAATTAGAACAAGGCCTCGACATTATGTATTTCATGTCTATAATTTTTAATTCCATTTGTATGAGATCAGTATTAATAATATCCATATTTTCATTTATTTTCATTAATATAACATGCCATTAGTTTTTATGGATTTTGTCTTTATGTTTTTTACTTATTCCTATGATAAAATTTATGTTATTTTTATTCCATTATTACAAAAAAAATTCTCTTACGGATAAATTTTTTTCACCATTTTAATTTTTTTCATTTACCTAGCATATGGAGAAAAGATTTAAACATATACCTAACATGGGAGCTTGTGTAAATAATTTTTGAAATATTTTGAGGACTTATTTTGAATAATTTTGTTTTTCATATAATATTAAATATATTTATTATATAAGAAATATATGGGACTTATTAGTTTATATTTTTTCACAATTCTATAAATCTCCAAACTTAAAAGGTTATAGAAATGTATATAATTTAGTGTTTAATTTAAAACATTTAATTATGGTAAATTTATATCCAATAATATTAAGTTTGTATCAAAAAATTTATGTAAATTATATGTTTGTGGTACCAAATTTGGGATATTGGGTCTAGTGTGTTGTTATTAGTATCAGAGTAGGGTTTAAATAAATTTGGAGATTATGATTTTTTTGATAAATCCATGGTATATACTTTAAGGATGATCACAACTTAAAAGGTATATATAACCATATGGGATAATATAATTTTTAATATTAGGGTAATAATGAAAATTTTATATGAGTATTATGATAAGATAATATTATTGAAAACCCTAGGGATATGTCTATGAAATAATTCTATCTCTAGGATAAAATCCAGATCTTTTATTAATATAGATATTGTGTGATTATCCTAGAAACTATACCCCTATATAGATATTATAAGTGGATGTTGACTCTGGAAAATATGTACCTAGGGGTAATAACCCCAAAGGGATGGATTGGGTATTAACTCAATCATCACCTAGTGCATGAAAAAGATTATTAACTGCACACCTAGTTTGACACTCTAGAGATTTGTTTTGGTTAAGTAATATTCTCTTTGTAAACCATTTTTTGGGATTTCAATATGATTAGGTTAGATAATTGAATAGGTAAGTGACCATAGATAACATATATTTAAATTTCGATATTAAAATAACCCATCCAATAACTAAAGTCTGAGATTAATAAATTAAGGCAAAAAATTATTTATATGTTCTTTATTAGCTAATGGATAAGTTCTATTTTAGAGAATAGATTTCATTGATATTGGGTTGATAATATTTTATGAATTTTTATGGTAATTTAAGTTATCTATTTTTAGGATTAGGGCGTGGAGTATAATATAGCCCAAATTAATGTAACCTAAAATAAACAATGATTGATTTAGAAAATACTAAAGGAATTATTGGCTAATGTGATGATAAGGTTAAAATTTTATTGGGTTGTATTCCTTTTTTGTTATTGATTATGTTAATTCCCACACATTATTTATGTTTCATCACTCATGTCATACCATTTTATTTTGATAATGGATTGAACTAAATGGAATCATGGTTGTAAGGTATGATTCATATATTCCCATAATATTATGCCCAAATAGATATCAACAAATTTGATTAACTATGTGAACATTTTAAAAGTTCCAAAAACTAAAAATAAGATAAATATAGAGTCACATGAATGACAGTGTGATGAAGATGGGGAATGAAATAATATTCAATTTATGATTTGTCAAAAAATGTGGGATGGATATTGAGGAAAATTTCCTTTAAGAGATAAGTACACACTTTATGTGTGGAGATGATAGTCATTATATTTCCAGGTTTAAGGGATAGGGATAATCTACAAAATTATATTTCATACATCATAGTAGAGTTAGGAATTATGAAACTCAATGTCCAAATCCATGGTATATCATATTAAATATTCATCGACAACCATGAGAACAAGGAAAAAACTATGAAAGTTCCACTATGCAATCAGGTAGTTAGTTTTCACTCATGATTTTCTACATTCATATGTCATGTATGTCTTCACTGACTTATATACATTGATTTACAAATTAAAATCCCATGAGTTATGATTATCATATGAATAATTTTTATGTTTTGTGGGATGTTATTTTTTATGGATAATTTCTTCTTCATATAATTGAATTCATTATGAAATTATGAATTGGTAATATCTATTGATAATGTTCAAATAATAATTTTTTATAGGTTAATCTCATTTGACATCTTATGCAATCCCAAGATAATCTGACTATGTATTGTTAATTGTGATATCCCTATTGAAATTACTATGATAATATATGTATCATTATGGGAAATGCAATTTATTTTTTGTGGGGTGTAACAACCTATAATTTTAATATATGATTACCTTTAAATAATTCAATGTGTGTGATTTCTTTTTCACAAAAAAACTGAAAAAAAGGAATATTGATATGTTTTGACTATTAATAACATACCATTTAATTAGTGGGAATGAAAATATGAAACTACTTAAGAAAATATTTATACAATGAAAATAAATTCTATTCTTAATATAAATTAAATACAACTAGTACTGCTAAAATGAATAATATATAAATTTTATGCTCATAAATGATTTTTTTAATTATTACATTTTTATGTCATATTTATTATATTATGAGAAAAATATTGTTAAATATGATAAAATATATATTATATTAAAAATTGGTAAAACTAATTAGTAATTAAAAATAAAAATTAATGACAATGGTTATTATTCTAAAAAACTAGTTTCCTCTAAAATAGTTTCCATTATAGCAGCCATTTTTATTTTAATGTTACAATTAAAAAAATTTAAATTTATATGAAAAAGTGAAAATAATTTTTATATTAAGAATAATAATAAAATAATAAAATATATTTTTTATATTTTTGTAAAAGGATGATTTTTAGTTGAATAGTGGGAAATTGAATTTTTACAAATAACATGGATTTTAGGATATTACTATTATATAATATGGATTGGGAATGAATAAAGTTTTTTTAAAATTAAATATCTATTTAATAAGTGATATTATAATTTTAAAAATGTTTCTATTCAGATAAATATCTATATGTATGTATTTTACTATTTAATTAATATTTTCTCAAAAACTATTTTTAATACATTACTTATTTCAATTTTAAAAAAAATTATCTATTTTACAAATTGAATAAAATGAAATTAATTTAAATTTAATAACCAGTGAGTAAAAAATATATAATATAGACCACATTATCTTTATGCATAATTATAATGTTAACTTAGGTAAAAAATAGTTACTGTGATAAAAGTTAAAATAGTAAACACAATAATTCCCATGGCAACAGGTCAGAAACCCATTAAATTCATCTCTATAGTTGAGTGGATGGGGTGTATATTGATCTTATATCTCCACTAATAAACTATTTCTCAACAATGTAACTACATGACATGTTTAACATGTTCTATCTTTATATTAAGTTGAAGTATTTACAAAAATACTGTTTTCACCACTTATAAAATGGGTCTCTCACCACCCCTTCAAGGCACTCCAAAGAATTAATATTCATCATGAAATAATATGTTTTCCCCTTCCCATATAATAATATTTTACTCTCATGATATTATGGTCATAGGAGATTATTATAAGCCATCCAATTCAAGGGGATCTTCAAAGGAAGTCTCAAAGTGCTCGACATGAGTAATCATTTTTTACTTAACTTCTTTATTTTATATAATTCATTTAAAATTAAAATTCTCAAATACCTATTTAATGAAATTATTATTTTCAAAATAATTATTTTTAATATTATATGATAATAATAATTAATCACATTTTATCTTTTCTATTAATATAACAATAAAGACATTCCTATTTTGTATGAATTACCCTCTCGACGACTCAATGGGTTTTTTTCCTTCACCACCATAAAATTATCGTATGAAAGTGTAATATAATAAATAATTATGATATTTGAATCATTTTTATGATTGTAAAATACAAAATCTTATTACTCCATTTTATCATTCTATAGAATACAAAATCAACCATATGTACGTGGAGACTACAACCTCTACAGAGCGATTGATTTTTTATTTTATTTTCATTAATTCCTTAAATGGATGGTCATGTATAAGATATTAAAGAATAAATTTCATTTTTATAATATAATAAAGGTTATGTTATGGAAAATTATACATCCTAATAAATATATGTCCATTAAATGATCATCATTAATTCAAGCATTTAATTACATTATACTAAGAGGATAATCTTTTATTCAAGTTATGTAATGATTTCCAATTCATTACATCATATTATAAATCCTTTTAAATTTCAATATATCAAAATAATAAATACTTAATGATATCATTAATATTTTTTTAATTATATTTCAACTAAATCATCAAATAATCACATATTAATCCTGGTAGTTTCATGATTGTCTTGTTTTGGTCACTAGCATGATCAATACTATGCATTTATATCATGTATAATTATCAAATGCTGTAAAAATGTATAATATGATATAAATATAAAAAAAATTGGTTCTGGTATATTTAAATTAATATTTAACTAAATAATTAATAAATCACCCTTTTTATTATGAAACGATAAATAATGATCGTCGTCAATTTGAACCACATAGATTGTAACCAAAACTACAATGAAATAAAATTATTGATTTATAAAATATCTTATAAAATAAATGATAGTACCTTTTAATATATTTAATGATGAATGTTTTAACAAGAATGAGTATCCACAACACTTTTACAAAACTAGTTGAAAGTGACAAAGATTACTTACAACTACTGTTGAAAATAGATAACACTAACTAATATTTAAATGTATAAAATTATTATAAATATGATTTATATATAATCATTGTTATGAAGAAGGTTATTTGGTATATATTTAAGGAAATTAATATATTTATTTTGGATATTTTCTATAAGGGAAGAATGAATCTGGAATGTGGTGAGGGGTTTCATCTAAAATTTATCTATTTAATACATGTTTTGTATTATGTACATAATTTTATTTATATGGTGTATATAATAACTATATAATATATCATTTCATAAATTATATTTTTATCATTTAATTTAAATTTCATTTATAATCCATCTCTTCCATGGGGTTTTTATTAATGTGATACTCAAGCCACATGAGTTTGCATTGTCTCAATTTAAATTATTTGAGGCATGCTACACTTTATGAACCATGTTTTCTTTATATGGTGTTCAATTTATTTACTATACCATGAATTTTATAAACCTTATTTTGTTTTAATTAATGGGATAATCTAATAAAAATTATGTTATTTTAATTCAATTTACGTTGACTAATGTGTTTCCCCAATCATAAGCGTTTTTGGTAACTAAATAATTATTCAATGAGTTTTGATAATTCACAAGAACTTAATTTATATAAGATGGGTATATTAATCACTATGATTTTATTTTTTTTATTTTTTCCCTTAAACACACTTTTAAGTACTTTATGGTTACTTTTTTCCATTTTCATGAATATTAATGAAGTCTCTTATCACATCAGGATTTTTCCTATATATTCCCTAGTATATGAAAATGTCCTCAGAATATATGTAGCACTAAATGGTCATAGTTTTTTACTAATATGATGAGAACCTAGAGGTTAAATTATAGTATTTTATAAGTCATATGTTTTCAAGATGAATTTTATTTTTTAATAAGAGTAAAATGAAACATGATATATGGGGTGAAGACTCATAGTATATTGAGGCACCCACTCATGTTGTGTGCCCCTGGTAATTTCCAAATTATGTGATTATGAGAATGACAGCTGATAGTAAAAAATAAAAATTTATTTACTTTATTTGATGTTACTATATGGGTATGTTTGTATTCATCCTTAGAATTTCATATTATCATTAATCAATAACATCATCCATATACATTTATGCGTTGTTGAAAAATGTGATGGCTCGTAGAGAAGTTGGAGAAATTTAGTTCATTACATTTGATATTTCATTAATGGATAATGAGAGAAATAATTTACCCATTCATTATATTAATGGATGTTAAAATATTATTCCCTTTAATGGGAATGTAATTTCCTAGATAAATACTATGACATGGTGAAATGGAGGAAAGTTTATTTTTAGAAAGTTGAAAAGGATATGAAATGTACATAGTTTGATGACACCAGCATGAAACTTACATTATTAAAGATTTCATGATAAAGGTATTATATTAAATTTTGGTTTTTTATAGGAGGTTTTATGTCATAATGATATTATCTTCATTATCTATGGATTTCATGATGTGTTGTGATATGATAACCATGGTCTTTAGGTATCTATGCCTATTTCCATTGTGATAGAGGCCTAATGAGTCACGCACATAGTTAATTAAAATCAATGTTAAATTCAATTTTTAACATAAAAAGGTAGAAAAAATATTATATAATTACACATGTATTTTAACTAGAAGAATATCCATTTGAATTTGAATATGTGTGTTTACTAGATGGGTATTTCTTTGAACTAAACTTAAAAACTCAATTTTGATAGTTTTAACACATCAAAGTGTTGTTTTTGGATTTGAGGAATGTCCTGAAATGTCCCTCAGGTGTTTCATCACGTTTTAGAAGCACTGATCCTAAAAATGTCATCTTTTGAAGCTCTGAATTGGTCACACAGTTTCTATAAAACCATGTAACTGTAAAGGAGGAGCAGTTGTTCCACGAACTGGCTACACAAGGTGTCTCTAAACTGTGCATTTATCCCACATGTGTACTTCCATTTAGGTAGTTCCAAATCAATATTCAATTAATTATTTTTTTTACATTTAGGAATAATATTCAGCTCAATCGTGTGAGGTGGGATGCTTAAGATGTGTCTGCGACACCGTTTTCACATGGTTTAGCAAAACCATGCGACCAAACCACATGCCCCTAATTTTGGGTGAAAGTAAATTTTTCCCCGAATGAGTTCTTTTTACCCCTATCATCTTCCCCCCTTATTTCCTAGTGGATGAAACATTTTATCCTCCACTTTTTTCTCCCAAATATCTCATACTAGGAATCATTTTATGTTCTTCATCTGGTGTTTTATCCTTGATCTATCTGAGGAAATGAATCTATATCAGTAAGATCCCAAATTATGTTACCACTTATCTCAGTTTTCATTCAGATCCATGGTTCCATTTATTTGATGGCTTATTTTCCCTATTTTTAGGTAATTATTATATTTATCACACAAACCTACTCTAAATCTATGGCCCATATCATGTGAGGCTTCATATACGGCCTTCATGTTTGTATTCATGTAATTTTCGAACTGAATTTTGATGTTTTGTAATTAAGCTGTTGTTCTCACCACCATATTTTACTAAGAATCCCATTTATATTGTCTCCCTCATGTATAATTAACCATTTCACCCAAATATATGCCTATTGAATCATATTTAGTAATTTATAGATTTCTGGCATTGGTTGTGGAAATCCTTTGGGTGATCTGAGTGAAATTCCCCTTTTTTCATATGTGAATATGCCTGATTGGCCTCATAAGCATTCATCTTAGATTGATAATTGAATATAACTTGAAATGTGTCTACTTAAATGAACCATGGGGGCCTCATACATGTTTTCCTATCATTGATATGGAATATTCCATGTAGTCAATTCCCTTAAAGACTTTGTAAACTTCTAAACGGACCATTCAAACAGGTAAATGGATTTTTTCCTAATTTCGTAATTGAATGGGTGGTAATTAAATGTAATGTTCAATAAAATTATAGAATACGCTAATGTTAAATGTATCCTGAAGAACCGATTAGGTGTTTGGACTTCTTATAGTTTGAATTACCCAAGTAGGTAATCACTACTACAAACACGACCTTTATCAGTGCTAAAAATGGCCTTTATCAGCGCTAGAAAAGCGCTGATAAAGCCAGCGTAGATAAAGGGGGGGGGGTCCCCTTTATCAGCGCTTCCTTTATCAGTTCTCTCATTTTAGCGCTGATAAAAGACCCTTTTATCAATGCTTTTAAAAAAGCACTGATAAAAGTTATAAAAATTTACAAAAGTTTAAAAAATACTGCCAATCGGGGGGGGGGGGGTTTATAGCGCTTGAACCCCCCCCCCCCCTTTTATATCGCTTTTCGGCCCCTATACAACACACCACGCACCCCACGCATCCCCCTCCACCCTTTAACAGTGCTTGCTCCAATATTCCCCATGCGCGCGCACCCCTGCCTCCACCAGGATTTGAACTCGAGACCTCCCCCCTGCGCGCCTAAGCCCTTACCACTACTCTATTTTGATTTTCTTTCCAATTCATGATATCTCTAGATATATATATTTATATATTTAGTTATATTTATTCGTATAGTAATATATATTTATATTAATATATATATAGTTATATTATAATATATATATATAGTTATATTATAATATATATAGTAATATTAATATATATATATATATATAGTGGTGTTAATATATATCTATATCTATATATATATATTTAGTTATATTTATTCATATAGTAATATATATTTATATTAATATATAGTTATATTAACATATATATAGTTATATTAACATATATATAGTTATATTAACATATATATAGTTATATTAACATATATATAGTTATATTAACATATATATAGTTATATTAACATATATATAGTTATATTAATATATATATAGTGATATTAATATATATATTTATGGTGATATTAATATATATATTTATAGTAATACTAATATATATATGTAGTTATATTAATATATATATAGTTATTAGATTAATATATATATATAGTTAGATTAATAGATATATATAGTTAGATTAATATATTGGTATATAAATATTCATATATTGGTATTTTAAATAAAATGGATATTAGTTATTATTTTGATAAAGCTAATATATTTTATATGTAAATATGTTTAATTATTTATTAAAAAAAATTAATTGTTAGGTGCGAATATATAACAAATATGTACACATAGTTATATATTTGATTATAAATATCAGTTCATTATAAAAAAGGATGAAATTTCAAAGACATAATATCAATATGAATGTAATACCTTGGAATAAATTCCGTCCCCACCAAGAAAAGCCAATAATACCCCCTTAAAAGAGTTTGAAAATCCACAAAATGTTAAAAAATCTGGGTACCCGACAAAAAACTCAGTTTTGGAGGCCTTCTGAGCCTCTTTTGGCCTCGAAAAACGCATGACTGGGGTTCCCCCTGTCAAAGCGACGTAGAGCTCATCGCAGGCTTCCGTTTGATATGTGGTAGGGCTCAAACGGACACCCGGATTAAAATTTATGGCCGTTTAAAGTTTGAGTTGCGTTTTCAACATATTTTGGATTTTTTTTAAATTTTTTTAATTTTTTTAGTCCTCAAATTGTTATTAAATGACTATTACTCCATAATTATTATCAAAATATTAATTAAAAATATTTTTTTAATTTTTTAAGAAGTCATTTTCACTAAATATATTAAATATTAAGTATAATAAGTGTAAATGTACATTTATACTTATCTAAAATATATTTAAAAATTATATATTATATTTATATAACAATATAACTATATTTATATATTAATATATTTTTAAATTTTTTTTTGAAGCCGAACCTTTATCAACGCTAAAAAAAGCGCTGATAAAGGCCCTCCTTTATCAGTGCTAATAAGCAAGCGCTGATAAAGGGGGGCCCTTTATCAGCGCTACTAAGCAAGCGCTGATAAAAGGGGGGGCCTTTATCAGCGCTTTTTTTATCGCTGATAAAGGCACCCTTTATCAGCGCTTTTTTGAGAACTGATAAAGGGACCCCCCTTTATCAGCGCTTTTTCGTTAGTGCTGATAAAGGGGGGCGCTGCGAAAAACTGTTTTTGTGGTAGTGAATTTTATTTTTGCTTATGTCACCTCCTAAGTGAGCCCATGATCCTTTTGAATTGATTTCCATGTAATAATTAATTAAATGGAATAATAAAATATAGAGGCTAATGCATGTTGGTTACCCTTATTTAAATGAATTAGCTCAATTAAATGGATTGGTTTATGAAGCATGGTAAAGAAATCCATTAATTATGGTAGTTATGAATTGTAATGTGAATGGTTATTTGAATCATGGGTAACTTCGTTGATTCTGGCCATCCTAGACTCAAAATTAATGATATAGGCACTTCCATAATTTATAATGTTTCCTCTTTGAAAGGTAATTGAGCTCATAAATGGTATTTCCCATGTTTTATTAAATTGGATAAGTTAAGTTCAATCGATCATTTGGGATAACTTATACAACATTGTATGCCTTCCTCAAATTAAATTAAAAAATTGATTTAATTAGAATGAAAAATTAAGGATGATAGATACATTCCTTTGGATTATGTATTATTAAATTCTTTTGATCAATTGAATTTCCATGAGTGCATTTTGAACAAGACTAAAGGAACATGTAAGAGGTATTTCCTCATGTGGAATGTTTAAAAGATCAATATTCCTCATCTATATCTACAATATTTTCTAATGAAATGAATAATATGTTATGCCTTAGGCATTATATTATAACCAATGATGCCTTTATATGGGATTGAAAAATGAATGGAATGAGTGGTATTACCACTTGAATATTTATTAAAAATACGATTACACATTATACATATAATGTGTATGAAAGTAGGGTGTGTTGATTCAGAGGGAAATCATACTCCCTTTCATTAGGTATTGAGTTAACAGAGTATCACAGTAGTTATTCTCTATGGATGTTGGGATGAGGAACCAAATTCCATGATTAGAGTGTGTTCATTGGGTATTATTAATAATCTTGAGTGTTCTTTCGTGATTAATCTCACTCTATTGGGATGTTGGTCATCTTCCATATTGGATGAGATTTTAGGCTTGTTAGATTGGTTAGGGATGTCTGATTTACACCATGGTCCTGTCTAGGACTACTATTCCAGGTATATCTCCATTGTGTGTCTATAAAACTTTTTTTATATATGTGGATGAAATATATACCTAATATATATATATACTATTACTAATTATATATCTATTGTGACTAGATCAGACACTTGTTCTGGTGATGAGCCAAAGCAAGTAGAGCCGTCTGATGCCATTAAGAACATGAGCATCCTGGTTTTATTTTGGAATTTCATTGAATTTTCTATTGTCCCCAGTGCACTATTTAGTTGTGATATCTTCTTAGATTACACATAGATACAATTACTGTTGGCCAACTGAGATTTTTATCTCATACCATACTCGATTTGACTTTGGTCCCCAAGAAGATCATCTTTATTTAGGTATGAATAAAGGAAATGGCCTTATTACAAGATTTTGATATGCTTCACTTTTAGATGGATCTTAAGATAATACAATGGATCTTAGTATTAAGATTTTTGTAGCTTCCTTAAAATTTTTTACTTTTTTACTATTGTGTAGAATACTTGTTTATGTCGTTTTTCCTTTCTGTATTACACCATTCCATGAATCCATGTATCAGACACTACCTTAGAATATTTTGATATTTCTATCAGTTGTTTATTTGTATATTTCATAAGCATCTTACTCATTCATTTATTTGTTTACGCTTCAAGAATTTATTGATTCTGTTTGTTTATATATGATTAAAATTTTGGTTATTAATGATTTTATTCATTGTTCCATTCTAATAATAGGGTATAGTCTCCCCACTATTCTACATTCATACCATCTATTCTAGTTGACAGCCTTTTCCTATAGTGAGGCATTCCTGACGCCATCTTACCCACTGGATCGAGTCGTGGTTTAATTGGATCCTAGGTTGGGACATCACAAAGTTGTATAATAGCATTTTATTCCTTTTTATTATTCTTTATTTATTATATAGGAGACTAAGAGTTAATGATATTTTTAATTGACCCTACGCTTGGATGTAGCTAACCCATGTATAAGGGAAATCAAAATTACCTCAGATGGGTAATTGCATTAAATTATTACCCCATTTATAATTGAAAAAAGTAACCATTTAATGTCAATCATGTCTTATGATGTTATTTATATTGGTATGATTGAAATTATGATTTATTTTCTTTGGCACGATGAGATGAGGTATTTTCTTTAGTGCATAAATCATTGTATGCATGGTATCATTTATACTCTATGTATCTTACCAGGCCATCTTTAATTTTCAATGTGTGTCGCCAACAAATATTGTTCATTCCAAAGATATATATTGAATTGTGATGAAAATTATTTCATGGATTAGAAAACATGATTGATACTTAATGTGAATGACTTAACCTAATTTTGTTTCCTTGAAAAGGTTAAAGCAAACACCTTATGCAGTCAATTATAAAATGTTGAGCCATGAACCATCAATCTCATGGGCTAGAACGTGTTATTAGGTTAGTCAATTGGATTCCACTTTTTGGTTCATAAAGGTTATGGAAACTTACCTATCATAAAATGGAAAACCATCTAATTCAACCATTTTAGGTAATTTAAATTTTTGATCAAGAAAAAAATTCTAATGAAAATGAATCCTAATATAAAATTAGCATTTAAACCTAATACCCTTTTTATTAACATGTCTTGTATATGTTAATATTATTTTAAGAATGTTTCTATGTAGGCCATCTGATACTTGAATTCATAGGGTGGATAACCTATGGATAGTATTCAATATGTTCTAGTTGATCAAGTATTCCATGTGTAATATTAATATTTTATTCACAAATATTAATATTACTTAAAAGGGGATGCTCTGTTCGATGGAGTACCCAATACGAAACAACAATTTTCTTTGAAATCATATATTGTAGGCTAATAATAAAATAATATTACTATAAATGGTAGTAAAATTATAGTCAATGTAATGGCAGTAAAGAATAGAACTAAGTAAAAAGTGATTATATATACTTGTCAAATATTTTTACATTTATTCAATAAATTTTAGATTCTTAAAATGCGAATGAATCCAATTTTAAGCGAAAATATTCTAATATTCCTTAAAAGGTTGATTAATCGCCTTTTGATGGCGAACCCTTTTTAAATCCACTTTTTGACAATTTAATATGTTATATTTGACAAAATAATTTTTATTTTTAGAATTGGGCCATCAAAATTTACATGGTATAAATTTTTGGTATTTTTCTGACAATGTTCTTTTATTTAATGAATAGGGAAAAATACTACATTTTACATCAAAACTACCTTTTCATCTAATTTAAATATATGGTTAGACTATCTTTTTAATTGGTTTTAAAGTGTAATTAGAATATATTTTTACCATTTAATTCAATGGTGGTCATTAGAATTAGTTTCACTTTGAAAATGGACATAAACAAGTGGAAAACGTATAATAGATATTGCTTCAAAAAAAACCCGCTATTTGTTTTGACAACGGGAATTATTTTTAAATTAATTATTTCAATTTATGTTTTTGTAATTTGATAAAATGGATTCCATATTTGGAATCAGAAGGTCCAAATTATGTAATTAAGACTCTTCTTTTTGGACATTATGAATAGTAACGACAGTAATTATCATTAATTATCGTGATTAATTAGTAATCGGGTAGTTAAGGATAATAAAATAATATCATAATAATAAAAAATGACCCCAAAATGTGTTCTAATGCACCTAGTTGTGTCTTGGATGACCATGAGATGCGTTGTGCCAAACTTTGGGACCCCATAGAATCACTTTTTGGTGAAAGTGACACTTTATCATTTTATTTTTAAAGAAAGGAGAATATCACTAAAGAATGCATCACCCTAGTAAAACATTTTTAGTTATTTCTGTGTAAATTATCAATTAGACTATAAATATTTATTGTAAATCTAAAACTATTTACTACATCATAGTATTTTTTTTTATTTTTAGACATTAAATATATTAATTTATTTATTACACCATGATGATGCAGTGATTACTTCATTAATGAACGATTTAAGAAAAATGAAAAGATAAGGTAAAATCTAAGACATACACCTGTCAAAAACCAATTGGATGGGTGGATTTAGAACCCTTATCACCTTACCCTATAAATATATAATTTAGGGACCTTTAATATCCAAAAACCATTTTATAATAAAGTAACTTTTCAAGACATTACAAGAGTGCCCCTCCTCCCTCTTATAAATGGCCCCCACTTCTACCTCCTTACCCACTCCTCTCAAGCCATTGGTTCGCCCAAACCCTGCCCATTTCATGTCTCCACATCCCTCTATTCATCATTGAAGCCTCACCTTACGCAGAAAGCACTTCAAGAAACCCTTTCGGTTCAAACCAAAGGGAGTTACCTGATTTAAAGGTAATGTATTATCTTATGATCTTTTGTTTTATTTTGCTTCCCCATCCACCTAAACTCTTTTTATTCATATATTTTGTTACAAAAAAGGTATCTTAAAAATTCTACAATGTTGTTATGAGATGTATTCGAGCTACAATTACACACATCTCCGTTTAATGGTTAAAGAACATATTGTTTCTGTGAATGGGGAATTACTACCTCACGAAACGATGATTGTTCTATCTTTTCCTACCACATCCCATGGTGTCCATTATGATGGAACTATATATATTTATTATATATATTATATTTATTTACTCTCAATGATTCTGTGTTTTACATTTAAAACATACCTTTATGCTTTTCATGTTGTGCAAATGCGACAATTTCATTTAAGGAAGTGTTGACTACCGCCCAACCAAGTGATGTGACTCATTCTTACAATACATAGAATGTATAAAGAATGAAATTAATGAACATATGTGACCTATATAACATATATATTATACAGGAATTATTATATATATCTCTCTCAATTATTTTTAATTCCATTAATATGACAAAGAAATGAAACTTGTGTTCATGCGTACATACGACCTACCGTCTCCATGAATGGTGCATTTCATTTCCTTTTATCTCCAAATATTATGGAATAGAATAAAATGAATATTTTCTGGATATATATTATATTTAAATCATTAATACTTTTCCATAGATAATGTACTTATAACTACATGGACAATTCTTTTCAAACATGTTCATTTTTGACTCATGTACCAAACATCGACAAGAACATCAAATATGAACTCACATAATAATCTAATTATTATTACATTATAATATGTGATATTAATTGAATAATAAAATTTAAATGAGTTCCTTATGAAATTATAAAATTTACAAAATTTTATTATTTAGGAATATAAAGAAACGAACAAGACAAGTCAGATTTGAGGTAAGGGATCCTACAACTCTATTTCTTTTTAAGTACTCTTTTGTATGTAACTTACTTTAAGATCCTATTTCATATTTTGGGGGATGTTCTTTTATATTACTCTTTTTGGAAATTCTATGTTCATATGATGAGAGACCATATTTGATTTCATCAATCCATTTTTATAGAAGTTTTAAGTGGCGTTGTTAAGCTGCCGAGTTTTCATAAGGGATTTTTCATCTCACTTTTATACCCCAGAGATTTATGCTACATTTGCCATTATTTATTTTGAGTGGTGTATGTACTTCCTATTACTCAAATTTTTGTGTAATATAAGTTCTATTATGGGTATTTACACCATCTTTGTTCGGTCCTTCTTTCATGGGGTGAACATTTTGAAAGTTACCCAAATTGGTAAGGGAACTTTTCACCCTCTTCTATTTAAAAGACTTATTTTGTTATGTCTTTTAATTTACATATTTATAATTTGGGATATGTTCTTCTATATCCTTATTTATGTAAATTTTATTTCCATGTTTTGTGATACCATTTTCTCTCTCATCAACTAATTTTATGAATTTAAAAGTGACGCCGTTAGGCTGTCGAATTTTACCAAGGGAACTTCTTAACCCAATTTCGATTTCTTTGGGTTCAACTTGTAGTTATTGAATATGTCATCCATTTAATATGTGTGAATGACCTTTTATTTTTTTACACTTAATATCCACTTATATTGGGTTTATTTATATTTTTCACAAATAATTATGAGATTGATTTATCCTTTATTTAAGGATACCATCATTATAAGGGATTTTATCTAATTTTACATTTCTATTGTGACTTCATTGTTTTTATGCACAAAATCACTCATATATGGTGTATATACTGTCCTCTGGAATATTATATCATGAATCCCTTTATTCTCATGATATTAAAAAGTTATGATTACATTTTGTTCCGCAATTATTGTATTAAAGTGTCTGTCATTTTGTTAAAAAACCATTAACTAAAATATCGTTTTAAATGTCTTAATGATTTATTCTTATAAATATTACTCATTAATGACCATGTTTTCAAAATGGTTTTAAGGATTTATTTATATGGATATTAATGGTCTAAAATGTTAATACCTTCAAAGCGGTATGGGACACTTTGATTCAAAAATCTCTTTATTAAATGTTTTAAATTATTTTGAAAATGGTTTTTAGAATGGATTCATTATTTCAATATCTTAAAATGTTATATTATTATTGAAATATGGGAATTTTATCTTTCCTTTATTCTTATTTTATGTGCGATGATTATTTTATGGTTCTTGGGCATTGTTTATAAAGACGGGTGGTTCTGTGGTAAACTAAGGGCGGGTGAGCCCGATATAGCTCTCCAATGAATTGGGTAACGCAAAGGGGTTAAACGTTAATGTTTATCTGAAGTGATTTAGGGAATATGCTGTGATGAGTATTCCAAACGTAACCATGAGGGTTACTCCCTACGTAAGAGTGTTATCAATTCCGCTTTTTACCTTTATGTAATATGATTTCTATGATTTATTCATGATTCTATGAGGTATGTTAAATGCTTATGTTTTATGAGTAAAGTATGATTTCATAAATGGACTAATGTTTTCATTTCGTACATTTATATCCCTTACGGAGCTTTTTGTTCTCATCCCATGTTTTTGAAATGTTTTTCATAGGTCATGGGAAAGGTACATTATGTGATGATAGTGTCAAGGAAGTTTCAAGAAAGATTCGATGTTTTATTTTAAATATTTTTCCGTTATTGGGAAACATTAGTACTATCTTTTATGTAACCATTTTGTTTAAATATGGAATGTAATGCATGATTTATGATCTAATTATCTAAATCACTAAACCTAAAAAGATCCTCAACGTGTATTCTTTAAATAACCCAAGATTAAGTAATGATTAAGTCTGTGGCCTTATAGTTGGTATCAATGGTCGGTTTAGATAACTTTAGAGGATAGAGGGTCGTTTAAGAAAATGTGAAAAGTTGTGTATAACCACAATGGTTAGTATATTAAATGGAGTCATTGTTTTTTTAAAAGTTAGAATGAGTTTGAGATAACTTGGAGAAGTATATCTTGGTGCTTATCTTACACATTTTTATATTATATACTCACACAAACCTTTTTGGTTTAAGTAAATGGTTGGATCTAGCAGGCACCAATGTAACAGTGAATTGGATGAAAACGGTGACGGTTTTATGAAAGAACAACTGAATGATATGAGAGCTACAATGATACATCTTGTGGTCATCCTCAACCAACTATCTGGAGTCATGATTGACCACCTAAACCTTAGTGATTTTTATAAGGCATCCTATATGCAAGAAATAAACCCCTACATAAGTTTAGGTAATAATCATAAAGGTAAGTATGTTCAAAAACTTATGTGTCAAAGATGTGTAAAGAAACACATAGGAAACTGTTTCAAAGGGATAGAAAGATGGTATAGACGTGGAAATGAAGGTCATAAAGCAAGAACCTACCATGGAAAAATGAAGCATCTAGTTGACTCTAGGAAATGGATAAAGTTCTTTCTGAAGGATCAATTGAATGTTTCAAATGTGGTGAGCATGGTGATTATGCAAACACTTGTCCTATAAAGAAGTTTTGGGAATGGGGTCACCAAGATCATACAAATTTTCGTTTACCAATACCTAATTCCATTCCAATTGAGGATGAAGAAACTTACAATGACCAATGAAAGGTATGGATTATTTATTAACATATGTTTTCCTATTATGGGAATCTTAGGATATGATTCATGATATTGTTTGTAGGAAATAATTATTTCAGAATAAGTTGAAAAGGAATGGTTAATGGGTAATGAAGAATGTTGAATGAGTAAGAAGGAAACATATAAGGGATTCAAGAGTTATGGTAGATTTGAGGATGGTGAAATTCTTAAATGTAGTAAGTCTCTATTGATGATGGGGTTACATTAGAAGACTTATTATAGGATATATAACCCTCATGTTTGATAAATGAAAATTTTATTCACGGAATAAATATCCTTTATTTTGTCGATATAGTTATAATGATCCATTTGGGTTTATATGATCCTTGAATTTTATTTAATTACTGGTTAATACATTTTGGGTTGAAAAATGAAAGTTGTTAGATAACCTTTGTGGTTAAAATATGTTATGGTTATTTTTGAAGATTTTATCTCTTTTGGGAAATGTTTTATGAATTATATTGTTTTGTAAAAAGGAAAACTCGCAGACCGTGTGACAACCCGTCGCGTCGGACGAAGCTGCGTGAATCGAACCCACAACCAAAGTGAATCTGGTATTTATCGCCTACCACTAGACTATGTGAAGTCCCTGGTTTGTTTGAATGATTTTTTTTAGTTATATTATTTTATGAATCATGAGTAATTTGATTTTGGGTTATCTATGGAAATTATTGACCTATCATGTATGATATATGATTATGTTAATTACTTTTCAGTATGAGACACTAAGAGAAACTGATGTTATTTGGAGATAAATGTTAATATTTACCTTGGAAGACTACGTGATTAAATCCTTCAGAGAATGGGTTTCAATCTTAGTTTGGTTTAAATGGAATAATTTTATGGATAGATGTTTATTGAATGGTCTTTGTTGAACCTTGGGTTTTGTTTGAAATTTTTTGGAGATTAAGAGTAGTTTTTCTTTTTGTAAAAAAAATTATCCATTTTGGAATTATCTGATCTCATACTAAACATTCTGGTTTCAGTTTTTTTGTCTAAAGACATGGGTAGTATATAGTTCTCTTTTTTGGATTAGGTTATTCTGAATAAGTTCATTATAATACTCTTAATGCGAACAAGCCTTCCTAAATACTTGTCTTTTGGAGAAAATATGAGTTTGAGTAAGGAATCTAGTAAAAGATGAAAGTCTACATGACAATTAAGTATGTTTCCATATGATTTAGTTTAGCTCAAAAATAAATTCATCAATGAAAAGTAACTTAAAACAAAAATGTTGTCTGTTAACTTTTCCTACTGGGGAGTCGAATATCATTTACCCCATTACATGTTTGTTATTTTGTTGTGGTTAACTTTCTCCTAGACATGTTTACTATCACACTCCATCAGAACATGACCCTTTGTTTTCTCTTCCATATCCATATTTTCCTACATGCAATCCTAGTATGTGTTAACTCGGGTGACCTTTTTACTTCCCTTTATTTCTTTTAAAGTGATAGTTTTACTGAGTCTTTTTCCGATGTGGGGCTTTCAATGAAGTTTCCAAGACCAATTTTAAAATATTGAGCACACAATTCCAAAAAGGGGGGAAGGATGTAACATCCCAGGTAAATAATGAATATGAAATGTTCATATATATTAATATTTGTGAATAAAATATTAATATTACTTAAAAGGGGATGCTATGTTCAATTGCATACCCAATACGCAACAACGAGTTTCATTGAAATCATATGTTGCATGCTAATAATAAAATAATATTGTTGTAAATGGTAGTGAACTCCTAGTCAATGTAATGGAATTAATGAATATTACTATGTAAAAGTGATTATATATGCCTGCCAAATATTTTTACATTTATTCAGTAATTGTTAGATGCTTAAAATGCGAATGAATCCAATTTTAAGCGTAAATATTCAAATATTTTTTAAAAGGTCGATTAACCGCCTTTTGATGGAGAACCCTTTTTAAATACACTTTTTCACAATTTTATATGTTATATTTGATAAAATAAAATTCTTTTTTAGAATCAGGACATCAAAATTTAATTGGTATGAATTTTTGTATTTTTCTCACAATGTAATATTTTTTAATGAATACTGAAAAATACTGCATTTTACATAAAAACTGCTTTTTCATCTAATTTAAATACATGGATATATTATCTTTTTAATTTGTTTTAAAATTTAATTAGAAATATTTTTACTATTTAATTCAATTTTGGTCATTATAATTAGTTTCACTTTGAAAATGAACATAAACAAGTGTCAAACTTTTTATAGATATTGCTTTAAAAAAACTCGCTATTTGTTTTAACAATGAGAATTACTTTTAAATTAATTATTTCAATTTCTGTGTTTTTAATTTGTTAAAATGGATTCCATATTTAAAATCATAATGTCCAAATTATGTAATCATGATTCTTTTGTTTTTGGACATTATGAATAGTAACGACGGTAATTATCTTTATTTATTGTGATTAATTAGTAATCGGGTAGTTAAAGAAAATAAAATAATATCATAATATAAACATATGACCCCAAAATGTGTTCTATTGTTACTGGCTGTGTCATGGACGACCATGGGATGCCTTGTGCCAAACTTTGGGACCCCATGGAATCACTTTTGGGTGAAAGTGACACTTTATCATTTTATTTTTAAAGAAAGGATTATATCACTAAAGAATGTATCACCCTAGTAAAACATTTTTAGTTTTTTCTGTGTACATGATCTCTTAGACTATAAATATTTATTGGAAATATAAAATGATTAACTAAATCATATTATATTTTTTATAATTTTTAGACATTAAATATATTTATTTATTTATGACACCATGATGATGCAGCGATTACCTCATTAATGAATGATTGAAGTAAAATGAAACGATAAGGTAAAATATAAGACATAAACTTGACAAAAACATATTGTATGGGTGGATTTCGAAATCTTATAACCTTACCCTCTAAATATATAATTGAGGGACATTTAATATTCAAAAATCATTTTATAATAAAGTAACTTTTCAAGACATCCCAAGAGTGCCCCTCCTCCCTCTTAAAAAAGGCCCTCACCTCTACCTCCTTACCCACACCTCTAAAGCCATTGGCTCGGCCAACCCCTTACCATTTCATCTCTCCACATCCCTATATTCATCATT
Source organism: Viscum album (assembly GCA_963277665.1). Lineage (NCBI taxonomy): Eukaryota > Viridiplantae > Streptophyta > Magnoliopsida > Santalales > Viscaceae > Viscum > Viscum album. The sequence continues at coordinate 28,842,683 of OY728164.1, read as the reverse complement.
GAAGCATCACCTTAAGCATAAAGCACTTCAAGAAACCCTTTTGGTTCAAACCAGAGTTACCCAATTTAAAGGTAATATATTATCTTATGTTATTTTCTTTTATTTTTCTTCTCCAACCCCCTAAAATAATTTTATTAATTTATTTTGTAACAAAACCATTATCTTCATTATACTCTAATGTTTTTATGAAAACTATTCGATCTACACTTACACACACCTTTGTCTAATGGTTAAAGAACATACTGTTTCTGTGGATGGCGAATTACTACCTCAAGAAATGGTGGTTATTCTATCTTCTCCTACCACCACTCATGGTGGCCATTATGATTGGAATATATTTATTTATGATATATATTATATTTATTTCCTCTCTATGCTTATGTATTTTACATTTAAAACATCCCTTAATTCTTTGCATGTTGTGAAAATGCGATAATTTCATTTGAGGAAGTGTGGACTACCGCCCACTCAAGTGATGTGACTCGTTCATGCAATATATGGAATGTATAAAGAATTAAATTAATGAACTTATGTGACCTATATAACATATATATTATATTGGTATTATTATATATATATATATCTCAATTATTTTTAATTTCATTAATATGTCAAAGAAATGAAAGTAGCGTTCATCCGTAGGTACGGCCTACCGTCTCCATGAACGGTGCATTCCATTTCTTTTTATCACCAAATGTTATGGATTAGAATAAAATGAATATTTAATGGATATATATGATATTTAAATAATTAATAATATTCTGGAGATGATGTACTTATAACTACATTGACAATTCTTTTCAAACAAGTTTATTTTTGACTCATGTACTAAACATCGACAAAAACATATGATATGAACTCACATAATAAACTAATTATTATAACATTATAATATGCGATATGAATTGAATAATAAACATTAAATGTGGTCCCTAAGAAATTATGAATTGAAAAAAGTTTATTATTCAGTAATATAAAGAAACAAACAAGACAAGTCGGACTTGAGGTAATGGATCCTACCTCTCTATTTCTTTTTAAGTAATCTTTTGTATGTAACTTACATTAAAGTCCTATTTCATATTTTGGGGGATGTTCTTTTATATTACTCTTTCTGGAATTTCTATGTTCATATGATGAGAGACAATATTTTATTTCATCAATCCATTTTTATAGATGTTTTCAGTGGCGCTGTTAATCTGCCGAGTTTTTGTAAGGGATTTTTCATCTCACTTCAATTACCCTGAGATTTATGCTACATTTTCCCCTATTTATTTTGAGTGGTGTATGTACTTCCCCTTACTCAACTTGATTTGTAATATATGTTCTTTTATGGTTATTTACACCTTCGTTGTTCGTTCCTTCTTTCATGGGGTGAACGTTTTGAAAGTTACCCAAATCGGTAAGGGAACCTTTCACCCTCGTCTTTTTAAAAGACTTATTTTGTTATGCCTTTTAATTTACATATTTTTGTTTTGGGATATGTTCTTCAATATTATTATTGATGTAAATTTTCTTTCCATGTAATGAGATACCATTTTCTCTCACATCAACTAATTTTATAAATTTTTAAGTGACACTATAAGGCCCCAGCCTTAAACCATACTTAATATTGAGTTATTAAAAGATTACACATTGAGGATCTTTTCGGGTTTAGAGTTTTAGAGAATTAGATCATAAAACTTGCATTACATTCCACATATAAACAAAGTGGTTACATAAAGATAATATTCTTCTTTCCCATCAATAGAGACATATTTAAAATAAAACATGTATTCTTTCTTGACACTCCCTTGACACTATCATCATATCATGTACCCTTCCCTTGACTTGTGAAAAACATTTCAAATAAACTTGGGATGAGCATAAAAAGCTAAGTAAGGGATATAAAAATATATAAAGGATACATGGGTCCATATATACATAAGAATGAAATCATACTTTACCCATAAAACATACGCACTTTAATATACCTCATCAAATCATGAATAAATCATAGAAATCATAAGACATAAAGGAAACTTGAGGCATTCATAACATTCTTACGTAGGGAGTAACCCACTTGGTTACGTTTGGAATACCCATCACAGTATATTCCCTAAATCTATTTGGAGAAACCTTAACATTTCACTACTTCGTGTTACCCAATGCATTAGAGAGCTATATCGGGCTCACTCGCCCTTAGTTTATCACGGAACCATCAGTCTTCATAATAATGCCGAAGAACCTCAACATAATCATATCACATAAAACATGCATAAAGGAAACATAACATTTACACCTTTCAATCACAAGATATCAATACAAAACATTGATATAAAAATATTATGAAAAACATTTTCAATACCAAAATAAAATAAATGTAAAACATGGTATTTATTTTTCTTTTAAAAAGAAGGTATGGCTTGTAGAGGAAGCCGAAACTCAAATAATGGTCACGGCGGCGGAGAAGTCGTTGTCGCCGCATACGTACGACAAAAACATTCCCTATTGTCATTTAGTAAACGCTTTGTATAAAAAATATTCTCTTTTTAATAAACGTAAAATTCAAAGGGGTTTATACACCATATAAAAGAAGGTTGTGTATCAAACAAAATATGCCTCAATAAAAGGAGATTGAGAAGAAGTCCCATACCTCGGGTCCGACTTGACTCGGTCGTTATTTAATCTCCTGAATTATAAACATGAGTTAATTTATACTTTTTTAAGAACATTTTTCAAGTTGATTATTCTTTTTATATCACGTATCGCCATGTCATCAACACTATGTAATTATTTAAGTTAATAACGGTCATTTTAATGATCATTAGTACTTGAGTAAAAAATAACCCCTTTATAATTACAAGTTGTTCATATTTCAATTATATCCAGAATGGTATTCATGATTTAGATATCATATATATCATATATATCCTGTACATGCATTAATTTATAATATTATATAACATTTAGAGGTAAGAAATGAAATGCACCGTTCATGGAGACGGTAAGCCGTACGTACGCATGAACGCTACTTTCATTTCTATTTCGTATTTTATAGAATGGAATCATAATGATATAAAGGTATATTATAATTCCAGTATAATATCATATAAAATATCATATTTCCATCCTTTATACATCCCAAATATGGTATTTAACAAATCAAATCACTTTGAGGGGGCGGCAGTCCGCACTTCCTTAAATGAAGATATCGCGTTTACCCATAATGGAAACCATAAAGGTATGCCCAAAATGAAAAATAAAAAAGCTTAAGGAAAACATAAAAATATTATATATCATATATAAATGTAGTGAAATATTAATGGACACCTTTGAAGGTGTTAAAAGAATGTTGAACAATCATCATTTCGGGAGGCATAAATTCACCATCCACGGAAACAGTATGTCCTTTAACCATTAGATGTAGGTGTTTGTAAGTTTAGCTCGAATAATTCTTATAACAACATCCTAGTATATTGAAGATACTGGAGTTGTTACAAAATAAATGAATAAAAAGAGTTTAGGGAGTTGGAGAAGAAAAATAAAACAAAAGGACTCAAGTGAAGACATTACCTTAAAATCATGTAACTCTCTTAGACTTGAGCTGAAAGGATTCCTTGGGAAGACTTCTTCCCAATGTGAGGCTTCAAGTAGTAAGAGAGGGATGTGGAGAGACAAAATGGGCAGGGTTTGGCTGATCCAAAGGCTTTGGGAGTGTGGGTAAGGAGGTAGAGGTGGGGGCCTTTTATAAGAGGAGAGGAGGGGCACTCTTGGAAGGTAAAGAAAAGTCACTTTATTTTAAAATGGTATTCGGATATAAGAGGTCCAAAACTGATTTGTTTCGAGGATAAGGTGATAAGGGTTCTAAATCCACCCATCCAATAGGTTCTGTCCATGTGTAGGTCTTATATTTTACATTATCATTCAATTTTATTTAAATCGTTAAATAATGAGGTCATTGCTGCATCATCATGATGTCATAAATAATTTAATTTATTTAAAGTCTAAAAATTATAAAAAATAATACTATGATGTAGAAAATCTTTTTATATTTCCAATGACTATTTATAACTAAAAATATGATCTTTATAACCCCATGTAAAAATTGTTTTAGTAAAACATCTCATGTTTGTGTAATTTTTACTTTTACATTAAATAAAAAGTTATTTATGTCATTTCCCAACCAAAGTGGCTCCATGGGGTCCCCAAGTTGACCCATGGATTTTCTTGGTCGGCCATGACACATCCAATGAGGGTAGGACATGTGTCAAGCTCATCTCATTTTATTAAAGAATTATTTTTACCTTAAACTACACTAATTACCTCTAATCGCGATTAAGAACTTAAGAGTTACTATTCACCAAAAATTATTTTAATCTCATTGAACCATATTTTACTTCTTAATGACAACCATGTATGTCGGATTTTTGAAATTCAAAACACAGAAGTGGTAAAATTTCATTTAAACGAAAAATCAGTTTTTATAAGTACAACTTAGTGGTTTCACTATTCATCAAAAATTGAAGTTTTTCAGAAAAATACCAAAAATTAACTCTAAGCTATATTTGATATTACGAATTAAAAAATGAAGTCTATTTTACAAAATTCAAAACATATAAGTCATATTAATTAATTTAATAATTAATTCCCGCTGTCATGACAAATAGCGTGTTTTTATGAAACAATAAGTATCAAAAGATTGACACCAGTTTAAGTCCAATTTCAAAATGAAATTGATTCCAATGACCACAATTGGATTAAATGGTAAAAATATATTCTAATTTCACTTCAAAAACAATTCAAAAGAAAATATAATCATATAAATAAATTAGATTAAAAAGCAGTTGTGATGTAAAATGCAGTATTTTTCACTATTCATTAAAACATGAACATTGTCTGAAAAATACAAAAAATTCACACAAAGTAAATATTGATGTCCCAATAATAAAGAATAAGTTTATTTTGACAAACATAACTTATAAAATTGTCAAAAGATAGATTTAAAAATGGTTTTCCATCAAAAGGCTGTAAAACAATCTTTTAAAAATATTAGTGTATTCCATGCTTAAGATTGGATTTATTTTCATTTTAAGCCTCTAAAACACTATCTAATTCATTAATAGACATAGATAAAAATATCTATTACTCATTACTTACTTAGGATGTTACATCGTTCCCCCCTTTTGAAAATTGCGTCCCCACAATTTATTTACCTATCGAATAAATGGGGGTACTTATCCCTCATTGCATTTTCAGATTCCCATGTTTCCTCTTCCATAATGTGGTTTTTCCACAAAACCTTTACCTGATTAATAACTTTATTCCGTAACACATGCTCCATGTGGTCAAGAATCTGGACCGGTTGTTCCTCATAAGATAGGTTCTCTTCCATCTGAACTACCTCTGGACTCAAAACATGAGATGGATCTGGCATATACTTTCTCAACATCGAAACGTGAAAAACATTGTGTACCTGAGTTAAAATCGGAGGTAAAGCCACCCGGTATGCAACTGATCCAACTCTCTCCAAAATTTCATATGGTCCAATAAACCTTGGACTCAGCTTTCCTTTCTTTCCAAATCTCATCACACTTTTCCAAGGAGAAACCTTGAGAAAAACATGATCACCTACTTCGAAAGATAAGTCCTTCCTCCGGTTATCCGCATAACTCTTCTGCCTGCTCTGATCTGTTCTCATGTGCTTCTGAATCAGCTGAACTTTTTATGCCATCTCTTCTACCAATTCTGGTCCCATCAACTTCCTTTCACCCACTTCATCCCAGAAAGCTGGAGTTCGACACCGCTTCCCATATAATGCCTGAAATGGTTCCATCTGTATACTGGAATGAAAATTGTTATTATATGAAAATTCAAACAAACAAAGATGTTGGTCCCAACTTACCTGATAATCCATAGAGCAAGAACATATCATATCCTCCAATGTCTGAATTGTTCGTTCTGACTGCCCATCTGATTGAGGATGAAAAGCTGTACTAAAATTTAATTCAGTACCCAACGACTTTTGAAGGCCTTTCCAGAAGTTATAAGTGAACCTGGGATCACGATCGGATACAATGGAGAGAGGAACTCCATATAACCTGACTATCTCTTTATGATAAAAATGGGAAAGTTGATTTAGGGAGAAAGTATCTCGTATAGAAAGGAAATGAGCAGATTTAGTCAAGCGATCAACAATAACCCAGATTGCATTATTACCTCGAGATGTCTTCGGTAATCCAACAACAAAGTTCATGGATATATTCTCCCATTTCCACTCTGTCATTGGTAGAGGCTGAAGCATCCATTTCGGTAACTTCCGCTCTGCTTTATCCTGTTGACATGTCAAACACTTCATAGTAAAATCAACAATATCTCTTTTCATTCCATCCCACCAGTAATACTCCCGCAGATCTCTGTACATCTTAGTACTGTGAGGATGAACTGAAAACGGAGAACTATGAGCTTCACATAACAACTCTCTCTTCAACTGTGAATCACAAGGCACACACAATCTCTTCCCAAATCTCAAAACACAATCATTATCAATGATGAATTCAGGCAACTTACCTTTCTGAACCAGCTCTACCTTTCTATGCAACTCACTGTCTTGCTTCTGTGCCTGCTTGATTCTATCTGATAGAGATGATCTCACTGATACCTGAAAAAAAACAGATGAACTTCCTGCACAAACAACTTATATGCCAAATTTCATCAAATCCTTAACCAAAGGATCATGTTCCAAACGCAACATTGCTAATGAAGCATTACTTTTTCGACTCAAAGCATCAGCCACTTTATTTTCTTTTCCAGGATGGTAATGAATTGTACAATCATAATCCTTGATTAATTCCAGCCATCTCCTCTGTCTCATGTTTAACTCTTTCTGAGTGAATATATACTTTAAACTTTTGTGATCAGTATATATTTCACAGTTTACTCCATACAAATTATGCCTCCAAATTTTTAAAGCGAAAACAACAGCAGCTAATTCAAATCATGTGTAGGGTAATTTACCTCATGAGTTTTCAACTGTCGTGAAGCATAAGCAATTACCTGATCATTCTACATTAGGACGCAACCATGTCCTTTCAATGAAGCATCACTATATATAACAAACTCACCATTCCGGGAAGGTAGTGCCGAAACTGGAGCATTCATCAATCTTCTTTTCAATTCATGAAAACAATCATCACATTCTTTTTTCCAGATAAACATAACACCCTTCCGAGTTAGCTTAGTCATTGGACTAGATAACCATGAAAAATTTCTAAAAACCTTCGGTAATAGCCTGACAAACCAAGGAAGCTACAAATCTCAGTTACATTTGTGGGTCTTGGCCATTCTTCCACAACCTTTGTTTTTGTAGGACCAACAGTTATCCCATCTTTAGAAACAATATGACCAAGGAAAGAAATTTGTTGCAACAAAAACTCACACTTGATGAATTTTACATACAGTTTCTTTTCTTTTAAGGTTTGAAAGATAACCCTTAAATGTCTTTCATGCTCCTCTTTACTTTTAGAAAACAACAAAATATCATCAATGAAAACCACCACAAACTTTTCCAAGAACTCATGGAAAATTCTATTCATTAAGTCCATGAATACAACTGTTGCATTGGTTAGCCCAAAAGACACTACTACAAATTCATAATGGCCATATCTTGTACGGAACGCGGTCTTCGAAACATCTTCTTCCTTTACCTTCAGCAGATGGTACCTCGATCTCAAGTCAATATTTTAAAAATACCGAGCTCCATGGAGCTGATCAAACAAATCATCGATATGAGGCAATGGATATTTGTTCTTAACAGTGATGTTATTCAAGGCTCTATAATCAATGAAAAGTCTCATTGAACCATCTTTATTTTTAACAAATAAAACAGGAGTACCCCATAGTGATGTCCTAGGTCGAATGAAACCTTCTCTAATAAATCTTGCAATTTCTCCTTCAACTCTAAATGTTCAATTTGAGCCATTTAATTAGGGGGTTTTGAAATTGGATTAGCATCAGGAACTAAGTCAACAGTAAACTCAACTTCCTGATATGGTATTATTCCAGGAAACTCATCAGGAAAAACATCAGGATGCTTATTTACCACTGGCACATCATTAATCTGAACAGTTCCTTTATTTTCAATGATGTGAGAAAGGTAACATTCATTTCCATCTTTTACATGTTTCCTGGCCTCTTGATAAGTTATCAACATTAAGGGTTCATTATTGTACACAAACTGAAAGACTTTCTGAAAAAAACTTCTTTAGCTCTACAGTCAATCTTAGCATGGTAAATAGAGATCCAATCCATACCCAGGATAACATCAAACTCTACTAGAGGTAGAACAATAAGGTTTGAAAGTAGGTTCTTTCCACATATAAGGATAGGAAGATTATTATAAATTCTTTTTGCCTCTACATTTCCCCCATGTGTTTTTACCAAAAGGCCAGGAGTCATTTCTTGAGATGGTATTCCCATTTTACTAGAAAATGTTTCAGAAATGAAAGAATGTGTAGACCCCGAATCAAACAACACACTGGAATAATCTGAAAAAACAAAAAAAGTACCTGATACAACTTAATTTTATGGCCCGACATCTGCTGAAGTAGTTGCAAAGGATTTCACCACCCCTTTCTTCTTGTAGTCTAACTGCTTCACATCACCCAAGCTCTTTGTCGGACACTCGTATGTATAGTGACCCATCTCATTTCACTTATAACATTTCACTATCTGTAAATCAAATTTGGTCTTACCATCACCCTGATCTTTTCCAGTGCAATCACGAGACTTATGTCCCATCTTACCACATCGGTAGCACTTTACAGAATTCAGAAGACATTCCTCAGAATGCCTTTTTCCTCATTTATCACAAACTGGAAACTTAGTTTTCTTACCGTCAGACTTTTTTGAAGAAATCAGACCTTTCTCCTGCCACCTCGGTCTCTTCTTCTGTTGGTTTTTATAGAACACTTGATCATCGGCAAACTCCATTTCCACCTTCTCATCACATCGAACAAGCTTTTCATAACTTTTAAACTCACGATAAGATAATTCCCTTCGATATTTTTTCTTTAATCCTTAGAAAAAACTATTGATTTTACTATCAAGGTCTCGGAAAAAATTTGGAGCATACCTTTCCAATCGAGTGAACCTTTCTTCATAGGCAGCCACTGAGTCTTCCTCTTGCATAAATTCCAAGAATTGATTTTCCATCCTAAGTCGAATAGCCTTAGGAAAATACTTCTCAAGAAACATACCATTGAATTATCCCAGTCGAGAGCATAAATCTCATCAGCGTCCTTGATATTTTTAACCATCGACCACCACTAATCTGCTTTACCCTCCAAACGATAAATAACAAGACTAACCTTTCGATTGTATGAACACCCCATGACATCAAAAATCTTAAACAATTCTTTAATCCACCCTTCAGCTAGAACAGGGTCAGATGATCCTCTGAATGATGGGGGATGTTGCCTCATGAAATGTTCCACCACTGACATGTTCCTCTGCGGTTGATCTGGCTGATATCGTGTATAGATACCACCGCCATTAATCTCTTGAGTCAATTGCACCATTACTGCAACAAACTGTTCAGTTCCAATTCCGTCCATCTCAGGATGATGATTCGGAAGGTTATTTCCTTCTGCATTCCTTCCTAGCACTTCATCCATGTTTCCTCTGCGGAAAACCATTCTGAACAAACATGTCTTAGATGAAGCAACATGGTAATCTTCAAATACTATATCACTTCAATTTGACCTTAAAAAATTATTTTTGGATAATCATTTAATAGAATTCTAACTCCTGAAGTTATCTAAACCAACCTTTGATACCAACTATAAGGCCCCATCCTTAAACCTTACTTAATCTTGAGTTATTAAAATATTACACATTGAGGATCTTTTCGGGTTTAGAGTTTTAGAGAATTAGATCATAAAACTTGTATTACATTCCACATATAAACAAAGTGGCTACATAAAGATAATATTCTTCTTTCCCATCAATGGAGACATATTTAAAATAAAACATGGATTCTTTCTTGACACTCCCTTGACACAATCATCATATCATGTACCTTTCCCTTGACTTGTGAAAAACATTTCAAAAAAACTTCGGATGAGCATAAAAAGCTCAGTAAGGGATATAAAAATATGGAAAGGAAACATGGGTACATATATACATAAGAATGATATCCTACTTTACCCATAAAACATAATCACTTTAATATAACTCATCAAATCATGAATAAATCATAGAAATCATAATACATAATGGTAACTTAAGGCATTCATAACATTCTTACATAGGGAGAACCCTCTTGGTTACGTTTGGAATACCCATCACAGTATATTCCCTAAATATCTTCAGAGAAACCTTAATGTTTCACTCCTTTGCGTTACCCAATGCATTGGAGAGCTATATCGGGCTCACCCACCCTTAGTTAATCACGGAACCACCCATCTTTATAATAATTCCCAAGAACCTCAACATAATCGTATCACATAAAACATGCATAAAGGAAACATAACATTTCTACCTTTCAATCAAAAGATATCAATACAACACATTGATATAAAAACATTATGAAAACCATTTTCAATACCAAAATAAACGAAAAGTAAAACATGGTATTTATTTTTCTTTTAAAAAGAAGGTATGGCTTGTAAAGGAAGTCGAAACTCAAATAATGGTCACGGCGGCGGACAAGTCGTTGTCTCCGCATACATATGACAAAAACATTCCCTTTTGTCATTTAGTAAACGCTTCGTATAAAAAAGATTCTCTTTTTAATAAACGTAAAAGTCAAAGGGTTTTATACACCACATAAAAGAAGGTTGTGTATAAAACAAAATATGCCTCAATGAAAGGAGATTGAGACAAAGTCCCATACCTCGGGTCCGACTTGACTCGGTCATTCTTTAATCTCCTGAATAATAAACTTGAGTTAATTTATACTTGTTTAAGAACCTTTTTCAAGTTCATTATTCTCTTTATATCACTTATTTCCTTGTCATAAACACTATGTAATTATTTATGTTAATAACGGTCATTTTAACGATCATTGGTACTTGAGTAAAAAATAAACCCTTTATAATTACAAGTTGTTCATGTATCCATTATATCCAGAATGGTATTAATGATGTAGATATCATATATATCATATATATCCAGTAGATGCATTCATTTATAATATTATATAACATTTAGAGGTAATAAATGAAATGCACCGTTCATGGAGACGGTAAGCCGTACGTACGCATGAACGCTACTTTCATTTCTATTTCGTATTTTATAGAATGAAATCATAATGATATAAAGGTATATTATAATTCCAGTATAATATCATATATAATATCATAGTTCCATCCTTTATAAGTCCCACATATGGTATTTAACGAATCAAATCACTTTGAGGGGGCGGTAGTCCGCACTTCCTTAAATGAAGATATCACGTTTACCCATAATGGAAACCATAAAGGTATGCCCAAAATTAAAAATACAGAAGCTTAAGGAAAACATAAACATATTATATATTATATATAAATATAGTGACATCTTAATGGCCACCTTTGAAAGTGTTAAAAGAATGTTGAACAATCATCGTTTCGGGAGGCATAAATTCACCATCCACGGAAAGAATATGTCCTTTAACCATTAGATATATGAGTGTGTAAGTTAAGCTAGAATACTTATTATAACAATATCCTAGTATATTGAATATATTGGAGTTGTTACAAAATAAATGAATAAAAATAGTTTTGGGGGTTGGAGAAGCAAAATAAAACAAAAGGACTCAAGTGAAGACATTACCTTAAAATCGGGTAACTCTCTTAGATTTGAGCTGAAAGGCTTCCTTGGGAAGACTTCTGCCCAACGTTAGGCTTCAAGGAGTAATAGAGGGATGTGGAGAGACAAAATTGGTAGGGGTTGGCCGAGCTAATGGCTTTGGGAGAGTGGGTAAGGAGGTAGTGGTGGGGGCCTTTTATAAGAGGAGGGGAGGGGCACTCTTGGAAGGTAAAAAAAAGTCACTTTATTTTAAAATGGTACTCGGATTTAAGAAGTCCCACATTGATGTGTTTCTAGGATAAGGTGATAAGGGTTCGAAATCCACCCACACAATATGTTTTTGCCATGTGTAGGTCTTAGATTTTACATTATCATTCCATTTTATTTAAATCGTTAAATAATGAGGTCATCGCTGCATCATCGTGATGTCATAAATAATTTAATTTATTTAAAGTCTAAAAATTATAAAATAAAATACTATGATGTAGGAAATAATTTTATCTTTCCAATTCTATTTATAATAAAAAATATGATCTTTATAACCCCATGTAAAAATTGTTTTAGTAAAACACTTCATGTTTGTGTCATTTTTACTTTTACATTAAATAAAAAGTTATTTATGTCATTTCCCAACCAAAATGGCTCCATGGGGTCCCCAAGTTTACCCATGGATTGTCTTAGTCGTCCATGACACATCAAATGAGGGTAGGACTTGTGTCAAGATCATCTCATTTTATTAAAGCATTATTTTTACCTTAAACTACACTAATTACCTCTAATCGCGATTAAGAACTTAAGAGTTACTATTCACCAAAAATTATTTTAATCTCATTGAACCACATTTTACTTCATAATGACAACCATGTATGTAGGATTTTTGAAATTCAAAACACAGAAGTGGTAAAATTTCATTTAAATGAAAAATCAGTTTTTATAAGTACCACTTAGTGGTTTCACTATTCATCAAAAATTGAAGTTTTTTAGAAAAATACCAAAAATTTGCCCTAATCTATATTTGATATTCCGAATTCAAAAACGAAGTCTATTTTACAAAATTCAAAACATATAAGTCACATTAATTAATTTAATAATTAATTCCCACTGTCATGACAAATAGCGTGTTTTTATGAAACAATAAGTATCAAAAGAATAACACCAGTTTAAGTCCAATTTCAAAGTGAAATTGATTCCAATGACCACCATTGTATTAAATGGTAAAAATATATTCTAATTTCACTTTAAAACCAATTCAAAAGATAATCTAATCATATAAATAAATTAGATTAAAAAGCAGTTTTTGATGTAAAATGCAGTATTTTTCACTATTCATTAAAACATGAGCATTGTCTGAAAAATACCAAAAACTCACACAAAGTAAATTTTTATGTCCCAATAATAAAGAATAAGTTTATTTTGACAATAATAGCTTATAGAATTGTCAAAAGATAGATTTAAAAATGGTTTTCCATCAAAAGGTAGTAAAACAATCTTTTAAAAATATTAGTGTATTCCATGCTTAAGATTGGATTTATTTTCATTTTAAGCCTCTAAAACACTATCTAATTCATTAATAGACATAGATAAAAATATATATTACTCATTACTTACTTGAGATGTTACAGAAACCCTTAGGATGTTGAATTTTACCAGGGGAACATCTTAACCCAATTTCGATTTCTTTGGGTTCAACAGGTAGTTATTGAATATGTCATACATTGAATATGTGTGAATGAACTTTGATTGTTTTACAATTAATATCCACTTATATTTGGTGTATTTATATTTTTCACAAATAATTATGAGATTGATTTATCCTTAATTTAAGGATACCTTCTTTATAAGGGATTTCATCTCATTTTACATATCTATTGAGACTTAATTGTTGTTATGCACCAATTCACTACTATATGGTGTATATACTGTCCTTTCGAATATTATATAATGAATCCCTTTATTCTCATGATATTATAAAGTTCTGATTAAATGTTATTCCTCAATTATTTTATTCAAGTGTCTCTCATTTTGTTAAAAACCCTTTAAGTAAAATATTGTTTTAAATGTTTTAATGATTTATTCTTATAAATAGATCTCATTAATATCCATGTTTCCAAAATGGTTTTAAGGATTTATTAATATGGATATTAATGGTCTAAAATTTTAATATAGTCAAAGTGGTTTGGGACACTTTGATTCAAAAATCTCTTTATTAAATGTTTTAAATGGTTTTGAAAATGGTTTTTAGAATGGATCCATTATTTCAATATCTTAAAATGTTATATTGTTATTGAAATTTGGGAATGTTATCGTTCCTTTATGCTTATGTTATGTGCCATGATTATGTTATAGTTCTTGGGAATTGATTATGAAGACGGATGGTTCCATGATAAACTAAGGGTGAGTGAGCCCGATATAGCTCTCCAATGCATTGGGTCATGCGAAGGGGTTAAACATTTTGGTTTATCTGAAGAGATTTAGGGAATATACTAGGATGGGTATTCCAAACATAACAATGAGGGTTACTCCCTATGTGACATTGTTATAAATGCCTCAAGTTACCTTTATGTCTTATAATTTCTATGATTTATTCATGATTTGATGAGGTATGTTAAAATGCATATTTTTTATGAGTAAAGTATGATTTCATACATGGACTAATGTTTTCATTTCGTACTTTTATATCCCTTACTGAGCTTTTTATGCTCCTCCCAAGTTTTTTAAAATTTTTTCACAGGTCAAGGGAAAGGTACATGATGTGATGATATTTTCAAAGAAGTGTTAAGAATGAATCCATGTTTTATTTTACATATGTTTCCGTTAATGGGAAATATGAGTACTATCTTTTATGTAACCACTTTTTTTAAATATGGAATGTAATGCATGATTTATGATCTAATTCTCTAAAACTCTAAACCTAAAAAGATCATCAATTTGTATTCTTGAAATAACTCAATATTAAGTAATGTTTAAGTCTGGGGCCTTATACCATAGGTAATATGCGTTTATATATATTTGATACAGTTGAGTTACTAAATATTGTAAAACTTATTAGTCAAGTTTGGTGTAATTCTTGAGCCATGAGCTATTGATTACATCCTCAGGTAATCTCCAAAGTAGAGTTACCTGTGCATTAATGGATCATATTCATTACAATACATGGAATGGTATTTCAAGTGGATCAAGTGTCTTGAAATACCAGTAAGGTAAGATTTGTTTTCCATGACTTTTTTATGGGCATTGTAGGAGTGACTTGGAGAAACATCACAGATGTGATTACGTTGAATATGATCTAACTCCCTTATTAGAAGCTAGTCTATATGTTATTATGATGTCTTGGACACTCCAAAGGTGGGGATCATTTCGTTAGTTCTGGTAAATATGTGTCCCTCAATGTTGAAGTGACATAACCAAGGTTTACCTTTTGAAAAAGTCTATCTTACTTGATTTCTTTTGAGGTTTTCATGTTTTGAATCATGTCGGTGCTTTCTTGACAACATTATGTTGATGTGGTTGGTGGTTTATGAAACCTATGAGAAATACAATTGGACTTTGTGGGACATTGGTTATTAATCGTGAAATATCATTGGAGTTCCTCAGGTGGTAATGGATCATGATTGGTTAATAATGATTCATTGGAAGGTGAATCAATGATTCTATTGATAATTCATCCATTAGTGGTTTTATTTTTATTATTTTGATCTTATAAGTAATAATATAAATCCTCTTAGCACACTATAGATTAGTGATGATCATGTCCCTTATCTTGACATGGTCCTTGACGCAGTAATAGAGATTCAATCTTACACCATACTAATGTTCTAAAATATTTTGGTTATTTCACGGTCCTCATCAGTGTTGCATGATAGATACATGGTTTCAATCGGAACTTGGTTGGTACATTGTGGGACCTAGGTTCCTCATTAGATTCACCTTGGATGGACTCTTGGGAACAAGCCTTTTTCATGTGGCTTGACTTTGAGGTGGATGTCACTCTTGGATCTATCAATTATCTAATATGGATGTGTTGGACTTGTACTAATGGTTCTATCTAAAATTAGAAAATCAAATACCTTTGGTTGGTTCCTTGGACACCAGTTCATTGAAACAATGGACATCTTGGACTTTTAGTTAGGGTCATAGATAAGGTTAAGAGGGTGGGGATCCTAGTGTCATGGATCCATTTTACAACCCAATTCATGCTGAGACAAGATGGTTTTAATTTTCATGTGATGTTTTCATCAAGGAACATCTACATATGTCAGGTAATGGATTATGTGAATGTGATCGTTCTAAATGAAAGATTCCATGAAAGAAGAAGTCTTAGTTCTATTGATATTATGTTGTCCATCTATGCTGATCATTTTGATAAGGGTTAGTCAAAGTTGGATTGACTAATTATTCAAATTGTTCAATGTCTATGATCATGGGTAACCATTTTGAGCATGTACTCAGGTTAAGGTGGGTGTGGGGTAAACGTCTTCTTTGTCTTTTAAGAAAAGAATGTCTGACCAGTTTCTATTTGTTCAATCAAAATTTGACAATTTCTTTTTATTGATATTTCTGTTATGGCCTCAAACATCATCAAGTTCTCCATATTAAGGGAAGCCACACTAGGAGAATTTTAAAAACATTGAGGGACAAGATTATTAGGAAAATTTTATGGTGGAGGTACAATGGTTCAGAATTGGATCATTTTTAATTCCATGACCAATGGAGGGAAGCACAAACATTCAGACTCTTAATGAGATAATTACATGATCATGTCTCTTTCTAAATGAGATCAAATAAATTTATTTGTGATGATTCATTTGGAGAACGAGTATTAACTTGTATTTTGATGACTTATGTTCCATATGCTTAAATAATTCTAGAAGCTAAATTTGGAATTTGGAAACACAACACGATAGGTTGAATGAGTCTTCACAACCCACATAGATTGGGTGATGATTTACTTGTTCCCAAAGGCTTATAAAGGTTGAGAAGTTCTATGGTGGGGAGGTTATTGTCACAACCCATCCTCGGGGGCAATGTCGTGACTACCCTAAGCCCGCCTTCCATAGGCTAGGGGCTGGAGAATAGCAGAAAAGGCATAAATCCCGATAACTGGGAAGGCATTGCCTTTATAAACGTAAAAAAACACCACAAAGTATAAGAGAAAGTAATGCACTAAGTACAAAATAAAGGGATAAAAAGTAAATGGGATAGAATACAAACCCAACTGAAAAGTAAATCTACAACCGAATGAAAGTACACTAGAAAATACAAGCAGCTGGAAAAAAAGTAGCATCTCCTAGGTTGTCCAACTCGGATCCTACCTGAAGCGTAGGTACAGATAGCGCAGCTCCTGGATCTTCCACCATGGATCCTACCTGAAGGGTAGGTACAGATAGCCTCCTCAACACTCTCACCCATCAACCTTCTCCGAGTACCATCTCATCGTGAAGTCCACCTCCGTAAACTGACTCGTCGTGGGGTCCACTTCTGGGCACTGTCTAGTCCTCATACACTCGGTCTCTATCAGCACTGTCTGTCGTCTGTATCCACCACAATGAGGTGCGGGCATAGCCCGTGCAGGGGTGAGTATAACGATACTAAGTAGGGACCTTGAGACCCTCAAGGTCTCTATAAATCTAACAATGATATCCACAAAAAAGGGTCTCAACAAAAAAACCCTTACTTAGATTTAAGCTCAGACTTATACCTAAGTTATCAAGTAACCTAACTCAATCATGAGGTATCATAATGATATGAAATCAATGGATAACCACTACCTAGGTATATTCCCATAAATATACCTACGTTACCATGTAAGCCATATCAATCATGAGGTAAACACAAAGGTCAACGACTCATCTAAAACCAGGATTTTCATTATTGATATGGAAACCACAACTGTTGGAGAACTCCTCCTCTGTCATGTACAGTAGCCCAATCATGACTCCAAGGCACTACTCACTAACCTTAGACTGCTGAGGTACTCCTCCTTTTGAGTACTGGGGTCCGCACCCAAACACAGTATTGCTCACCGAAATGGGTTTGCTGCCCAAACACAGTAGCGGTTCACCTAATAGCCTATAGAGGTACTTATCCTTTCGAGTACCGTGGGTCTGCTTCCAACTACCAGGTACTCTGTCCATCGTGTGTCTACCTTCAAATACCATGTTTTCTGTCCACTAGGCTAGTGGACTCACTCCAAGTCGAATCGGTCAAGTAGTCGTCAAGTCCACAGCTACTAAGTCTTCACACTCTGCATGCTTGTCTCCGGAAGGATCTGATCCATGAGCTACTGGTTGATACCCCAAGTATCACAAAGTCCCACAAAGAATTATCACAAAGTTCCACGATGAAGTATCACAATGAACCACCTAGTCATAGGGGTCTCAACGCAATAGACGGCGCATCAATCGGATGCCCGGTCTGTGAGTTATTAGTCTTTTTGTCCCAGGGGCTCGGTTGATTTCGTGTACAAACCAACCCGACTATATCTCAACTGTACCTCGAACTCTCATAAGGTATACTCATAGGGTCTATTTCTTAACATGATTACCAACGCCATTGACGGTTCATCAAACAGATGTTCGGTCTGAAAGTTATCGGCTTTTCCGTTCTAGGGACCCGGTTGGATATTGGGTACAATCCAACCCGGCCTTACTCCAACTTTTTCCAAACCTTAGGTGACGTTTTCCAAAAGATTTGTCTCGTCAAGAGGAATCCAACAAAGTTGATGGCACATTTTTCGGACGTCTAAAGCTTATGTTATAAGTGTTTCCGCTCTGAGGGCCCGGATGGTTTCATGTTCAAACCGACCCGGCCATACACAAAGTTCATCGAAACCCTGAGTGTAATATACCTAAATGACTGCCTCGATCCAAGGAATCATACGCAACTGACGGTGTGTCGTTCGGAGGTACATAGCACATGATATGGGCGTTTGAATGTACCTTGTCCGAAAATAGGGGGTTTGGGCCCAGTCCGACCCGGCCCAATACCGCCTGGGTCAGCCCGAAGTGGGTCGACCCGACCTGGTTCCGAGTCCGGATCAGTTGGGTGTGGCCCCGCCCGGCTAGCGCGGCCCAGCCCGGCGCTGGAGGCCCATCCCGGCCCGGCTCGGAAGCCGGACGCGGCTCGGATGTCAGCCGAGCGGGGTGTGAAATGGGCACGGCCCCCTTTGTTTCGGAAATGGCATCACCCCCCGGTGGGGTCCACCCTAGGCATGTCAAGGGGGGGGGGGGTACACACCCCCTACATTAGGTAACGGCAGGCCGGTAGTGAGTCGTGGCGGGACCCACAGGGGTCCCGCCTCACAGAGCGTCGGGGCCGGCTTGGCCAGCCGCCCCCTACTAGACCGCCCCGACCTAAGGTCGCGGCTCTTCCTCGACTGGCACGACATGATGGCACCACACCCCTCAGCCACAGCCCGCTCCGACCGCGTTCCCTTCGGCCTCACCAGCGCTGCGCGACGGTGCTGCGCATCACCACCGCGACCCGCTCTGGCCGCGGTCCTCTTTGTTCTCACGCGGTGCAATGGCACCCCGCCTCGTTCTCCTCAAACATCAACGTTGATCATCAAGAAAGCGGGGAAAAGAATCGATCGTGTTTGTGAGGTTTGATCTCTTCCCGTTATTTCTATAACAAGTGGCCAAAGTATACGAGACACTCAATGATAAAACAAGCACAATTTTAATCCCTTAAAATTGAACTTAACCCCTACTACTTTCCACAACATTTTATTCCCAACCAGCAAGGAAAACATTCGCAGATCAACTTGATAATAATTTGATCCGTCTTATTTTTTATAAAATGAAAGAATCAAATGAATAAAATAATACTTAATTAAAAACCCTACCTCGTGTCGTTTGACGTGCGTTGATGATATCGCAAAAGGGAGTGGACGTCGGTTCGTTGACATCGTCACAAGGTAAGAGGTGAAGGTGACGATGGTCGTTGGCATTCGTCGTTTCCTCAAAGGCCTTCGATCCCAGCTCGAGTATCGTTCGTTGGAGATCCACCGGAAGGAGAACCGTTCTTCGTGAAGGGTGGTGTTCTTAAACGAAGGAGGAACTCTCTTCTTCTTTCACAAGGGCTCTCTCTCTCTCTCTCAAACAGTTCCCTCAACACAACAAAATCCAAACAAATTAAAATAAGGCTACTATTTATTTTACTTACAATTTCCAAAATTTACAAAATCAAATCCCTTAATTAAATAATTTAAGAGTTTTAAATCATGGATTATCTTTTGTTGGAAAACATTATAAAATGAGAGACATATGGAAAGTGGAGAGGCTCCACTCCATTAAATGAGTGGAGTTGTTATATATTAAATAGGGGTGAGTTATGGGGAGTTTAGGGAGTTGAGTTGGAGGTGATGAGTTAGGGGTTCGTGTGGGCCCCACCACACTAAACTCTCCCATGGGAGGTTATGTGGGTGTGGGCCCCACCTACAACTTCCCCTTTGTAAGATAAAAACCACCTTCCTTAGATAAAATTTGTACATAAAAACTTTTATTTACTTTAAAAAAATTCCCAAAAATTAAACATCATCCCGCTCAAAACGCTACTACAACAAAGGTCCCCATACACAATTACTGGTTCATAGAGTTCATCAGTGCCTTCATATTTCAATTCCGAGCACCGTTTCAAGAGATAGAAAAACTCTCTCATTCTTTTACTGAACATACCCACGATAAACTTCTGAAATTGTTTCCAGGCACACTTGGCCTCAGAATCAGGTGCCGTCTGAAACTGTGCACTTGTAAAATTCCAATGAAATTAAGAAAAAAAATTCAAGGAAATTTCTAGTTCTTTAAATTACTCCCACCTCAATGATTTACATCCCCATAAAGCTACAACACAATCTAGGAAAACTAAAGGAGATACCGAGCACACATCTGAGCCTCCTGGTCACATGTTCTCTGCTGGAGGTTCCCGTGCTTCCATAGAAAGCGCACAAGTGGAATCGACCGTCCCTGTAGTACCCGCTCAGGTCGATCCTCAACTTCTACTAGAACCCCGTGGAAGTCGCCCCGTCATCAACATCCAGCTCCAAGTGGTCGATGATGTGGGACAGGTTGAGCACCTATCTCTTAAACTGAGTTATGTGGAAGACATCGTGCACCCGGTTCAACTACAGTGGTAGTTTCAGATGGTAAGCCACCTCTCCTACCATGCTGAGGACCTGGAATAGTCCATTGAACCTCCAAGATTACTTTCTACCTCAACCAAATCTCTTTAGAACTCATTGGAGTGAGACACATATGAAGACGTGGTCGCCATCCTCGAACTCCAGTGGTATCTGTCTCCTATTAGCATAGGTCTCATATTTTATCTATATAGTCTCAACTGCAGTGTACCATAGGTGATCACTACCCACTACTACATCAGGACACACCAGAGTCCAGTCCCTGATGCGTCGTAGTGAACTATGTAACCAAATCCCTCAGGATGGGCGCACTAATCAACCTCTACCTCAGCTCATGAATGCTCTGCTGGAGTGGTGCCACAACTCTGGAGAATTCTGGCGCAAAGGTAAGTTTGGCCATCTCCTGAGTGATCGAATGCACCCTCTTATGCATGATTCCATCATGTACTTCCTATGTTTTCCTTTTCTCCAACCAAGGAAATCCCCATCCCAACGTTGTAGATAAACCACAACCTTTTTTCCTAATACCATCAATCCGTGTATGAACTATGGTTGCCCAGTCCATAACCAAACTAACGTCGTAAGGCCTCGACACTACCACCAAGAGGTTCCAACCGAAACTCTCACCTCAATGATCAGATCACACCTATCGACGTAAGTGTGATTATCAAGTCTCCACACAAAGGTATCTCTAGATGTGAGGGTCAAGTCAATGGTTTTAACCGGAAACTCTAGGTCTGGGACAAGATTCGTGGAAGGAAGGAATGATTAGTACCTTTTTCTATTGATACAGAAGCTAGTAGTAGACACAGATCATACCTCAAATCATTCTTAGAGACCTTGGGTCACACTCCTTGACAGTGTAAAACTATTCTCTTCCCCTGACCTCTAGCTCCCTGAGCCTGGAGAGGACTACAAAGGCGGGTGGTTGTAACATGCCTAAATATACACCACCTCATGATGCTCTCATAGCTCTACTTCCACGTCTCCTGCTCTGCATATTTATCTATCCTTAAAATTTCCTCTTCTTGAAACATTCACATGCACAAGTCTCTGAGACTGGCACTAGTTCGCTGCTTTCCCACTTCTAACATTCACTAGCTGTAACTGATCAGCCAAAGAACATTCAACCACAAAGGTTCTCTCTAGCACCCTAACAAGAGTAGGAATGCATAGAGGAAAAAGTTTTGGCTCAGATATCCTTAAACACACCACGCTCAAAGGTCCGATCTCTATTGTACTGATCGAATTATATTCATCTAGTACCTGTAATGATCGGTACACCTCGATCAATACTTAGCTACCGACACGTCTTCCTGCCGAAGCTGTATAAGGTCTAGGAAAATCTCAGCCACCTCCTCGAGCCAGTCATCAACCACCTGAGAGTCAGGAATGCCTTTGAACCTGATGGGTATCTGATGCTGAAACACGTGTAAGGCAGTAAGTCTACATATGTCACCTACCAGTACCACTGGTTGTAACTACTGACCAACGGTTAGTGATGTATAGCTGCCAAACTACCCAAAGGTACTATCTTAGGCATTGTTTCACGTACCGAAGCCTCGTCACTATATGGTCCAACCTCATGGAAACTCACTGGAAAACACTTTTAGCTAAGTCCATCATCGGCTCTACTTGTGTCCCAAATTGGTGAAAAACTCTAGTAATCACCTCCAGCCATTCCTCTACTGTCTGGGAATCTGTCTTACCTCGTAACCTTGGAGGCCTCTGCTACTGGAACTCGTGGAACATTCTATTTTGGCCTTCATTGTTTTCTTGTGTGGCTAGTGGAATATTCTTCTCAAAGGGTGGTGGTGCTGTGGTACACCACCCGAACGTTCCAACATAGAAAAAGGGCCATGCACTGGAGGCTCGTCGCTCGGTGGGCCATTATCGTGCACTATATTAGAACTCCAACTAATTGTCTGCGTTGAGGCATCCTGAACAGATGTGAAATTGTAAAACGATTTATACCTGGTGTGCTGAACTAGTTTGAGCTGACATTAAAACTTTGGAAACACATACACAGTCAGTGTTTTTGTTCACTAAGTCGGAAATTAGTAGTCAGGGTCCTGGTGTATGGGTACATCGGCCGCCCCCACCAACACTGGACTCCTTAAACTAAAGACCGCACTTAGTACCCTTAACATTATTGCTTCAAAGAAATGAAATATCAGAGTCCTATGTTCTGTGGTAGAACCGGCTCCTCTGATACCAATTTGTCACGACCCGTCCTCAGGGCCCGTGTCGTGACTACCCCATGCCCGCCTTCCATAGGCCAGGGGATGGTGACTACAACCAAAGGCATAAATCCTGATAACTGGGAAGGAATTTCCTTTATAAAAGAAAAAAAAGACCATAGAGTACAAGAAGATGTAATAAACTAAGTACAAAAGAAAGTGCTGAAAAGTAAATGGGCCAGAATACAAACCCAACTGAAAAGTACAGCTACAACCGAACAAAAGTACAACAGAAAAGACAAGCAACTGGAAAAAAATAGAAGCAGCTCCGGGGTCGTCCACCTCGAATCCTACCAGAAGTATAGGTATAGATAGCAGAGATCCTAGATCATCCACCATGGATCCTACCTAAAGGGTCGGTACAGATAGACTCCTTAACACTCTCGCCCGTCAACCTTCTCCGAGTACCGTCTCGTTGTGAAGTCCACCTACGGATACTGACTCGTCGTGGGGTCCACCTCTTGGTACTGTCCAGTCCTTGTACACTCGGTCTCTGTCAGCGTTGTACTTCGTCTGCATCCAACACAACGAGGTACCGACATTGCCCATGAAGGGGTGGGTATAATGATACTTATTAGGGACCCCAAGACCCTCAAGGTCTCTCTAAATCCAACAAGGATATCCAAAAAGAAGGATCTCAACAAAAAAACTCTTGCATAGGTATAAGCTCATACTTATACATACTTTATTAAGTAACCCAACTCAATCATGAGGTATCCCATAGATATGAAATCATCGGATAACCACTAATTAGGTATATGCCCATTGATATACCTAAGTTACCATGTAACCAATCTCAATCATCAGGAAAACACAAAGGTCAATGACTCAGTTCAAACCAAGATTTTTATTATTGATACCGAAACCAAAACTATTTGAGTAATCCTCCTCTGTCGAGTACAGTAGCCCTATCACGACTCTGAGGAGGTACTCACTATCCTTAGACTACTGAGGTACTCCTCCTGTTGAGTACCGTGGGTCCGCACCCAAACACAATAGTGCTCCCCGCCATGGGTCTGCCGCCCAAACACAGTAGTGGTTCCCCTAATAGCCTATAGAGGTACTAATTCTATTGAGAACTGCGGGTCTTCTTCCAACTACCAGGTGCTCCATCTATCCTGGGTCTGCCGCGAAATACTGGGCGCTCCATCCACAGGGCTAGTCGACTCACTCCAAGTCGAATCGTTCAAGCAGTTGTCAATTCCACAGCTAGTAGGTCTCCACACTCTGTACGCTCGTCTCATAGAGGATCCAATCCACAAGCTACTGTTCGATGCTACAATTATCACAAATTCCGATGAAAAATTATCACAAAGAACCGCCGCATCACAGGGGTTCCGACGCAACAGATGGCACGTCAATCGGATGCCCGGTCTGTGAGTAATTAGTCTTTTCATCCCGAGGGCCCGGTTGGTTTTTTGTACGAACCAACCCGACCATATCTCAACTATACCCCCAAATCTCATAGGGTATGCTCATAGGGTTCGTTTCGAAACGTGATTACCAACGCCACTGACGGTTCGTCAGACGGACTTTCGGTCTGAAAGTTATCGTCTTTTCCTTTCTAGGGGACCGGTTGGATTTCGGGTACAATCCAACCCGACCATACTCCAGATATGTCCAAACCGCTGGTGAAGAATGCCAAAAGATCCTTCTCATCAGGAGGAATCCAACAAAGTTGATGTCACGTCATTCGGACGTCCGGAGCTCAGGTTATAAGCGTTTCCGCTCCGAGGGCCTGGTTGGTTTCGTGTTCGAACGAACTGGGCCATACCCATATTCGCCAAAACCGTGAGTGTAATATACTGAAACGAACACCTCAATCCAAGTAATCATACGGAACTGATGGTATGTCGATCGGAGGTCCGTAGCCCATGATTTGGGCGTTTGAACGTACCTGGTCCGAAAATATGGGGTTTGGGACCGGTCCGACCAGGCCCAATACCCCCTGGGTCAGCCAGAACCAGGTCGGCCTGAACCGAGTCTTGGTATGGCCCAATTTGGTGTGGCCCGGCCCTGCTGGAGCCGCCCAGCCCTACGCTGGGGGCCCGTCCCTGCTCTGGCAGCCCAGCCCGGCTCGGAAGCCGGCCGCGGCTCAGATGTCGGCCGAGCGGGGTACGAAAGTGTTACGGTCCCCTTAGTTTCGGAAATGGTGGCACCCCCGGTGGGGTCCTCCCTAGGCAGGTCAAAGGGGGCGGGGGGTTACACACCCCTTCTGCTTCAGGTAATGGTCAGTCGGTAGTGAGCCCCTGCGGGACCTGTAGGGGTCTCGCCTCCTAGAGCGCTGGCGGCCGGCTTGGACGGCCGCCCCCTGTTGGATCGCCGCAGCCTAAGGTCGCGTCTCTTCATCAACCGGCGCCGCATGATAGCGTCATGCCCCTCCACTGCAGCCCAATCTAGCCTATGTCCCTTCGGCCTCACTGGCGCGGTGCGATGACCCCGCGCACCCCTGCCGCAGCCCGCTCCAACTGCAGTCCTCTTTGTTCTGGCGCGGTGCAAGGACACTGCGCCGCCTTCGCCTCAAACATCAACGTTGATCAACAAGAAAGTAAGGAAAAGAATCAGCTGTGTTTGTGTGGTCTGATCTCCTCCCATTATTTCAATAACAAGTGACAAAAGTATATGAGATTCTCAACGATAAAACATGGACAATTTTAATTCATTAAAATTGAACTTAACCACTAAAACTTCCCAGAAAAATTTATTCCCAACCCGCAAGGAAAATATTATCGGATCCACTTGATAATAAGTTGATCTGAATTCCTTGTATTTAGAAAGAAAAAATCTATGGAATAAAATCATACTTAACTAAAAACCCTACCTCTTGTCGTTCGAAATTCGTTGATGATATCGCAAAATGGAGTAGACGTCAGTTTGTTGACATCGTCGCAAGTTAAGAGGTGAAGGTGATGATTTTCATTGGAGTTCGTCGTTTCTTCAAAGGCCTTCGATCCTGGTTTGAGTGTCGTTCTTTGGAGATCTGCCATAAGGGGAACCGTTCTTCGTGAAGGGATGTGTTCTTCAATGAAGGAGGAACTCTCTTCCTCTTTCACAAGGGATCTCTCTCTCTTTCTCAAACAATTCCCTCAACACAACAAAATCCAACCAAATTAAAATAAGGCTACTCCATATTTTAATGACAGTTTCCAAACATTCAAAAATAAAATCCTGTAATTAAAAAATTTAAGAGTTTGAATGCATTGATTGTCTTGTGTTGGAAAACATTAAAAGATGAGAGAGAGAGAGAGATGGAAAGTGGGGAGGCTCCACTCCATTAAATGAGTGGAGTTGTTGTGTATTAAATAGGGGTGAGTTATGGGTAGTTTAGGGAGTTGAGATGGAGGGGAGGATTTAGGGGTTTGTGTGGGCCCCACCACACTAAACTCTCCCATGGGAGGTTAGGTGGGTGTGGGCCCCACCTACAACTTCCCCTTGGTAGGATAAAAACCACCTTCCTTAGATAAAATTTGTAAACAACAAATTTTATTTACATTAAACTAATTCCAAAAAATTAAACATCAACCCGCTCAAAATGCAACTATAGAAAAGGTCCCGTTAATCAATTACTAGAGCTGTGAGTTCATCGGTGCCCTCAGATTTCAATTCTGAGCACCAGTTCAAGAGATATAAAAACCCGCTCATTCGTTTACTAAACGTACCCGAACTAAACTTCGGAAATTGATTCTGGGCACACCGTGCCTCGAAATCAGGTTCCGTCTGAAACTGCGCACTCTTAAAATTTCAAAGAAATTAAGAAAAAAATTTCTTTTATTTCTCCGGGTCTTTACAGTTTGAATGAAAAATGTTTTTGAACCAGATAAAAATCCAAAGGACTTTGTTTTTTTTGTTTCCAGGATGGATCATTGTTTGAACCGATCTTTAAAACTCGATTTCGATAATTGGAACACCTCAAAGTTTTTTTTGACTTGGGTAAAAGAATGAAGTGTACCTTAGGTGTTTTGATGAGTTTCAGCAGCACAAAGTATGAAATTATAATGTTTTGAAGATCTAAACAGGGTGTATGGATTTTCTAAAACTATGCATACCTCATCAGCAAACCGTGTGGCTGTAGAGGGATAGCAGTTGTTCCCATCATGGGATGAACACATTTTTTCCAAACCATGCACCTAGGCCGCATGGGTAGTGCCATTTAAGAAATACCTATACACTATCCACAACATAGTTTCTGCATAGTTAGGAAAACCATGCAGACAACCATGCAAGGTGGGATACTTAAACAATGGCTACAATAAGATTTTTTCATGGTTTGGAAAAACCATGTGGTTATACTGTGATCCCTTAGTTTTGGGTGAAATGTCAATTTTTCACTTAATTATTTATTTGTTCCCCTTTCTGCTTCCCTCCTATTTTCAAGTGGCTGAAACCCTTTATCATCTTAATTTGTGCTCCAAAATCCGTCATACTAGTCATCAATGTAAGTTATTAATTTTGTGTCTAATCCTTGTTCATTCAGAAGAAATGGATATGCCTTAGTAAAAAACAACTATTCAAATACCTCTTATCTCAGTTTGCATTTAGATCCATCACACAATTTATGTGTAGACTCATTTACACAATTTGTAGGGCATTGGAAAGCTTCTTAGATCTCCACTAACCTACTCTGAATCTGTGTTTGATATTAAGAGAGGTACTATCTACATCCTTGAGGTATGTGATCACATCATTTTCAATTTGAGTTTTGATGTTTGGTAATTAATCCTTTGTTCTGAATGCCAGTTTTTTCTAGCAATACAAATTATATTGTGACCTTTATGAAAAATTGTCCCTTTCACCTTAATATATTCTTATTGAGTCATGTTTAGAAATTTAAATAGAGCTATCATTGGTTATGGACATCTCTTATGTGCTCTAAGTAGAAAGTTCCCTTTTTCAAATGTGTACTTTCCTGATCTGCCTCCTAAGAATTCGGTTTAGATTCTAAATTGAAATTGAAACACCCCGAGATTTTATGAGATATATTATTTTTAATTTCTTTGATGTCTTATATTATAGAGTACACTAAGATTTTCTTGTACTGTACACAACACCATATTATCTTGTAGTATATGGAACACTATTCTTGGCTCATGTTAAACACAATTTCATGTTCGTTTTGTGGAAATTATTCTACGCAACATTAAGTATAGATTTTGTTTAATGTATAAATGAAATAAGTTTTGATTATATTATACGCAACACCAAACAGAGATTTCACTACACGCAACCCTGACTTGCCTTGCCTTACACTCAATCAATACCTTCTTCGACATCGTGTGTAGTATGCAATACCATGTTTCACTAAACAAGATATTCTTGTAATATTATTGTGAAGTAGCCATTATGAATTGTAATAAACACTTTTTGAAATTTTAAAATTTTTATCTTTAATAATGGACATTATTTTTCGGTTCGGAATATCGAAATTATCCTAGGGTGATTTTTTGATATTTTTCTGAAAACTTTCAATTCTTGATGAATATTGAAAACACTAGGTTACTATTTAAAAACAAACATATTATTTTAATAATTATTTTTTTAAAATTTATTTTAGGTAAATATTGATACATAATACCTATATAAGTTTAATGTAATTAATTTGACTCATTTTATAATAATTTTATATATGTAAAAATTTTATTGAATTTGTCACCATCTTTTACCAACCTCCTAGGAAATTTTGAAAATTTACATAAAAGATAATTTAACCACTACTGTGAGTGGAATTTCCAAAATCTGAGAGACATGGTTAATATCAAGGATCAAAATTTGGTTCAATAAGACAAAAATAATTTTTGTTGTATAGTAACTTTTTACTTTTATTTACCACAGTTAAAAGTAAATAAGATAATTAAGGGTAAAAATGATTTTATTATTACCCTAAAACATGTCGTAATTCTATTGGATATGTTTAATTAGACCAAAAACAACTTTAGGAATAAAATATTACCCTTTAGGTCCACTTGGATTAGATTAGGACACTTATTATTATTTTATTTAAAGAAGTCATAAAATAATTAAAATCAATGTTTGATAACTAAAATTTTTTTAATATAGGGTTATACATAAGATAAATTCGACTATAAATATTAATTATAACTATAAAAATATTTCATACCTAATAGTATTTTATTTATAATTTTTAGACATTAAATAATTCATCTTATTTATGAAACAATGAGAATGCAGTAATTACCTTATTAATGAAATTTTAACATAATTGATGTTATAAATACCCAAATAAATGTAATTTGAGACTATATATGAATTACACTAATTTTTTAGGTTAATAGGACATATTAGTATTGATTTAATTAACTATTTTCGGACTAATCATGCTGTTATGTTTTTCACAAAAATCAAGTACCAAATAGTGTCAAAATTGACATAATATATTTTTTAAAACAAATATTATATTATTAATTTATATTCTAATCCTAAAAATCTAATGTTCAGCCAAATGAATTATATAAGGTTATATATATTAATAATGAACCAATTTGTGTTCTTTTGTCTTTTTATAGTATTTTTATTAAACATATAGTGTAAGATAACAAAAAGACACAGTAAAAGTTAAATTATTTAACTTAGAGTGAAATCTAAATGATAAGGTTAAAATAGTAACCTAAACTTGTCTAAAACCTATTGGTTGGGAGTATTATGACCCATAAGGAACTTATATTAGAAATAAATCAATTATGAGCTATTAAAAACCAAATATGACTTTATTATAAAATAATATTTTGAGTTTTTCCTAAGGTGCCCCTCTCATCCCTTATAAAAGGGAACATCCTCCCACTTCCCTTCACACCATTTTGAGCCTTAATGCTCTACCAGACCCTACCCATTTCCATTCTCAAATTTCCTAGAAACATACTATAGGTCCTGGTCTTCTTCAAAGACCAATTTTAGTTCCCTAAGAGGAGGCTTCAAAGAGGTGTGTTGAAGATGAGGTAATATCTGTTACCGATTCATTAAAATTTATTTCTTCTATTACATACTCTTCTTTAGATGTTTCATTATAAAGTAATAATATCATTAAAACTCCTATATTTATATGTTATTATATATATGAAACGTCCCTATTTCACCTTCTATCCATCCTACGGAAAATTAAATCATCGTGCGTGCGTACGAACTGAATACCTACTCCACACCGTAGTGTAATCTGTTTTCCACCACCACCTTACTTGGATGGGTATAATTGTGTAAAAGATAACAATATATGATTATTTTAAATCAATATTTATTCTTAAATAGTATACATACACTTAAACACAATTCCACAATCCTTGGAACGATATTATCACTCGTGTGTACGTACGGCCTACCGTCTCTACGATGTGATGCGAATCGTTCTACATGATTTTCACTGAATAATGGTTATATCAATTAATTGAATTAATAAATATGATATATATTACACTAATACCACTCTGTAAATGAGTTATCTATAACCTAATAATAATAATAATAATTTATTCGACAAAACATGCATAAGAACATAAAGCAATGAACACCTATATAACAAGTAGCAATGAATATTACTAATAAGAAGATAAGAATGTGACCATATATGATATCATAACAATGAATATGATTCGTTAATAAGTCAATGACATTATTTAAATCTTCATACAGGAGGTTCAGATACATATGAAGCAAATCGAACCTTATATGACGGAAAATCACTCAATCTCATTTTTATCCGAGATTGTTTATACTTCAGAATTTACTGGGGAATATTTATCATCCACATACATGTTTCTGCAATATGTAATATTAATATTGTCCTCCTAAAATTGTATAAATACAATCTTAACCCTTGGTGAGTTTTTAGTAAAGGATATGAAAGGAATATTTTTTCATTTTTAGTACGAGGTACTTTTTGACTTTTCTGACCAAATTACGAGAAGCGTGTTTTTTAACTTATACGGCATGAATAGATTTTTATGATTTCATAGACCATTGTTTCAATGAAGCTTACTTTACAATTTTTCATGTTCATTTTAAATAAACTTATTTTAGTTTAAAATTGTATGAAATGTTTAGAAAGGAAAAATGATTTTGAAGTAGAAAGTATATTTTCCTCAAGAATGGAAATCAAGCGTTTTATCAAAATTATTTTCCATCTAAGATAATATAGGGTTCTGTTTGTATCCCTATTTATACATTGATTGGTTTGTTTTATTTTGGAATTATTTTTATAATGTCCTTTTATCTTATATGAATTATGTTATGATGACCTGATGTTTACGAATCCCATTTTATTACATGGGTTATCCTATGATGTATGATTTATGATCTTATGGAACACATAAAAATGGTATCATTATGAGATTGTTGGGACCTATATCTCCCTCAAATGCATTAGGTAAAGATTTATATCTCATGAGATTGACATGGCTGGAATGGCAGGTTAATCTGGTTCAGTGATACAAGACTAATACGAGGAGTGAACTCTGTTCAGAAATGGACTTTGTCAGCAAGGATAGTCTTGGGAATGAGTCTTGACTACTATGAAATGATTCTCTATGATTATGTGGGTATTCTACAAAGTTTAATGTTTTATGTTATGATTATTGGTATTACATTTCACTACTATGATTTATCCCATGTTATGATATTATGATCTCTTTTGTAGGTTAATATTTTCAAAATGTTATGTTCTTATGAATATGATATGATTGATATTTCTTTTGTTTACCCTTACTGAGAATTTGAGCTCACCCTTTTTTATGTTTTCTTTTCAACAGTTCAAGAAGAAGGTTATTAAGTAGGATATGCCAAAAAAGGACTCTAAATATGATGATATAAATGGGAGGAAATGTAGAGTATTTATGAACCAGTTGATTATGTTTTCCCATATTCTAATGACACTATACCTATACGGTCCATTCATGGTTTTTTTATATGTTGTAATAAGTATGCTTTAATTCTTAAGTAATAACAATATATGTGAAGTATGGGTCATTATAGTTGGTATAAAAGGAAATGTATAGTCACCCTTTGGAAACTAGGATGTGAAATCCTTAGTAAGAACCCTAAGGATATGTCTAAACATAGAACACAATATTAGAGTTTTAGAAATAGCCATGAACAACCTCTGATAAGACCTAAAGTGTGAAATTTTATTCTTGATTATGTGGTTTTCCAATTATGATTATTTTTTCTCACACTATGCTTCTTGGTTTTAGTCAATGGATGGAACCCAAAGGAACCGTTTTAATGCTGAATGCGATGGGAAATGTAATGATTATCCCCCTAGGCAACCAAATGTTATGGGAGATGGAATGATAAATCTTATATCCATGCTCACACAACTTTCTCAACCTATGAATCATGCAGGACTTACAAATGAGCAAAGGAAGGAGCATCATTCTGTTGAATCCTTCATGAGGCAGCATCCACCTTCATTCAGCGGGTCTACTGATCCATTAGTGGCTGGATAGTGGATCAGTACCACTGAAATGTGATTTTCAGTTTTTCAATGTTCTGAACATGATAAAGTCATCTTAGTTGTATATCGTTTGGAAGGTGAAGCTGATCAATGGTGGAATAATATCAAGAATACGTGGCAAATAGACAAAATTGAGTCCATGGAATGGGACGAGTTCAAAAACATATTTTTCAATATGTACTTCCCTCGTATTCTTATAACAAATATGGAGAAGGAGTTTCTTGAACTAAAGAAAAAGGATGATGAATATGTCGGTATCTACGAAGAAAATATTACAAGGCTTTCAAGGGACGCTTCTGGGATTATTATCCAACCTAGGAGTAAGATCGATCTACTCTTTAGTGTCTTAAAACCAGGTCTTCTAAGGGAATTGGCCATAAGGGACTTCAATAGCTACAAGGAAACTGTTTATGTTCTTTCAAGGTTGATATGGAGATTGGAGTAACCCATCAGTCATATGTGTTTGATAAGAAGTGGAAAATGGAATTCAAAGGGAAATCAAAAGACCACATTGAAAAGAAGATGAGTTTTCCCTTATTCTTAAAGTGTGGAATGAAATATGGAGGGAATTATCTAAAAGGGACAAGTAAATGTTTCAAATGTGGAAAGGAGGGTCATTGGTCATTTGAATGCCGCAGTGATGGGAAAAATATGGCTACTGGTGCAAACAAAGAATAGTCTGCACAGAATTCACCTCCTATACTTCAATGTTACAAGTGCAAGGAAATGGAGCATTATGGTAATCAATGCCCTAATCCAAGGGTTAATGATGATCAACATGAGCATCCTCTTAAGAAAATGGATAAAGGAATGTCACATGTGATCAATATTTGTGATGTTGAGTATGAAAATGATGTTGTGTAATGATTAAGTGTTTATGTAATGGGACTTCAAAATAGTATCATGGAATCTCATTTATGGCATCGTGGAATTTTAGAATATCTATGTATTGGTTTTCAATAATTATATGGTGCCGGTAACCATGAAAAGTGATTGAAATGTTTTTGGAATGAAGATGAAATGCACATAATGAAGCGATAATGAAAAAATGAAATGACCTCATGACTGATATAAGGAAAAAGTTATATCATGGTTTGAGTATATAGAAATTTTGGGATTTTCGTATGTGGAAAGTGTTAAATTTTGACAACATTCATGTTTTCAATAAGGGTCAATGGGTAATAATTTTTCAAGAGAATTCATGATTAATGTATTCAAATGTTTGTAATTTGACCAACAAGAAATATTGTATGATATATGAGGGATAAATGATGGTATTCACATGCTCGACAGATGACATTTCTAGTAATTGTTTTCATTATACGATGAGCTTGGACAAAAGTATTTTGGATAAGCCTAAAGATTGGAATGAATTATATTGTAAATAAGTCAGTATTTTTTAAGGCTATAAATTTTTTTGAAATTATTTATGGAATTTTATAATAATGTAGTTTTAGAAAAAGAAAAACCTTCAGGACAGGCGCTAACCCATCGTGTCGGAAAAGGATGTGGGAATCGAACCCACAACTGAAGTGCGAGAGGCCTTTGTCACATACTACTAGCCTACATGAATTCCTTGGTTAGTAGAATCTTGTTTCATTATATTAAGCAGTATGATATATGTAGTATAATTCCATTTTAGGAACCATATATGATTAATCTCACTATAGATGGACTTATATATTTATGATTAACTTTTCTAACCCTTTGTTTGAGACAGATAGAGTGACCCATAATTCTATCACATGATCTACTAACACTTCACTAATGACATGTTCAACTTCATTTATTTAAGAGATGAAGTGGAAATTTTCCATGGAACGGCCAAAGGTGAGATTGTACCAAAATCAATAAAGTATATCACATAATTCCAATTTCATAAACTTTAGGGAAATGAACTTGAAAACCAAAAATGTTGTCCTAGTGCCCTTATATCTGATGAATTACATGGTACCCTAGATCATCACAAATTTATGG
Organism: Viscum album; assembly: GCA_963277665.1. NCBI lineage: Eukaryota > Viridiplantae > Streptophyta > Magnoliopsida > Santalales > Viscaceae > Viscum > Viscum album. The sequence goes on along the minus strand of OY728164.1, from coordinate 28,808,107 downwards.
CTTTGTGATTGTCGTATTTTTCATAGTCATTTCCTCTACCGCTCTTCATCAAAAGTTGATGGTTATATTTCTCTTCCATATCCATATTTTCACCTATGTTTTCCTATGTTGAAACCCAGTGCTGAGTTACATTGGGTGATTGTTATGATTCTAACTTACCTTTTTAAAAATATGTTTTAGTATTACTTTTTATGATGTGGATTTCTATGAAAGAAACTTTTATGTAGTAAACCATTTATAACCCCCGACGAATTTCTAGGGAAAAATTAATTTGAAGGGGGGTAGAATGTAACACCCTGAGGTTTTATGAGATATATTATTTTTAATTTCATTTATTTCTTCTATTATTCACTACACTAAGATTACCTTGTACTATACACAACACCATATTAAATTTTAGTATACACAACACTATTCTTGGCTCGTGTTACACACAATATCAAGTACATTTTTTGGAAATTATTCTAGGAAACATTAAGTATAGATTTTGTTTAATGTATAAATGAAATAAGTATTGATTCTGTTATACGCAAAACCAAACAGAGCATTCACTACACACATCCCGGACTTGGCTTACATTACATGAAATCAAGACCTTCTTCGATAGTGTGTGTAGTACGCAATACCATGTTTCACTAAACGAGATATTATTATAATATTATTATGAACTAGCCATTATGAATAATAATACCCATTTTTTGAAATTTTATAAATTTTTTCTTTCAAAATGGACTTTATTTTTGGATTTTTAATATTGAAATTATCCCTGGGTGATTTTTTTTGTATTTTTCTGAAAACATTCATTTTTGATGAATAGTAAAAACACTAGGTTACTATTTAAAAATAGAATTTTAATTTAAATAAAAGTTTAATTTGTTTAAATATATTATAGGAAAAAATTGATACATAATACCTATATAAGTTAAATGTATTTCATTTGAGACAATTTATAATAATTTTAGATATTTAAAAATTTAATTGAATTTTTCACCATCTTTTACACACCTCCAAGGAAAATTTGAAAATTTACATAAAATTTAATTTAACTTCTTCTGTGAGTGGAATAGTATAAAATCCTAGAGACACGGTTAATATGAAGGTGTAAAATGTGGTTAAATAAGATAAAAATAATTTTGGTGAATATTAACTTTTTACTTTTATTTACCATGATTAAAAGTAAATACAATAATTAAGTGTAAAAATGATATTAATATTACCCTAACACATGTCCTAATTCTATTGTATAAGTGTAATTCGACCAAAAATAACATTAGGAATATGATATTACCCTTTAGGTCCAATTAGATTAGATTTGGACACTTATTATTATTTTATTTAAAGAAGTGATAAAATTGTTAAAATCAATGTTTAATAACTTAAAACATTTTTAATATAGGGTTATACATAAGATAAATTAGACTATAAATATTAATTATAAATATAAGAATATTACCTACCTAATTGTATTTTATTTGTAATTTTTATACATTAAATAATCTAATTTATTTATGACACAATGATGATGCAATAATTACCATATTAATGAAATATTAACATAATTGATGTTATAAATACCCAAATAAATGTAATTCGAGATGTTTTATGAATTCCTCTAATTTTCTAGGTTAATATGACATGTTAGTATGGATTTAATTAACTTTTGTAGAACTTATAATTCTGTAATAAGTTTCACAAAAATAAAGTACCAAATAGTGTCAAAATTGACATAAAATAGTTTTTAAAACAAATATTATATTATTGATTGTTATTATATACCTAAAAATAAAAGGATTGGCAAAATTACATATACAAGGTTATATATAATAAAAATGAACCACTTGGGTTTCTTTTGGCTTTTTATAGTAAGTTTATTCACCATATAGTGTAAGAAAACAAAAAGACACGGTAAAAGTTAAATTATTTAACTTAGAGTTAAATCTAAATGATAAGGTTAAAATACTAAACTAAACTTGTCTAAAGCCTATTTTTTGAGATTATTACGACCCATCTGCACCTTATCTTCGAAATAAATCAATTTGGAGGTATTAAAAAATGAATATGAATTTATTATAAAATAATATTATGAGTTTTTTCTAAGGTGCCCCTCTCCTCCCTTATAAAAGGGAACCACCTCCCTCTAATCATCACACCATTTTGAGACTTCATTCCTATCCAACCCCTACTAATTTCCCTTATCAATTTCTCTAGAAACATACTAGATGTCTGGGTCTTCTTCAATGTTCAATGTTAGTGCCCTAGGAGGAGGTTCCAAAGAGGCATGTTGAAGAAGAGGAAATATCTGTTAACGATTCTTTCAAATTTACTTCTTGTTTTACTTCATATTATTTATTTGTTTAATTATGAAGTAATAACATAAGTAACACTCATATACTGATATGTTATTATAAATATGAAACAACTCTATTTCACCTTCTATCCGTCCTACGAAAAATGAAATCACCGCTCGTGTGTACGAAACGAATACCGTCTCCACGCCGTGGTGTAATCTGTTTTCCACCACCACCTTACGTGGATGGATATAATGGTGTAAAGCATAACTATATATGATTATTGTAAAGTCTTATTTATTCTTAAATAGTATACATACACTTAAATACAATTCCATGATCATGGGAACGATATCATCGTTCATGCGTACGTACGACCTACCATCTCTAATAAGTGATGTGACTCATTCTACATGATCTTCATTGAATAATGATTATATCAATGAATTGAATGAATAAATATTATATATATTACACTAATACCATTATTTAAATGAACTATCTATAACCTAAAAAGAAGAATAAGAATTTATTCGACAAAACATGCATAAGAACTTAAAGCAATGAACACCCGAATAACAAGTAGCAATGAATATTACTAATAAGAAGATAAAAATATAACTGTATGTGATAACATAACAATGAATATGATTCTTTAATAATTCAATTAAATTATTTAAATCATTATACAGGAGGTTCAGATACATTTGAATCAAATCAGAACTAAGGTAAGGGAAAATCTCGCAATCACATTTTTATCCGAGATTGTTTATACTTCAGAATTTACTAGGGAATATTTATCATCCACATGAATGTTTCCTAAATATGTAATATTATTGGTATCCCCACAAAATTTTTTAAATTCAATTTTATCCATTGGTGAGTTTTTATTAAAATATATGAAAGGAATCTTTTGTCGTTTTTAGTACAAAGTACTTTTTGACTTTTCCGACCAAATTACGAGAAGAATGTTTTTTTAACTTATACGGCATGAATATATTTTTATTATTTCATAAAACATTGTTTCCATGAATCTTCCTTTACAAGTTTTCACGTTTATTTGTAATCAACTTCTTTTAGTTTAAAATCGTATGACATGATTAGAAATTAAAAATGATTTTGAAGTAGAAATGATATTTTCCTCAAGAATGTAGTTCAAGCATTTTATCAAACTTATTTTCAATCTAAGATAATATAGGGTTATTTTTCTATCCATATTTTTACATTAATTTTATTATGTTATTATGTAATTATTTTTATAATGTCCTTTTATCTTATATGAATTAGGTTTTGATCACATGATGTTTAAGAATCCCATTTTATTACATGGGTTATGCTATGATGTATGATTTATGATCTTGTGGAACACATACGAATGACATCATAATGAGATGGGTGGGACCTATATCTTCCTCTAATGCATCGGGTAAAGATTTATATCTCATTAGATAGAAATTGCTGGAATGGAAGGTTAATCTGGTTCAGTGATACAGGACTGAAATGAGGAGTGGAGTCCATTCAGAAAAGGACTATGTCATCTAGGATAGTCTTGGCAATGAGTCTTGAATACTAAGAAACGATTCTCTATGATTATGTGTGTATGCCATAAATTTTCATGTTTTATGTTATGATTATTGTGATCACATTTCACTTCTATTATTTATCCCATGTTATGATTTTATGATCTCTTTTTCAGATTAATATTTTTAAATGGTTATGTTCTTATGAATATAATATGATTGATATTTCTTTTGTTTACCCTTACTGGGAATTTGAGCTCACCCTTTAGTATGTTTTCTTTTACCTAGTTCAGGAAGAAGGGTATTAAGTCAGATATTCCAAAAAAGGGACTATAAATATGATGAAATAAATGGGAGACAATGTAGATTCTTTATGAACCAGTTTTTTATGTTTCCCAATTTCTAAAGACACTATACCTATATAGTATTTTCATTGTTTTCTTATATGTTGTAATAAATATTCATTAATTCTGAACTAATATCAATGTATGTAAATTATGGGTCATTATTGAAATAGCCTTTAAATGTGTGTTATTGATTGATCCTAGGGTGCCTCTTAAATTTTTGGCCAACTTTGACATGGAATTTCCAGTGTAGGAAATTCCCATAAAGAACACATCATCTTATAGAAGACCCATTGACCCTTGTAAATGGATTTTGTCATGATTTCATAATTTAATGGGTGGGAATTATATGTAATGGTTTAAATATGTTTGATGAAATAAATATGAAATGGAACCCAAATAACCTCTTAGGTGTTTGGCCCTCTTATAATTGGAATTTCACAGGTTTTAAATTTCCTTTTTTTCCTACGTCACTTCCTAAGTAACCCCTTGAGCCTTATGAATTTATTTCCACATCTTAATGAATTAAATGGTTTAATCAAATGGAGTGGATAATACATGATGGTTACCCTTATTTAAATGAATCGACTTAATTAAATGGATTGGTTTATGAAGAATGATAAAGAAATTATATTAATTATGTTTGTTATGAATTATATTGTGAATGGTAAATTGAACCAAGGGTTCCATCCTTGAGGTTGGCCATCCAAGAAATATAATTCCCCTCATAGAAAATTCCCTAATTGACCATTTCACCTCTTTAAAAACTCTTTGAGATGATGAATGGCTTTCTACATGTTTTAGTATGGTGAATGAGTTAATTGGAATTAATTTTTTGGGATGACTTATGAAATATGTTATGCCTTCCTTAAGTTAAATGAATCAGTTAGTTTAATTGGAATGAAACATGATGGATGATGAAAAAATGACTATTTATTATGTCATATTAAATTCTTATGATGGATTTTATTGCATTAAATAGATTTTGAACCTCACTAATGGGAAAAGTGAGAGGTATTACCTCATGTGTTATGTATAAAATCTTAATATTCATTATCTATATCTAAAGGGTTAGCCAATGAAATTCAAAAGAGGTTATAAATTATGTAGTATATTATGAATGATTACTCCTTTATATGGGATTCATAAATTCATGTCATGAGAAGTATTTCATCATGGAAATTTATTATAAATATTATTATGATTTATACATAAGATATATACAATGGTAAGGGGTGTTGATATAGGAGGGAAATCACACTCCCTTAAATTTGGTGTTGAGTTTATGGTGTCCCAAACCATTTATACTATATGGATGTTGGGATGAGTCACCATGTTATATGATTAGATTGTTTCAATGGAAGCTCACTCTCCATCCCTAGTGTTGTTGCATGACGTATCTCACTCTTTTGAGATGTAGGGTATGTTCCCCATTGCATGAGATTTTAGGCTTGTTAGACTTGTTATAGATGGATGAGTTCTTTCCCGGTTCATTCCAGCACTAATACTAAACATATATGTCCATTAGGTGTCTTTATACACTTGGTTCATATTAGTTGATATAATATAGAACAAAAAAATATATTGTTTTTAATAATTATATATATATATGGGTACATGATCAAAACTTCTTCCAAAAATGTGCCAAAGTATGTAGAGCCATCAGGTGTCCCATAGGAAGCTAAGCATCCTCAGTTTATTTCACCATTTCATTACCTTTTATATAGTTTCTTCCAGACTTATTAGTTATGATATCTTCTTGGATTGCATGTAGAAACTGTTGGTGGCGGTATACTGGGATTTTTATCTCACACCCTACTCAAGCTACATTTGGTGCCCAAGAAGATCATATGTGTATATGTATGAATATTGTAAAAGGTATTGTTATAGTTTGTTGATATGATTAACTTTTAGAATGATCATAGAATAATAGAACCACATATATGATTGAGATTCATGGATATGTATTTCATTTTTTCCCCTTTTTCACTATTGGGTTGCATGCTTGTATCTGTCTATTTCATTTCTTTATTACAGCTTTCCATGAATTCATATATCAAACATAGCCTTAGAGGATTTTGATATTTTAATCTGTTTTTCAGTAATTTATTTCATACACTTATTAATTATTCTATTATATATTTACCCTTATGTAGTTTTATGATTCCTTTTATTTATATATTCTTCCACAATTGGTTATTATTGTTTGTATCCATTGTGATATTCTGATAAGAGGGTATAGTATTCCCATTATTCTACCTTCACAACATCACTACTAGTAAGTAGCCTTTGGTGTTCTGGGAGGTACTCTTAAGGGCATGTGACCCACTAGATCGAGGGACAAGTTACGTGGATCTTGAGTCGGGACATTACATAGTATTCTATATTTTTCTTAATAATTATTAATTTCTAGTTGATCACTATGATTTAATCACAATTTATTCCAAATAATAAGTGAGATAATTAATAATGAGAAAAATTTATTTTACATTTTTAAAAATTATAACATTTATTGTATTTAATGTTGAATAATTAAGGGATATTGATACATGGAAGATGGAGACTGAGAGGAAAGTGATTTTGGATCATCAACTTGATTGAGATCTGGTTCTGGAAATCTGGCAGGATAAAACTATTTCAATATAATCTATTCTTCATCTATTATGGATTCATTCAACCTAGAGTGGGAGCGATCATTCCCAGGGTTGGTCATAGAGGAAAAAAGGAAGGCACCTTATATGGGTATTGTAACGCAAAAAATCCTAGATACGGAAGAATTTTGTTCCTAGAAGCGCTATAAGTATGAGAACCTCTAATTAATTATTTATTAAAACCAACCACAGGGTTGGAATGCGGAAATTTATTAGTCATTATAGATCCTATTTCCCTTCAATATAGAATTTATATGATTATATTCTCCCTGCTTAGGTTCATGATTTACTCCAAAGATGATAATCCTTTTTCTTTTATTGATATCAAGTCATGAATATCACATCTATGGGGTTTGGGAGATTAGAAATTATTACCTATTTGGAATGGGTATTTCAACATTTTTCTCATGGGATATAATGAATTAGGAGCTTCCTATAATTTTGGGAATATTCAACTAAATTCAAGAGATATTAGAATTTTGTATTGGGAAATCAATTTCAACCCCTATTTACAAAAAAACTCATCATATCAGATTTGGATTCATCTCCTTGGATTATGTTGGGTTTTTTGGCATCCCAAAATACTAAATAACATTTCCTCCTGTATTGGTACCACCTAAAATTAGACCAGTACACAATTAATGGTGATCGTAGTCTATTTTCTAGGATTCAGGTTAATGAATGTTTAGACTCCAAACTCCCGTAATCCATAAATTTTATTATTAAGTACCAAAAAGTAGAATTAAGGATTAATATGAGTAAAAAAAACCCCTTTTGTGATTTTTGTGAAATGGTAGGACACTCTTTTACTAATAGCATATTTTTTATTAAAATGATGCATCCTTATTCTATTCCAAATTATATGAAGTAAGTGTCTAAAAAAAGGAAAATCAATTACCACCAATAAAGGAGAAACTTCAAAGAAGATGGAGGAACATATATGGGATAAGAAACAAGTACCCCCTACAGCCTCTGAATCAAAGAATTTATTGTAAAATCTTATTGAAGAAGCGGAAAGTTAGGGGGGAAAGGACATGTTCACTACTGAGTTTGCACCTAATTTACTAAACATCATCACCTCCATGAATCCTGGTAAATAATATGTTGAGATGGGCACTAATGGGATCAATTCACAAGATGAGCCTACTAAAATTCATCATGAAATGATTATTTAAACTGTCCCCAAAATTAGGTCTCCATAACCGACTACTTCAAATGATGAAACTACCCATCCTGTGAAACTATTTCCACTAGATGAAAAATTTGTTCTTATTACACACAAGAAAGATCTAAAGATCAACATGGATGGAAAAATATGCTCCCTTATAGCACATGGAAATAGTGATGAATCTGTTCCATCCCATCTAGCTCCCTACAATGGAACTTTATCTACTCTTATCAGTTCAATGGAAATTTCTGCATACATAATCCAATCTAGAAATAGCAGTAGATATAGCTAACTCTACTAACATAGGTTGTACGGAAAGTATAAAATATCATGCCAACACTTCTCTCTATAGTACCTCAGATTCTACAAAAATCTTCTTCTCAAATCCATATATTCACTCCTTGAAATGATACTAAATGTTGGCCCACAAGACATTACACGATGAAGAAGAAGTTTGGAGGAAAGAAAAAAGGGGGAAACAAACCTCATCCCCAGGTTTAAATGAATCATATTTTTTGGAACTGTCAAGGATTGGATGAAAATGACACTTCTAATACCTTGAAGGGGTTTATACATGTACATAAACCCAATTTTTTGGACATCACTGAGCCAAAAAATTGTTACTCTCCTAGTTTATATGGATTGGGAAATAGAGGTTATAGATTTATTAGCAGAAATATTTCTCTTAGAATCCCAAACACCTTATGGGTCTTTGCTCATTATTATATTTTTCAAGTCATTATCTTCAATGTTGATGATTAGATTATTAATATTTAGGTAGATATCATGAAATATCATATCTACTGCTCTTTTTTCTATAAAAACACATATATCATGAAAGGAGGACTCTATGTAATATTATTGAGTCCATTACCCATATAATTCATGATCCTTGGATTATTCATGGAGACTATAATGAAATACCTTGCCCACGTGAATGATTGGGAGATTTTCATCACACTCTTTCCTCAATGTAATACAAGGCTTTTATGAATTGAAGTAACATAATGGAAATCAATATTGTTGGATCCAAGTATACATGGTATATAATAAACAAAAATATAATGGTTTCTCGAAACCTAGGTAGAGCCCTGTCTAATGACCATTCCCTTCAGTAATGGGATACTTTCTCCCACATTACCTTATCAAGAACCAACTCGAATCATAATCCTATGTTTTTCATCCTAAACTCTAGATCTTCCAAACCAAGATTTACTTTCCGATTTAACGGTTATTGGGACATACATTATGATTTTTATAATTTTTTGTCCAATTCCTAGAACTCCATAAAATGTGGTAATGATTCCTTTTCCAGCTCCCTAAATCATGAAATCTTGAAATATATTTTTAAGGGTTCTTGGAAATACAAATTAAACAAGATGGGAAATTAGATTGTCTCTAATGAAGAAAATCTTAACTAGATTCAATCAGAGGTCAAATTTTCTGAATTTTAGGAAAATATAAAATAATAAATTGATCTCACATGTAGTCTGAATTCTCTTCTCTGCCTCAAACATAATCTTTAAAAATATACTCTCAATGTTAAATATCTTATGGAGGGGGATCAAAATACAAAATTTTATAATGATCATCAATGATACAGGAGGTCTTGTAGGCCTCTAAATTTTATTAAAATTGTGACAAAATCATTAACAATGATGAATCTCTTACAGATCATATTGTCACTAAATTCAAAAATTGTTTTCGTGGTCCGGATCTTAATAGAGATGTGGAGGAAAGAATAATTAAAATCATGGTATGTGATGAAGACAATATCGGACATACTAGTATCCCATTGGACATTGAGATTAGAGATGGAGCATTTAGCCTAAATAATGATATTACCCTCGGTCCTAATGGATTCACTAATTACATCTACCATGAATTTTGGGATAATATTCATGTTGACATATATAGAATGCTCAAAACCTCTTTCTCCACATATTCATTACCACATTGGCTTAATGATAAATTCCTCACACTTATCACCAATGTTGAAAATGCCTATAAAATTCATCTTTTCAGACCTATTTCTCTCATCAAAACCAGTTATAAAATTATCGGCAACCTCTAGGAAAATAGACTCATTAATATTGTAGGTAAAATTGTCTCTTAGAACTAGTTTGGTTTTGTGAATGGAAGAACGATTCAATACAACATTTGAGTAGCCTCTGAATGTGTTAATATTCTTAATAAAACCACTAGAGGTAGTGGTCATGGGCTTGAGTTGGATATCAGAAAATATTTTAACACAATGTATTATGGTTTTATATATAATTTTATTCACAATTTTGGAATCAAATACACTTTTTTAAATAGGGTGAAAATTCCCATTGATTCTTCCCACATATATGTGCATGTGAATGGATCTCCAAAGTGCTATTTCAAATGCTCAAAAGGGGTAAGGAATGGTAATACTATTCATACCATTATCTTATCCTTTAAAGAAGACTATTTGAGTATACATATTACATAGATGATGGACCACAGAAATCTCATTCATATTCATGCTTTATGAAACCTTGATGATCTAAGTCCTCTTCTTTATGTTGATCAAATTATCATTTTTTACGAGGAAAAAGAAAAATTTTAATCTGATGAAGGATCTTCCTCATTATGAATATATTTCGAGGTGGGCCATTAATTGGAATAAATTATATGTTTACATTGGGAATGGAATTAAAGAAAATAGGAGATATCAACTTCCTATGGAACTAGGAATTCAAGAATGCTCTATGCCATTGCAATATCTTGTAGTTCCTATTTTCCAGGGAAGACCCAAAGTCAAACACTTAATCAAAAGTTTTTATCTAATCAAGAATCATCCCTCTTAATGTAATAAAAAATCGTCTCTATGGATAATAGGATTTTTTTTGGGTAAATAAATCATTATATCTAAAAAAATTATTCCTATATGTTATATAAAGTGCCCATTTCTCTTATCAAACATAAGAATGTCTGCATTGAGAATTTTTTATGGAGTGGCAACATACTGGAAAAAAAATGGTCATAGTTTCTTAGAATTCATGCTAGAAACCCATTAACAAGGGCGGTATGGGAATTAAAAATCCTAGGTTTTTCAAAGAATCATTATAAGCCTAGTTTAATTGGTATCAACTATTAAATGACAGGATGGATCTTGGATTTCTAAGAGAATAGTTCATTAACATATTGGAGAAGGGCAGTAACCCCTACATGGGATCTTCAAAGTAGTCATCAATCAAACATAATTTTCTGAACATCATATATCATTCAAGGTTGGTTTCTTTCAGGGAATATATTCTTAATTTCTATCTTGATAATTGGAAATGCACACCACTCATCACCAATGTTGATTTGTGGCATCTACCTTTGGATAAAATTATTTCAATCCACGACTCTCTAGCCTCTCCCACTATGGGTATGACTAATGATATTGAAATACATCTTAACAATTATTGGTATTCTCCTCACAATGACAGCCTTTTATAGGTATTGTTTAGAAATAACATTTTGGACTCCAAAAGTTTTTATCACACTAATAATAATTCAGTTTTTTATTTTTCTATGCTCAAGAACTTTGATAAACCATAGACTAAACCACCAATAATGACCATCATTTAGAAAATTTCTCATAATAAACTCATTACTAATGATTACTTACAAACTTTTGAAATCCCCTTATATTCTAGGTAAAGGTCCTATAATAAGCACTAATAGTACATTTTTTTACTTTTTCTAATCATGCACCATGGATTCAACTCTATAGATGGTGCTTTATGATATTTTTTTAATTCAAATTCCATGTATTACTAATGTCCCATATATAATACAGTATTGTACAACAATCCATACCTCCCATAAAGTCAAAAAACTATTCATGGTGGATATTGAAGAAAACATACACATTATCTAAAAAAATAGGAATGAAATTGACAATGGAATGTTTTTTGTCTACATGCGGATGGCTTTAGTATGCCTCATTACAACATAAAATGGTGATAGTGACATGTAAATCATCAACTAGTGATACTCGATGCAGAACTACATGGTTCTCAGAAAAATTGTGATCTTAGGTAAATAGATGCAGCATATAGGACTACTTGAATTATTTTAGAAGACCCCCATTCATGGATAGAAAAAAATCAAGGTATAAGGATATTATAAGGTAAATCCTAGTCTGGCTAGTTGTGGTGCTATTTTTAGGGATCACAATGATAATATCATTGGATATTTCTTTAGTACCTATGGTAACTCATCATCCTAGAAGCTAAATCAATCAATGTGAATTTTGTTGTTCACTTTTCCAAAATCACAGACATGGATATCCTTTGGCTGGAAAGTGATTCTACCATGGATTTTTAAGTGATATAGGTTGGAGTGACACAATTATCTTGAAAACTAATTGATAGATGCATACATTGTCTCACAACTCTTTCAGATCTCATCTACATTGTCAGACATGTGTTTCAAGATGTAAACAAGATGGTGCATGTGCTCATGAACGATGGAATCACCAAACAACTCATATGTATTAAAAATCTGCCTTCGGATTTAAATTTTCTCTATGATAAAGACTATAATAAAATATTTTCCTCTAGAATCTTGTAACGTAGTTTATTTTGAATACATTTATCGTGGCCTATTGGGCCAAGACACCCACTTTTTTAAAACAAATAGTTATATTTATTTAATAAATAAATAGTAATTATTCATGGTATGGTAAATTTCATTGAGAATAAACAAATAATGTTTTATAGTCTGATTAGAAATAATATAAATTTTATTTATTTTTTCTTAGATGATTCAAAATTCAAGTGAATAATGATTATATTATTATTATGAAATGTGGTTCCCTAAGAACTATTGAATTGGTAAGGGGGTTTTATGAAAATAGGAAACAATAAATTTTCATCAATATATATCTAGATAAACCTTTTTCAATAGATATATTGATTTTTCACAGTAGATAGAGAAAAACTCTCTAAAACCCTAGAGAGTGTTCTAGAGATACATAGTCTTCTCTCTCTTACTCCTCTATCAAGTTATTACAAAAATTTGGATAATTATTTATATATGAAGATTATTTTATTATGAACAACTTTGAATGATGAAAACAACTATGATTAGGAATTGTAGAACCCAGTGATTCTATGATGATGTTTAAAGATTTTGTTGGATGTGAGGATCACTGCTAGAGGAATTATTCTCAAAGATCCAAAAATGTAAAATATTTATGATGATATCAAGTCAACTAGATCAACAATGAAGAAAAATTACTTGTTTATGTAATTATAACTAATACTATAATTTAATTATGAATTATATGTGATAATAATTCTCTTATGGATTTGTCAATCATGTTAAACAATCCTTCAATTATTTCAATCGGTCATGAAAGGTTCATTGTGTACATATCAGATTTTCCAACGATTATGAAAAAAATAAGAGCTTTCTATTCCCAGTAGGGGTTTCTACTACACCCAAATCCAATAAGTTGCATCAGAGTGATCACATGGTTAACTTACCATTATTTAGTAATCATTGATTGAATGTAATTATTTTTCAATTTATGGTACTTTAGATATACTTTTTCCTAGAAAATGAACATGTTTTTCTTCACTTTCTTCTTTATCTCTCACATAACTAAGAAATAGTATAAATAAAAATGTAGAAACATATGAAAACATCCTTGGGTGACGCCAAGAATTCAAGTTATATAACTGAGGACTACAATCCAATGAATAAAATACACATCATATATCTATGTATATATCATGTGTCTCATAGGGTTACCTTATTAGTTCTAGTATATCATATTAGATTTGATAAAAGTGAATCTATGCAGAACTGGACTAGAAGAATATATTTTTAAGAACTATATACTATGTATCCTATGTACATAACATGTAGTCCTCAATATATTGTGTTTAGAAACAAGGGGGTCCAAACATATTGTGTATTATATACATGTCATTGGGACTAGAAATCAATGAAACATCAAGGTTACCTATCATGATATGATATTAAATACTATGTTACTCATATAAATCCACAAAAGAAAAACCTTCTCATTACTGAGCCATGATTCGTAGAAACATGTAGAAGGGATCACACATCACGTTACATATAACGACCCAAAAATTGTGAACATTGATATTATGTAATTTTTGGAACATTTCATACATTAAAAAAAACATTCACAAAAACTGTATTTTTTTAGTGACTTTGGAAACATTGAATCATAGATAACATGTTCATAACACATGTACTATAGGACCCCAGAGCACCCTAAGAGGGGAGGGGTGAATTAGGTTGTCAACATTTTTTTTCTAATGTGATGAATATATTTCCCACGTTGGTAGGAACTTTTCAAACCTATCATTTCCAATAGGTAACTAATAAAAAAATTCACATTCAATGAGAGAACATAAAATTTTTTCTATTTTCACCACTAAGGTCTAGTCCAAGGAGAATATGTTGATAGTATGTTGTTCGTACCTAAATCCACTAAAATTCACTTTTTGTGGAACAAAAAAGTTCAGTCACACTCACTATATTCTAGGAAAATTTCCCTTAAAATATTTTATGAATAGCTCACTGTGTCCCCTAGAACACTTCCATTGACTCTCTTTATCTCACTACATTGAGAGAAGTCTAACATATTTTATGAACTTGAATTTCGCTTCAATGGGTTGGTATTAAAGTCTCTGTCCCTAACATTTCATGAGACTCTTCTTGAACCATATACCTGAGTTTATTCTATTTGAAATCCCTATACATAGAAAAATAATGTTCAATACTTAATTTTTCGAAGCTCTTTTGTGATTCTCACTTCCTTCGTGAAGCTCACTACCATCACAGAACAAACTATCTTTGCAAACTCACTTTATCCAGGGAACAAACTACCTTCGCAAAGATCAAAATGTAAATGAATAATAACCAATCTTCACGATGCTACCTTTAATCAAAAGAAAATTCACCAGTCAAAACATATTGGCTTTTCACAATTCTCAAGCTTGGACATAAATACATATTTGTGAAGCACCCTTAACTTCATGAAATTAAAGCATTTGTGAATTTTCCATAACACAATTCTTCGGAATGAAGTGGGGGTGGCCTCATATTTATAGAATCATCCATTTATGATGCTCCACTACCTCTTAGTGGATTTATAAGATATTTTAAAAACATCTTCATGGTGCTCCTCCTATTGCAAAGACCAATGGAAATTTCTTGTGCTTGATTATTGTTGAACCATGAAGCTTTCTTTCAATCCATTGCACCATGATGGTCCAATTATCATAATCAGAAAGATCACCATCACCATTCACGATGCTCAAATTCATTAACATTCATTATTCTCATCATTTCCATATAGATCACTATCAACTTTCTTTTATAATTAATTAAACATAATTAATGAATCCCATCCTTGTGAAGCTCATTCCTTTTATATATATTCATATGGAATTCAAGAAAATCCACTTTTCCTGATGAAAGTCATCCTCTAAATTTTGGATCCCAAAACATTGTGAAACACATGGAAGTGTTTCCACATTTAATATTATGATCATCTTGAACTATAAGATCCCTCTCCATGATATCTCCCGGATGTTCAATGTATAGATTGGAAATAAACACAAGCCATACATAATTTCTAACTAAAGATGTCCTTGGTTCCAACATGTTCTTCTTATCTCACCTATTTTTTCATAACTAGACCCAGTTTTGGAATATCTGACTTAATACCATTATTTTTTCCTAGGTAAAATAAACATAAGAAATGGAGATCTCATATTCTTTTTAAATGTAAACAAGGGATATACGTATGCATAAAATGTATGTAGGGGTATTAGAACATAATAATAACATTTGAAGTCCATACCATGCATATAAAAGATCACATAAACAAGTCATGGAATAAATAATGGTATTTTATAAGACATTAATCATAAAGAAAATTAAATCACATGATCCATGAGAGTATTATAATGGATTAATAAATGGAAATTGTGGCATACACATAAGCTTAGAATATCTTATGTCAATGATTCCAACTATTAAATTCATATTATGTTAGTTTTAGGTTAATCTCCATATACCTACATCATTCATGGGACATCCTCCGTTGTACCTTATAGTTTTGGTTTTAGGATGACCTCTTGTGTACCCTCTGATTGTGGTCTACGGATGACCTCACCTATACCCTCTTGTTGTGGGCTTAGGATCACCTCCCACATAACATTTTGAGATCATATATCATTTAACATTTCCCAGTTTATTAGAAGGAGGTATTGGTAGTACCCATCACATAATAAAAATGATGTAAATGTGGCCCAAAATAAAATAAATCATTCATCATATTAGAACCCAAGGAATTAAATGGGTTTCATAAATATCATTCAATAACAACATAACCCATTGAAAAGGAATGTTTTTCTTAAATATGATTCCATTATAAACATAAAAAACTATTATAAAGAAGAATAATTGCGTCATTGAATCATATCCCCCAAAAAACAAAAAGGGAATCAAATAAGGTTATTTTATACGGAAAATAATTTTGAAAGATCACTTAAATTAATTCTTGAGGAATTTATAATTTCCATTTTGAAACACACATTTCAAACTATAAAACATTTAGAAAAAATAGTTCATTGAAAATTACTCTAAAAAATATAATGGTTTCTTTGAAAAACATTTTGAACATATTTTAATACTGTTTCCTTAAATATACTTCAAAGATCATTTATATCAACCTTAAAACATTTTTAGAAAGCATTATTTTGAAGGAAAAAAGATTTAAGATCTAATAAATAATAATAATAAATGAATCTTAAAATAACATGAAAAGATGCATATTCATGATACAAATTTTCAAAAGGTATTATATAATCCTTATAAACTGATATAGATTCATAACATAACATGTGTCTCAAAGAATTAAAATTGCGAAAAAATTACCTTTCTGATTTTGTAATTTTTGAACTGTAAACCCCATGAAATATAAATCATAAAATAGATAATTTAAATACTAAGATATATAAGTATATTTATCATATCATACATTCATGTGAATTATATACACTATATAAAAGAAACAGAGAGTGAACATGGCTTATATGTCCCTGGAAAAAACATTAGATGAAAATCCATTTCTTCTTCAGTAACTTTAGAGTCGTGAACCCCATAAAAGAAGAACATAAATTAGAGATTTTAATATCATTATATAAATTAAAATACTGTTATTACATGTTATAAGTCATTTTATACACTATAAAAAATAAGAGACTGGTGAATATGGCATTTATCTCATAAAATATATTGTGAGATGAAATTCACTTACCATAGGTCTTACATCCTTCATACATATTAAATCCTAATGTATAATAGTCTAAATAATGTTATTAAATTATAATATATCCATATTATATTTATGAAATAACATATTATCATCTTATCACCTATTTTTTAATTACATTTCATTATTAGTTTTCTTTCACATATTAATTTCTTTATTTTCCTAAGCATGTTTTGTTGTATAAGTATCGGTTCATGAAAATAGGATATAGATATGTCATTTAAATAAATATATTAATGAAATAGATAAAATATTTTTTCATTATATACATTCATATAATTTTTAATTAATGGTTATCATGGATAATGAATCACATCACGTTGTGGAGACAGTAGGTCGTACGTACGCACGAGTGACTATATCGTTCCCTAAATGGTGAAATAGTATGGAAGTGTATAGTGCATATATTTTTTCAAAATAAATATAATGTTATAATTATCATATATATATATATATTATTTCTATCATTATACACATTAACTTAATGTGATGGTGAAAACCATGTTACACCACTACATGGAGACAGTAAGCCGCATGTACGCACGTGCAATGCATTTGTTTTTAATTGGATCGATAAAAAGAGGAATGCGGTTATACCATAATAATAATAACATATCATAATTTAGATTATATTTTATTTATTAATTTATTATGAAAATAACCCATAAAGATTAAGTATAAGAATAAATAAACATGAACGACTTGGTAAAATAATTACCTCTTCTTCGATGGACTTCATTTTGATCTCTTTTCAAGGGATCTAAAGTGGATCCTTTTGTAATACCAATGCATTTATAACATGGATATGGATATTTTTAGGAGAACCATTTAGGTGTTCGTCGAGCTAGAAGGGTCAATTTGGGGAGAGGTAGTGGGGGAGGAGTTTCCCTTTTATAATAAATGTGAGGGGTGCTTTTGGGAACTCTGAAAATATTAAATTAATATAAATTAAATTAATATTTAAAATGGCATAAAATTGATTTATTTTGAATATAGGATGATGATATGTCCAAATCATCTAAAATAATAATTTTTAGATAATTTTATGTGACATTATTACCCTTATCTTTTTTCACTGACACTTAGTTAAACCCTTTAACTCTTATCGTGACAACATAAATTTTTTACTATTTAAGGGTCAATATATTTAATATAAAATATACATAAGAACCCTAAATGGATAATTGATGAAAATTTTATACTTTCCAATTATTTTTCAGAATTTTAATTTTTTTGGAATTTTATATCATTTAATATAATAGTATTTATTTTAAATTATCATTAATGTTAATATTCATAAGGCCTTGGTTGAGGTAGCACTTAAGGGAGACTCATGGTGTCTACTCCCACTCTATGATGGCTTTCTAAAACATTCCCAACCCTCCCCCACCACTGGGGGAGTGTACATTATCGTCTTTCAAGGCACCATTTTCTACCCATTTCACTCAGTTTTCCAATCCTGATATTCTTCCCTCATTTCCCCAAATCTATATATTCCCTAAAGTCCTTGAACTATTCAATGGTAGACCTATCCTTTTAATTTCTACTAAGGAATTCAATGAGGTATCATCACTCTTGAATTTGACCGTGATTTATCAGTTTAAGAAGATATGACCATCAGTAAGTGAATTTTATAGGCTCGTCTTTACGTCTTGGGATTTACATGAAAGGGAAATAGTAGGATTTATCAATAATAGACACATCATGGTTCAATTCACATCAGAGGAAGACCTAATCGAATCATGGTCTAGTGCTCCTCCTATATGAAAAGGATATCGATTTATTCGCTTCAGGTGGACTTCATATGAAGTGTGACTCCCCATCTGTGGCAACATGGGATAGCTTTACTGAACTCCTGTTACCATTTTAGAACCCTTCAATCAATAAAATTTTTGGTAAAATTTTGGGTAGATTATTATGTTCTGATAATAGAACTTATTCTATTAGACATCCTATAAATTTGAAAATTTGTTTGGATGTTGATGCATTAAGATTACCTATTGAGTATGTGTGGTTTTTAGTGGGAGAAGAAATTAATTGTTGACAACTGGTTGTTTATGAATATTGGGTAAATTTTTATTCCTACAGTAATAGAATGTGACACTCAATAGAAACCTATGAGTAGGTGTTGAAGACCCTCTATATGCATCGGTCTACACATTTATGAGGAAGTGGTAAGGGCTTGAGGTCTAATGTCGATGATTTTTTTTGACACAGTCAATTGGATGATTCTACATTACCATATTCTATAAAGGGAGAGAAATTTGGAACACTAGTGGATAAACCAATGGGGGCCGACGTATTTAGTCTCCTGCAAAAGGACCTAGATGTTCTCAAGTCTTTTTTGCATGATCATTTTGGAAAAGTGAATACTGAGGCAGTGATGTATACTATGGTTTTCGATCCTCATAACTCTCTTGGAGGCCCTTATGGAGGGTATGAGAAATCTGATAGTGTCATTAATACCAAAGTTTAACCACAACTAGTTTTTGGGGGAGACCTCATGTCTCCCAAAAAAACATCATATCTTGAGGAATTTCATTCAGGGAAATGCTAATAGTTCTATAGGTCAAATAGTTTCACCTAATACACAAAAAGATGTTAAGACTTTAGGTGGAAAAGCTATTGAACTTTTTACAGGGGTGAGGCTTGGATTAGGAAAATCCAAAGAAGGGAATTGATAGGTATTGGGCTTGTCAATCAATTTGTGCGTCTGGCTAATGGGGACCCGGCACTAGAGAAACATGAAACATGGGTGGTGTATTCTTTAGATGAGCATGGGGTCTTTGCGTATGAGTCCAGTGAGGAATTTTCTGCTCATGTTTCAAGTGATTATGTAGAAAATCTACAGCATGGTAGGCCTCCCATTTTGAGGAGGAGGAAAATCCAGAGAGGCAGTTTTAAAGGGAGGTTGGACTCTTCCTTTTTTCCTCTACAGAGGGTAAAATGATCTTCCAATAAATATAAATATAAGACATTGGATTGTTATCCCAAGGTTCTTAAAAATTCTACTCAGGAATAGATTATGGTCCCTGGGGGTGTCCTACCAAGGCTGATTTGACTAGTTAGTAAAGGTAATCAGGTGCTAAACCAGATAAATATATGGGGATACTATATTCCTTATAAGAATAAATGTTTGAATAATTTATAGTGATTAAGTCTTATAATGAATACGCTAAAAATATTATGGGTAGGTCGTTAGTGGTTTTTACCAAAAAAATATCATAAAACATTGATAGAGAAGAAAGATCTTGTTTTAATTAGAGGATTCAATGATTGTAAGATTATCTTATAGGAGTACATACATCCTTGAGATAAGATGACATATAAATTTAGTGATTTTTTAAAATGTTATTCACAAACTCAGGTAAACACTCTTACCTATAAGGTATTTAGGGAGGCTGATTCCAGTAGACTGAAGTTTTCTTTTAATTGTTTTTATATTTACATTAGTGTCTGACTTTACATATTCTCTCTCTTTCCACAAAAGCGTTTTCATAATAAAAATGTTAATTTTTAGACATTAATGTCAATTTTGACACCATTAATTTCATTAAAGTTTATGAAAATCAATACATATGGTAACTTGAAAAAACCTTAATACATACCTTGTATAACTATGTCTTCTATAAATTTTTTTATGAAATTAATTGTCTCAAATTATACTTATTTTAATATTTTTAATATTATTAATTTTTTATTTCAATTAATTAAACAAATATTTCATCGTCATTATATAAGACATTATTGTAATTTTTTATTTATTAAAAAATAAAAGATAAATTAACATGATATGGGAAAACATTTTATCTTTCGAATGATTATATTAAGTCTAATTTATCTCATATATAACCCTATTTTAAAAATAGTATATTTATTGAAATATGAGTTGGACATCTCTTACTCTTATTTAAATGAAATATAATAAATTTCATACTCTCACAAAAGTGGATACAAAAATGATATCATTTTGGTCCAAGTAAGATTTTGGTAGAAAACCACCCATATAATGAAATTATCACAAAATTAAGTATAATTTTATAATCTTTATAATATTATTTTTACCCATAATTACTAGATTTACCTTTAACCATGGTGATTAAAATAATAATAAATTTAATATTTATATTCCCAAAAATAAAAGAAACCTATTGACATAATTAGAACCCCCTGATTCCAAATATGAAATCCATTTTTAAAAATTCATAACAATTAAATTTAAGTAATTAATTTAATATTAATCGCGTTGAGAGGGTGAGAAAATAGGTTATTACAGTTTAAAGATTCAAAAGATTGAAATTCTTTTTATATTTAAATTCAATCTCAAATTTATGACAATGACCCACATTGTGATGACCGAGACCCTTAGGGTCCTTTCCTCTGCCTAAATCCGGATCCTAAGAGTAGCGTCTCGGCGTGAGACCGATCGGTGAGACTGATCGATGAGACCGATCACTGCGACCGACCGATCGGTGAGACCGATTGGTGTCACCCAGCCTTGTCGGGGTTTTTCCAAAAGCGCCTCTTTTTCACTAATTGAGTTTTAAACCCTAGTTTGACCCGTTTATGTTTGTTTAAATACCTAGTAACGCCCATGAATAGCGTTAAATTAAATTTTTAATGAGGTATCCTGATGTGTGCGTCGATTTAAACCTCCCCAAAGGGCGGGGACCTTTTAATGACATATGGGGCCGCGTGGTCAACCAACGACCCCTCTCCTTACGTAGTTTTGCGTTCTTATCTCAACCGTCGCTGACCTTTATAATCTAAAAGGTACTCCTTAGGTTTATTTTCTCTATCTCCCTCCCATCAATTGATCTGCTCGTGCTTGAGTTCCCGAGGCTCCACCCCTGCAAATCGCACATTCCCCGTTCCTGGGAGCCTAAAGATAAACTTCATTCATTGATCAAACCGGTAGGTATTCCTCCTTCATCTCTCATTACTATGTATCATGCAGGGTGTGTATGCTTTTTCCTTGTGAGGGGATTATGAAGCCCAATGTTAATGAAGATAATAAAAGAACATTAATGAATGGGGGGAGGGGTGTGATCGATGATGCTGGTTTGTTTTATGCTCTTTCATGATTAATGATTTCTGATTTGTGTAGGCTTACTCCTACTGAAAATCATGGTTGTTGGTGGTTTTTCTCTGTGCACTAATAAATCCTTACTTCTTGTGTTGGTCGTGTAAAAGAAAATTTTTAATTACGTATATGCAGATAAATAAATTGAAATCACCAGGATCAACCCTTTTATGTGATAACCCCAGTTAAAATACACCGGAATTGGAATCATGGAGTGTGTTAAATAATTTAAATCTAAAAATACCGGCATGGTCCTGCTTTGTGTTGGTGGTAGTGGTTTGGTTATTTCATTTCACAAGATGATTGCTAGGTGATGTGGGTGGGGATGGGATCCCTTGTTGTTGTAGTTTCTCCAATCGTGAATTTGAGGTCGTGTGGTTACTTTTTCTATATCACGAATTGGGGTGGGATCCTCTGTTGATGAGAAACTGTTTGCTTCTGGAATTTGGGGAGACGGGGTGGTGTCTCGGGGTTTCCTTTTCTTCCATTACTTCGAGGGATCTCTCTTTCCCCTTTTGTTGCAGAAGGTGTAGGCAGTATCTTGGGGGTTTTCTTTGGTTCCAGTACTTCGAGGGATCTCCCTTATCTCTTTTGATGTTGTGACATTACAAGAGAACCGGGTGTGAATGTTTAAGTTGATGTTGGACCGTACTCTTCCCTTGGAATGTTCTTATGCTTGATAGTTTCCCATGTTGGTGCAGAAACTTATTTAAACATTATTACTGAACATGTAAACCAGGATGCGACAAATGGGTTTTGGTTTGGTGTGAGTTTTGACTTGGACATTGTACTAATTTTGTTCTTTAGGTTGGCTGAAGAAAAACCAAAACTGGTTGAGTGCTTTCTACCTATACATATACTTTTAGTTTTTTGATTCTTATTCGTGCCCCACCCAGGTTGAGCACATAGTGTCGAACACCCCCATTTCATGGGGGAGGGTGTTTCCCCCAACACTTCCATTAGTGCCTGGTTATTAGCGCATTTCTTCTCCCTTTCCTAGATATCCCAAGTACCCTCAGATGGGCTGTGATGGCATGAAGTACATTATTTTCCCATGAACCTTCAGGCGGGGTAGTGTGGTGGCTATGTCCTAGGTGTGAGCCGGGATGTGGTGTCCCAAGTGTATTCGGGATGAGGCCCTAGTGTCTTCGGGCATGGTAGTGGATCTTCTATCCCAGGTTTCTTTGGGCGTGTTGGTGGTTGTTCTGGCCTAGGTGTTTGCAGGTGTGGTTATGTATGACAGTTGTGGCCCAGGTGTGTGCTGGAAGGGTTTTGCAGTGCGACTGCGTGAGGTTATGGCCCAGGTGTGTGCGGGCGGGGTGTGGCAGTGGGATTGCAGTGAGAAAGGCGGGATTGGTCCGATGCGTAGGATGTCTTCTATTACCCACGGGAATGTGGAACGGGGTGCCAAAACATTGATGTGCTATTACTATACATTACTTGGATTGTGTTATTTTGTGAGTGTGCCTTGGTGAGGCTTGGGTGGTTAGTTTCGTTGGTAGGTGCTTGGTTATCTCTTTTCTCACAGGGCATTAGTATTCCACCCCACTTTTGCACGAGAGTCTTTGGTTTATTCCTTACTGAGTATACTTTTATGCTCACCCTACGTATATAAAAATGCTTTCAGGTTTCTATGAGGACGTCAGGCATCACGCGGGACCATACTAGCGTAGACCCTTGGGACAGTTGCAGTTTTTTTTCCTTTTTCTTGGTACATTACCTTTGTACATTGTGGTATTTACTTTTGGAACATGCATATGGGAATTGTTGTTTTGGCTTTACTTTCACTTTTAGTTTTGGTTTTGTGGAATTTACTATCTTATCTCCTGATTCTATTAAATGAAAAAGGGCAATTCCTTCCATTTAGTGGGTGGTTATATACCCTTAGTGCTGGTCACCACTCTGGGACCTATTGAAGGCAGGTTTTGGGGGTCATTGTCTCTCATTCAACTTAAATAAGGAAGGGCCTGGAAATCCACTGACCCTTCACTCTTTTTGGTGAAGGAGGGTCATGACAGAATGGTATCAGAGGGAGGTTGAGAGATAGGATGGAGTCTGGAGTTAGGCACAGTAAGGACTGCAGGGGATGGTAGGGAAAAAGTGATGGGTGACCATGGTGAGTGAATTAGCCCATGGAAGACCGGCTAGGACAAGGGATTTTAGGGCCCCCTATGATATGATGCAAGGACTCTGGACCTACCAAAAGACCAAGTAAGGCCACACTAATAGTTGGGTAGAGACCCTAGGAAAGGTACATGCATCATAATGACTTGTGTTCTCGTGTTTCATGGGTGTTTTGGGAATTGAAATCAATAAAAAGTTTAAGAAATTTTAAGAACAATATTCTACACTACTTCGCCTTAGGCATTCCTTTTTTACCTTGAAGCTATGGAACTTGGGAGGTGACCACATGTGGTGCGGGTGATCGAGGCCCCTAATACTACCTTGGCTGATCGTCATAGAGATAATCGAGAGGAGGAGGTTCACTAGTGCCAGAAGACACATCGGGCCTTCCACCGACAGACCCTCGAGAAGTATGAGGGCAGCACCTCTAACATGAAGATGGAGATCTGGCTAGAGGAGCTGGGCCTGGGCAGTTGCACGCTACAGAGGCAGCACTCCCACCGGGACCAGAGGATGTTCGAGTTACGATCAGTTTATTTTGCACCCTTTCTCATGCCTTGTTCGATACTGAAGCTTCACACTCCTTCGTTGCACCCAGTCTATCCCTTGCTTTGGGCCTAGATGCCTAGATACTTCCAGTTCCCCTGGTGCTGAGCACACCAGTTGGAGGTCAGACTGACTTGTTATATGTTTTTCGAGAATGCAGTCTGATGATAGGGCCACATCAGTCGGTTAGGGATCTACTACTGCTATAGATACATCCATACGATGTCATCCTAGGCATCGACCGGCTGTTCTCTGTGTGTTCCGTCATCGACTGCTTCCGAGGAAGGGTTGTGTTCTTAGACTTTGGCGGCCAGCATGTTACTTTCACTGGTGAACGGAGCAGTACGAAGGGAAGCATGCGAGAAGAAACCCTCCTCTCCATGTTAGTCGAGATGTCAGTAGAATCAGTATATGCTGAGTTGGTGGAGGTGCCAAGAATCGTCAGTGAGTTTATGGATGAATTCCCTAATGAGGTGACGAATCTACCCCAACGGCGTGATATCGAGTTTGGGATAGAATTGAATCCTGGTGCTCGCGCAATTTCAATGGCTCCTTTCCGGATGTCACCTTCGGAGCTATGGGAGTTGCGGATTAAAATTGACGATCTGATGAACATGGGTTATGTTCAACCAAGTGTGTCACCGTGGGGTGATATAGTTTTGTTCTCAAAGAAGGAAGATGGTGGTCTTAAGCTATTCATAGACTACAAGAGGCTGAATCAGGTGACGATTAAGAATCACTACCCTATTCCGAGGATAGATGATCTTTTTGACCAGCTAAAAGGGGAAGGATGGTTCTCAAAGATCGACCTATGGTCTGGATAACACCAGCTGAGGGTGAAGGAGGACGACATCTCGAAGATGGCCTTTAGGTGCAGATATGGTCACTTTGAGTTTGTAGTCATGCCTTTTGGTGTTATGAACGCTTTAGCTATTTTCATGGGACTTATGAACTCCATATTCTGGGAGTACCTGTATCGGTTCGTAGTTGTGTTCATCGACGGTATCCTAATATATTCAAGATCAGAGGAGGATAACGCAGAGCACCTGAGGATGGTTTTGGAGGTCCTCCAATAGCACCATCTCTATGGTAAGTTGTCGAAATGCAAGTTCTTGACATGAGAAGTGCACTTCCCTGGGAACGTAGTGTCCGAGAAGGGGGTTGTGGTAGACTCATCAAAGGTTGAAGTATTTGTTTCTTGGGAAGCAACCAAGAATGTGGCAGAAGTTCGTAGTTTCCTCGGGCTGGCAGGTTACTATTGGAGGTTCGTACCCAACATCTCTTGAGTTGCATCCCCTTTGACAGATTTGACCAAGAAGGACCAGGTTTTCGTGTGTATTGAAAAGTGAGAGGTTGCCTTCAACTATCTGAAGGAGAAGTTGGTTAGTTCCCCAGTGCTGATATTACCATAAGAAGGGGCAGTGTAGGAGGTGTTCTGTGATACATCAGGGAAAGGACTTGGATGTGTGATGATGGAGTGACAAGGTGTGATTTCTTATGGGTCTAGGAAGCTATGCCCTCATGAGCGTAATTATTCCACCCATGACCTGGATCTTGCAGCGGTCATTTTTGCGCTAAAGTTATTGTAGCATTAACTCATCGGAGAATGCTTTTTGGTCATCACAGATCACAAATGTTTGAGGTATATCTTCTCCCAGAGGGACCTAAAATTGCAGCAGTGAAGGTGGCTGGAGTTCCTCCAGGATTACGAATTCAAGATTTCCAACAATTCAGGGAAGGAGAATGTAGTGGCCAATGCCTTGAGCATGAGGTCGTAGAAGGATGTGGTCCGAGAGTCGGCAGATTCCTAGAAGGAGATGGAGGAGTTGGATGCCTTGCACCTGGATGAGAGTATGGATGGTGGTAGAGGTTTCCTGTAACAGATGACAGTGTAGTCATCTCTGTTTTAGAAAGTGGAGGAGTCTCAATGGGGAGACCCAGAGTGCGAAGTGATGTGTGACCGAGTTGACCAGAGCAATGCTCCGAAAGGATGGATGGAGGATGGTCAAAACTGGATGCTTTTCCAGGAAAAGTTGTTTGTTCTAGAGGCGATGCACGACTAGGTTCTCAATGAGTTCCAAAAATCACCCATAGTGGTACACTCAGGAGCTTCGATGATGTAACAAGGTATGAAGAGACAATTCTGGTGGCCCCTAGTAAAGCGAGCAGTGGCAGAGTTTATGGCCAAGTGCCTAGTGTGTCAGCAGGTGAAGGCTGAACACCGTGTTCCAGGTGGGATGCTGTAGTCTCTGGATGTCCCCGAGTCGAAATGGGAGGACATATCGATGGATTTCATCATAGGACTACCCACGGTTCAAGGAGGATACGATGCCATATGGGTAGTAGTGGACCAGATGAAAAAATCGGCTCACTTTCTGGCTATTAAGGAGTCAAGTGCAGTGGATGATTTGTCATGAAGGTACGTGGATACGGTGGTGCAGTTTCATGGAGTTCTAAGGTCCACAGTCTCGGATAGGGATGCACGGTTTACCTCACGAGTCTGGAGAGGATTGCAGCATGCTTTTGGCACCCAGCTACGTCTTAGTACTGCTTTCCATCCCCAGACAGATGGGCAAATAGAGTGCACCATCCAGACCATGGAGGATATGCTGCGGGCATGCGTTCTGGACTTAGGAGGATCATGGGTGTGACACTTGACTCTAGTAGAGTTAACCTACAATAATAGCTATCAATCTACCATTGGTATGGCCCCGTTTGAAGCCTTGTACGGAAGACCATTCCGCTAACCTGTGTGTTGGACCGAGGTAGGAGAGGTAAGCATCCTTTTCCCGGATGTGGTGCAGAGCACGATAGAGAAGGTCCAGCTCATATGGGAAAGGATGAAGGCTTCCTGGGATCGTAAGAAGTCATATGCTGATAACAGGAGAAGACCCTTGGAGTCTCCAGTTGGAGAGGACGTGTTCTTGAAGGTCCCCCCTCGGCGTGGACAACAGAGGTTTAGCAAGGGGAGTAAGCTTTCTCCCAGGTTCATCGGACCCTTCGAGGTGTTGCGGCAGGTCGGAGAAGTGGATTATCAGCTAGCATTACCACCGCCGCAACTGACGATACATGATGTGTTCCATGTGTCCCAGCTCCATCGGTATCTACACGACAATTCACACATCCTCGGCTGGGGAGAGCTGGACATCGAGGACGACGTGACCTTTGTGGAGAGACCAGTGATGATCTAGGATCATGAGGAGAAGGTGATTCGTGGGAAAACCATTCCCTTGGTTCATGTGTTATGGAGACATGATGGGCTTGAGGAGATTACGTGGGAGAGGGAAGCACAGATGCGAACCCAGTACACAGATCTATTTTGAATCCCTTGTTGTTTTGTTCTAACCATGTTGAGATGTTTTACCTGGTTCTCGAATATATGTGGAATGCTTGTTTTTCGTAGCCATGAAATGATCTGTTCCATGTCCCTGTGTGTGTGTGTCTGAATGTGTGATGATGGAAAAACCTGACTGCTAATCGGGATGCAGTAATGTGGTTGCGATTAAACCCGTGAGAGCGAGTCAGTGCCGCCCAAAGCAGATAATATCTTGACCTAAAAGAAGGGACTTCTTGACTCATGTGTTAGTGTTTCTGGATGACAATGGGTTTCACTCATGAGAGGTATATTTCAAGGTTGGTGTTTGGACCCTCTCTTTCCTTCTGGGTTGTTTTGATTCTAGAGGGAATGAATAGTTTGAGAGGTATCTGATGTGATGACCCAGACCCTCAGGGTCATTTCCTTTGCCAAACTCTGGATCCCAAGGGTAGCGTCTCGGCGTGAGACCGATCAGTGAGACCGATCGGCGCCACCGATCGGTGAGACCGATCAACGTGATTGATCGGTGTCACACAGCCTTTTCGGGGTTTTCCCGTAGAGCCTCCTTTTTGCGCTAATTGACTTTTAAACCCTATTTTGACACCTATATGTTTGTTTAAATGCCCAGAAATGCCCATAAATGGCATTTAACTAAATGTTTAATGAGGTACCCTGGTGTGTGCGTCGGGTTAAACCGCCCCAAAGGGCGGGGACATTTTAATGACATATGGGGCCGCGTGGTCAACCCATGGCCCCGCTCCTTACGCGGTTTCAAGTTCTTATCTCAACCATCACCAACCATTATAAATTAAGGGTACTCCTTGGGTTTATTTTCTCGATCACCCTCCCATCGATTCGTCTGCTCGTTGTTGGGTTCATGAGGCCCTACCCCAGCAAATCGAACATTCCCTGTTCCTGGAAACGTAAAGATAAACTTAGATTGTTGATCAACCAGGTATGGATTCCTCCTTCATCTCTCCTTACTGTGTATCATGCGGGGTGGGTATGCTTTTTCCTTGTGAGGGGATTGATGAAGCCCAAAGTTAATGAAGATAATAAACGAAATTTAAAGTATTGGGGGGAGGGTTGTGATCGATGATGCTGGTTTGTTTTATACTCTTTCATGAATAATGATTTCTTATTTGTGTGGGCTTACTCCTATTGAAAATCATGGTCATTGGGGGTCTTTCTCTATGCACTAATAAATCCTTACTTCTTGTGTTGGTCATGTAAAATAAATTTTTTAATTACGTATATGTGGCTAAATAAATTGACATCACCAGGACCAACACTTTTCTGTGATAACCCCAGTTAAAATACAACAAAATTGGAATCCTGGAGTGTGTTAAATCTTTAAAATATGAAAATACTGGCATGGGCCTGCTTTTTGATGGTGGTAGTGGTTTGGTTATTTCCTTTCACGGGCCGATTGATGGGTGATGTGGGTGGGGATGGGATCCCTTGTTGTTGTGGTTTCACCGGCCTTGAATTTGAGGCAATGTGGTTACTTTGTCTATATCACGAATTGGGGTGGGATCCTCTGTTGATGTGAAACCGTTTACTTCATGAATTTGGGGAGATGAGGTGGTGACTCGTGGTTTCCTTTGCTTCCATTACTTTGAGGGATCTCTCTGGCCCCTTTAGTTGTAGAAGGTGTAAGAAGTATCTTGGGGTTTTCTTTGGTTTCAGTACTTCGAGGGATCTCTCTTATCAGTTTTGTTGTTGTGAATTTACAAGAGAACTGGGTGTGAATGTTTAAGTTGATGTTGGACCATACTCTTACCTTGGATTGTGATTATGCTTGATAGTCTCCCAAGTAGTTGAAGAAACTTATTTAATCACTATTACTGAACCTGTAAACTAGGATGTGACAAATGGGTTTTGGTTTGGTGTGAGTTATGACTTGGACATGGTACTGATTGTGTTCTTTAGTCTGGATGAAGAAAAAACTAAACTGGGTGAGTTCTTCTACCTATACATATACTTGTAGTTTTGTGTTTCCTATTCGTGTCCCACCCAGGTTGAGAACTTAGATCTGTACACCCCAATTTCATGGGGAAGGGTGTTTTTCCCAACACTTCCATTAGTGTCTGGTTATTAGCTCCTTTCTTCTCCTTTTCCTAGATAGCCCAAGTACCCTCGGGTAGGCAATGATGGCCAGAAGTCCATTATTAGCCCAAGAACCTTCGAGCGGGGTAGTGTGGAGGTTTTGGCCCAGGTGTGTGGGGGCAGGTGGTTTCCCAAGAGTCTTCAGGATGAGGCCCATGTGTCTTCGGGCGTGGCATTGGATCTTCTAGCCTAGTTGTCTTCGGGTGTGACGGTGGTTGTTCTGTACTAGGTGTTTGCAGGCATGGTTACGTATGACAGTTGTGGACCAGTTGTGTGTGGGAGGGGTTTTGTAGTGGGACTGCGTGAGGTTATGGCCCACCTATGTGTGGGCGGGGGTGTGGTAGTGGGACTGAAGTGAGAATGGTGGGGTTGGTTTGATGTGTAGGATGTCTTCAATAACGAATGGGAATGTGGCGCGGGGTACCCAAACATTGATATGATATTACTATAATTTACTTGGATTGCGTTATTTGGGGAGTGTGCCTTGGTGAGGCTTGGGTGGTTAGTTTCCTTACTCGGTTCTTGGTTATCTCTTTTCTCACAGGGCATTAGTATGCCTCCCCACTTTTGCATGAGAGTCTTTGGTTTTTTCCCTACTGAGTATACATGTATGATCGCCCTACGTATATAAACTGCTTTCATGTTTCTAGAAGGACTTCAGGCATCGCGCGGAACCATACTAGTGCAGACCCTTGGGATAATTGCAGTTTCAGTTTTTTTTTGGTACTTTACCTTTGTACTTTATGGAATTTACTTTTGGAACATGCATATGGGAATGGTTGTATTGGATATACTTGCACTTTTAGTTTTGGTGTTGTGGGATTTACAATTTTATATCCCGATCCTATTAAAAGAAAAAGGGTAATGCCTTTCATTTAGTGAGTGATTCTATAACCTTGGTGTTGGTCGCCCTTCTGGGACATATTGAAGGCGGGTTTCGGGGTTCATTATCTCTCCTTCAAATTAAAGAAGGAAGGGCCTGGCAATCCGCTGACCCTTCCCTCCTTTTGGTGAAGGCGGGTCGTGACATACATTATATTATTTAATGAAAAAAATAATATAGTTATACTTTTAAATGATAAATAATCAAGTTAAACTTTTAAATGATAAAAATAATATAGTTATACTTTTAAACCAATCAAAAATGTAATTTAACATTAAAAATTCTTTCGATGAAAAAAGTTTTATCAATTAAAAATTCCTATTTTTACTATTCATCTAAACGAGATTCTTATCAATTAAATACCAAAAATAAAATCAATTTAAAATTTTATATTTCAATTCAAAAGGAGAATCTTATTTTAAAAAATATTGTATATAAAAGTTACAAAATTGGATTTAATATGGGTTTTCCATTAAAAGGTGATAAAATTACCCTTTTAAAAATTATACATTTTTATGCATAGGTTTGTGTTGCTTATTATCTTATACCCATAAAATATATAGGATGGATATAAAAAATAGTTACTTCTATATGTAACTTATATATATATAATCAATATTATTCAATAATTTTTATTTATTTAATCTATGAACCCACAATAACTTTGGGATTATGATAATAAAAAAATTATTCATTATAATCAATTGGTACATGAAATCATCTAAAAAATATTTTCATAAATTAGATAATACTATTCATAATCGTTAATTTAACAGATAGGTTATTATATTATTTAATAAATAATAAAATTATGTTTCATAGAAACTTAGTTTTGTGTGTAATGAATGCTAAGACAATGTTCTGTGTAGCAGAAGACGTCGTAGAAATAAAATCTCATCATCTTACATTACCCCAGAAAAATCATGTATTCTGTTGCATATTGTGTGTACTAAAGAATAAATTATATAATTAAACCTATTCATATTTTTTCCTTATGTCATTTATTTTATAGTACACACAATGTTATTGAATTTTTTATTATATATAAATTATTCCCTATTTGAAATTCTAAATATATTTGTTGTGGATGGTATTTACTTATAGTTTACTCCATGTGTATTAATATAATCACATGTAGTGTAACTCACATGTGATCTTTGTTTAATTTATTTGATATTATAGTCCATGTAATTACTTTACACACTAAGTATGTTGGGTTCTGAGGAACTTTATAGGTATTTTATTATAGATAAATCTATGTGCATCAAGAGAATCACGTGCAGTGTAATTCATATGTGTTCTTTGATTAATTTATTTTATATTATATTCCATGTAATTACTTACCACACAAGTGTGTTAGATTCTAAGGGAATTTACAAGCACAAGGATCATGCTGTCTAGTTTGGATGAGTGTAGTTTGTTGCCTCCAAGTACACTTACTCTCTTTAATAGATTTAATTAAAATTAATTTATCTAATATGTATAAAATTATGGGTTATGGAATTTCAATTTTATTTGGATGTAATTGAGATATGTTGAATTAATCAGATTAATTTATGTGGGTTACCTTAATTAAAGAAAAAATAGTGGTAATGGATTAGTAGATTGAAAATATATTTTTATTGCATGTTATGAGGATGATAATTATCCTAGACCAGATCTGTGTATGTTCTTTGTTTCCTTTTAATTTTTTATTATTAAATTAAAATTATGGCATGTGATTCATCCCCTCCTCCTTATCATGTATATTCATGTGTTACCATAGTTTCTTTTACGTTAAACACCATATCAATTAAATTGAATATCCTCACCTACGTTTGAGTAATTGCTTATGTAATGATGAAGCTCCCTGGTTAAAGGAGGTTTCTAGAATCCTAGATCTAAGGAGAAACAATTCAATATTATACAAGGGATCCAAGGTTGTGTTATGAAACAAAAAACAATTTATAGTTCAAGATTCTTTACTCTATGTTCAAGGGTTAATTTATCATCTCTTAGATAAACTAACCATTAAATAATTTCATGATCACGCCACTTATATTTTATTTATATAGGCTAAATAATTTATTATTTATGTATTTGGATGTTGTGTGGTCATTTAATAAATTAATTAACAAGAATGGTAGGTGGAATAAAATATTAATATATTATGAGTAAATTTTACGTGACATAGTTAATCACAAAAGTAAATTACACATAATATTAACATAAATTTTGTTAAGATAATATTAGGATTTTATGGACAACAAAAAAATACCTCAACTAAAATTTTAAATTGGTATACAATTACACTACATAAGATAGAATCAAACCCATAGTTCTAGGTTCATGACCATCCTATGTTAGGGTTCTTTAACTTATTAAGAAACATTTAGTTTTATATTTTGGTTTGAATTAAATTAGTTCACATTAATGGTTGACTTCTAAATTAAGACATAGTTTAACTGAAGGTTAAGTGTTAAGGAAATATTTATCTAATATTTGAGGATTTTAGAGAATACTAAACAGATCAAGGAACTATGAGTTAATGTAGTCGGAAGGTTATACCAATATAAAACTTAGTAGGTAACTTTTCGGGCCCATGTCTGGGTCATGAGAAGGGAAATATGGTTCCTTTTCACAATAATATCCATGGAACATTATACTATAAAATAATTTTTGATGTAAATTAGGTTTCTAAAATATAGTGGGATATTAAAATTCATTAATAAAATTCAAATTTATTTATAAAAAATTGAAATCAAGGAAGTTATAATATTTTTCAATTAATTTTGTCGAAATAGAAAAGCACACAACAGTGACTAGATCACATTGATCCATACTAAAGAATGATAACCTTATCATAGAATTTTTTTTAAGTAATTGTAATGATTATTATACATTATATAATTGTATTATGGAAAATTATACATACTATAAAACATATCCCTAAGTATCTTGCTAAAGAGTTCAGTGAAGAAGATTTATTAGTCTACCTGAAACATGTAGATGATGTAATGGATGTACAATTTTTCATTATATCATCCATGTTTAGGGATATTATAAAGAAATATGAGTATATGGATGCATAGAACATAATTTCTCATCTTTGTGAACATAATTTGTAAAATGAGAGACAAAAGAGATTATTGATCTCCAACACATTGATCTCTTGAAGGCATGAAGATTCTATGTTATCCAGGCCTCATGCAGACATAATGATTGGATATATTTAATTATTAGACATTTTGGGGATTAAAATCCCTTATTATTTTCATAGAGATAAAATTATTTCATCACTACCTAAAACCTTATCTTCTTTCATATTTTATTATAATATAAGTAATTGTAAGAAGACTCTTTTGGAACTTCTTAATCATATTATCCAGGTTGAAAAAGACATGGGGCATGAAAACCCAACATTATATATGGTGAATAAGAAAATGAATGTAAGGAAAAAGTGTCCAAAGACACATTCCAAGTATAATCCTACCCAATACTACCCTTCCAAGAAAATGAATATGCAATGATTGGAAAATGGGAATAATAAAGTGAGTTTTCATGTGGCATGTAGGGACACTTGAAGAAGAACTACACCAATCAAAAGAAGAAATGAGAATATATAGGTTCATTTGTCATTTATTTTAATAATTCTATATCTAAAATTTTTTTATTGGAAAATAAATGTGATTCTCATATTGTATCTAAATATGAGATCGATGTTTATTTAAGAAGATTTATAGAGGAATAGTGGATCTACAAGCTACTGATGGTATGTTTATGGATACTGTATCCTTTGTAGACTTTATCTTTACATTTCCAACATGAATGATTTTGGTTTTATGTAATTTATAATATGTTCCTAGTTTTACTAAGAAAATAAACTCTATTTATTGTTTAGACATGGATGAATGTTTTTTTTTCAGTTTTTGAAGTCAGAGTTGCACCATTTATAATGAAAACATATGTTACGGTATAACATAGTTTAACAATGGTGAATATGTATTAAATTAAAATAAAAAAAATATAAGTTGAAAATGAATTAAATTGTGGAGAATAATTTAATACCTTGTTGTGGAATCACCATAGTGGTCTGATAGATGAAAATTATTTAATGAATATCTATCAAGATGATTACTTAGACTCTTTTTAGCATAAACCACATGGTAGTTCCTGGTATTGCCTACAAAAAATGATAACCAAACTAAAATTTGGTAGTCAATGTGAAATAAAAAAACATATTGAATTTTTACACACTAATGTCTGTCTACCATTTCAAGTTTAATATTGAGGTGTATTCTCAAACATTATAGATTCTTTCATAAACATGAGTAGGTAAAGTTATGACTTATTAATGAGTTCCAATTATAAATCGTTGTGGAATTTCAAAGAGTTAAATAATGAATTTGAGAATCACCTTGGTAAGAAGATAACAAAACATTGATTATATCAAGTAGATGAATATCATAAAAACATGTTCATTGAAATTCAATAGTATTATGGGAATTTATCAAAAACGTAATCCTTCTTATAAACTAGAGTAAAATGATGTTATTGTAAGGTGGAACCATACCATACTGGATATAGCAAGGTTGATGATGAGTCACACAATCCTTACATAATTGGTATAAGGACACGTATATCTCATGAATGTATACATACTAAACCATGTAACAATAAAGTGAAGAATAGTAATTCATTTGATTTATGAAGTGAAATAAACCCAATTTTGTCACATATTCATGCATGGGGTTCCATGTGTCTATTATGGTACCGTAATAAATAAACTAACACCCCAAAGAATGAAGTGGAACTTTATAGGTTACCCTAAGGAAATAATGGGATACTTCCAATTTGATACCTAAAATATAATAGTTCTAGTTGAATGAAATGCAACATTACTTGAGAGGAAACACACCCTCAAGAAGGATAGAGTGAGAACAATAGACATCAAATAAATGAATTATCAAGATACACAAGATTTGGTATGAGAACATACTCCATAGGTCATTCTAGATGATGTAGTTCCTAGAAAACAAGTACTGTGTAGGATAACCATAAAGGATATAGACCAAAAATGATATATTTTTCTTATAAAATAATATGTATTCCCAATATTGGTTGAAAATAATGATTTTGTTTCATATATAGTGTCTTTAGATACCTTATAAGTTAAAAAATAGAAACAAATCATGAATTTTGAGATGGATTCCATATATAAAAAAAATGTGTCAGTTTTAGTTGATACCCCAATAGATGTAAATCTCATTGGGTTTAAATTTATATCCAATAGAATGATGGAAATGGATGGTTAGGTTAGTAACTATAAAGAATTTATAGTTTATAAATGTTTTAGACAATATCTTTGTATAAACTATGAATAATACTTCTCTCCAGTTTCTATACTTAAATACATCATATTTTTTCTTATGAAAAAAAATTTCTAGAACTATGAGATTTGAAAAATAGATATCAAAAATAAATTCTATAATTGTAACGATCTACTATATTTTATATGCAACAATTATATTGGTTTGGGACTCCATGAAATGAAAAAAATGTATCTTATAGAGATCCATTTATGGATTGAATAAAGAAAATAGATAATCTAATATTTAGTATGATAAAACTATAAAATAATTTTATTTAAATCGGAATGAATGTGATATATGTTTTTATAAGAACATTAGTGTATGTATGTTCATTTTCATATTAGTATATGTTGATGAAATATTACAAATTCTAAATGACATACCATTCTTACAAAAGGATATGTCATGGTTGAAAACGTTATTCTTTCTGAATAAATTATTTTAAGCAGAGTATAATCATGGGATTAAGATAATTCATGATAGATAAAAAAGGTTTCTTGGACTAAATCAAGGTATATACATTGAACATATACTTAATAGGTTCACTATGTAATTTTCCAAGAGGGTATTGGGTCTCGAATGACAAGGTATACCTCTTTCCAAAACAAATTCCATAAACACCATAGGTAAGAGAGATAATTAGTATAATACTATACACTTATGTGATAGGATAAATCATATATTCCATTTCTTGTATGATACTTGATGTTTCCAATGATTTAATCATGGTAGGTAGATATCAATCTAATCCCAGAAAACAACATTGGCCTGCTATTAAAAACATCGTTATTTATCTAAGGTGAACTAAGGATATGTTACTAGTATATGAAGGAGGTGAAGAGCTATTAATCAGTGTTTATAATGATTCTATATTTCATACAAATCATAATGATATGAATTTGTAGTTTTGATATTTCTTATGTCTCGATGAAGGATTAGTGAGATATAAGAGTTTACGAAACCTATTAACATCAATTCTAAATCAGATTCCATGTATATTATATATTTCGATGTTGCGAAGGAATAAGGTTTCAATTAAAAAATATTTATAATAGCATGATGTGGTTCCCATAAGTCAATAACCTGTTATAATTTACTATGATAACACTATAGTAGTTACTCTATCTAAATATCCAAGGTCACATCAAAGGATAAATAATATACTTCAAATGTATCTTTTCTTGATGAATTTTTCTCAATTAGGTGAATTTGTAGTGAGTATAGAATAAATAGAGGAAAACATAGAGGGCCCCTTGACGAAGGATATATATTATAAGAGGCATAGGTGTCATGTGAGAGATATTGGACTAAATTTTTTTAATAGTTGAATCTAGTGAAGGTGGTATTATCTTGGATATAGTTTCCTAAAAAAGACTTATATGTACTTAAGGATTTCATGTATTCATTTTCATGAATAATATTTATGTTTCTAATCATATAATTATTTTCCTCTATATAACATAGTATATTATAGTGTCCTAATAATAAATTTTATAGTGAATGGTTATTTCATTTCCCCAAAATGTTGAGAACATGGTGGTTCCACAATAGTATTTTTGAATATTTATGTTCTATAACAAGATTATATTGCTTGACATGAAAAAAATATTGGATATTTAGTGTAGAGACTCATAAGGCTTTGAATAACCCTATCATGATGTGTTCCCTTGGTAATTTCCAAAGCAGGGGATGATGAAAACGAGACCCACCAATAAGAAATCCTCATTTTTATGTTTCATTGGATATTACAATGTGTAGAAATTTGTGCTGATCCTTATACTTTAATATTATCATTTATAAATATCATATGTCACATAATTTTATGTATTGATGAAACCCATTATGAATTATGTTATCATTGAAGTGGGATATTTTGGGTGCATCACAAGTGATATTATATTGATGGATAATATAATAAAGGATTTACTAATATTTATTAATGCAAGTTGATACCTCAAGTCCATTATAAGAGTGGAACAATGTGGAAAATTTTATTATGCTAGTGTTCTATGGGAAAGTTCATTTTAGTAAACTCAAAGGAAAAGACATCATGCATAAGGGGTGATGATTCCCGTATGAAACCTGTTTGATTATACATATCATGAAAATGTATTATGTGGCACAATGATCTTTGATATGAGGTTTTATATCATTGAGCCATTAAATTAATCCCTTATGGGTGCCTTGGGATGTTTCAAGATGATAAACATTAACTTTTGGTGTATCCTCTTATCGCCACTAAAAAATGGCCTTCAGTGCAACACACAAAATGTATCCAGAATCTGTGTAAAATTCAATGTTGAATTTAAAAAATAATATTAAATATTATTCTTTATTTATTCAGTAATAATTAATCTTTTCTAGTCAATAAAAAATATTTAATCAAAAGTTATTGAAATGAATAAATGAGTTAAATATTAATTATTTTTATTTATTTTGAAGGATTTTTAAATATAACATTTATTGTATATATATCAATGAATAATGAAGTTCCATTAATTAATTAATTAATATTCCTTGTTCAAGGTTTGGTAATTCTTGAGGAGGATAAGAAGACATAGTTTAATGATTTTTCTAGAGATGATAAAAATGATGTATATTTATTATTAGGTGATGAACATTTTAAGTTAATAATAATTATATTCTTATTAAGGCAATGGGATCACTAATAATTATGGAATTTGTAAGAGGGGTATATGTAAATAGTAAAACAAAGAATTTACTTAATATATATAGTTATATCTATTTCTAAAAAGATACTTGTTGAGAAAAAATGGATAGAGTATATCTATCTAAAATCATAGAGAGAATTATATTGATCTAGAGAATTCTCTCTCCTCCACCTCCCTTAACCGATCAAGATAAAAAAAATAATTATTGTTCCTATAAGATAAATATATAGTGGTAACATTAAATTATGCAAGTGATTAATATTTGATTATGATTATGAAAAAAAATGACAACATTATGAGATTCGGTATATGTTCAGATCCACACTAGTATGATTCTACAATAGGATCATGAACCACAATGATAGTATGATGAGATCAACTTAACTAGATCATCAATAAAGAAGAAATTAAAATATTATGTAAATATAGATATTCATATAAAATAATTACAAATTACATGTTATTATCATTATTTTCTGGTTCTAGAATTCATTTTAATTAATCATTAAAGTAATTTTGTTGGTAATGGTATTTTTTTGTTTATATCATTGATTAATCAAGGATTATGATAAAAAAAGGTAAGCAATCCATGCCTAACATGTGCATCTACTACTCCCAGAAACTACAATATTATGTGAAGTTCACTAATTGTATACATTTTTACTACATAATCCCCTTCTCAAATGTCTCAAGCTTCATGGTGTATATTCTTGATAAGGTATATTGATAAATAAAATAATCTTTTCTTTAGTTATAATTTTTTATCTTGGAAATTTATTTTATAGGATTTATTTTTCTATCTATAAAATTTTATTACATGGTATATTATAATTCACTATAAGAAAACTACGTTTTAATAAAAATGATTGTTTTGTTACTATACTTACAATGTGTGTACTAAATAATTGTATTTCAAAAATAATATAAATGATTTAATCACTTTCATATGTTATTTCTCCCTCTCCCCATTTCCCCGAGATAACTTTATTATATTTCCGAGGCTCTATTATTAGAAATTAAATTTTCAATAAATTATTTTCAATGTCTTCCCCATCACCTTTTCAAAATATACCTTTGAATGTGGCTTCTAGATTTTTATTTTATATAAATTTTATAAATGTTTTTTAAAATATATTTTATGTTTTTTTATTCCATTTACCTTATCATTTTCAATATAATTTACCCTAATTGAGTTTATGTTGTTTTATTTAGCCTATATATCACTATATATATATATATATTATAATTTAATGGATTTAACTCATACTATTTACTAATTAGATTATTTATCCCTCTATTGGTGATATTATTTATTGAATTATTTTTGTGAGTTTTTTATTTATGTCCACACCTTAATATGCTTCATTTATTTATTTGGGGAAATTATCATTTGAAACCATCTTTTTTAATTTACTTGATGTCTTGTGATCATGTTATTAATTCATTGACATAACCATATACTTATTACCTTATATAGTGTGAACATATCATTTTATGAATTCAAATTTGGGGATGTTCACCTAGAATGAATGTATATTTATTGACATGTGGAAAATTATTATCATTATAGTTGTTTTATTCCAATATGGATGATTATTGGAAAGTAAACTATGTCTTGAATGACCATTAACCTTATTTATATAGATGGGTTATAATCATGGTATCCATTTTATTGAAATGGGGAAATATATTTATATTTTTGATAATTATTTAATGATAAAACATATTAATTATAAGGTGATATTTAATATCTTTCATTAAACAGATAACCATGATTTTATATAGTAATTTATTTCTTATAGAATTATATCAAAAGACTTGTTGAATAATAATGTGAATAAATTTAACAGAATAATGTGACAAGTAGGGCCTACAATTTTATATTCCCTCAATTTATCAACATGTCACATTAGACAGAAAAATTTCGGTTATGGTGTATAATAAATCCCATAAAATGATAGTTTCTAATTAAAATGCCTTGATATCATGTTGTTCAGGTCTAAAATTATGCATTCTGTTAGTGGG
This sequence comes from Viscum album, assembly GCA_963277665.1. Lineage (NCBI taxonomy): Eukaryota > Viridiplantae > Streptophyta > Magnoliopsida > Santalales > Viscaceae > Viscum > Viscum album. The sequence continues at coordinate 28,766,684 of OY728164.1, read as the reverse complement.
AGAAAAATATTTTTGATATCAATGTTTTTATATATTTTAATGGATATAAATTTATCTCAGTTTCAAATGATTATGGATTTATGTTTGTAGATATTTCTACTAAAAAATTTGTTCCATTTTTTATCCATGCTTACCTAAGTTATATGGTTTCCATAACATAGAATTTGATCTCAACCCATCTTATGTTTCCATTTCCCCTTGTTTTAATAAAAATTATTACAGATATATATAACATGATAGTTTATGTGGGGTTATTTTGGGGGATATTGAATAATTATTATAGATTATGTAGTTTCTTATATAATATAAAAAAATTAATTTTTTTAGAAATTAATTTTCTTTATTATTGATTTTTTTATTATATAATTATATAAATCAAGGGAATGTATGTAATGAAATGTTTACATGATGTCAAGTAATTATGGGATAACTATGTTTGGGAATCTATAATTGGGATGAAAGAAAGTATGTAATTTATCTGATTGTGTAACTAGATATATGAAATCATGTCTAGGGCCTCACAAAAATCTAGATATATCCCTCACAGAAAAGTGGATATGATGTGTCGATCATAGTTTTTTTATTTATTCTAGAATATTGTTTTTTCTGGAAATGATTTGTTAAAAGTGGACTAGATAATTTTTAGTAGATAATTATATTCTATTTGGTGATATTTAATTAAAGGATTTGAATCAAAGTAGGAATTTAATGTAAATGGAAAATAGATAATGGCTTTTTCTAATGAATTTTGGAAAGAACCAATGGAGGAATCTAAGATCCTCTTAAGTACATTTAAATATGTACCCCCATGTTTTCCCATTCTTTCACCCCAAACTCAATATTTATCTTTAATAAATTATTCATAAAAAAATTGATATTTTTGTTATTTGATGTTTTGGATGAGATAAGTGTGGGGATAGGACAAGTCACCTTAGGTTGTAAATTTTTTAAGGTGTCTATTTTTCCTATTTCATTGATTATTTATCATGAAATAAATATAAAAGGTTTTATTGAAAAACCAGTTTTTAGAATCTATATATAATTTTTTTAAATTTATATATTTTCAATTAGTATTTGGGATATTACAAAAAATTATTTTGAAATAATTCATACATATAGGAATATAGATTCATTTTTTTTAGATTATCTCATTCTACATTTCATGGAGTTAAATTATTATTCTGTGAGTTTTCCATTTCCATAATGGGAATTTTTATTTTAGAACTATGAAAATAAGTTTGATAGAAAACACCATTGTGGAATTAAAATTATCACATTAAGAATCAATACTCTATAACATTACTATAGTTAACTTTTATGTGGTGGAAAATAACACCTCAGGGAGACAACATAAAATAAATTCATATATATCCTTTGAAAATTGAGTAAAATGTTTATTTCATATCATATATTAAATTTCTATGATGATTACAAACTAGGTGTGTGAGTAATAAAAAACATTAGTAAAAATAAAAAATGTTTTTATATATATGGATGGGAAAATTTTAATAATTGATTATATATAAAAAATCAATAGATTTAGGTGAGGTGAATTTTTAACCAAGATGTGGAAGGGTAAAATTGAGTTATAAGAATGTTATTTAATTTTTATCAGGGAAGTGAAAATCGAAACATGGTGTAAAGAACCCCAAAAAATAGGTAAACGAAATTTCCACTTTTTAATTATTTAACTACATTGAAATCTATTCGGATTTTAATTTTGGAAATGATGATTTTACATTAATTGATTTTTGAGTAGTGGATTAATTTCATATATAATGTATGAAAATATTTATAATAGATGAGCCTATGTGTTCTTTCATTTCTAGTTTATAGATTTGAACATAGGTAGGATAATTTTATTTTTCTAAAAAAAATTCATTTTACTATTATGGAGTGTAATAGTTTATGTGGTTGGTAGTGGTGAGAACTAAAAATTTCAAAAAAATAGATATCTTTCACTTATAATAATCCTAAAAAATGATATAAATCCCATGTTATTTTCATATTTTTATGACTAAAAATATTTATATTGATTTCTAACTATCTTAATAATTATATTTTAATTTTATTCATTTTATAATGTAATTAAAACTACATACATTGATATTAGATTCTATAATATCATATTTAGAGCCTTTTATCTCTAATTTTCAGTATTTTAATCCATTTTAAATTTATTTTGGGAAAATACAACACTGATTAAATGGTTTTTCACAGGTTCCATGGCCAAAAATGAAAAATAGAGTGGCTTGTATAATATTTTTAGTAATTTTACGTGGTTTTTCCAGTCCATATATTACTTTTTAGACTCCTTGTATGATATATTAATCATTCATCTATAGTATTTTTTGACTTTTACTCAGAACATATGAAATTTCTAGTAATTTTTGTTTTTTATAAGATTTCATAATAAATTTAATATTTTTTAGAATTTAAAACATGTCCTTAAGATATTTCTCATACCATTGGATATTTACAAATAAATAATGTTCATAATTATAGGAACTCATAATATATTTCATCACTTGTAAGAAAATTTTAGTAGATATACAATATTTTAAGGGACATAGATGTTTTATCGTTAAATATTAATACATTTTAATATATGTAATAATTTTATATTTCAAATGACATTTTCCACTTCAAGTACGTTAATTTTCTCCATAAATAACCCGTATGAATTTTTCTACCCATAGGATATTTTTTTCAGAACCATATAAGTTTAATCCTTTGAATAATTATTGACCTTGGGGTTTGAAAAAATTCCCCAAAATGGAAATACTAAACCTAATGTCAAAATCCCATTCCTACAGTCTTCTCAAATAAACCAATGAAGCTCCAAAGATTAAACATCAAGATCATTATGATAATGAAAAAGGAATATATCATGGAATAAATATAAATACAATAAAATATTCCAGGTAAATTTAGTTATGTAAATTTTGTCCCTTTATCAATTCTTATGGAAGATATTGAAAAAAATTAGATGGGAATCGAAAACCAAAAAATAATTTGTAAGTACACCACTAGGTCAATGAGGACGGATTTAATACTACTAACATGTGGTGTAAATCCACTGAATAACACAATAATATACCATGAATATATTTTAGAGGATGAATATTCACAGTTATAGGAGAGAGGATCCTATAGTGATCGATCAAGAGTGATATTTCTGATTATTATATCATTCATTCATTTTAATTAATATCTAAAATGATGGAACAGTAAAACATTAGTGTTAGATCCATGAATATTTCCCATACCACTATTAATGAAAACATATTTTAATTGATTATTTCATTTTATTCATCTATTATGATGTGTTTTATTGGTATATACAGTAAGATATTTCTTGTATTCTATTAATTTGAATTCTTCTTCCCTCATTCTCATACTACACACAAAAAACACCTATAACTTCTTCACTAACTTTGATGGAGAGAATTGTGTTTATTCAAGATTATTTATAAATATACAATAAATAAGATAGGTTTATATAGTAGATGTGATGAATATTATTACCCATTATTCAAGATGAAACCAAAAGGTAAGAATAATCTGGGATGTCTCATCTGATTAGAGAGAGTGAAAGATGGTAAAATTGAATAACGGTTTAATTGGAAAGTGGTGGGAACATAAAATGTTAGAGAAATATCTTTATACACTAATTTCAAAATTCTTTTTCTTTTTATTTAACCTCACTATACATTAATTTCCCTTTACAAAAACAAAACTCATCAAATAGGGGTAAGAAACACAAAAAACAACCTCCTCTATAGAGATAACTTGAGTTTCACTACTATTAGATTAAACATGGGTTGAAAATAACTTATGATCAGAGTCCTATGATAGGAAATACACAAGGAATCCTAAATTATAGCAATAAATAAATTAATGTTTCTGAAAGAACAAAAACATGTCTAAATGGTGGTATAAATATGATACATATAAATTTTTCTAATAATTGTATTTTTCAATCTTTTAATATGAATAAAATTAGAATTAAACTATTTACATAACTTCTATAAAACATGTAAACATATCGAACCACCATCATTATTTTCAAAACCATGTTATAAAAGGCCTCCACTACCACATTTTATTAAAATCATATGAAAAAATGTATTTTACATTAATGGTTTCAATAAAAAATGGTGTTAGACCATTATAAAGTATTAGAAATCTAGATATCCATTTGTTATCAGAATATAGTATCTAAAAACTACTGTTACAGCAATTACCCATTCCTCTTTTCTATATCTTATCACCCAACTATCACCTCAGAAAAAAATCATGCATAAAAAATTAGCACAGTAATCCTTGTTTCCTTTCCATATATACACTTACCAATCAATCCCAACAACCCTTAACCTCTAGTTCAACCATAAATCTCTAAAATAATATCCCCACTACTCAAAATGACCCTTAATATTTAGTAAATTCTATATTTTATTGATTTTTTTTCATGAAGTGATTTTTTTTGTTAACTAAACTGTTTTTTTCATTGTTATATTTTTTTATTCTTTTATATATTATATTATGCAATTAAATCATGCTTTAAGATTTTTTTATATGTAAAATGTTTTTTATTTTTTTATGTTTTTATAAGCACCAAATAAATCTCAAAATAATTGCATCCACAATGATGCAAAAAATTATTTATTATAATGATAAAAATATCACACTCAAAATTACACATGCTAAATAATTAAAATTTAATTTAATAATGTATCTTCATTGTGATATGATGTAATAAAATTAGGTTAAAATTTATGAACAATATCTAAATTCCATGAAAACTGATCAAAAATTACTATCATAATTAACAAATAATTGCATAAAAAACTCACTTTTGATAACCATAATGATGAAAAAATTTTACTAATAATTACTAAAATAGTATATAACTTACCATAAAAATAATATATAAGTTTTATATAGTAAAGGAAACATGATGAAACCTACATCATCAAATTAATATCATATATATCTACACACCATTATTTTTAGGTAAACTAATATATCCTTATATAGGAATTAATATAGACTATAATTTTTATGTTTCAAAATACGATTGTTAGAAATATTGGACATCTAGTTATTATAATGTATCAAATTTGGATATATGTTTTTGATAATGTTTGCAATAAATTTACATTTAAACATGAATTAAATTTATATTCTACATTTTTAATTATTATGATGGAGGAGTAATTTGATGTAATCATTATGAATGTTCCTAAATACCATTTATAAATAAAAAATATGTGATTTATTATAACAAAATACTTGGATTTCAAAATAATTATTCAGTGTGAAATCATAATGATGGAAAAATTAATATACAAAATGATGTTTATATATATGTAAAGGGTGATATAGAGAATATTTTTCTTGATTGATTTCCATTTCTTATCCTAAAATCATTGAATCTTAAAAAATATAGGAACATATTAATTATACTAATGATGTAAAAGGGATTTAGAATGTTATTGTAGGATGAAAATACTCTAAGATATTGATCATGTATTAAAATGACGAATATAAGTTTTATTGTGATTATATCACATCAAAACAATGTATGGATTTAGTTATATTGGAATATATTATTATAACACAAAATTATTTTACTATAAAATTTTTCCTTTAAAACCATATGTTTTCAAAAACTTCTTTGAAATGAAACACCGAACAAAAAAAAACCTCATAACATTATATAACCATTATAATGAAGTAGTAATAATGAAATGTACAAATTGATGTAACTAATTTATTATATATATATAGAAATAAAGATAATTCTAAATACTAATTCATTGATAAAATTCAATTAGTGTAGAAAGATAAGAAATAAGATAACATTATGTCCAGAACTTATTTTTCATACAATTATCCTTTTATGCACATTATTTTAAGAAAATATATATATAATGGAAAATATTATTATTTATTCTAATAATATATAAATTATGGAAAGAAAAAAAGTGTTTTCAATTGATAGGAAATAAGAATAATAATTATTAATATTTGAAAAGTTATTTTCCAATAAAAATAAATTGTCAATATATTTTATGATTTTATCTAAAATAAATAATATAAAATAATATAATTTAAATTTGATAAAATTAAATTCATGTATATATATATATATATATTTAATATTATCTTATGATTTATTTTTAATAATTTTCTAAAAAAATATTTTTTGGTTAATAGTTAAAAAATATCGATTTTACTCTTAATGTAGCTTTTATTATTCAAGAATAACATAAAATATTTTCCGACCTTTTTATATAAAATATATATTAAATAAATCATTTAATAATACTTATTTAAATTTATGAATCCTATGTTTATCATTTCAGAAACCTAATTAATATTTTACACTAAAAAATTATTTTTTCAAATATTAAAAGTTATTTTCAACACATTTAGTAACTAAATATAAAAAAATATATAATATTTTGAAATATAATGTTGATATTTTTTAATAATTCCAATTCCATTTTTTTTATGAAAATATGATTTCTAGAATTTATGTTCAACGCAATGATAATGATGAAAATATTATTTTCAAATAAATATTTTCTTAATATTGTGTAATATTTATATAATGAATTTAATTAATAAATTTTAAATAATAATACTAATATTATTTTTAAGAATATAGATCATTATATTAACACATATATAATTGATAATCAATGATAAATAATATTAAATATATATAATGTTTAAAAAATCATTTTCTATATAAAAAGAGTTTTTATATATAAATTTTTTATATTTAAAGACAATTTTATTTCATTTAAAATTTTCATTATAATAAATCATACCTAGGGTGCTAGTTTTTAGGTATTTATATTTTATTTGTCAATGATCTTATTCCATTTTCCTTCTGGTAATTTTTATGGAAAAATTGCGGTTTTAGGTAAGACATGGTGTAGTCTACGGTTGAAACAAGAATAGTAGAAACTATATAACAACCTCTACAAACAATGTTACCCTTAAAAGTAGCCAATTAGGGTCACACAACTATGAACATAACCATGTTCTAGGCCCTATCAAACCATGAAGCCTCTAATCCTCATTGGATAGAGGCACCAAATGATTGGTGCATGGTCTAGATGACGATGTGGCCTACCAAAACGTTAAAAATTCATAATTCCAAATTATACATTCTTGATTTATACCCTTAACATCCTCAAAAATTTCCCTTTAATTCCCCCATCGATATGAACCTATTCCCTCTCCCCCACTCACACATGGAATCCCTTATTATGTGTATTTGTGTATATATCTTCCAAAATTCCTTAAGTAAGTCTCTCATCTCCTCTTCCTCTAGTATCTTTATTACATTTGCTTTTGTTCCTTATTCTCCAATAGTTGTTTCAACCTTAGGTATTTTTAATAAGAATGGTTTGTCTTGGGTTTGATATCGATGGTATATTCTTTCTTTTGTGGAAACTCTTTTCATCTTGGCTTGTGGTTTGCAACTTATGGGTTGTTATTTCAATGAAATAAGTAAGCGGTTCCCTGTATAGAGATTATTTTATAATTCAAATATGATTTCCTTTCCTTTTAATTGTATTCTATTATTTTGTGTGTAAATGGGTGGTTTATTGAGTATGGTGTGTGTATGTTTTTGAAAGGGATAAACCCCGATGAAAATGTTATGTTATTGTTGTGTGATGTCTTGGTTTCTGAAATAAGGGGGTTTTCCATGGTTTGATAAATATATTAAAGCTCATGGGAACCCTGGGTATCTTTTTAGGAAGAATAAGATAAATAATATAGTTATTAAAAACCCTACCTAGTTGGATTATGTTAAAACACTAACTAAGACATTGATAATGGGAATTGGTTGGATCGAGAAGGATATATACATTTTTCTCCTGGAATAATTATTGATAGTATGTGGATCCTAGGCCCCCTAAATCCCTATTAACTTAGGGATTCCCATTTTTCTTGTATTGTGTATTTCTTTATTAAATTTATTCTCATAACGTTAATTTCCATTCAATGTTATACATGTTTTATAATTTAATTGTTTTCCTTTATTAAAAACAAGAATGGTTATTTATCTTATAATTTTATACATGGAACATCTAGTGGTACCTACTAGATGAATTATCTCACACCATATGTACACCATGGGGTGTCAGTATAACTTGTTCTATTTTTTGGGTAAAATTTAGAAATTCCATTGAGAAAGCGGTGTATACTATTATTAGAGTAATTCTTTAAGTAAATTTGTAAGGGGGGTTGTAACGACCCAAAATTTCGAATAAATTATTTTCCCTAAATTTTGTGGGTTATTTTATTTTATAATAAACAAAACTATTTCATTTAATAAAATGAGTATAATGAGACCGTTGAGTTTTGACTTTTATATGACTGTTGGTCAATATGATCATTGGAAACTAATTGTTACAATTAATTTTTATAAATACAAGTGATATTAATTAATATAGAAAGAAGATTCGATGGACTCACTAGTTGTCTCCGGATGATCGAAGCCCATATGATGGAACTTGGGAAGAAGGTATCACCATGGGGCTTTTCTCTGGACCAAACCCAATCTGAACATCATCGTGTGAAGATGGAATGGAATCACCTTTTCGAGAAGGTCAAGATGATGGAAATCACTACTCGAGCAATGTTGGCCGAGCCACCCCAAGATTATATCTCCCTAGAACACCATACTCTTAGGTCCTATGCTGGTGTTATAAGGGGATATGTAACGAGACCATATCTGCCTTGTGTAATACTTTTATTTAAATATAAATTGTGATTTTTATTATGGTGATGTTTGTGAATTTTTAAATGTTCAGATAAATATAGTATGCATATTATTGATGAATTTTAGAAAAATGATATCTTAAAAATGTTTATGTAAAACAAAAATAATTAATAATGTGTAATAATTTTAAAAAATTTGTCTTCTATAGTAATTTTCAGTATGAAATTTAGAGTCTAATAATATCAACTTAATTTTTATGAACTGTAACTTATGAATAGTGAATTTATTCTTATGATTAGTAATGTGATCAAAAGGTTTCAGTAACCTCACATGAGAACGTATTAATACAATTTAGCTACCTTGATTAAGTATTGTGATTCAATAAAATAGGTAAATAACTGTTTCAGAAATTATTGGTTAAGTATTAGTTTTTTCAGGTGAATAGTGTTTTTTATTTAATAATTAATTTAAAAATATTTTGAAAATTATTATCATAAAATGGAGTTCATTTTTGAAATAAGAGCATCGATATTTGGTTAAGGGGAGTTTTTGGTATTTTTCTGAAACAGTTGAATTTTCAAGGAAAAGTATCCCTTGGACATTAATGACTTGTCCCCTCACTTCTCATATAAATACAAAGACATTCCCTCATTCATTTCATTTGAAAATAATCCCCAACGATTTTCGGGTCTCTTTACCTCCCATGGAGTCCTCCTAAGGTTCCCTTAAACCTCCCAAGGTCCGGACCTTCATGCTTTCGAAGTTACTCTTCAAGGTAAGGGATCTTTTCACCCTCCTCTTTTAATCCACGACTTCCTTTATGTTGTATCTTCAATTTTCCATCTATTTTTATTAAGGGTAAGTTATTATATGTTCCCATTACTTTAAATTTCATGTCTAATTGTTGAGATACCCTTTATTCTCTCATCAATTTGATTTCTGAATTTTTATGTGATGCAGTTAGGCTGTAGAATATTTCGTAAAAGGAATTGCATCTTCTCTTTCCTTTCATATTTCCTTTTCATGCGGTATGTCATTCAAATTATCATACCATGTTCTTATCTCAATGTAATTATGTATTTATACTGAGTTATAAGTTATCTATGAGTGGTTTACTCTTGTACACTAATTTTTCAATGTTTTCTAAAACCTTGTTATATAGCCCTTATACTGCAGAAATTTTGCCTCAAAATTTCTATCTCTTTCACTCCAAAAATTATCTAGTTTTATTTATGTTAATACGCAAACCTATTTTGTTTATTTGGGTGTTTATAAATATATAAATATTATCTATTTGATTCTATAATTGACATACATATAACCCTCACTCCTTTTCCATGGGTTATAAATGACATAATGATCTCATTTTTAAGTTATTTTTAAGCGTCACGATTTTTACATGAAACCCATTTCATTGAATCTATTTGGGTTATTTAAGAAACTATTGACTATGATCTATGTGGCTCAGATGAAATTAAAGACATCTTAAGGGTTTTGCCTAATAGTTCTCCAATGCATTGGGTAAATATTTACACTCTAGAGATGGAATGTTTTCGACACCTTGGTGAATAACCATGGTAATTTTTATGAATCATTGTGGATGGACCTTGGTGATATGTTCGTGAATGTATAAATGAAATTTTGTAGGCATATATTAAAGGAATTTTTGAAGTTATTTTCTTTATTATATGCCAATTCTTCCATTTCTCATGTCTTTATGTTTTTATTCAAATTCTTATTGATACCACAAGTACATTGATTCCCTTGTTTACACTTACTGGGCCTTCTGCTCACCCTTTACTTTTATCTATATCTCCAAGATATAAAATTCTGTAATTATACATTGTAATAATCTTTTATGAAGCCTTAAAATTGGTTTAGTTAAATTTTTTATGTTGTTTTCATCTATTATGTTCCTGATTTCCAAGACACTAGACATTAAAGATCCTATGTTTGTAAAAATTAATGAAATGTTATGTAATAAAAAGGCGGGATTCCATAGTTGGTATCAAAAGATAGTTTAGTTATTTATGGAAATTAGGATATGAAAACATTAGGACGAACCCTATAGAAAATTTTAAATGTAGAAAACTTTCCTTGTATTTTGGTGAGTATTGAGTATGTGGTTTATCAAAAACATACATCCCTGTCTGGACACGAGCAGGTAGAGGTGGCTGTGACATAAATGTACATAGAGATAAAATCCCAAAACACCACTTTGAGATAGACATGAATGGGAATAAGCACACGATAATGGGCCTTTCTACACTCTTGGTTACGACAATCCTGAGGAATATTTTTGGTTAATCGTAAGATTTTTATGAACCATTATGAAGGAGTTATAGAAAAAAGTGAACTTGTTTAAGCATGATGTTTTAAGACATAAAATTATTTTCAATTATAATATTAGTAAATTAAATAAGATTCTCACAATGATTTTTTATTTTATAGAATGTCCCCAACATCTATGAATACATTGACGTATTCCTCAAGGAGTTACCAGGACCTCCCCCATAAAGAGAGGTAGAGTTCTCCATTGAACTAGTACATGGATCTCATCCGATGGAAATGACCCCCTATAGGATGGAAAATTTCGAGCTAGAGGAATTAAAGAAACAACCCTAATATCTTTTGGAGAATGGGTTTATCCGACCAAGTGTTTCTCCTCGGGGAGCACTGGTTCTCTATGTGATGAATGAGGTTGGATCGATGCAGCTATGCATTGATTATGGAGAACTGAATGGGATCACAGTGAGGAACAAATGCTCCCTTCCAAGAATTGATGGATTATTTGACCAATTTAGTGTGGCTCAATTCTACTTTAATATTGATCTTAGTTCTGGTTATCATTAATTGAGGGTGAATTATGATGATATTCCAAAACTACCTTCCAATCAAGACATGAACATTATGATTTTGTGGTTATGCCATTCGGACTGACTAATGCACCTGCTATTTTATGGATCAATAATAAGTTGATATTGGAAACTTTTGTTTAATCATATGGATATCCTTTGTATGAGAACATGATTTGGTGATTAAATGATAATGGTTATTTTGGACGATGTTTTCTCTTTTGGAGTATTATATGCCTAAGGGAAATAAAATACTACAGGATTTAAATTGAGGAAGAATGGTTGATTTTTTTTTGTACGAATTTATGTGATTATTGTGGACATATAGTGATTGGGGATATTTCTGGAAAATGTTAAACCTATCATAGAGAATATGTGAATAGGTTAATTACACTTTATTATGAAACTGTAATAGCAGTCAATGTTATTTGGAGATAAATTTTATATTTTTTTGGGGAAGACTATGTGATTAAATCCTTCTGAGTTTTTGGTTCCAATCATAGTTTTGATTATTCTGAATAATTTTAACGATGAATATGTGTTGAATGGTCTTTCTGGAACTTTGGGTACTTTTGTTAAATATTTGAAATTAATAGCCATATTTCTTTTCATTGAGGATTATCCTTTTTAGGGATTATATGATCTCATAGTAATATTTTTAGTTTTAGTTGATGACTAAAGGAAACGGAAAAATATAGTTATTCTTTTGTGGATTATGTGATTCTATAGAAGATTATTCATGTGCTTTTTATGAGACCAAGTCTCTTTTAATGCTCATTGTTTAGAGAAAATATTAGTCTTGGTGGAAACTTATTAAGGGATGAATCTCTACTTGAATGAAAGTATATTTCCTTGTGTTTTTATTCTATGTAGTAAATTAATTCCTCGAAATTATGAAAAGGAATGTCAAACAAAAACGTTGTTGGATTACGTTTACTACTGGGTAATAAAAGACCGTTTAACACATCATATGTTTGTGATCTTCTTGTGGTTAATTTTATCCTAATCATGTTTTCTATCACTCTCCATCGGAACACGACCCTTTTTTTCCTCTTCCAAATCCATGTTTTCTTACATAGAATCCTAGTATGGGTTAACTTGGGTGACATTTGTACTTCCCTTTATTTCTTTTAAAGTAATAGTTTACTGAATCTTCTTCTGATTTATGACTTTCAACAAAATTTCCACGCCCAATTTTAAAATGGAAGGACGCAATTTCATAAGGTTTGAAGAATGTAACAACCCAAAATTTTGAAAAAATTTTGTTACATAATTTTTGTGGGTTATTTTATTTTATACTCAACAAATATATTTAATTTAATAAAAAGAGTATAATGAGACTATTGTTCTTCGACTGTTATATAACCATTGGTCAATATGACTATTGGAAAATAATTTTTACAATTATTTTCTACAAATACAAGTGATCTTAATTTATATAGAAAGAAGATTCAATGGCCCCATCCAGCAGTCTCGGGCCGAGTGAAGCCCATCTGACGGAACTAGGGAAGGAGGTAGAACCTTTGGGCTTCGCTCTGGACCAAACCCAAGATGAACTTCATCGTGTGAAGCTCGAACAAAATATCTTTCATGTGAATTTCAAGCTGATGGAAATCACTACTTGGGAAATTTTTCCAAGCCGCGCCAAGATTCTATCACCCTAGTACACCTTACCCTTTGATCATGTTCTGGTGTTATAAGGTGCTATGTAACGAGAATGTAACTACCTTGTGTAATCGTTTGATTTAAAAAAAATTTTGATTTATTTTTATTGTGAAGTTTGTGAATTCTCAAAAGTTCGGATAAATATAGTTTTCATATTATTAATGAATTTTTTAAAAAGGATATTTTAAAAATTATTATGTGAACATTAAATAATTAATAATGTGTAATGATTTTCAATAAATGGTCTTATACAGTTATGTTCAATATGGAATTTAGAGCCTAATAAGATCAACATAATTTTTTATGAATAATAAATTAGGAATAGTGATTTTACCACTATGATTAGTAAAGTGATCAAATGGATTAAGTAACCTCACTTAAGAAAATATTAATATAATTTAGCTACCTTGATTAAGTAATGTCATTTAATAATATAGGTAAATAACTATTTTAAAAATTTTTGGTTAAGTATTATTTTTTTTGGATGAATAGTGTTTTATATTTATAAATAAAATTAAAAACATTTAGAAAATTATTTTCATAAAAAGGAGTTCATTTTTGAAATCATAGAATCTATATTTGGTTATGGTGAATTTTTGGGATTTTTCGGAAACAGTTGACTTTTTAGTGAATAGTGTTTTTAATTAAAAATTAAATTAAATATATTTATTAAATAATTTTCATAAAATGTAGTTCTTTTTTGAAATCAAAGCATCGATATTTGGTTAAGGATAATTTTTGGGATTTTTCTGAGAAAGTTGAATTTTTGGTGAATAGTGAAAATACAGTATTTGACTTTCAGGTGTTTAATAACATCATTAAGGATGTAATAATAATGCAATAATTCTGGTCGACTTACTAATAGTAAGATAAGGTATGAGGTGTCTGAAGTGTCCAATACCATGGGAAGAAACCAAGGTCAAGCCCTTGGTTTTGCCAATACCACCGGTAAGGTGTTCCTTGGCCATTAATGACTTGTCCCCTCACTTCTCCTATAAATACCAAGCCATTCCCTCATTTATTTCATTTCCAAATCATCCCCAACGAAGTTCTGGTATCTTTACCTCCCATGAAGTCCTCCCAAGGTTCTGACCTTCATGATTTCGAAGTTACTCTTCATGTTAAGAGATCTTTTCACCCTCCTCTTTTAAGCCGTGACTTCCTTTATGTTGTGTCTTCTAGTTTCCATCTAGTTTTGTTGGGGTATGTTATTAAATCTTCTCATTAATTTTAATTTCATTTGTAATTAATGAGAGAATCTTTGCTCTATCATCAATTTGTTTTCTGAATTTTTATGTGACGCATTTAGGATGCCGAATTTTTCGTAAAAGGAATCGCATCTTCTCTTTCCTTTCATATTTTCTTTTCATGTGGTATGTAATTCAAATTTTCATACCATGTTCTTATCGCCATGTAATTCTGTATTTATACTATGTTATATGTTATTTATTATTGGTTTACTCTTGTAACCTCCCTTTTAAATGTTTTCTAAAACCTTGTTATATAGCCATTATGTTGCCGAAAGTTTGCCTCAAAATTTCTATCTCTTTCTCTCCATGAATTCTCTGGTTTTATTTATATGAATACCCAGACCTATTTAGTCTCTTTGGGTGTTCATAAATATTTCAGTATGATCTATTTTATTCTGGAATTGATATACATATATCCCTCACTCCCATTTCATGGGTTATAAATGACATAATGATCTCATTTTATGCTCTTTTTAAACGTCACGATTTTGACATGAAACCCATTTCATTGAATCTATTTGGGTTATTTATGAAATGAATGATTGTGATATATGTGGATCACATGAAATTAAAGACATATGAAGGGTTCTCCATGATATCTCTCTAATGCATTGGGTAACGAATTAATCTCTAGAGATGACAAGTTTCACAATACCTTGGTGAATAACCATGGTAAATTTTATGACACCTTGGGGATGAACCTTGGTGATATGTTCATAAATGTATTAATGAAATTTTGTAGCCACATATTAATGTTATGTTCCATGTACTTTTCTATATGATATTCTTATTCTTCTATTTCTCATTTCTTTATGTTTCTAATCAAGTCCTTATTGATACCACAAGTACATTGATTCCCTTGTTTACCCATATTGGGCCTTCTACTCAGCCTTTCCTTTGATGTCTATCTCCAGGATATGAGATGCAGTAATGGTACATAGGATGAACCTTTTATGATTCCTTGAAAGTGTTTTAGAAGAATTTTTTATGTTGTTTTCATTTATTATGTTTCTTATTTCCAAGACACTATAATTTAATGATCCTATGTTTGTAAACTTTAATGAAATGAAATGTAATAAAAAGGTGGGATTCCATAGGGGTTTTTTGGTGGGTGTCTACCCTCATGTCATAAGATGGTTTTTGTTTATTTATTTGGTTCTCAACTCCTTTTGGATTATCATGGTTCTGAGTTATAAATGTAATATTGACTTAGATTTTATAGTTGATTTTTTTTAATTTGTTATGGATAATGGTTATGATGGTATATCATATTGTACTAAAGTTGATTGTTCACATGGGATAAACTATTCCCAAAAGAGTTTATTGATGGATAGAAACTATTTTAAAGCCTATGGAGTGGGTTAAATGACCTTATAGTCTAGTCCATGGTACGTAATACAAAAAATAAACATAGGTTTATACCCTAAAAATTTATTAAAATTTTCACCTATATTTTTTATAATATATAAACTATTATGGTAAAAACTAGTTACCGAGGTAAAAACTAAATTTCTATAATGAAAAATACAATTATAAAACCCATGAAACATGTTTAAAAATCTATAAAAATTTGTCATGGTTTATATATATACCTTATATCACCACATGATCAATTATATTAAACTTTATTATTTAATAAACCATCAATGGTGTAATGATTTCATTGAAAATATAAACAGTTTTCAGAAAAGTGTCATTTTCATCAATTATAAAATGGGATCACATCATCCTTATCAATAATCCAAGTTATCTTTTTAAATTTCCATGAACCCATACCCAATTTTCCTATCATATAATTACATTGAATTTTCTAAATCTCATGATCACTAAATTATGTTATAAATCATTTAAATCTAACGAGTTCTTCAAGAGGATGGTCAAGGTCTCTATATAACTATTACTTACTCTATCACTTTCAATTTTTAGTCTTTACCTTAGAAACATATAATAACCCTTGTAATATAATGGAAATATTATAATTATTATATTTTTGTTCTTATATCAATGATACACCATTATTTACTTGTTTCCATCCTTATATAAAAACAGAAGAATGATAATCTTTTGTTCTGTAGACTACTGCCAACACAAATTAATGCTTTCCATTTTCCATTTTAATTTTCATTATATATCTGAAACACTTAAAATATGATAAAAAAATAAAAAATAAAAAATTTATTTATTCATCCATTTTATGAATGTTATACACTTCTTTAACCATACTCACCAATCGAGATATATCATGTTTATGTTTCGGTTGGTTTTACCCCTACTTGAAATGTGCTATAAAAAACTATCATATATGGCTATGGTAACATAAATATTGTTATTATTATAAGTTAATAATAAAATAAATATATTTATGGCATTGTAAAACTTATATTATGTATTTAATTTATTATTAAAATATCATCTTTAATCACTACAATTATGGAAAATAAACCGGCATCGATTCAATTCCCATGAAATAATAACAAAACTATATAATATATAACTTGTATTTGATAATAAATTGTCCATATTAATTGAAATATATAAAACAAACCCTTATATGTTATCTAAAAACATAATTTAGTTATTATGGATTTCTGGTATTTATACAGAATGAATTAGAAACATGGTTAAAGTTTTCTGTCTCAATTTTCAATCCATTGATCCAAATTTTTTTATACATCACGATTTCAATAAAATGATTAATCTACATCCCTGATATTATTCTATATAATATTATTCCCTATATTTCGCGAGGTTCAATTTTTTACTTATTTTTCAATCTCCCATGGGGTTTTTTATCAAAAATTTAAAAAGTTGTAAGGGTTTCTTTGTCTCATTTTCAACTCCATGAGATATGTTTGATATTGCACACCATAATTTCTTTTAAATGGTATATGAAATAACATATTGAAATAAATTATTATTATCATTTTTTATCTAATGATACTTTAATGTCCAATTAATGGCAATTCCCTAATATTATTTTGATTCACATGTTACCATAAATGTAAGGGATTATGTTAACTCAAATTCCTTCGTTGATTTAAAGTGATTATTATTGAACTTATTTTTTCCATTATTAGTCTCTTACTACCAATTATTTTATTTAATGGTACTTTCTCTTCCTATCGAGTGTAAAATTTCCTTTTTTCAAATCTTTTACCTTGATATAAAGTCTATCTCAAATTTATATCATTATTGATAATTATTATTATCTTATTTCATGGTGGTTTCCCCTACTTGTTCACACTTTCATTCCTAAAAATGTTTTAATTTATATTTGGAAGCCCATTTTTGTGTTATCTCATATAACCATAAAATTTATATTTTCTTCTTTTCAAAATAATGTTTTATGGTCTCTTTTTATAATGTGGGTTTCCAACAAATGTATCTCAAAATATAATTTTTTCCTCTATCATTAAAAAATAAAATAGTATATCATATACCATAAGTTTTATCTATAAAATCATTATTTAAATAGAAATATTTAGATTTTGGATATTTGATATGAAATAATTTTTTAATGTATCTCATAATTATTCTTCCCAATCTTTTTTAAAATGAAATTTCAAATGAAATTAGTGACTTTGTCTCAAAGAATTTCTGTACAAAAATAATAAAAGAAGATTATTTTTAAAACATTTAAACAAGAAAAAATCTCCCAAAATTTGGGAACTTATTTCCTTTATTTTTTTTATTATACTGTAACATGCTAATATTTTTTGAATTATTTTTTTCGAATTAATTTAACCTTTGAGATATTTTTTCATTTAGAAAAACACTAAAAATATTTTATTTTATATTAAGTCACTATGTTTTTCTTGAATTATACACAACACCAAGTTAATTATGCAGCAAACAGAACATAAATTTTCGATTTCTCTATGTATAACACTGAGGTTATCATGCATTACACGTAACAATGACATTCCTTGATGGAATGTGTAAGACACCTAAAGGAGTTTTTCAAAACAATAATATATTATTAAAATATTATTATTTAATACAATAAGATAAAAGATAGAAGATAAACTAGAGTTTATGAAAAATATTAAGTAATTTATTAAAATATATGGTTTAAACCAATATAATATAAATTGATAGGTTACCATTTAATTATAAATGAATATGAACACTGATGGAATATAAAGAAAAATATTTTTACTTTTATGATCACAAAGCTGTTTTACCCTAATAAATTAAATTAAATATAGTTATTGAGTTACACTAATGAAATATATATTTTATATATTCAATCAAATATTTTCTGTATTCATCCAATTTATTGGATAGACTAAGATAAGAAAAACCTAATTTAATACATAAAACCCTATATTAATATAAAGGTTGTTTTAACATCTTTTATTGGTGAACCCATTTTAAATACAATTTTCAGAACTTTTTTATATTTAATATGTAAAAATTTACTCCATATTTGGAATAAAAACATAAAAATTAGGTTGGTATAATTTTTTGGTATTTTTCTGTAATGTTTCAATTTTTAATAAGTAGTTAAAAATACTAGATTTTAATTCAAAACCATTTTTCATCTAATTTATTAGTAATGTTAAACTGTATTTTAAATTCATTTCAATGTTTAATTAGATAATATTTTTATCAGTTAATACATTCTAGTTCACTATAACTAGTTTTAAATTTAAATTGGATATAAAAACATTGGAGACTTTTGATCATTCTTTTATTTAAAAATCTTCTCTGTCATCCCATTTGTGGGATTAATTATAAATTAATTTCGTCCACTCCTATGATTGAAATTTGGAAATATGGTTTATTTTTTTGGAATTAGAATAATTTATATTTTCCAATATGATCAACTAAGTTTTTCCCCAAAATTATTATTGAATGTAATTAAAATTAATTACATCGGTTAAGGTAAAATTAAGCTTAACGAGGGACAAAACCTTATATTTAAGACCAAAAATTACCTTGAAACATGTAAAAAACCCCTTCCATGGCCATAATTTATCCATGAAATATTCATTATTAATTTTTTTGGTTTATTATGAATTTTTTTGGAAAAAATATTTGTACAACTAACGTGTATTCAAAAATTCCAAGTATGTCATTTCCCTTCGTTATTAAAGGCCACCACCTCTCCCTCTTATTCGCACATATCAAAACACTTAGGCTTAGAAAAAATCATCCCAATCCAGTTCCCAACATACCTATATTAGTTAATTAAGCCTCCCTTTGGGAATAATGTCTTACATGGAATCCTTTTGGCATAAACTAAATAGAGTTACCTGATTAAAAGGTTATGCCTTTTCTCAAGCTTCTTTATTTTATATTTCTTCTACACCCATATAATCATTTTATTCCATGATTTTATAAAAATAATATAAATATACTACTATGTTTTTATTCTTCTATTTAGACCTACACTTATACACACCTCCATATACTGGGTAACAAACATATTTTTTATGTGTACAGAGATCTTGTGCCTCAAAACGATGGTTGCTCAATTTTTATTACCGCCCCTCATTGTAGACATTATGATTGAATTTTTTATATATATTTTATATATTATATTTATTATTAATTTACTCTTAATTATTCCTTTTATGACACATATCTTTTTACTTTCCATTTGGTGTAAATATGATAATCTCATTTGAGAATGTGTGGAATACCACCCCATCAAAACGATTTGATTCGTTATCACACTATATGAAATGTATTAATGATTGGTTTAGTAATATTATATGACATATATAGCATTATAATGACACTTTAATTATATTATATATATATATATACTTATATGCCATTTTCCTTCATCCTTTAAATATGATAATAAAAAGAGACACATCGTTCATGCGTATGTACGGCTTACCGTCTCCATGAATGGTGTATTCCATTTCATAATTATATATTCTATAGATTATTATGATGATGATATATTGAATATAATTTTAATTTATTTCATGGTATAACTTCTAGAATCATGATATAATTATAAGGACCAACTATATAACAAATTAAGAGACATGTGAAAAATAAAGTGAATATTATCCAAAGCGAAACCTTAACATATGATGGTTAACAAGAATGAAATATAAGGTTGGAATAAAACGATATATGTTA
The DNA here is from genome assembly GCA_963277665.1 of Viscum album. Taxonomy (NCBI): domain Eukaryota; kingdom Viridiplantae; phylum Streptophyta; class Magnoliopsida; order Santalales; family Viscaceae; genus Viscum; species Viscum album. The sequence continues at coordinate 28,746,063 of OY728164.1, read as the reverse complement.
TGTTAAAAAAAATTTGGTTACTTAAATTATTTATAATAAACTTATATTTATTATAAATCAATTTTGAATTAGTACGACAAGAGTCAAGACCAAAGGTAAGGGGATTTCATCTCACTTTTTATTTCCGTGAGATACACGCTATTTTCACCACTCTTTCCTTTTATTTGGGCTATGTACTACCCATAATTTTATTATATATATCTTATAAAATAATTTCATGGGTATTAAAATATCTATTTTATGGTTATTCTCTAAAGGGGTTTAATTTTCAAATGTTTCCAAATCAGTGAAATAGTTTTGTCTCAATTTTCTTTCATTGAGACTCATGTTTTGTTATGAACATAAATTCTCTTTTGAGTTTTATATAGTTCTATTTTACATTTTATAACTGGAATTTCCTTATTTTCATGATATTTTATGTTTCATGTAAATTTATTTTATTACATGGAGATTATGATCCCTTGTCACCATGTTATAAGAGTTTATTGAGACAATCTCATCTCTTTTCATGATTGTTTATGTTTAGGCTTCCTTTAATGAAATATTTTTATCTATGTATCAAAATAATTCATGAATTTTCTTTCACTCTAGATATTAATTATTTATTAAAAAAATTTACCATTTAATCCACTATATGGTACAAAATGTAGTTAAGAACGTGTTTTTATGAAATCTTATCTTTACCCTATCTTCTTTCGGAAATCAATGTTTCCTCATAACCTTGTTTTCTAAAAAGGGATTCCATGAATATTGTAAAATTATATATTAATATTTTAGACAAATTTTTTCTTTTTTTCTTTTAGCAATACATTTAAATGAATATTATTGTTTCTTTCCAAACAAGTCATTTTTCTATCCTTTTTTCTCTGAAAAAGGAATGTTCCTTTTACCTCATAGTGAATTTAAATATTTACTCACAATAATTTCATTGAAAATTTCATTTCGTTTTTCAAAGGATAATATTTAAAAACAATTAAAGGTATTTTTAAGGAAAATTGTTTTCAAAATGTTTTCAGCATTCATTTATATATTTTCAAGGAATTTTATATCATATTTTTTTTAAATCATTATTTATATATTTTTAAAGTATTTTAAAAAAAATGGGTTTCAAAATATTTTCAGGCTCAATTCAAAAACTATCAAGAAAAAAATGTTTTTAAAACATTTTCAATATATCTTTATATGTTTTAATGGTGTTTTTAAAGAAAATTTTTTAAATGTTTTGAATCTTGTTTTATAATTTTTCATTGAAAAAAGGTTTTTAATTTGATTTCAATACTTCTTTATAACATTTAACGATTTTTTTTAGAAAATGATTTTCTAATGGTTTTATATATTAAAGATCCTTTTTTATATAAGAATGGATATTTTACTCATGAAACGTTTTTGAAATATATTTAAATAATATTTTCCATATAAGATGAAATATATTGATGTTACTCGTGACCTTATAAGAAATTAACTAAAGGTTAAGTTCACATTTTTCTATTAATGAGAGATTATTAATGTCATGTTCTTTAGTAATTTGATTTCTCTTTAATGGTTTATATGTTTATGAAATTTATTTCCCTTTGAAGGGTTATATTTTAATGAAAATGTTTTCTCTTTTATGGGTTATGTTTATGATGTAATGGTTATTAAACATATCGTTTCCTACAGGATATGATATTATTACATGTTTATAATACTAATTTCATTTCATGTGTTATGATATGATTTTTATGATCTTATAGAACATGTATGTATGATTTAATAATGAGAAGGGTGAGACCAATATCTTCATCCAAATGCATTGGGTAATGATTTATATCTCATTTGATAAACTATGATGGTCATGGAAATGAACCTTGACTACTAAGATGGCCATGGGAGTGAACCATTACTACCAATATAGTATAAAGAGTGAATCCATGCAACTAATATGGCCATGGTAGTGAACCATGACAAACAATATTGTATTCGGAGTGAACCTATAAAACCAAGATGGTATTAGTAGTGATTCCTTGGATAATATATATATCATATTATATTCTTATATGTATTCTATAATTCCATGTTTTATTCCTATGTTGTGATTTCTTAACTTATGATCCTAATTCTATTATGAACCTTGTATTATTAACATCCAATATTTATTATGATATCCAATATATAGGGTATGATCCAAAAATGATATTCTCATGTTCTAAACCCTTTGTTCATTTTATCCTTACACATTTTCATTATTTACCCTTACTAGGCATCTGGGATCACCCCTTATTATGTTTTCTTTACTCATGTTATAAATACATGTTTTAGGTATAAGTAATAAAGGTGGATATCTTTATGGGATATGTTTAAGTCCATTCACTAGGATATAATATTTTGTTTCCATGTTTCCAAAACAGTAAACTATTATTGTCCTCAGGAATTTATTATTGTAATGTACTAAATATTCATCTAAAATAGTGTAATACCCATGTATGTTAATCCTGGGTCACTATAGTTGGTATAGAAGGAATGTTTTAGTCATCCTTTGTAAACTAGGATGATAAAACTTTAGTGAGATCCTGATGAATTTTTCTAAAGATATATACAGGGATGTCTCTAATGATAAGTATAAGGATGAGTTAATGTTTGAGAAAATGTACTGGAATTTTGTTAAAGTATAGAGTTCATGGTTTCCTAAAAATACATCCATATATGGATATTACAAGTGGATTTGGTTCTCACATAAATTCACCAAGGGGTAACAACTTTGATAAGATGTTCTAGGCCTGACTCGGGGAAATTGGGAACTCAACAACAGGCCCCGATGCACACCTGGTTTAATACTCCGAAGGGATATGATTTGGGAATTGAAAAAACTCTTCATGAACCATCATAAAATAAAATAAATATAATATGGTTATGAAAAACTTAGGATGAACCTAGGATTGCATAGATTAATTAATTTTGTAATGATTTAGACAACTTTTAATTAATTTTTTTCATCACTGTATGGATATATGCAATGATAAAAATACCCACACAATGCTTCTGGTTTTAGTCAATGGAACGAACTAGAATGAACAATATTAATGTAAAATGTGGTTTAAGATTTTATGATGAGTAGTCAAGTGGGTTGATCACTAGAGAGGGAGATGTTGTGATCATTCGTAATCAGTTTTCACAGAACATGATTAACAATATGTACCTCATCCCAAAATCAGACTCAAAACGGAAACAAAATAATGAGTTCACTATGATCTTAGGTAATATAGACCATATAGGAAAGAATTTATTTCCCTTTGTGTCAATTATTTTGAAATAATAACCTAACTGAATTTCTTAGAGGAACAACAAGATGATTTGACTATGGAAAAGAAGGACACAAATCAAGTGACTATATAAGTAAAATAAAGAGTTTAGTTAGTGAAATTGATGATAATATTTTCCTCCTTAAGTAATAATCTAAGGGTAAGTGTTTTAAGTTTGTAATAAATAGTCACTACGCAAATTAATTTCCCAAGACTAAATCTCCTAAATAGGATCATCAAGTTAGTTAAAGTAATGGTTACAATTCTTATGATGAAGAGACTATAAATGAAATGTAAAAGGAAAGATATATTGTTTAATAGAATGATGTACCCTTTCTAATGGAATAATGATGAATTGGGATAATGAAATATTATATGTATTTGGATTCAAGAATTATGTTATATAAAAGGTGAAATATTTAATGATTGTTCAGTTTCTGTTTTTCGCTACGGATTTACAAAAAACAAATTGAATGGTTCCAATGGCATAGAAAAAGTGATATAATGGAACAATTATTTCCATGTAAAACACAATATTTAGGGAATTGTAACCCTAATTATTTAACTTATGTTTCGATAATTTTTTTTGATAATGATAGTTGGGATATGAACAAGTAATTTGGATGATAATAATTACCTTGGAACTAATTAAAGACCATTGACAAGTACTGTATTATATCATGGATGAAGTTTGAAACTTCTTATATTTATGGAATATATCCAGTAATCTATGTAATAAGGATGAATTAATGTTTTTTATAATTATTTTTGGTAATTCAGGTTATTACCATGTTCCGCGATAATTTACCACTAAGGTATTCACAAGTTTGGAATGTGACAACTAATAGTAACTTTGTGATATATGGGGATCAATGTTAAGATGATATCATGTATATATTTATAATGTTTTCAATTTTAATCCTTTATAAGGGTTATAAGGTTAACCATTGAAAAAAAATAAGTTAAACTTTTGGGGAATTATATATGCATATAGTTTGTTCTGAAAACCACAGTTAAAAGAATACTTAGTGATTAACCATATTTCGAGGTTCTCCCACTTATTTATTTCTAGAAATTATATTAATATGGTTTTAGAAAAAGAAATCATATATTTCAGGTGATATCCAATCATACTCTAGGGGGCCGCAAGTCGTGAACACAAGACCAAAGTATGATAAGGGTTTTACACCTACCATTGGACTACATGATATCCTGGTTAATGTATAATTATTTTTGATGAATAAATATTTATGATGAAATAGTAGTATTTCCATTATCTTTAGAGATTAATTTATTTTCCATATTTATTTTTTATGTATATATATAGATAAATAGTTATAATTTTCATTTTTATGTGCCTTAATATCTTCAAAAACAATATTTTATCACTTCATGCAACAAAGTTAATTTCTGGATTTCCATTAAACGAAGTAATTGATGAATTATAAAATGAAAAAATCAAAACTAAATAATGAATTTTTTACTATAAAAATTTATAAAGAAATTATATTTCATTATAGTATTTGTCAATTAATTAATTACTCAATGTTAGGATAACGATCAAAAGAAAATGTGTTATCATAGTACAAATTTTTTTTAAACCGATGGCCTTTTAAATCATTAATGGTTTATGAATTTGAGTCCACCAACATTTCATTTTTCATTCACTTGTTTTTGATTGATGACCTCAACCACTCCATAAAAATATTTATGCTTTTCCTCTATGTACAATCTCCACTCCCAAACTATGTATTCCTCTATGGAAAACTAGTTATATGTTACTTTGGGTACATATAATAGTTCAAACTTTCCCTTTTTAAGTGAGTTTTTAGTATCCATTGTTATGATGTGGGGTTATATAAATGTAACATTCAAGTATTTAACATTTTATAAACCAAAATTATTTCAAGGTAAAGATTCATTTTAAGGGGGTAGAATGTAATACCGTGATATTTTGTGAATTATTTTATTCAAATTAATTTAACCTTTGACATATTTTTCATTTCACATAATACTAAGAATAGTTTATTTTATATTAAATCACTATGATTGGATTTTATTATTTTAAAAATAGGTTAATCATACACTATACACAATATAAATTTTTTCTTTCTCTACAACGAACACTGAAATTATCATACGTTACATGGAATAATGACTTTCCTTGATGTATTTCATAACATGCATGACCGATTTTTACCAAACAATAATATATTATTAAAAAATTAGTATTTAATATAATAAGATATAACCTAGAAGATAAATTAGAAATTATGAACGTTATTAACTAATATATTAAAATATATGATTTACCAAATTACAATATTAATTCATAGGTTACCAATTAATTATAAAAGAATATGAAGCCCGATTAAATATAAAGGTAAATCATAATATTTTTATAGTCAAAAAGATAATTTTACCTAATAAATTAAATTAATTAAAATTACTAATTGATATTAATGTAATATGTATTTTATATATTCAATAAAATATTTTTTTATTAATTCAGTCTATTGGATATATATATGATAAGAAGAAACCTAATTTATACATAAAAACTATTTTTTAATTAAGGTAGTTCTAAAGGATTTTAATGATGAATCCATTTTAAATCCAATTTCTTGAACTTTTATAGATTTAATATGTCAAAATAGACATTATCAATAGAATTGAAACATAATAATATGGTTAGAATATGTTTTTGAATTTTTTCGGTATTGTTTTTTTTTATAAATAATTATAAATACTGGATATTAATTCAAAACTCTTATTTCATCTAATTTACTTATAAGGTTAAATTTTATTTTAAATTGGTTTCAAAGTTAAATGGGATAATATTTTTTATCATATAATCAAATTTAGGTCATTTTAAATAATTTCACATTGAAATTAGATATAAAAATTTAGCGATCATTTGATCATTCTTTACCTTAAAAACATACATTGTCATCCCACCAGCGGGATAAATTTTAAATTAATTTTTGTCACTCATATAATTGGAATTTAGAAAAAATGATTCCACATTTGTAATAATAAAAATATATAATATATAATAAGGTAAAGGTTTTTTTTTGAACAAAATGATTAATAAAAGTAATTTAAATTAATTACATCAGTTAAGGTAAAATTAAGCTTAGCTAAGGACAAAACCTAATATTTAAGACCAAAATGACCAAGATACTGATAAAAACCCAATTTATGGACATTATTATGCCATGAAACTTCCATTATTTAGTTTTTTGGGTTTGGTGTGACTTTTATTGTAAACATTTGTGTACACCTAACTTATTTTGAAAAATTCCATGTGTGTCCTTTCCCTTGCCTATAAAATCTCACCACCTCACCCTCATCTTCACAACTCTAAAACCATTATGGAATTTCAAATATCATACCAATACACTTCCCAACATACCTCCCTTACTCCTTGAGTCATCCCTTTGGGAATAAATTCTTCCAAGAAACCCTTTTCGCGTATACCAAAAGGAGTTACTCGATATAGAGGTAACAACTTCTCTAAAGATCCGTTATTTTATTTTACTTCTCCACCCCCTCCACACACTTTATTCAATGATTGTATAAAAAACCAGTATCCCAAATAATAAATTTTTTTTTATATAAGGTTTATACCTACACTTAGACACAACTCCATCTAATGGGAAACAAAGATACTCTATATGTGTATGGTGAACTTCCGCCCCACAAAATGATTATTGTTCAATTTTCTTTACCACCTCTCAAAGTGGAAATTATAGTGGAAACATTTATATATATATATATGTATATTACTTATTATGTATTTAAGCTTATTTATTCTTTTCAGAACACATATCTTTTTACATTACACTGGATTTAAATATAATAATTTAGTTTGAGGAAGTGTGGTCTACTTCCCACTCAAATTGATGTATTTAGTTCAAACACTTCATGGAATGTTTTATGGGTGAATTTAATGAAATTATATGATATATATGACATTAAAATGGAATTTAATTATATTATATACATATATACATATATTTTATTTTCTTTATTTATTTCAATATGGAAATAAAAATGGAAACAATATTCATGTGTATGTACGACTTACGGTATCCATGAACAGTGTCTTCCATTTCATACATTGATATTATATAGTTTATTTTAATAAAATTATAATTAATATACATGATATTTATATCATTTTTTACATTCTGGACTCATGATATGATTATAAGGACTAATGATATAGAAAATTAAGACACATGCAAAGAACAAAGAGAATATTATCCGATGAGAAACATTAGCGTAGGATGGTTAACAAGTGGGTAATATAAGATCATAATAAAACCATATATGGAATTAGATATAATAATATGGTTCTATAAAAACATTATAATTAATTTATATTAGTTATTCATGTGGTTTTAATGAGTATGAAGAGATTCAAGACACAAGGTAAGGGGATTTCATCTCGCTTTTTATTTCTGTGAGATACATGCTATGTTCACAACCCTTTACTTATTTTGGTGTATGTAATTAACATGATTGTATTATATTTATATTATAAATAAATATTTGGGAACTCACATATCCATTTTATGATCGTTATTTCATGGGGTTTATGTATCAAAAGATACCAAATCGGTGAAATAGTTTTGCCTCAATATGGCTTCTTTGATTCTCATGTTTTGTTATGCACCTAAATTCTCTATTAAGGTGTATATACGTACATTTTACATGTTATGTCAGGAATATATTTCATTTAATGATAATTTATGTTTTATATAATTTAATTTTCTTAAATTGAGAGTATAATCCCATGTTACCATGTTATAAGTTTTTATTGAGATAATCTCATTAATTTTCAAGATGGTTTATGTTTAAGATTCCTTTGATGAAATCATATGATCCATATCTCAAGATCATTCATGAAATTTCAACTCCTATTTATATTAATGATTTATGATTAAATTGGTACTATTTATTCTACACTTTGGTAAAAAATTTAGATAAGAATCTATTATTAAGAAAGCCAAAAATTAACCTCTCTTTGATGAGAAATCTATATTCCTTCCAAACCATGTTTTCTATAAAGGGTTTCGAAGAATATTGAACTGTTAACCTTTAATAAAAAAAATAAATTTTTATCCTTTTCATACTATTCCAATCCCTTCAAAGGAATCTTCTTATAGATTTCTAAATAAGTAAATTTTTAATCCTTATACTCTGAAAAGGGAATGTTCCTTTTAACTCGAACGTTATGTACGAATTTACCCGTTGTCTTTCATTGAGGATTCCTTTGCATTTATTAAATTTCAATATTAAAAATAATATTTAATAAAGTTATTTTCAGGGAAATTTTTTTTCAAAATTTATTCACTATTCATTTATAATTATTCATGGAAAATTGTTTTCAATATTTTTTCAAGATCCTTTCACATGTTTTGAAGTAAAAAAGGTTTTAAAAACATTCTAAATAATCCTTTATATTTTTTCATTCTCTTTCCAAAGTAAGATATTTTTTTAATTTTTTTGAAGATTATTTGAAATTTTTCATGGAAAAATGTTTTCAAAAGTATTTTAATCCTTCTTTATGGTTTTTCAAGGTATTTGTTTAGATAATTATTTTCAAATGGTTTTATATATTAAAAATCCATTTTTAAAGAAGAAATAAAATTTTCTTGAATAAATGTTATTGAATGATATTTCAAAATTATTTTCCATCTAAGATGACATTTTTTTATGTTACTCATTCCCTTTTATAGAAAATTATCTAATGGTTATTTTCATTTTATTTCTATGAATGGGTTATAATTAATGCCATAGTTTTTTGAATCATGTTTCTCTTTCACATATTATATGTTTATTAAATTTTTTACTTCTTCACGGGTTATATGATTATGTATTATATTTCTCTTTCAATAGTTAGGTATATGATGAAATTATTATGAAACCTGTATTTTACCACAGTTTATGATATGATTAAATGTTTATAATACCAATTTCATTTAGTGGGTTTTGATATGATTATTTATGATCATGTGTTATATATGTATTTATGAATTAATAATGAAATTTTTGGGATATATATATATATATATATCCATACAATGAATTTTGAAAAGATCCATATGTCATGATATAGACTAAGATGGTCTTGGGAATGAACATTGACTACTTATATGGCCATGGGAGTGATCCACGACAGCCACGATGGTGTGAGGGGTAAACTCATGCTACTAAGATGGTCATGGGAGTGAACCATGACTTCCAAGATGGTATGTGGAGTGAAGTAATGCTACTAATATTGATATTAGAATGAACTAAGAATACCAAGATGATATGGGGAGTGAAACCATACTACAAATATGGTCTTGGGAATGATTCATTGGCTTCTATGTAAATCATATTATATACATATTTGTGTTCCACAATTACATGTTTTATTCATATGTTGTGCTTTCGTGAAATAATCTCTTAATTATATTATTATCAATATTTTATTAATTGATAATATTTATTATAATCTATAATTAGAAAGGTATGATCTAAAAATTTTATGCTCAAGTTTTATACCCTTTGTTCATGACATTATTACACATATCATTTATTTACCCTTACAGAGCATCTTATCTCACCCCTTGTTATGTTTCATTTCCCTTGGTTATAAAAAAAAGGTTGTGGTTGAAGTAATAAAGGTGGATATATTTATGGGAGATTTATATGACCTTTCACGAGAACAGATGATTTTTTTCTATTTTTCCAATGACACTAAACAATTACAATCCTAGGGAAAGTATTATTGTAATATACGGAATATTCATTTAAAATGGTACAATATCAATGTATTTGAATCCTTGGTTGGTATATATACAAAGAAACTTATTTTTCTGTTATTATATGTCTTTTATTTAGAATAGTTTTTAGTTACTAATAATCACATTTCATCATGCTTTTCCAAGAAATATTTTAATATTATTTGAAAATTATTCGTCATCTACCAATTGATTCATTACCCATAAATTTAAATATAAGAAATGTTAAATACCTATATGATAAATGATCCATCACTAACATTATCGTCCATAAAATAATTTGGAATATATCCATAATTATTCTTGAAATTTCTTTCCTCTTAGAGTATCCTAATTTTATTCTTTTTATTGATGCATTTTAACTTAGATTTCATGCATCGATTTATTGAGGAAATTATTAAATTAACTATATACCCAGTATCTATATGGTCAAAATAAAATTTAATATTTTATCATGGATAAATTTTATTTACCTTTAATGTTAAAAAATAACATTGGATACCAATTTATTTTCCATAGGTATATCATGTTACGATTATTGATGTAATTATGAATGTTTCCCTTTTGTGATTCAACATCAAAATTGTATGAAACCCATTTTATTTTAATGGTTTCTTTATGATATGATGATGATTTATTGTATATGGAATACATATGTATGTATTAGGATGGTTGGGTTCCTATTACACCCTCCAATACATTGGATTATGTTTACATCTCATGATATAGTAAAAAATAGAAATAATGAGTTTGTTCACACAAGCATGAGAATAATGAGTTTTCTCAAATCATCAGGTATGTCAATTATGATTTTTTTCACACAGGTGTGAGAATAATGAGTTTTCTCACTAAGGGTTTAATATAATTATGGTTGTTCCATATTTCAATGTTTTTTTCCAAGGTATTACATCATTTTATTATTTTTCTTATACTTATGATACACTCTCATATATTATGAATTTTGGAATGCATTTTCATATTCTTCTAATTCATGTATTATAATGAATTTATCATTATTACATGACTCAATACTATTTATCTATTCTTTATTATGAATGCTTTATTTATATACTATGATTATACCCATTTTCATGTCGTATTCTCACTTTTGATCATTGATTATTGTCATTTATGTTTACACATAATTAGTGTTTAAGATTACAAATTTCTCACATTTCTATTTCTCCAAGTTATGATGAAATTTAATTTGTATTATGTGTGTCTAAAATTTCATTTTTTGTATAATTTTGGTTGATGATATATAATTTTTATGGGTTAAAAATATTCTTTAATAGTGGAAAATGATCATTATGTTAAAACCCAATGAGATTTTTAATTTATTTTTTTTTCAAATTCTGTAATACACAAAATGAAAAAGATTATTGGCATGTATTATTATGAAATATTAGTAGTTAATTTAATTATAATGGTCACATACATGGGATATTATAGTTGGTATTAGAGTAGGGTTGAGATTACTTTCTATGTTGGGATATTAGTCGAGGATAATTAATGTATAATAAGTTCAGGTTGATCATAAATTCATAGACATACCTTTATGTTAGTTTAGGTATTATTTAATATTTTATGGACTAATAGAAGATATATTCCATTAAAAACCTTAGTATTAGTCTATAGGATTAGTCTAATCGTATGATAACATCCAAATGTTTTGGTAAAGTATAGATTATCTGGTTTTCTTATTAATTACATCCATATCAAGATAATAGAAAGTGGATATGATGTGGCATGAGAATTCCTAAGAGAAATTACATTAAAAAAGGGTAGTTGAGTATAAAATCAATATTCACTATAGTATAAGAGGAGTGGTCCTCAATTACACACATTTCTACAATCTTATAAGGGATATGATTTGGTATATTCTAATTCTATTTACAAAACATTATATAGTATTTTAAAATATTTAGGTTATAAAACCTAAGAGAGAATGAATATTGATAAAATAGACTAATGTTTAGAGACTCATGAGTTTGGTTGAATATTAATTGAGTTGTAATTTTATGGATACAGAGTATGTAAAACATTATGATCATATATTTCAATAATTTTCATGTTTAAAATATTTTAGAAAATGTCCTGATAATTTATGAGAAGTTATATTTGGGATTATAATAATATGTACAAGACAACCTAACTCAATGAAAAATAGATTATAGTAAATAAATAAAATTAATAAATGAATATTTCATTATATAAGACATATATTAATTTTTTTTCATATTTATAGGATAAATTACACTAATTTTATTTATAACCATTTTGGGTTTTAGTATTTGGTTAAAATATGATAAATAAAATGAAGTTTAGAATGGTTTGTATCATGAAACTCCTCGGTCTTATAACTAAATATTTGAGAATACATAAATGGTTAAGAATTTTATTTATATGCATGTTAAGGGGGGGAAGGTGAGTTTTCTAGTCACACTTAAGGATATGAGGTTGATATCCTAATTGATCTCAAACCATGATAGCCACATATATATATATATTCATTATTTGGTGATATCAATCAATAATATTCTTGCATATTATAAAAGTTATGAGGATTAGGTAAAAAATCTATGTATTTTTTTTCATTAAATGTGTATAAAAATTTATTAAATTGTATAAATAATCTTCAAAATTAATTTTATAATAAAGTTAATTTTTTTGGAGATAAATCTTAGAGAACATAATATTACTATAATGGAATTATTTTTTCATCATTGGACTTTGGAATATTATAAGGAACGTTTATAGATCTTGGAATTGAGTCAACATAAGATTATAGGTCCCAAAGAACCATGAGAAAAATATATAAAAATTTTTAAATATAGTATATCATGAAAATGTTTTTTAAGAAATAATGGGTTGAATACTAACTAGAGTCTCAAATGGGAAATTTGATATTGCTAATAAATTAAAAAATGGGTTTTACATCATGTGTTCCATAACCATTGTGAACATTGGGTTTTTGGATTATGTTTGGTCATGGGTAGATGATAATTAATAACATATAGAACCTGACTTCTGGTCGGCCGTAGAGGATGTTCCACTCAGATCTGATTGTTGTGGTGCAATTCACAGTGGAATTAGATGCAATGGAAAAGGAAAGAGAAACCCCACATGAGAATATAGAATTTTTTAAGAAAAATGAACTACATTCCATCTAGTTTAGAGGGACACACAACATGTTGTATGCCCACTGTGAAGGTGAGGGTTTCAGGTGAAATTAATTATCACACAATGTGTGGGTCGACCAAATTCCATTTGATCTGATGATGGTATATTTGTGTGTATCCTCAGGGAATAATATCCTATGAATAACTAGGTACATGGGAATGGGTAGGTCCAGATATATAGGCATGTATTGGGAGGACATTGTTATAAGCTATGTGACCATGAAACACCATGAAGTCAATGTACTTTTCTGGTAAACCCCCATTCCCAAACTATACAAGTATAGGTGAGGAAATTCCCATATTTAAAGGATAGGTGACCCAGCATGTTCACTTTTTCATCATCATGTACTATTCTATGAGACTTATACATTCTGTATCTACTCCATAAAGACATATATTTCAGCCCATGAGTAGCCTATAATAAGTAGTTTTCCAAGTGTGAAATGATGGTGGATTTCCATTTGGAAGTAGGGATATAAAATGATGTGATGATATGAAGATGATTCTCTATGAAAACATTATCTGGTGGTAGTGATCAGGTTTCATGATCCGAGTATTACTGAGGTTGGAACCCGTTCCACCATCGCACCAGGCTATGGGACCCTATAATCTTTACACTGGTTGGGTTGGAAACCCCATTAATATTTATAGTGATGGTACTCTATCTAAAAATTGGAATCCTTTTTATTCGATCTCTACTGTGTATGAGTCATCCACTAGATTTAGTTCTCCCTCGGTTGTAGAGAGTAGTGGCATGTTACGAGAACTTCATTTAGATTCCTAAAATTTTTCATGAGATTTATATCTAGGAAATATTAATCTATTTTATGTGGATAATAGTGGCTATGAGAAGCACCTACACTATGTATCTTATGAGGTTATTCAGGTTGTTTGGCCTCAGTGTTTGAAATCTTAGAGCTGCAGGTAGAATCTTCATTATTATTTTGGTTGTTGATATGGAGATCCCTTTCTATCTCCTTTGGTTTTATTATTTATCATAATTGGTTTATGGATGTTATCATTACGGTTTTTGTATCATGTTCTGATAAAAATTACTTGATTTTTATTGAATGAATAATCTCTCTTTGATGCTTTTTTGTTGATTTCATTGTGTTCTAATGGGTATGTTTATACTCACCCCTGTATAGGATATTCTCACACAAGTCATTTCTTATATTCTGGTCATTAAATTAGCTATAGTACAATGTGGACCAAGATAAGGTGGTTCTTAGTTGTACAATACAAGCCTCATATAGATCCATGAGTTTCATTTGGGTAGCTTCCCCCATGTTTTCAGTAGGTTGGGAAATTGTTTTTAGTTTTGGTGGGATTAAATTTAGAACTTATCACTTTTATTATGCTATATGTTTTACAATGATTTTGGATGGATTTTATGCACATATTTATGGAATAAAATTACTATGGTTTAGAATTAATCTAGTGTATGGATAATCATATGTTTTTATAGGTGCATTTTGATAAGGCATCCCATGTGTGTGATATTCCTACTAGGAGCTAGTCTCCAAACCATGGCCTATAGAGGCGGGATTGAAGTGTCATCCTCAGATTACCGCTATCCATTCAAGACCAAGTGGTTTGGACTATGATAGTGTGTTATCGAGGGATTTCTACTTAGGAACAATGTTTAGTGATAGTCTAGGCATGAGTTTTGTTTTGGAAACTAGTGGAACTTTTGTAAAGTATATCGGTTTTGGATCTAAGGTAGGGGAACCCAGTGATAGTTCATCAACTGACATATACATTCGCTAGTATTCTGATAAACTTCTTGTTGAATATATATATATATATATATATATATATATTCACTGGATATAATGAAGAAATATTTAAAGACATCATATAAGAATGGGTTTTAGTTTCGATATCCTTCTTCAGTTAGCTCACCAAATATGCTATTTGACTATGGTTTTACTTGAAAACATTTACGATGCCTCTATAGTGACATCCAAATATAATTATGAGATATTTTATAGAAAAAATATAATTAATAAGTCCTTATTTTAAGGACCCATTACTCAGGTGTTTCCTCCTGGAAGGCATATAGCGGTGCTATCGACTATTGAGGAGTTCATGGATGCACCTCCAATTGTTCAAGTGGATGAACAACTACATATTGAGTAGTCAATGAATCCATTATGTTGTAATGATGGTGTGTTTATTTTTATAAAATTTCACGGGTTTTAGTGAAAAATAACACTTATTTTTTGTGGCGATCTAGGCCCTCATGTGTCAGTGGATTTCCTCGAGGAATAGGTTATTGTTAATCTTGAATGTGTTCTTGTCAAATAAATAGATGTATGATTTTGAAATTGGCCTTCATCATGAAGGGATATTAGGTTCTATTGGTATTTTTAGAGGACATACATGTACTATGTATGCTTCTAGGGTTCCAGATATAAAGATACTATAGGTTTCATGGCGGGCTAGATCCCCTTCATGGGTGCTAGATGACTTTATTAATCCATTAGTGTGATGTATTTCATGGTTAGGGATCCTTTTAATTTTAGTCCTGGTAGTGAGACCTCTCCTAGGTGACACAAGGTTTCAGTAGAGACCTATTTTGGTGATGTTTAACATGGATTCAGGAATGAAATGATACGGGAAAATCCCACCCAAGAAATGCTCTTTTTTGTGATTCTAAATCTTGTGGTACAATCAGTTTCACAAAAGAAAATATTGTTGAGGTTTGGTGGTTGAGTTCATTTTAGTTTTATGTTCTGTGTTAATTTTGATGTTTTAAGTTGTTCGAATAATCCCATGTTATGGTGAACATGTGGTTGTGGGGAAGGATAGCTTCGAGTAGTTGGAGTTTGTGGCCTAGAGGTTTGAAGTGCGGTTCCCAGTATGGCATGTGTCTAATATTCTTCTTCTAATGTTTTAGAATGGTGTTGTAAGACAAATTTCCTGGAACACAACCCATGTTCAAGACTTTTTGATACCAACATAGCCTTTTTTCTATACCTCTATAGTTGGAGTCTTCAAAAAAGTGGTTCCGAGATCACACAATTCTTTCTACAGTGTGACATGACACCAGAAAGATATAGATCATCTCATAGAACTTTTTCATAAATGTAACGATACCCAATAATGATTTCCTTAGTATTTTTTTGTTTTAATGATCAGTGCTCAGTTCACTATTACCTTTGAGGGATTCACTGTACCTGAGTTCGTAGGATGAGAGTTGGGTATTATTGAGCATTCAAGTGGATATATAGATACATATAGATTCCTTGATGATAATTTTAGTTTGTGAAGCACAATTAATGTCATAGTTATGGAGATCATGAAGGGGGGATTCTATACTTGGTCACAGTTGAGCATGGTGTTTTTAACCCTAGATAGATGGCTGAGAGAAGTGGACCAATATGGTTTTGGGGAATAATATTGGAGTTCGAATTTTTGTTTTTATCATAGAAAGAATGATAATCTACCATTGGTGGATTTTGTGTATAAATGAAAATTACCACCCCACCGTCATTGTATTATCATTTGGGGCCTTGTATGGGAGACCATGAAGATGACCACTTTACCAGTATGAGACATTAGGAAACAATGCTGATGGGCCTTGGTTGGAGTGAGTGATGGTTTTATAAAGTTAAAGTTCATCTAGGGTGGATGAGGACTATCTAGAGATGTCAAGGTCCTTTGTGTACTAATCACTGATATCTTTTAGGTTTGATCATGTAAACCATGTATTATTATTACTCTTTATTAAATAAAGATTTTATAGATTTTGATGAGGTGGAAGACCATATTTGAGGATTACATTCAATTTTTCTTGTTACTATGTTTGATTAAAAACGTTTTATACCTCTTATCCGAATTAACCATAGTTAGATCAGGTACTGAATGTATTTCATATTTTACAACTATGGAGATATATGCATGAATAATTTCATTATATCTATTGAGGTGAGATGGACTTCAAGGGTAGAAATACCTTTTCATGGAGTTTATGGTGTGTGGTTTAATTTCAAAATCGTTAGGAGAACACCCCTTATGAGATGGATTTTCCACAGGGTGCTAAATTTTTGATATCACAAGAGTGTCCTAGAGATCTCATTTGAGTGGGAGACTTAGATGAGAGCATTGTATCCTCTCTTTTAAGTAAGATTTTTCTTTTCTAGATGAAAATAAAAATTGGGGGGGGGAATAAAATGACTTTATTTTTCCCATATAAGACTTTGGAACATTAAATGTAATATTTTTAAAGCTAGGCATTGATTCATGGAATTTCAGGGATCTAAGATACATGATGTGGATATATTAAAAATGTTTCATATAATATATATTGAACATAATTTTTTAAAAATAATTGGTTAACTTCCAAATGGAGTCTTGAATGGGAAATATGGGATCTCCATTAAATTTAAGAGAAAGGTTTTACCCTAGACTTGGCATTATCTTTTTTTCCATCGAGTATTTATCATAAAATATTTCATGGGTGAATAATAATTTAAATAAATTTATTTATAAATTTATTAGTTATTATTTTCCATGACCTAAATCATACAACTATATAAACCTGATTATGCAGACTTCAAAAGGGTTAAATTCTTAACCCAATAAGATTAAATGTATGGAGACAGAGCTTCTATAGTAATTGAAATATTATATGGTCATATTATTGGAGATCGAGGATCGATATACCATGAGGATCATCATCAATGAAAGATTTATTGGATCATTCCAATGCAGACAATGTTGAAATTTTATTTGTTATAGATCTTTCTAATCTATATTTTTTTATTTTTTTGGGGTTTTATCACCATTTATCAATTAAGATGAATATATATTAATTATTTCCTAAATTAATTCTTGAATCTATCTCTATTGGTTGGTCTACTTTTTATTTTCCATTCCCTTATCTAGGAATTGGAGGTTAATTCTCCGTTGGATTTAATGATCTTATAACCAATATGCATATTGGATTCTATCAATGATGTCCAAATGAACATAGTCATTGACCGATACTTTCTTATTGTTAATATTGGTTTATCCAAATATTAATGATGTTCATCATCAGTATTTTATTGAAAATTAATTCAATGATACTCAGGATGATTGATCATTTTGAATTAAATCTTTGGCATAATAGATCAAAGTAATGGTTTCAGATTTGAATTTTGGGATACATGATAGAGGTGTGGTGTTGAATCATGAATCTATTGATTGTATGCGTAATGGTGGTTTTTCATTTCAGAAAGAGAGGATCTCTCCATATGAGGAACTATGGGCCACCCCATGTTAAGGGTGGTCTAAATCTAGACTTTAGTAATGATGATGCCCCAATGTTGGTGAGGAGGGTGGTGCTCCCATGATTGGGTTATTTTGGTGCTCCAATATGCGAAGATAATGAATTTTATGATGAAGAAAAGAATGAATCCAACTTATAGAAGATCGTGGAGGATAATAAACATAAATCTTAACACTGTGGTGAGATTCACATCAAAATCAACGGTGATGGTGGATGAATGAGTGAAACTTCATGAGAGTCTGGAATTTATAAAAAAATTGAACTAAAAATCATGTAGTTTAGAGTAAAAAATTTTATGTTGTACTCCAATTATGGTGTCTAGGTTTCTAGATGATATTAAATATCACAAACCATGTAGTTTATCCACATGACTTGTGATATTATGCTTTAACTTTCCCTATAACATCATGGTACATAGGTACATGCAAGACCAAGTACATATGAATAACAATTTCTAGGTGCACGATCATGAGTCGGGAGGATATGGTTATACCCTAGGTGATCGGATAACTACATGTACTCCTTGTGCACACTTTTTTGACACACATGGCCAGCCAATCCATGCATAAGATAGGAAATTCCCATGTGTATAATAGCGTTTACACACCTGTGACCCGTTTCAATTGCCTGGTATTGTTCTAAGAGACTTCTCCCTTGCATGTACTTTCTTTTAGGACTCGTATTTGTTCCCATGAGTGGCCTATCATTAGTGGTTTTCTACATGTTATATGATGGTGTCCTTAACTTTGGAAGTATATATATGATATGATGTAATGCTAGTGGTATTCTTCTCTTATCCACACTTAGATGGTGTCACTGATTTGGTGAGGTGACCAGAGTGTTTCTACGGTTTGAGACCCCAAGATTAAACCAGGGTATGGTTCCCCTATACTCTGTAAATAGATTGTATTAAAATCAAACATAATACATAGTTTTTAGTTCCTCTATCAACAATGTGACACTCTAATTCATTATTCTCTAGTGGAAATGGGTCCCCCATAGGAGTTAGTTCTGCCTCAGCTATAGAGTGTAGTGGTATAGAGAGGGTCCTCAACTCTGTATCTTGGGAGGTTATGTGGGTTATTTGTACACAATGGTGAGAATATTTATGTTATAGGAATAATATCCACTCTTAGCTTGGATATAGAGATAGATACCTCTTTCTATCACATTTAGAGTTATTTTTTTAGAATATTTGGGTTATAGATGTTATGATTATGGTTATTCTATCATATTTTGTCTTACATGCCTTGATGGTGATAAGGTAACTAATCTCTCTTTGATGATTTGTTTTTGGTGATTTAGGGGGTCCTAGTAAGTATGTTTATACTCACCTATCCATGGGATCTACCTACAAATGTTGTGTCTTATTCATATGTTAGTTCATTCATTAGATTTATAAGTAGACCGAGACATGTTGGAGTTTATTTGAACTAGACAGACATTAGAAGGATCTTATAGTTAAATTTGGGAAGCTCCCCCCCCCAAAACACCCCCACCCCACATGCTGTCATCAAGATGGGGTTATTTTCAATTATGGTGGGCTTTTATTTTTTCATTATCACATTGTATGTAATAAATTTTGTAATCTGATGTGTGATAAATATTACTCCTAAATTTATGGTATCATTTGTTTATCATTATTTATTAAAATGGTCTATTGAGATGCAAGTGTGTGTACACATAAATTTGTATCATGTATCCCATGTGTGTGACATGCCTACTAAGTATTAATGACATTCCCATGGCCTATTGGAGGTGAGATTAGGGTTTCATCATCGGCTTGCTACTAGGTAGGTGGGCCGCAATGGGAAAGGCATTGAAATTTGATGTATTGAATACTCTTAGGTTTAATATATGCTTGATATTGAGGAAATAAATGGATGATTTATTTTTTGAAAATTGTTTAAGATAGTACTTATAACATTGGAATTTTATAAGGATATCATAAATAAGAGATCCCTGATATTTTTAGCGATGTTCATCACATGTATGAAATTATCATATATATTTACTACTGTGTGTCTTAATGAACTAGTGGTTAAAACTTTTTAGGTATAAGAATATTAGTTAATATTATGAACAATTTTTGTATTTCACTGTGATTTAATGAGTGGGATATTCAAATGGTTTTGTGAATGTTATGTTATGAATAATATTTGATAACTTTGTATACTTACTTATAACATGATTATATGAAATATAAATTCTTTTTGATGAATGAAAATAAACATAATATTTCTTAACAGAGTATGATAAATGTTATATTATAATTTATTCCTTGAATGATAAATATTTTACGAATACCCACACCCAAATCCATAAATGTGCAACAATTATAATTAATAATATGGAGTCTATTTAATGTGGGAGAATGTAACAACCTTAGATTTTACTATATAATTTTCTATTAAAACCTAATACATTCAATATCTATATTTTTTTTACAACACGAAACCAGGAATAACCATTAGGAAATATATAATCACAATAATATAGTCACTATGATGGTGGGAATAAATATAGGTAACCATTTTAAGATATATAAGAATAAACCAAGATTATTTTAAATACTAATTCATTGATTAAATTCAGTTAGTGTTTATAGACAAAAAATAATGTAATTGTATATATAAAAATGAATTTTTTCTAAAATTATCTTTTTATGAATATTGTATCAAGAAAAAAAAAATTAAAGAGATTGAATATATAAATAATATAGATAATATAATACTATAATTTGAACAGTGATTAATATGAAAAAACAATAAGAATTTTCATTAATTTGAAAAGATATTTTCCATTAAAAATTGATTTTCATTATATTTTATGATTTTATTTAAATTCTGAAGTATAAAATATTAGAACTTCTATTCGAAAAAATGGGCTCAATTTTGGGATTTTGAATGATAATATTATTTAATGATGAATTTTTTGTATTTTTCTAAAATACTTTATTTTTCATTGAATAAAAAAATATATTAATATTTTTATGCTATGAAATATATTATAAAATAATTAATTAATTGTTTTTTAGAAAAAATATTATAAAATATATATATTAAACTAAACATTTAAAAAGGAAATGCTTAATTTTCAAAAGTTTGGTTTAACTTTTTAGAAACATTAGTAATATTTTACTCTAAAAACTATTTTTATCAACTAACACTAAAAATTAGTTTCCAATAGTTATAAAAATATAAATGAAAAAAATGGATTTATTAATTTTTTAAAAAAATTTCATATTATAAAATAGGGTAAATTTCATTTCTAGGAAGAAAAATATGATTACAATTATTAACAGTAATTACTGTGATCATGGTAAAGTTATTAATTTCAAAGAATTCTTTTATTAACATTGTGTTATTCATCTAATAAATTAAATTATTTTATATTAAATAATTTATATAATATATTCTCTATCCACATATATAATAATATTAATCAAAATGTATCTTAAAATAAAATTTAAAAAATATTATAAACACATAATGTTTAAAATATCATTTTTTCTACAAAAAAAATAGTTTTTATATATATAAATTTTTTAATTTAAGAGATAGTTTATATTATTTTTAAAATAAATTATAATATATAAGGCCAATATTTAGGTTTATAACATAAAATTTTTCTTAAAACACTTTATTTATATTTTAAGTAAAATTTAAACAACTAAGTTAAAAACTTGTTACTAGGGTAAAAAACTGGTACAATATCGAAATCAAGTGGTAAAAACAATAAAACCAATTTAAAACATGTGAAGAAAATGGTTGGTTGGTGTTTTTTTAACATATATCCACAAAAATCTATTATTTATAAATTTTTTAGTCATTTACCCTTGAAGGATGTAATGATTTTATTGAAAAATAGTGGGTATTCACAAACGTTCCATTTTTCTTCATTTATAAAAGGGGATCACTTCGACAGTATAAATGCACCACCTTCCATTGGAAATTTAATTGAAACTCTACCCAATTATCCACTACTATATTTTTATTTCATTTCGTAAATCTCAATTTAATTACATGTTATCTTATATCCTTCATTTATATAAAGATAATCAAGATTAAGTTCACCGTCTCGATGTAAGTATTACTTACTTTTTACAATTTATTCTTAATAATTCTCTTCCAAACCGCCAAAAACCATAGTAATAAAGATTCCATAGTCTCAATGTTATACTGAAGTGTTATTATATTAATGTAAAAAATTTATTTATTCATTTCCATCCACTTACGAAACAAAATATTGTTAACTGTTGTGAAAATTACAACCTCTAAATGTAACATCGTTCATTTTTCTTCTCGATTTTGATTATTTATCAAAAAAATTATTAAAAATATAAAAAAATATAAATAATATCATTAATTTTATGTTGTAAATATATTATACACTTCCTTAACTATGCTCACCCATCTAGGTATGGCATGTTCATATTTGGGTTGGTTTAAACACCTACATGAACAATGCTATAAAACACTATCATGGGTGGAATTGAGAAAATTATGTTTAATACTATTATAAGTTAATAATAAAATAATTTTTGATTTGTGTTTCTATAAAACGTATATTACGTTTTTAAAATAATATTAAAATATCAGATTTTATAGCTAAGATTACTCGAATAAGTCGACACCAATTCAATTTTCACACAAACATCAGAAACACCATATGATAAATAAATATAATATGATAATAAATGGTCCATATTAAATTAGATATACAATAATATGGTCACTAAGAATGTACTTGATAAACATAATTTGGTTTTTCAGGATGTTAGGTGCATACACAAAGTAATCAGGAATTAGGTAAGGGTTTTTTTCCTCAATTTTAAATTCCTTGAGACATATTTCTTATGATACACCATATTTTCTTTAGAATGTTCTATCTACTACCCCTTTAATATTTTTTAACTTCATTTACCTATATTTCATCATGTTTAATATTATATTATTGTTTTTTATATAAGGGGGTTTTGACTCATATATTAGAAAATTTGTAAGGGTTTCTATGTCTCATTTTCAACTCCATGTGACTGTATGATATTATGCAACATAATTTAGTTTATTCTGTGTATTAAATTCCTTATTTCCTTCAATTAGAATTGATATATTTCACATTATGATATTATAATGTCCATATAATGTTAACAACTTCATATTTTTTTGGTTTCTATGTTACCATTACCTTAAGGGTTTTTGTTAACTCAACTCCCTTTATTGAGTTATATTGATTATTCATGAACTTATCTATCCCTATATTGGTTTCTTCCACAATATGTTTTAATGTAATGGTAAATTATCTTCTGTTATAGTGTAATATATCATTTCATTTGAAATATTTTATCTTGGTAATATTTATTTCCAAAAAGTATATCATTGTTCACAATGATTCTCATCCTCTTTAAGAGAGTTTTCCCCTCCTTATCCATTTTTTCTATCCCAATAATGTACTAATTTATATTTTGAAGAAAAAATAAATTTTTAACTACAACAATTTTAAATTTACATTTTTATCTTTTAAAAATTATTTTTTATTATCTCCTTTTATAATGTAGGTTGTCATCCAAATTATTTAAAAATATTTAAAAAAATGTTTTACATCATTTGAAAATGAAATGTTTTATCTTCCGCCCTAATTTTTTTCTATTGATCCTTTTTGAATATTTCAAAACATTATTATTGGGGAATATTTTTAATGTAATTTTTTTATTTATCAGAAATTTTCCCTAAAAAATTTAATTAAAATAACATTTTAAAATAAATTTGTGATGTTTTCTCTTATATGTTCTTTATAAAAATAAGAAAAAAATTATTTTTAATTCAAATTCAAAATAATATATTTTTCTTAGTTTTGAAAATTCCTTCAAATTATTATGGTTTACAAAATGAAAATTATTATTCCATTATTAAATTACTTATTTAAATGGGATTTCATGAAAAACATCTTTTTTTCATCGTTCTTTCTAAAGAAAAAATTATGCCATTCATCTAAAAGTGTTCTTCATCAACTTTTTTGTTCATTAACCGATCCTTCCAAAATGAGGAATGATTAATATCTACTAGAATAATGATTTATTGTTTCCCCTATCTATCATTATAATATTCAGTTTAGTACAATAATTGTTTTTTCAATCCATTTCCTCTATGAATACCATTTTTTATTCCATTGATAAATGTTTGTTCACATATATTTTTTATATCAATTGATTAGTGAAATTATTAACTTTACAGTATAGCATTTATCTGAATTGTGTAAATACCATATGCACTGTTATCTTGATCACATAGTATTCGCAAAAAATGTTTCTGAATATCATCATATAATTATTTAATTTCAATGGTTAAATAATTTTATGATTATTAATGGAAATATGAATTATTCTCTTTTGGGGTTCTATATGAGAAGGATGTGAAAACCATTTTATTTCAATGAATATTTTTTATATATGATGATGATTTATTTTATATGGAACATATGTATACATTATGACTAATGGAAATTTTACCCATTTATTTGTTTATGTTTATATATATTGATATAGTCATACATAGACATAATGAGTTTTTTCTCACATTCATGGCCATAAATAATTTTATCGCATTTTTAGGCCTGAGAAAAATGATTTGTTCAGACAAGTGTGGGTGTGATTATTTTTCTCAAAATGGTTTTTTTATTCTTATGTTTGTTCCATGTCCCATTTTTTCATGATATTTCATAATGTAATTATTATTATTATGTATATGTTACTCTCTCATGGATTATGATTACATTAAGATGTTTTCAAACCCATTTGATTCATAACATATAATGTGGTGAGCCAAAAGTCATGACTCATGACTGTTGATCTATGATTTTTGGGTATTAATTCTTTATGTACATTTATTATACCCATTTTCTCATTGTTCTATCACTTATGATAATTATGGCATGTCATTTCTGTTTACCCATAATTAATGTTTGAGCTCACCCTTTTCTTATATTCCAATTTCCCTAGGATATGAGGGTAAAAAATTTGTATGATGTATCTAGAGGGGTATATTTTTTATAGAATTTTAGAAGATGTTGAATTCTTGTTACATATCAGGTGGTAGATTATATAGAAGAAAATGACTATTATTAAAAAATGAGTTTTTTATTTTATTGTTCTATCTTAATTCTCAAAAACTATAAACCTAAAAGATCATAAGAGTGTATTTTAGTTAAAGTTTCTCATTAAATCATTCAATTGGTAAAGTCAAAACTATGTGATATTACCATTAGTATCATAGAATGTTATAAATTAATTAATATATTAGGTTATTGGTTTAGGATATTTTAAGTGTTTATTAGTTATGATTGATTATAATTTCATATATAACACATTAGTCTAGTTCGTCTATTACCTAATATTTTAGGGATTAAGTTAAGATAGGTTTATTGAAAACCCTATGGATTATTCTAAGAAATAAGTCTATGTATAGGATAATATCATGTTGTTTTGGTAATGTAGATATTGTTTTGTTATTTTAGGGATTAAATCATTGTTTTTATATTAGAATTTGGATTTGGTTGTGGTATAAATTCACCTTATTGTAATTTCCTTGAATTGGATTGTTCAGTATCAAATCAGTATTCACTCTGGAGCATGATGAGTGGGCCTAAAATGTTAAACTTTTATAGAAACTATTGGGGGATATTCATTGGTTAATCCACATTATCATTTTGAAAAATTATAAAGGATTTGAAAATATTTAGTTTAGAATACGTAATAGGTAATGAAAATGAATAAATTGGATTAAAACCTAAATATTCTAGGGGTAAGTTATATATTAATTCACATGTGATTTTTTATATAGAGTAAGTTAAAATTTGACAGAATTGAATCTTTATATTTTTATATTTAGAATATTTTATGAATGTTCATGATAATTTCAAGACAACAATTTTTTGGTTTGGGGTAAGATGTACATAAGAAGCTGACATAAATCAAATTATGTTTAATTGAATGTATCAAAGGTATAGAAGAATGTATCATTATAGAAGACATATAATGACTTAGTTTTCATATTTATATTATCATCTTATATGATTTTATTGGTAAATTTTATGGATTTCAGTATTTTTAAAATAATATCAAGAAAATGAGGTTCTGAAAGGTATTTATACAGAGTTCACTATGTCATGTAACCAAATAAGGAGAAATACATAAATAGTTGATAATTTTAGTATATACCTATTATAATGGAAAATGTGATTTTCATGGAATTTTTTAGAAACCATCCTAGATGGGCTCATGCAATGACTACCATAAGACCACCTTTAAAAAGTTAGGGGATCATGACTAGTGTTGAGTATGTAAATCCCAAAAATGGTAGAAATTTTCCTATTTACGTATACAGACACACACACATCCAATCCCAATATACTGAAATGTAAAAAAACACAATTTAGAAAATTCATGCATACACTAAGATTCCAACCACAAAGTATGATAATAGGAAAATTGTAATGTAAATAAGGAAAGAATACAAGGTGAAAAAAAGAGTCTAAAAATGTGAATGCACAAAATCCAAAAAAGCATCCGTAGAAAACTCTACCTAAAGGGTAAGTGTAGGGAAAATGTCTGAAGCTGTAAGAGCACACCTCATATATCAGATCACTCTAAGTACCACATGGTCATGGTCCACCTAGGACACCATCAAAGCATCAATAATCTTCATAAGAAATTAAAATTATGGGACAATGTAATATAGGGGTGAGTAAAACAATAATCAATAGGACACCCGAAAACCACAAAAGAACACCACTAAGATATACACAATGTACACAACACAGAGATACAGGAAGTATACCAGAAAAAACAATGTAAGTATAGTAAGTCCACATAAGTATAATTATATAACATGAAATTACTGGTTATTAGACATATTCTATAGAACACCTAGTATCGGTAACATAGAGAGTGTTGATAACACACGAAGTATCGATAACACAGGGTGTATTGATAACACATAGAGTGTTGATAACACACAGAGTGTCGATAACACAAAGAGTGTCAATAACACATGGAGTGTCAATAACACATGAGGTCTTGATAGGTTATACATCACCTAAATCATGTAGTCTCTAAGTCACATAGTATCAGGATCAAATCCAACCACATGATTCTGCTCGTATAATTTTTGTTCCGAGAAAACCTACACATCAATCCAAATTTGTGAATGACTACTTTAACAACAACTCCCTTAGAGTATCCCAAAAGAAATTTCTCATTTCAAGGGTCCCAGTTCCATAAATAGATCATCAAACAGACACCCAGTTCGATAGTTACGAATGTTTTACAAAAAAGGTCTGACCTGGGTTGGATTAGGGTCTGATCCGACCTGCCAAACCCGTCAAGATCCACCGGTCGACCAAACCTGACCTATTCCAATCTGGTCCAGTCCGAACCAGCCTAGCCTTCTGGGCTATTGGAGTGGACCAGGTCCCTCTGGTATGGCCCGCTTCCTGCGGGTTAGTTTGGATCACTTCAGGTAGTCCTCCCTAACCTTGTTCTGGGCTGATCTGTGTAGTGTCATTTCGTATTTCAAATGGATTCCCCACCTCATCCACTTGACACATGGCCTCACTAGCATGGGTTCCACTGATATGGCATAAGTCACATCCCATCTCACCATTAGGGCCTCCTTCTGTGGCACCTGATCGGCATTTCAACTTCCTTCCATGGCCAGTTACCACCAGCCACGTTCGCCACAACACACCCCCTACTGCATTCTACCACCTCCAGGCACCCCACCTGAACCATCCAAATCCACCTCCTCTAGCCTCCTCCATATTGCATCGTTGTCGCCTTGTGCTTTCGTCACACCTCTACAATGGAATCGTGTGATTGATCCTTGATTCAGATTTATCACATATAGTTTCAAAGCCACATGTAGAAGGATAAGAACACACAATGAACATGAAAAGAACGTGAGATGTTGAGGGGATAGAAAAGTAACAAATAGTTACGGAAGAACGAATCTTTTCCATTGTTTGTTTAGGAATTTATCCTTTACTTTTAAATTTTTTAATTAAGAACAACAATAGATAATCTCAAAGATATATCTTCCCATTAAACCCACAATAATTATCTATAAAACAAGAATAGTCAAACCACATATCAACTTTTTCGTTGTTTTCTCCGTGTTCTCCATTTGAATATAATATGGAAAATGAATTCACAAAGATATCAAACACCCTACCTTGAGGATTTTATCGATCTTTGATGAATAGAAAATATTCATTATCATTGTTTGTCGATCTTTCGAATCTGAGGTTCATCAATATAAATTCGATAATCCGTTGATGTTCATTTGAGGTAGCTCCATCTCCATGCCCTAGTGAATTTTTGGGTTTATGTCGTAACCCTATATTACGAACAATAAGACAAGCATAAAAAACCAACACTGTAAAAAATAAAACATTTTTATTAAATATTTTAATGAAGATTATGTCCAAAAACTAGCATCCACCTTCAAACTGCATGAATCGAGGTTAGGCACCACCTAAGGTAAATTCATTGCTCTTATTGTAATAATACCATCAGATTTATGATCTAGGGACCTATTTAAAATTTATTTAGTTTTAAATAAAAACTGATTGCACATATTATTAAAAGATGAACATTTTTCATCAATTCTTCACAGGCACATCGGGCCTCTGAATCACATTCTATCTTAAAAACACGTCTCTAAATGTTCAAAATTAATTTATATAAATAAAATTGGATAAAATATGAGTCATTACATTCTCCCAACCTTAGATATTTATGTCTCCAAAATCCAAAATAATTTAAACTTCACAAAAAGGTGGGGGTACAATGCATGAATATAAGCTTCTATATCCCATGTTATCGCCTAGATATTTTCATGATACCGTTGAACATTAACCAAATTAATCAACCACCTATGAAGAATCCTCTCATGTAAATATTCGATCTTTAATAGGTACTCCACAAAAGTCACCCAATCAATAATGTGTAGATCTCCCGAAACAATGAAGTGTGATAGATCATACAATAACATCTTTAGATACAAGACATGGAAGACATTATTCACATGATGTAACTATGGAGGTAGATCTAGGTAGTATTCCACCTCACTAACTCTTATTAGAATATGAAAAGGGCCGATGTATCTTGTAGGAACTTTTCGCCCCATAAAAATCTCTACAATCTCAGTCGAGGCGACACCTAAATGAACACATGGTCTCCCTCCATAAACACCAAGGGAATATATCACCTATTAGCATAAGAGTATTGTTGGCTATGTACAGTCATCATCCATTCTAGGATGACCTGCAACTTCTCAATGTTAGTTCGCACTAACTCTGGACCCACGAGTGTTGACTCACCCTAGATAGTCTAGAAATGTGGTGACTATCATGATCGCTCATATAAGGCATCATACAGTTCAATAATAATGGTGGAGTAAGATCTATTTTTGTATGAAAACCCTACCAGATATATGTGATCCTCTCAACTATGTCCAAAGTCTTGGATTCAATCATGTAGCATGTCCTAAAGATCCTGAATGGTCCTCTCTATTTGGCCATCATTCTAGGGATGAAACACCATGGTCAAGTGTAACTAAGTCCCAAATTCCACATTCAATTGCTTCAACAACCAGGATTTAAAATTGGAATCACGATATGAAACTACCATAGATGGAACTCTGTGAAGTTGAACTATCTCATGAATGTAGAGGTGTCCCATGCTCTCTACTAAACACTACTCACAGATCAGTAGAAAGTGGTCAGACTTGGTGAGTCAGTCAATGATCTCTTAGATGGTATCGTGTTCTCTTGATATGAATGGTAAACCTTTCATGAAGTACATCAATATCACATCCCACTTCCACTCTGGCACATATAGTGATTGATTCAAGCATGCTATAACCTAGTTCCCCGCTTTCACTTGTTAATAAGTGATGCATTGATTCAATCATGCTATAACCTAGTGCCCAAATGTATTTCGAAATGGTATGTGTGGAACTCCCTTCCATCCTCCTCCAAAAATTCCACTGGTACAACTGTGTGACATCTGAAACGAACAACGTTCTCCCCACTAATCAAATATCTATAAGGGTCATTTTTTATGGAAATCTTAGCATGCCGGGTCCGGTAGTTGATATCCCTAAAAAGTGCCTCCCTTAATCACTATAAGAATGGATGGGTGAAAACCATCAAACAGAGGTAAGATTCTCAATCTCCATCCAAAAAGGATATCTTCAATGTGGAAAATTAATCTGATACCTCACTCATAAAATGCAATATGGATCTCCTATAAAGAGTTTCATCCACTATGTTCCCCTTCCAAAGAGTATAAAAATTCTAAAATCCATAGTCTCAGAGAACTCTAGACAGGGGCAACGTCTCATGTTCAGATTCATATGAGAGATGATATAATTGAGACTTCTGTGGTCAGAGTAGATGTTAAACTTCTCTCCCATCAGTCAGTGTCACCACATCTTCAATGTGAAGACTACCGTGGAAAGCATAAGATCATGGGTTGTGTCGTGTAGTTTTACTCATGATGTCTCAACTATCATGAATCATAGCAATCACAACTTTCCATTGTATCAAGAAACAACCAAACCTGATTCCTAATACATTTCAAAACACTAATTAATCAATTACCTCATTTGGTATTCCCATTATGGGAGCACTCATCAACATATACCTCATCTCTTGAATGCTCTGATGGCACTTCTCTATCCATTCAAAGGACTTCACCTTCCATTTAAAAGGTTTCAGGGGTTCTACTACTCTAGAAAATTCAGGTACAAACCTTTGATAGTACCTTGAAAAAACCATAGTACTCGACACCTCGGTAACACTCTTAGGTGGCTCCCAAGCAAGTACTGCCTCAATCGTCACCAGATCCACTACAACTCCAGCCTTGTAAATGATGTGTCCTGGAAAGTGGAACTCCTGAATCATGAACTAGAACTTCAAGATCATCACATAATGTTGGTGCTCTTGAAGTATGTCTAGGACCATCCTCAAGCGTATCATGTGGTCTTACTTGGACATCGAGTACACTATGATGTCATCAATTAAGACCACCATGAACCGCTCTATGAAATCCTAGAGGATCTAGTTCATATGTCCCATGGAAATTGTTTGGGTATTTTTCATTCCAAAAAGACATCAAAAAGTACTCATAGTGGCCATATTGACATCTGAAGGTTGTCTTCAGTACATCTTCATATCATTCATGAAGCTGGTGATAACCGAATGTGAGGATAATCTTCAAGAACCACCGGGATCACATAAGCTAATCGAAGAGGTCATTGATCCTTGATAGTAGATAATTCATCTTCATGGGGACATGATTCAGATGCTTAAACTCCATAAATAACCTCATGCTCCTGTATTCATTTTTGGAAAAGAAATCTAGGGCTTCCTAGAGTGAAACACTAGGTCTCACGAAGACCTTCCTCTGCATGTCCTCCAATTGTACGCTCAACTCAATAAACTCTGCGAGGGACATCTGATATGCAGGTTCCAATATCAGTTCCATAACTAGGTAAAAGTCAATGTATAAATGTAACTCCCTATGGGGAGGTAGTCTATGTACATCCTCAGGAAGGAATCCCTTGTACTCTTCCACCACTATAGGAAACTGAGGACTTATTTATTCCAATGCATTGAGGGTGAGGATAGACAACTGATGGGTAATCCGCTACACCCTCCTATGAGTATGTCCATCCAATGTGGTATTCATTTCCTTTTCACAAATAATAGAAAACCTGGTCCCATTTCAATGGACACACTGCACTCTGTACCTATAATAGAATATCTGAGCATGGACTATGGATAACTACTCCATACCGAGAATGACATCATAAGGCCTTGACGCTGATACGAAGGTATCGAAAATGAAACTATCCCCTCCAAGATTAATCGGACACTGTCGACACTAGTTCAGGATCATCAATTCTCCTCTTGTAGGATTCTCTAAGCATAAGGGTTGAGTCAATAGTTCAAATTGAATCTTCGAGTCACGAAGAAGGATCATGGAAAGGAAAGAATGACTAGAACTTGTGGCTATAAAAACAATACCTATGTTGTAAAAGACATAGATCATACATCTTATCATCCTTCAAGCATTGGATTCATCGGGATCCAACACCTGATGTTGTCCTCATCCCTTTCCTCTAGATCCCTTAGCTCATGGTGGACCACCTAGGAGTGGTGGTGGTAACATGTTGAACCTTTCCCCCTTCTTGTTCTTCTTCTTGATCTTTCTTCACATCATTCACCCTACGGACCACTATTCTCATTACTTCTAATTTTCCATGGTGGTCCCTCGACTGTATCATGATCATCCATATGACAGGATGGGAAATCTCATTCCATATTTCCTTGACCGTCACATGAGTGACATTGCATGTCCTTCACTTGACTTGCTCTACCCCGAGAACCATGCGCCACTAATCTCATGTCCTGAGGTCATACCTTAGAGTTATTGACCTACTAGGGTTCATTTGTCTACTATATTCCTCCTATCTCTAAAGACTCATCTACCGGTTCCCTTCTGGTAGCTCCCACCACTGGTGTCATCTCTACGAGAAAGCTCTCCAGTAGCGATGCTCTCCCCAGTAACCCAAAATGTGTAGGAATTCTAAGGGATATCATGGATTCATTGATCTCAAAGATTATCCCCTACTCAAAGTCCCGATCCATGATTAATGGGTCTCCCACCACA
The DNA here is from genome assembly GCA_963277665.1 of Viscum album. Taxonomy (NCBI): domain Eukaryota; kingdom Viridiplantae; phylum Streptophyta; class Magnoliopsida; order Santalales; family Viscaceae; genus Viscum; species Viscum album. Next base: position 28,712,791 of record OY728164.1, on the reverse strand, counting down.
CCTTTGGGTTAGCAAGAAAGATCGATAAACCTCTCTGAGTACTCCGCCACATTTTTACCTCCCTACTTTAGATGTAGGAGTTCTTGTATGCGCACATAGCATAATGTAGATCATAAGAACTCCACTATAAATAGTTACTTGATTTATACATAGGAGAGAGTCACCTCATCATGTGTTTTAGTCACTAAGCTCTACCATTATCCCACTATGCCCTAAAGAATATTTACGTCTAGAACTTCCATTGGGTCAGAAGGTGTCCTCACAAGGTAGAAGAAACGTTTAACTGCCTCAAACCAATCCTCGGCTATCTAGGTGTCTTAATCACCCGTAAACCTGGGAGTTTTATACTTATGGAACTCATGAAATGCACTCAGTCTGTGTGAATCCTGAAATGGTAGCGTTGGGAGAAAATGTTACTCCACAGGTGGTGTTATCACAATTAAACCACCCAGAGGTTCTGTCTTCGGTGAAATGATTATCTCTAGTACATGCCCCTATACTGATGCCTCATCGCTAAGCAGATCATCCTTGTGATCATGCAATAAAATCCTTGCTTACTATCTGGGTGGAGGCATCCTGAAGTAGATCAAGATGTAAAATAATCAATAGAGTATAAATGGTGAGCTGACTCAAGAAGGACATGAGAACACACTCAAAATCCATTATGATGCAAGTACCATTTATCCCATGCAACCATTTTTTTCATGTACTAAGTCAAAAATAAGACTTCTAAAGTCCTGGGGTATAGAAACGTCAATCACTGCACCAACACATGATTCCCTGGTCTGAAATCAGAACTCAAAACACTAGATATTGTTGCCCCAGACCAACCTCACAAGTTCTATGACCTCAAGTAGAACAAACCTGCTATGACACCACTCTGTCACAACCTATACCAAAGGGGGCCATGTGGTAACTACCCAAACCCCAGCTCCGATATTCATGGTGCTAACAACTACTACTATGTAGGCATATCCCACAAATGGGAGTCATTTCCCTTTGTACTTTTACACACACATGCATCTCCAAGAACAAATTGAATAAATGTAAAAAAACTAACTAGAAAATTCATGCATACCCTATGATACCAACCAAAAATTATGGGATTAGGAAAAAAAAGAATATAAATAGGGCTAGAATACAAGGCCACCAAAATAAAGTGTTTAAAAAAGTTAATGCACAAGTTCTTGAAACTAATTCGTAGAAAACCCTACCTAAAGTGTAGGTGTGGGAATGTTGTTTGAATCCATAAGAGAACACCCCATCAATATGATAACTCTGAGAACCACTTGGTTCTTGTACACATAGGACTCCATTAAAGATTTGATTATCTGCATAAGACACGACACATGTAGGAAAAGACCATGCAAGGGTGAATAAAATAATACTAAGTAGGACACCCTGAAACCAAAAATGATCACAACTAGTAGATACACAAAGTACACCATTAATAGATATTGAAAGTACACCACAAAAAAAACACACGAAGTACAATCATCTCCCAATGTTATAAGTCTAAAGCACGAAAAGAAGAGCCATCAGGCGTAGTCCACAACCCACCCAGTATCGTTAATACAAAGAGTGTTGATAATACACATAGTGTTGATAACACAGGGAGTTTTGATAATGCATGGATTTTCCCTAACACATGGACTGTCGATAACACATTGAGTTTCGATAACACACAGAGTGTCAATAACACAGGAAGTGTTGATAACACATGGAGTGTTGATAAAATATGAAGTGTTGATAACACCCAGATTGTGGATAGGTCCCGAAGCCCCCATATAAAATAGTCACTAAGTCACGTAGTCTCAAGATCATATCCATCCACAAGATTCTACTCATATTGCGCTTGTTTCTGGAGATCCTACTACTCAAACCAAATGGTCATATTACAAATTCCACAATAACTCACTTAGAGTATCTTCAATGTAAAATCTCATCACAATTGTCCTCTCACCAAACACATATCATAAAATGGACACACAGTTTGAGAGTTATAGATTTTTTACTAAAATTTTAGACCTAGATCTGGTCTAGGTTCGGTCTGACATGCCAGACCCGACCCAACCTACCGGACGACCAAACCTTGTTTGACCGACCTGTCCCAACCCAGTCCGGTCAAGTCTGTACTGGACCGGACCTCTAGGATTATCTAGATGGGTCGGTGGGTCCAGAACACCTCATACAAGGTGGTTCAAAGTGCTGCACCTGGTCAGCCCTAACCACGTGCATGGCCGGTCAATGCAGCGTTGTACCACATTTTACGCAGCCATCTTGCTTCCTCTACATGCCCTGCGACCTCGCCACCATTTTTTCCTTTTACGTGGCACCAAAATACATCCCAGATCAATACTGTGGCCACCTTCCATGACCTTAGATCATTATTGTAGCCTCCAACTATAACCCATGCCTGCTGGCCCCAATGCAACCCCCTACTGTGTTTTCCCCCACCTGAACCCATTGAAGCATCCACCTACAGCTGATGTTGCCTTGTTCTGCCACTACCTTGTGATACCGTCGTACCTATACAGTGCCATAATGGTATCTCTCCTTGATTCAGATTTCTTGAATACGTTTTCAATGGTGTAGGGATAAGGCAAAGGACATGTGAAGAACACGGGATGAAATAGAGTGGTTGTGGGTGGAGAAAAGGTATAAATATCTTCAGAAGAACAGATCTCTGATTTTCTCATATCTACCTTGATCCATCCTTGTAAAAAGGATTAACGAAGAAACAAAATATAAAATATCACGGTTCTATCTCTCCCTTAAATAGTTGAATATTTATACATCCCACAAGAATGGTCAAACCATAGATCAACCTATTTGTGTGTGGGTCTACGTTCATCATTTGAATATAAGAAGTGAAAGGAAATCAAAAATAGATCAAACACCCTACCTCGAGGTTTGGATCGATCGTTGACAAAGTTAAAAGTTGTGTCATTGTCATTAGTCAATTAGTTTAATCTGAGGTTCATCGATCATGGTTCTCTAATCCACTGATATTCATTATAGGAAGTTCTGTATCCTTCACTCAGAGGATTTCAAGGGTTTTTTCATAACCCTGTATTCCTAAAAATATTCCATACTAATATAAAACCAATGTAGCATTAAGTAAAATATTTTTATTTAATATGTTAGTGACATTTATATCCAAAAACTAACTTCCACCTTCAACCTGCGTTGGTCGAGGTTAGGCCCTACCTATGGTAATTTCACTATTTTGAAGGAAATGGTGCTCTCCAATTTCTGATTGAGGCACCCGGTTAATAGTTATTCAGTTTTAAAGAAAAACCACCCATGTATTTTTTTTTTAAATAAATTTTTTTCATCTATTTTTCTGGAGCACAGTGGGCCTCAGAATCTCATGTCGTCTCAACGCATGGTCTCAGAATTTTCCTAATTAATATATAAAAATAAAACCATTGAAAATCCAAGTCATTACAGATTACCTAAGGTAGTGAGGTTGATATCTTATTGGAAGTTAAATCTTGATACTCTTATATATTTTCATTATTGAGTGAAATTTATCGATGTTCTTCTCCTTTATTATAAATATTATAAGGATTATATGAAACATTTAAGGATTATACATCAACAGTTTAGATTTAAATGTTTAGAAACATATATTAATTGGTATAATTAAACATGGAAATTTATTTTATGATAAGGTTATATTTTTTTGATAAGTATAAGAGAACACATGATTCAGTTAATTAAAATTATTAGGTTAAATATAAGGTTTGTGTATAGGTGATAATGGTTTGGAAGATTTTAAAAAAATTGAGTGATATAATAATGATTTCATTGTAATTGATTATTGATTTAATGAAAAATTCTTCCATGATATTTTTGGGGAATTATATCTCATTTTTGTGATTATGATATATAGATACTTGTGGGTGACTTTATGTACTAGTGGTTAAAAATGTGAGTTGTAAAGCTAAGAGTTAAATTTTGGGGGGAATATATGATTTCACTATGGATTAATGAAATTGATATTAAAATGGTTTTGGGAAAGGTATGTTATGAATAATTTATGATTTGGTTATATATAATATTGGGTAAATTATTATATAAATGATTACTGTTTTTTGATGAATGATAATTAACATAATATAGCCTATGAGAGTAAGGTAGATATGATATTTGAAAACATATGCTAAAAGATAAATATTTTAGGAATATCCTCACCCACAATCATCAGTGATTAATAAATAAAATAACAAGTATGAAATTTATTTAGGGGTGAGAATGTAACACCCCAATATTTTACTATATATTTTTTCCTGTAAATCCAAATCTGTCCAATAGAGTGTTTCAAAAACAACCCCAAATAAACAAACCATAAAACATTATGTAATTGTTACAACATAGCCATTATGTTAGTAGGTATAAATAGATGTAATTTATTAAGGAAATATTAGTAGAAATATATTTTATTTTAAAATATAATTCATTGATAAAATAAAATTAGTCTTGCTAAATAACAAATAAGATCACATTTTGGTTTTAAATGTTTCTTTTTCAAAAACTTTACTTTTATGCATGTTATTTTACGAAACCAAGAATTATATAGAAATGTTATATTAGTGATTTGAATACTATATATAATATAATATAACTAATTTAATTAATAAATGATAGGAAATCAAAACAATTATTGATAATACATTGAAAAGATATTTTCCAGTAAAAAATATATGTTCATTATATTTTATGATTCTATCTAAAATTTAAATTATATAATTATATCATTTTAATTGAAAAATGGAATTCATTTTTTAATTGATAATGTAAATATTATCATAAAATGATTTTTTTTATATTTCTAAAATAACTAATTTTTCGGTGAATCATAAAAAATAACTATTTTTCTAATACCGTGAGATTTATTATAAATTAATGACATAAATTTTTTTGTAACCTCTTTAATATAAAAATGTTAAAAATAAAAAAAATTAAAAATACAATTTTGAATTTTTTAAATCCATTTTTTATTTTTTAGAAACGAAACAAATATTGTAATATGAAAACTATTTTTGTTCTCTAGTATTAAAAATTAATTTTCATAAATATTAGAATATAAACTAAAAAATTAAATTCATATTTTAATTCAAAAATAGTTATATTATATAATTTGATCAATTTTATTTTATGGCATAAAAACAAGACTACATATATTAATGTTATTTATCGTGTTTTTTTGTAAACCTATTAATTTCAATAAATTATCTTATTAACATTATGTTATCTTTAGAAAATAAATTAAATTTAATATATTTAAATAATGAAACTAATTTCGTTTTAAAAGAACTTTATTATTATATTTAAGCACATTCAATTAAAAATCAATTAATAATAAAATTATGATTAGAAATTGTCTAAAATAACAATTTTTCCCTTAAAACAATTATTTATTATATATAAACTATATTAATTTAAAATTATATATTATATTATTTAGAAATTTAATTATAATTTGTTTAGTATAAATTGAGGTTTATAACTTCAAAATTATCTTTTAATATTTGTCTTGTGTTTTTAAAAAAATATAAAATACCTTGGAAAAAACTAGTTACCTAGGTAAAAACTAAAATTGTCAAATATTAAGATAATGTGTAAATAATATTGAATCATGATTAAAAAAATTTCAAAAATGTTATGTGGAGGATTTATAGACCATACGTCTACTCATAATCTATTATTTTGATCATTTGGGGTCACTGGATCTTGAATAGTTTTGAGAAATCATTATAAAATAAATGGTGTTTATAAAAGTGTTTGTTTCTTCGATTTCAAAAGTTTTTCACTTCCTCCCTCTAAATGATCCAAATTCCCTTAAAATTTTCCTTAGAAAACTAAAAAAAATTCCTCCCCTAGTATTTTTTCCAGTTCCTAAATTTTCTGGTCACTATAAGTTAGTATAATCCATTCCTCTCAATGGAGTTCATCAAGAGGAAGTTCGGGGTTTCGATATGTGTATTACATAATCCTCACATCTTATACATGATATTTATCTTCTAAAACAACACTAAACATAATAGTATAATGAAATAGAATCATCATTATTATTAATTGTTATTATATTATTGTAAAAAAACTATTTATTTAGTTCCATCTACTAATAAAAATAAAAGAATGTTAACTTTGTGTTGTGAAGACTATTGCCTCACCAAAATAAAACATTTTATTTTTCACCATAATTTTCATTAACTATCCAAACCACCTAAAATAGGATTCACTGACTTAAAAATATAATTAATAAAATTATTCATATGTTATAATTATATTGTACACTTTTGTGACCATATTAACCCATCAAGATATAACATGTTCAAGTTTAGGTTGGATTAACCACCTACTTGAACAATTCTATAAAACTATGCCATGGAGTGGTATAGGGACATAAATTATAATATTATTATAATTTACTAATATAATGTTTATGTTTTATGTCTTTATACAAAATATATTAATATTTAACTTATTATTAAAATATCATCTTTGATCGCTAAAATCAATGAAATAAGCCGACAATAATTCAATTTTAACAAAAACATATATAATAAATAAATATTATTTGATAATAAATTATCCATATTAATTGAAATATATAAGAATAAGGTTTATAATATTGGATATTATAAACTTAATTCATTTATTCATGATTTTAGTTGTATACATGGATCAAGTCCGGAACATGGTATGGGTTTCTTATAATAATTTTCAATCCTTAATGGTATGTTTATTATTATACACCATATTATCATTATAATAGTTTATATAGTTAATATTTAATATATATTTATCATAAATACCATGTATTGAATGATGTTCAATTTTCTTTTCTTGGTTCTTTCTCTCATGGTATTATGTCACAATAATTAGAAAAGTTGTAAGGGTTTCTTTATCTCATCTTCAACACAATGAGACATGTTTGATATTATAGAGTATCATTTCTTTTATATTTTGTATTCAATACCACATTTCATTCATGTATATTTAATATCATTCATCTCAATATATTTTAATTTCCATTTAATGGTAACACATTCAAGTTATTTTGATTCCCATGTCTAAATTCTCATAAGGGTTTTTAAACTCAACTCCCATCGTTGAGTTAAACTGATCCTTCTTGAACATCATTAATCAATGACTTGATTTTTACATAATAATATTTTAGTTAATGATAATTTCATTTCCATTATGGGAAAAATGGAATTTCATTTCACATCTATTACCTTAATAAAATTTCTATTTCTGAATTATGTCACTATTGAGAATGATTCTCATCCTCTTTTATATAAGTTTACGATTATTTTTCATATTTTCCTTCCATAAAATGTTCTCATTTATATTTGTAAGAATAATTTTTTATCTCATCTACCATTTAAACTTCTCTTTTTTTTTTGTTTTCAAAAATAATATTTTTTTTATTTTCTTCATTGGGGTTTTTAACAAAATTATTTTAAAATATTAAAAAAGAGTTTTCTACATTTCAAAAACAATTTTTCGTGTTCCACAAAAAGTTTTATTTGTTCAACAATTATGTATATTTCAAGACTATATTATTATAACATTCATAAAAAATAATGTTTTTATTTATGTTAGTTGTTTTCCTTTTAACAATTTTGTAAATGAATTTACCAAAGAATCTTGTTACTTTGTCTCTTAGTATTTCATTATAAAAATATTAAAATAATATTCCTTCTAATTTTTTTTTAGAGAAATAGATTTCCAAACCTTTTGAAATTTCTTCCCTACGTTTTTTGGTTTTTCAAATTAAATTTTTTATATTATTCTTTGAGAATTTCTTAAAAACATTTTCAAGCAAAAATTTCATTTTCATCATTATTTTCCATGAAAAATTTAATTATTCTTCTACAAGAATTCTTCATCTAGCATTTAAATATTTACCGATGTCTATAAAATTGAGAAACTTTAAATATATATATCTTAAATGATTTATCACATCATTTTTCATGCCGAGTTAACTACTATGTATTACCATAATTCTTCTCTCATATCAATTATTATATTAATACTCAATTTTTTATTCCTGAAATTTAAGGTGTTCACCTCTATGAAATATATTAATTGACTAGGGAAATTGTTGACTTAACAATATACCCATTATCTATGGGGTCTAAATACCATATTTTATATTATATATATTTAATGCAGTTTACCAATAAAAGTATGTAATATATTTTGATAGCCATATATTTTTCATGAGAATATCTTGTTATTATTATTTATGGAATGAGGAATGTTTTCCATATATAATTCCATTTAAAAAGTATAAGAAGACAATTTTCTTTCCTTGTGTACTTTATGATAAGTAGATAACTTATTTTATGTGGAATACATATATATGGATAATGATTAGTGTGGTACTATATCACCCACTAATGTATTGGTTTATATTTATACCGCATGACATTTTTTTCATAGACATAAGGAGCTTGACCACACACATGCATAGTCATAATGAGTTTTATCACATTTTAGGCATGGATATAAAGAGAATATATATATTATATTCACTCATGGATAATGATTAGTGGGGTACTATATCAATATTTAAGTATGGATATAAAGAGTATATTTACTCTTAATTGATATGATATATTATACCAAGGTTAATATTCATAATATCCAAAAAGAAAAGGCATATAATTTCCAAATTTTAACATCCTGATTCTAAATAAAAAAAATTATCAAATTAAATTGTAAGAAGATGAAAATATAATATAAAAACAATATATCAAAATGCGGTGAAAAACAACTTTCTAGAAAAATGTGTTTTAAAGAATAAAAATAGACTTATATCAAAATTATAAAAAATGACGAACATATTGTAAATAATGGATATAATATCACTTAAATATGAAATCCAAAATATAATGGGTATTTTTAAAGTATATATATAATTTATTTAATTTTTTACAAAATTTGATAGTTTCACTATTCACTGTAAAAATAAATCATTTTAGAAAAAATCAAAATATCAACCTAAGATAACATTGAAATAATGAATTAATAAAATTATATATTATTCAAATAATTTTTAAATATAATTTCATATATCTTTTAAACTCATTGTTTCATGTAAATTAATCTATCAATGAAAATTACTGAAAGATAAATATATCATAAAATCATAGGATGTTAAACTTTTAGTCAAAATAATATGGAATGTGAATGTAAATAATTCATCATTGAGGGATATAAATTTATTATAAATATTCATTAAAAATATGTGGAAACAAAAAATGATGTTTTAGTGTTATGTGGGAAAATACATTGATACTAGTTCATTGTAAATACAATCTTAATCTAAAAATATCTTTCATTATTGGTTTTTTTAGAAAAAAAACAATTTTGAATTATTGCTCACATTGATAAATTATTAGGACCAAATTAAAGTGGCCTAATTAATTATCATTACTGGGTAGATATTAGATAATTATGGATTTAAGGTTGTCAAAATGAATCACTACATCAATATCGATGGGCCTTATATTTTAGTATCAATGTTGAAACAAGCACTTTATAAAAAATAAAATTTGAAGCCATAACTAAATGTTATTTTTTTGGTTTCACATATAAGTATGTTAAAATTATATTTTTATGAATCAGATCTCTAAATTTCCTATATGTTTTTTACCAAAACAATTTATATAACTATAAAAACACTTTGATTTTAATGATTGATTATTAACTATTAGATGTGTCTCAATCATTAATGTAGGGAATGTAATATTACTATATATATAAATATATATATTTATCCTTTAGTTTATTGGTCCTCAAAAAAATTTTATGTTGTATTTTTTTACTCAAATATTTTCAATTAATAATTTCTAATTATAATGAATATAATTGATAATAAATTATATAAATTGATTACAAAATAAAAGAGGTAGGTACATATAAAATGATTACTAATTTTGGAAATTTTTTATAATTTTGTCCTATATTTATTAATTTTGTTCTAAACTTTTTTATTAACATGTAATTTCACAAGAATTATCATCAATATACAACCCATGTCATTATGGAAGTATGAACCCATTTAATATTTAATGAACAATGTGTATTTTCCTTATTTATAAAAAAAATTAGGTGTTTATATGAAGGTTAGAAGATGATTAAAGATGTTGGTTTGGGAGTGGGTAAAAGGAGTGTTGCAGGTTATTATAATATTCTACAAAGTGGCCATTAGACCATTATAGTTAGTGGTTATACAGTGATGGGTGTATAGGTTCTTATATTTTTTTGGTTGGGACGTTCATAATATGAACATTGGGTGTTGCAGTGTGACACTTGATGGGAGGAAAAAAATTCAAGAAAAAACCCTTATGTATGTGGGACACAACATAAAAGAGGGGTTCACACCATGGTTATAAATATGACATATTATTTTAGAAAACTATTTTATCATCCAAGTTAGACCATAGACACATTCTCTATAAAACTCATGATGAAATTTGTGTCACTCTCTCACCCATTGGTTCACACAACGATGTGGGCGGAAGTGAGTTTTGTTTTACTGTGAGGTTGATATTCATGTCACATTGACTGATCATGGGTGTTGGGGTATTTTTTGAAGATTGGGTTGCATCATGATTTAAAGAGTTAATGCAAATAATGCTAGAAAGGGAGAGCATTGTAATGGAGGTGTCACACCGCATTGAAGGTGCATGGAGATTTCCGGTTCTATGAATTTGTATGTCAATACATGAAGGCTTGCGGCTTGGTTTCTTCCTTGAAATGCTATGTGGAGGTTCCCTGCATTATATCAAAAGGGTTACACCATGGGTATAAACTAAAATAATTTCACACACAATACTACATGGTCATGCAAAAAATTATAACCTATGATGTATGTAAATAAAAGTAATTCATTAAATCGGTTATAAAATTATTTAAATTAAATAATGGATCATTCTTTAATGTAGAAATTAAAGGGCATGTTTCACCCTTCCTCTTGAGTTTTTCTCTAACAAAGAAATATCTACCTCCTTTTTTCAATAGTTTCTGATGTCATTTCATCCATAAGAACCCAAGTACATTCATGTTTCCTATCTAATTAATCATTTCCCACCATTTTATAATGGATTAATGGCCAATATTTTATTATTAGTTCTCTAGAAATACAAAATTGGTGGACCCTATATTATACCTAATTATATTAATAATTTTCATGTGTTTATGATCTGTAATCACACCTATTACTGGAATGATTTACCCTGAAATATATATGAAATATTTTATTATTTCCTGAGGAAATTATTATTACAAATTATTATTGGGTGACTAATTATACTTCATGATGACCAAATTATGAAACATTATAGGTTATGTTTCTATACCCCATGATGATAGAGTTACTAGAAATCCTTGGGAGGACTGTTATTACCCTTGCTGACATGGTTACTAAAAATTCTTAAGTGTGGATTCATACCCCCTCATGATGTGGTTAATTAAAATTATATAGTAGTTTTATAGCCCCCTAATGACATATCTATGATTGATTCTAGGGTTGGTGTCTTTGTCCCTAATGGTTATGGTCATTTTCTAAGACATGAATCACTAATTATAGTAGGTATGTTTGATAGCAGGTTCCACCATAGAGCCCAATGATCCACGCTTGTTTTGTTATTTGATTCAGTTATTTATTATAGATCATCAAAAAAACACATTCTATTACATGATATATTTTCAGAAACCATTGGTGGTGTCCTACTAGGTTGTACTCACACACTTCATAGGCCATAATGGGTACCTGAGTAGACTTTATCATTGCGTGTAAGGATAATGGAAAATTCATTATGATTGATGGATGATTTTTCTTACTAGGACTGAGAAAGGGAGATAGAAGCAGTAAAGGAATTGAATCCTGTTTTAAGGACTTCTCATGTTGTATTTTCATGGTGTATTTTTTTATTTTTATATATATGTATATATATCTGACCCCGCCCCCATTTGGGTTCATATTTGTATATATGACTTTTATTTCATGTAAAAAACTATTTTCGATACAGAATATGGGGTATATGTTTTTTATTGGATATTTTCATGTTGTGTGTTTCCTCTTATTTATCTATATATATGTTATTAACACAATTTACACTATTATCTATTTTCTATGATATGAGCTTGTAATGTCACCATGTTATCTCCTTAGTCTCATACTACTTATTGGTGGAATCTAGCATACGGGGAGTCATTCATAAGGTTATGTAGAGACCTATTCTGACTAGTATAGAGTGTGATCGACCAAAGACATTGCAGGGTAGTATCAAAGCTTGTATCATTTCTTTTACTTACAATTATGGAATGGTTGATATAAGGTATGGTATTTTCATAACATAGAAGGGATATTGCAACTGATATTAGCTATCCAATATATAAGTTATCCCATGTTACAATAAGTGGGATTGTTGTTCTTGGTCTATACATTTATAATTGAATTAAATCTCCATTTTATGCACTCAAATTTTGTATTTATGATTTATGGGAATTTACTCTTGTAACAGAATGGAAATTTGGTGTGAATTCATGAATCATATCAAGTACATAAGAATCACTTGTCATTTATTTTCTTACATGTTCTTGGATACCTTAGTTATGATAACATGGTCAGTTGTTTCAGTCTCAACATCAAATTTTATGTGGTTTTCACCTATTACATGATAGAGGTGTCTTTTCAAACCAATTTCATAAGTGGTTTACTTAATTTTATTTTTTATTAAATAACTTTTTTATAGATGTTATTAATTGAATTAATAGAAAATAAAAACATATAGATAATTTTAATCTATAAATTGTTAATGATATTTCATTTAACCAATCTTTAAATACAATATTCTTGATAAAGGAATAAGAAAAGTAGGAATAAGTATGAATTTTTTCGGATCATAGATGCATATGATGATGGCCCTATGTATGGGAATATGAGGTTATAGAGTGCACCTTGATTGGGATGATTTTATGAGACATGATGTGAAGGGTTGTAGGATGCTACACCTATTATTGTTTTCCCTGAATTGTTATATCTAGACTATGATAAGTAAATTTTTTATGAGGAATGTGTATATAATTTCATTGGGATTCCACTATTATGTACTCTAGTAGGGAACTAAGAGGGTAGGTTTGAGAACACTTCACTAGTAGTTGGCCCAAATATATTTATTGTCCTGAGACTGATGATGAACAATTATCTATGTAAGAGCATACTATGGGTTCTGAATTATATGTATATAGAGACCACATGGGGTAAAACTTCTTTCTCATATCTAATCCAGGAGTTTGAGATACAACACCCACATTTCATTAAAATGCGATAGTTTCCCTCGAGAATCAGATATATTAGTTGAGTTATTACAGTCTATTTGTTACCACCATGAGACACCCCTAAGGGTAGGTTAATGTTGGAGGTTTATATATTGAGTGGAATAGTGTGGTAGTGGTAGGATTTATATGATGAAAATAAACTAGAATGTCATGTTTTCATGGCATTATTTCTAGATGAGGTAACTTGACCACTTCTTTCTAGAGACTCTAGGGGTACTTTGATCCTAATATTTCATGAACCACATATTGAGAGGCATGAAAAATATGGATTATAATGAAAATATAACTAATTTTTATTATTTCCCATGATTATAGCTATGGATGAGAAAGGTAGACTGAATCATTTTTAAGATATTATTAGTTGTGTGATATAAGTGTAGGTGAATATATTTCATCTACGCAATTTTTTAGAGGTTATAGATCAATCGCTCATCACTAAGATAAACATAAATGAGGTAAACATTTTAAGGCAGATGAATTATGGTTGGGAAACTAATATAATATCCTAAATTAAAAGGAATAACCAACATGATAGTTCATACTAGGGTAATGGTATAATAGATATCTTGAGTGTAAATCCCACTCTCCCTCTTAGAGATAGTTTAGTAGGGTGTTATTAGTGTACTGAGTGAGGGAATTATCACTCTGTATTTAACCAACTACTAGTTCAGTGTTTATTATGTGTTTTTCTAGGGAACCTATGGTGATGTTTTAGGATATCTCAATAGTCATTTATTGTGAGAGGACACTGGTATGAATTTAATTTTGTGGTTTGATTACATATGCTGCAACATGTGTGTAGCTTGAGATCCATCGGTTATTCAAGATAGGGTAAAGAATACAATTCCCATGGACATGGGAAGTAAAGATAGTAGTTCATTACATTACATGAGAGTTATTTAGGAGAACAAGATCAATTTTTGTCTAGTTTATTTCCATCAAGAATACTCTTACAATTTGAGATTTTGGACAATATACCATCCAAGGTAATAATTGGTAGCTTTTACTTTATTATATATTTTGTTTGATATAGGGGAATAAAATTCATTTATATTCTCTTAGTTTTTTGATGTACTAAGGATATCCATCATGTACCGGTATGGGGTGATGTTAATTGACATTCATTTAGGGGTAAAATACAATGGAATTAGTATGTATCATGATTTTTCAATAGTGGTTTGTGGTATGTATTACTTTTGTGAATTCATTGTACTAGAGATGAACATCAATATTTTGATGATCAAGATATATTATAAATTTTGGTACCAAGTCTATATTGAATTATTTCATTAATGTGTATCATTTATTTCTTCCAATGGAAGAAATTATGTATATACTGGAGTGTGTGATGTGAAGGTTGGTCATGTTGAACCAGACCTTCAGCAACATGGTGGGATCACATCTCAGGATTCTATCCTTATTCTAGATGATGGAGCGACATATCCAATAGTCATTATTCTTACTTTTCTCATGTTTTAAGACTTATTTCTTGAAGATCTTTTGGGATTCCCCTTGATTGTTAGATTTATATCATGATTGGCATATTACTAGGTTCAACTCCCATATCTATTCCACTATATGGGATGTATTCTCAAGATATTTGAGAACTAAGGCTCAATTTGAGTTATTAAAGGGGAAGGGGTTCATTCAATTGAGTATATCCCCTTGGGGAGAACCATTTTTATTCACCATGTAGTCATATAGATCATTGAAATTATGTTTACACTATCAAAGGTTGAAAAAATTGAATCATGTGAATTGGTATACATTTTTAAAAAATAATGGTTTATTTGATCAGCTTAGAGGTCCCAAAGTGGTGGTTAATATTTACTTCATATTGGGATATTTTTTTTACTTCCATATGATTCTTTGTTTTTAACTACATCATCTTGGATTAACATCCAGTATTCGATGAGCATCTCTCTACTAAAAAAATGTAGGTGGTCCCTATGTTATCTTTATGTATAAGTCTACTTTTTCATGTGCGTAAAATGTATGATCATGTCGAGTTAAATTTTTATTGACCATGAGGTGACAAATAAAATAAATTATATTTTATTTCAAATGAAAATTATGGTTACTACTGATTCTATGGTAGGTTTTACCCCTGATGATATAGTTTCTTCTGACTTCAAGGTAGGGAACCCCTTGATGACATGGAATAAATATTATTCTAGGGGGTTCCATCCCCTATAGTGTCATGGTTACGAGTGATCATTAGGAATAATTACACCATTGATAAAATGGTTTATACTAATTCCATGAAACCATGACGACTTTATTTCTACTAATTCCTAGGTTGGGAACATACCACCATGATAAGATAGTTATTATGTATTCCATAGTGGCTGTATTTTTCCCCTGATGGGTATGATTATATTCAAAGGTATCCTTCACTAGAAAAATCATGTATAATATATCTAAGGTGGAACTATGTAGCCCGAGGGTTGATGGCTTTTTTTCATTTTTTTATTCAATTTTGGTATGTACTTTATCCGATTAGAAATATTTAAGAACACTGTTGGTAGTGGCCTATAGTGCATTGCCCACATCTTTCTCAGGCTTCCAGGGTTACATGAGATGAATTCATAGTTGTAGTATTGAATAATGATAAATTACTTCATATTTATTCTTGATAAAGCATTTTGGATAGAGAATGGGGTTGGAATCGAGCAATGTCTAAAAACCAGTTTGGGGAACTCTTCGATTTGTTTTTATGTTATTTTAGGATTTTGATGTATACAATCCACCCATGGGGATACTGATTTTTATGTATGTATATTATTAAATGTAATAAATTATTTTTGATACAGAATGGGGTGTATATAGTGTTCATTTTCACTATCCATGTTATTATTTACCTCTTATTCTTCTAGATATATGTTATTGACACTATTTTTTTATTTAATTATTTTAATATGAGGGTATAGACTCCCGATGATATCACCTTAGAGAATTTTTGGTAGTTGGAAGCCTTTATAATAATTGGAGAAACAATAGAGACCAAATAGTTTCATGGTCAAGTTTTTGTATAGTGATTTGGGTTGAAGAAGTTATAATCAAAGTAAAAAACGTCTTTCTCAAACAATGACAATGATACTATGGATTGCTGTAGTATTTCATCAAGGTAGGGGTAGTTGAAATATTTTTTAATGTATAAGAGGTACTCGATCACACAAATTTCTTTTTTGAAATAACCTCTCTTATAAATTTTCTCATTGTGTTTCCCTTTAAACACTAGGGGTTTACATGATAATGATGATTCCACATCGTCCTAATTTATTTTTCAATATCTATCCATATCCATATTAGAGGATGCATAATTTTTTATTTTATATACTACCACCTTCTAATATATAGGAATCATCATCTCTTACTTTAATCCCTTGGGTTATTAAGCCATTATTTTTATCCCTTTGAATTCTATTGATATTGGGTTCAACCTTCAAAATTTTCATGCCGCTTATCCTTCTGTTCCATCTTCAAGTATATGAATATTATAAAATATAGTATATATAGATATTTTCTCTATTTTTTACTTATTTTAATTTTTTTCATAGTAATATATATCAAAATACATCAAGGTAAAAAAAATGTGCAAGGAATATAGAATCAGCATACGAAACATAATTTATAATATAATTTGGGTAAAAAAATTATTAGTAAAAACATAAATAATGTAATAGTTTTATGTTAAATAATAAAAAATATAATGACATAATTCTTCTTAAACCACTATAATAGGAAAAATTTCATCTCTAAATTATTGATTTATATTTTTAATAGTTATTAAGATAAATTTTTTATTATTTTAAGTTTGTTTTAATATTAATTATTTTCTATGATTTTTTATATTTTGATAGATTTTTTATTATTTGATGGAATTATTTATTGTATTGTTGAATTTGGCATAATTTTTTGAATTTCACTGAAAAGATTATGTTTTTTAATGTAACTTTTATTTCTAAGAAATTTATTTTCTTTTAGTGTTAAATAATCTTGGGGTTCTAGCTGTAGAAAATAAAATGATGAAAATTAATGGTTGTGTAAGAATAATTATGGTAGAAAAGTCAATATTAGGTGGCCAATGTATCATATATTTAATCATAAGAGAGTGAAACCTCTATAATTATATCAAATCTTTACATCAAAATAATTTTCTAGGGATCCAACATAACCTATTATAGAATATAAGAATATTTTTAGTCTTAATATATATTGGAAGAGGTTCATGAGAATATTTACAATGAAAATTTTATCATCTTTTTAAAATAATGATTATTAATAAAAAAATATTTACTAGAAACCTAAAACATTTTATAAATAAACTGTATTTTATTGATTATTATGAAGCTCAATTTATTAGTATTTATGAATATCACAATGAAAAAGCCTGAGGATTATTCAATATAGATTTAATGTCCAGGGCATACAAAAACTGATTCAACATATTTCCATAAATCAAAAATTTGTTAAATTTATGAATGAAAACTATCTTACAATAGTTCATATGATATCATTACCCTACTAAAATTATTATACTCCTGCATCATTTAATATAATTTAAATAACCTCCTAATTATTTCATTGAAATTAATAAAGGGGGAAGATGCCAAATTAACAATGAATATGGGAGGGGAAAATGAATATCACCCATATATATTAAAATTACATTCTACATGTTACACATTTATGCCCTAGAAGAATATAAAATATGCATCATACTCAATTACATATGAAAATCAAGAAAATGTTCAAACAAAATTCGATATGGATAAAGATCATAGAGAGGAAGATAAGTTGTTAAAATAATTTTTAATGATGATGGAATAGAGTATAACAAATGGATTTGAGACAATTTTTTACTAATACATGTTCATATCATATAATTTTATACAAAAAAAATATACATATCATGTATTTTATAAGTAAAAGACTACTATAATTAGGGGGTGTCGACATATGGTTAATTAAATTATTTCTGGATAGAAGAGGAATAGATATGACCTTAAAGAGTTCTCCGGGGTTGATTTAAACCAGGAGGAGCACATCATAGTCAGGGGGTTCTAGAATGATTCATTATACATCACTAGTATTTTTTCATTCCTTCATTTAATTATTTGTGTCTCAGGTAAAATTAATGAATATGTGGGGTTTCAATTGAATTTTTATTTTAATAATCTACCATGGGTTTTTACTGTATGATCTTTTCTAATTATGAAAATATTATTTAAATGGTTTTTATATTAGGTCACAAAGAGTGTGAGTGAGGTACTGAATGTTGATGTTCAAATATACCTTTGAGTATATATACATAGAATAAAGATAGTGACCTATGAGTAAGGGTTATAAATGGAGGTTGATCTTACACATGTCACGTTATATAGAAAAATATTTATCTTAGTTTAGGGAGGGTAGAGAAGTTACTCCGTATATAATTTTGATTTTTTAAAAATTCCATGATGGGATTGATAAGCGTTATTTGACACACAACTTCAGAGAGGTAGGGTCATAAAATACCATTAAACTAAAAAACAGTCCTCAATGTAAGAATAGTTATGAAACCTTATGGGGACCTATATTTTTATTAAGATGGTGTAGGTATGGGCTTGAAATTTCATTGTAAGTTAATAGTATAGGGTGATAATCATATATTCATGTCTAGTTATTATAGATTTGTGATCTCAATTGAGTTTAATCATTACATGTAATAGGTTAACACACCAGTGAAGGTCAATTACATGGTTCTAAATTATAGGCTAGGATTATTTTATATTTAATTATCCACCAAACATAATAAACCACACCCCTCATTTTACCACTTTTCAGTCAATTCTATAATGCCTTGATATTTTTTTTATTTATAATAAATTTATATTTTTGAATTTTTTTCATTACATGAAGAACTGAATTCAACATGCACTACATGAAAGAACATAGTTTTTCTTGAATGTCACAAAACACTAAGTTTGTCATGAATTATGAAAAACATTGATATAATCTTATGTTACTCGGAACAATGTGTTTCTTTGAAAGTATGCTTGACACGCAACATCGAGCTTTAGTGAACCATGAAATAATATTATTTTAAATATTTATTTTATAACCAAGCCATTAATTAGATGGGTATTAATTATATTAAATAATTTATGAAATACTCATATATATAAATATATCATACTAAATGTAAATTTATTTATAATTTCTTGGTAAATAACCAATCAATTTTTGGTAAAGTAATTATATTCATCAAAAATATGTTTTTATGAAAAATTATTATTATTGGGTTTTTCATATGACATATTATAACTAATTTGTAGATATTTTGTAAAAAATTTATGAAAATTTGAACTTTATTTTTTAAATCATAATATTAAAAATAACTTATAGTGAAATTTCTTGATTTTTTTGAAAATATTGATTTTTCATTGAATAGTGAAAATTCCAATTTTTTAAAACCTATCATTTATTTTCATTAAAATAAGTAATTCAAATTCCCCAATTATGTTTTAAATAACATAAGTATTATTTATTTTTATTTTTAATAAACTTAATTACATTTTAAAAAACTTTATATAGGACTTTATTATATACTTATTTCAGGCTTTAAATATGGTTTTTTCTAAAAACTATTTTAAAGTGCATAATGTTTCTCCGTTTTAAATAATTTAAAAAAACTCACTAATAAGAAATGTATTAATTTAAATTTATATTTTATATATCAATAAATATTAATATATACTCTTTTAATGATCATTATTATAAATGTATTTTAAAAAAATGAATCTTGTTCATGAAAAATACTCTTCCAAAAAACCCATTTATTCATTGTGTCTATAGGTTTTTATTAAAATTTAATTTTTTTCAATTTTAGAATAGTTATTTAAAAATTTAAATGAAAATTTTTAAAGCCTAATTTCAAATTAATTTTATGGTTATTTTTTGGTTTTTTCAAGAAAATGTTCATTTTTTGATTAATAGTGAAAAATACTATATTTATATTGAAGACTACATTTTCATTTAATTTATATATAAAGATAAATT
Source organism: Viscum album (assembly GCA_963277665.1). Taxonomy (NCBI): domain Eukaryota; kingdom Viridiplantae; phylum Streptophyta; class Magnoliopsida; order Santalales; family Viscaceae; genus Viscum; species Viscum album. The sequence continues at coordinate 28,692,376 of OY728164.1, read as the reverse complement.
AAATTTTAAATTCTTTTTAAAGTTATATTTGTTAAATTATACATCCATTAATCCAATTTAGGAAATAAGAATAAATTTCATTTTTGATATTTATATAAAAACATTTTAAACATTAAAAAAGTTTCTATGTAAAAATAGCATTTCTCATAACATTTGTAGAATTATTTTAAAATTAAAATTTCAAAATTATATGAATATAATTAAGAAAAAATTTATGTTATATTAGGAATCATAAAAATTTATATTATATAATAATTTCAAATTAATCATTGATCAAAATTAATTGTGAATGGAGTAAATATTAATTATCACATTTAAACAATTGTATGAGAATATTTCAGAACTATTTCCTATAATGTTTTATAATGTCCCATTTTTTAGCCTTTTGACATATAAAAAATGTGGGAGTAATCATTTAGTCTCTAAACTACCATGTGTGTCCTCTGAGTCGCTTATAAAATGAAACCCCATCTCCTCTCTTTTTCACAAAATAAAACCATTTTGGTTCAGATATTATATACCAAAATCGTAGATAAATTTTCATAAACTCATCCTAAAAGCCTTATTTTGGTCATAAATATATACTAAGATTTATTTTAGTGAAAACCTACGAAGGATACCCAAAAAAGAGCCAATGTTTATCAAGAACTATTTTTATTTTATTTCATCATCTACCCTCTATAATTCACTTTATATGACTGTTATATAATAACTACAATATATTATAGATACTAAGTTGTTTTAATTTAACATAATGATCTACATCCTTCTCCACTTTCTTCAAATGGGTTACGATATCATCATTCATGTGTATGGAGGACAACCACCTCACGAATCAATGTCGTCCGTTCTTCGGTTACCACCTCTCAAGGTTGGAAATAAATATACTCTTATTTTTAATATATTATATATATTAGATATATTATATTTATTATTTTAATATTATTATTTAATTATTATATCACAAAGTATTTCATATTTTCCAAGATGAGATAATATGATAAAATTGTTCGTGTGTACGACAAACTACCACCTCGCAACGTGATGTGATTAGTTCAAAAATAAAGTGGAAGGTATTAAGGATGGATTTAATGAAAAAATTTGTTTTATATGAAACTAAAATTATTCTTTAATGATAATATATATCAATTGTTTATATTTCGTCCAATTCAATGTGAAAATGTCAATATTCCTCATTCGTACGTATAACCTACCATCTCTATGAAAAGTTAATTTCATTTTCTATCACTAAATTTTATGGATTACTATAAATACATATATAAGGAATATAAGTGATTTTTAAATAATTATTATCATTCAAGTGTTAATTTAACCATGATCACATTAAGAGGAAAAATATATCAAATCAAAACCTATACAGAAAACAAAGTGGTTATTACCCAAAATGTATCCCTAACATCACATCGTTAATTAATGGGTAAAAATGGCCATAATAAAATATAATATGGTATTATATATATTAATATAGTTATTTAATAGATTTATAATAACCTTATATTTATTATCATGAGTTTTTAAGGAGTACGAAGGAAGTCAATTCTTAAGGTACACAACTGGAATTCTTAATAATTGCGACGACCTATTTGTGATGGGATATCGTCACAAATAGGCTTTAGCGACGGGGCCCCATTGGAAATAGCCCATTGTAGAAAACATCGTCGCAAATACAAGTATTTGCGATGGGCCCGTCGCAAATAAGCTTCCGATTATATGTATTATATATATATAAAGTTTTCACAATGGGCCCGTCGCAAAAACTATTTGCGACGGGCTCTTGTCCCGTCGTAATATATATATATATATATAACACTTTCTGCGACGAGCCTGTCACAACAAATTATTTCTGACGGTCAAGTTGTACTGTCGCAAATATGCTTTAAAAAAAATTACTTATACTATTTGCGATGGGACCCCATCACAAAATATCCCGTCACAAATAATAAATTAATTTGGAGAAAAATAAAATTCAATAAAATTATGATTAATGAAAAAATAATATTACTATTATTAAAATAATAAAAAAATAAAAAATATTAAATTTCTCAATAGTCACAAAAAATATAATAAAATATTAAAAATATTAAAATTTAAATTATGTAATATTTTCAACGATATAAAAGAAAAAACATTTAAATAATTCATATTACAATTTTTAATTCAAATGTTTGTAACATAAAAAAAATAACTGGGGGGTCATATTCTGGAGGGTGTGGAGGAGCTGGTGGAGAAACTTCATCCCTAAACTATGAGTCAGATGGATCATGTACTCAATCTGCTCGTGATGATGCGGCTACTATCGAAGCATCACCTCCTCGTGTTGTTGCTGCTGCGGCCGCTGCCGACACATCTCTTCTTACCGCATCTGTAAAATCTCTATATGCTCAGCCTGAGCTTTCAACTGCTCCTGATAATGTGAGCCAGAAGATAATTTCTCTCCAAGAGCTCCTCTCGAGGTGGACGCTCACATCGCAGCAGTATCATAATAAGTACTAGGATTCAAATGAGAGCCGATGCCAAACACTCTCCCCTTCTCAAATCCATACTGAGTTGCCTGTATTCATGCCTCTTCATCGAAATGCTGAGCACTGGTCTGCTCAGCCTTCTCATCATGACCCTCAGACTGTGTCTGAGAGGTTGCAGCCTCATATGCCTCCTTCAATTCCAATTTAAAATTAAAATTGTAAAAAATATTATATGTAATTAATTGTTAAACTGAAAAAATAATACTAACCACAATATGACGCTGGCGATCACCTCTAATCTCTCTAGTGGCTGGATCACTGTAAGTCCTCCGATAAACGTTGAACTCTGTAATATCGAGAAGATCGACTGCCTACAGAAATATTAAATAAAATGTTTATATTTAAAGTTATTAAAATATTTAAAATATATACTTACTAGATTTTTTTCTATGAGAACTTAATATACGGCTACCATCTCGATGCATCACCTCCTGTCTCCCTCAGTTCTGTCGTCCCATTGAAGATCTCCTCTGAAATCTACCACCCAACCAGTGTAAACATAATCCATCCCAAACTTGAGATTAAATGTACTCTGGTATGTGGGCTCTACACGACTCATCAAATTTTGTCAACCCTTCTTTCTTAATGGTCATCCTTCTCATATTGTGCAAAAACTGGAAAAAACTGTCATGCATAGAAACCTGCCATGTCGTGTGGATAGCATCGCGCATGCTATTATTGATAGGATTCCATAAAACCTACAAATAATTTATTATATAATGTTTTTAATAAAATAAATTTAAAAATAAATATTATTTATATACGTACTAGCCAATGCTGGAACATGTCGCCTCGCACATTAACAAGAATCTATTCCTACGTGATCCATGGCTGAGAAAAATAATTGCGCAATATAGCGCTCCCTTGTCCAATAGCTACAGACTAAAAACTGGGAAAAATGAATAAATAATCAAACAATTAGTATATATATAAATATATAAATGAAATCTAACTAAAATATACAGGTTACCATACCTTCGTGTGCGTGGATCGAAACCAAGATGTGGACATCACTCAGGGATAGGGTCAGGAATAATCAGTCGCGCAAGACCGTGTCCCCTCCGCGTACCTCCTAAACCACCAGTATGATGTGGGTCAGCTGATCCCACATCCTCATCATCCAAAGGTAGATGAGCCTCCTCCAACACATGCAGTAGATAAGAGTCCATCTAAAACAAAAAATGATTGTTGTTAGCAGATAGTTGAAAATAACTATTATATATAGATATATATTAGTTATGATTATAACAAGCATTTAACTGTTTCAATGTTCATCTTTATCCTCTCCTCCATATCTATCTATGCCAATGTCTTCATCTCCCTCCTCGGCATCATTAATATCTATATGAGTTTCAGTTTCAGCATCTCTTGTCATTTCAAATTCATTTGTAACATCATTAACATCTTCATCAACATCGATTCTTAATTGTGGGGTGTCATCGTCGATATTCACGTATCTTGGTGAATCAGATGGATTTTGATCCATCTCTTGATAAATTTCAATTACTTCCACTTCAGCAGAACCACATTCAGTTTGAGTAAACTAATTTTCACGAGATTTCATTTTTATTATGTTCCACCAATCGCTAAAATCTCTTGATGCAGCATAGTAGTTTGCATAATAAATTTTATGTGCCTGTTGAGCCAGTAAAAATGGTTCATTTACTTCAAGAAGAATTTTATATATAATATCGAAGATTACATGAGTCGGATGAACATGAAAACCTCTCTCTATATCCAACCACCGAAATTAAAAAAAATTATGTAATTTTGTCCTAGATAACACAGCTCAATAATTTCATCCAAAATTCCATAAAAGTCAACATCAATTTATTTGAGATGTGATAATCTCAAGCAAACTACACTATTCATTGTTTTTTTGATTCCTCGTATGCATTTGTATGAAATCAAAAACCATTCACCACATATGCAATATAAGATTTAACCATTTTAGAAGGTGGGTTACTAAATATACACAGTCGCTTATCAATTTTATCAGCATATTGAGACACCTGAAAATTTGTAAAACAATTATCATTATAATAAAAAAACCAGAATTGATATTAAACCATCAATAATTTATGTTACCAGTTTTTGAAACCATTGAGAAAAATTGTTTATTCTGTGTTCTTTAAGAAGAGTTGTTGTAATTTGTGGAAGTTTTTTCTTGATATGATTATCATATAACCTACAAATAAAATAAGATTAAATAATGTAACATAAATTATAGAATATGTGGTAAATGAACTCACAGGACAGATGATATCATTTCTTCACAGTTGAGCAGAACGTATGTATGAGCTCTGTGATGTTCATCATCTAAAATCCATCATTCATGAACTCCACCAAAACCAAGATTTGGTTGATTTAAAACTATTAATTGATTTTCCATTTCATCATCAAAATTCCCCTCATTTCACCGCAGTCGATTCTGTTTTGAGGGATATTGAGATTCAAAGTAATGGGAGAAAAAAAATTAATTTCCTCTTGCAAATAAGCTTCAGCAATTGAGCCTTCAACTGATGCTTTTTTACGTGTTATTTTCTTCCATTTCTACATGCATCTCTCAAATGGGTACAACCATCGAAACGATACTGGATCTCCACATTTAGCTTCATGTGAAAAATGTAATATCAGATGGTCCATTGAGTTAAAGAAATCCAAGGGAAATATTTTTTCCAGTTTACATATAATTACAGCAACATATTCTGCCAGTTTTCTTAGCGCATCATAGGTTGTTGTCACTACAAAAATGTCTCGAAAAAAATATGATATGTCTGTTATTAAATCCCAAATCATAAAATTAATCTAACCTCTGATTCTAATCAGCAAAAGATATTCCATTATATCATGATAGTCATGACTTTTTAATCCAGTAATATAACCATTGTTATCACATCTGCCCAAATTGGAATCATAGTCATCTGGAAGTCTCAAATATGAAATCCAATGAAAAAATAATCTGTGAATCTTTTTTGATAGTGTATAAGACGGTTTTGGCTTCATTAACCTTTGGTATCTGACATTTTCAAATAATTCAAGTTCTGGTCACTTGTAAATTTGGGCAAGATCTAATCATGCCTTTACAGTATCGGTGGTCTTACCTGGTGTATACAAAACCGTATAAAATAAAATATCAAAACATTTCGTCTCAATATGAATAACATCCAACATGTGGCGGACCAACAAATCAGACCAATACGGAAGATCCCAAAAATTGCACCATTTTATCCAATTATGTTCTTTCCCAAAGCCATTAATTTTTTATTGGTTTACTTTTTGTCCAAATGTGATGGGGGGTAAGGAAAGTACAACTGATTTTAATTCTGTACCTGAGATCATCTTTGGAGGTTCATCCCCATCAAATGTACCTTCTCTAAAATGAGATTTGTTCCTCCGAAAAGGATGATAGGTTGGAATAAATCTATGGTGACATTCAAAATAACAATGTTTTTTCCATTGATCAGCATAAAGGATTTGTTTTCTTTCATACAGTAAGGACATGATTTCAGACCATGTGTTCTCCAACTAGATAACATGCCATATACCGAAAATTCACTAATCACCCACATCAATGTACCTTTTAATATGAATTTTTTTTACAGAAACATCATATGTATTAACACTATCAAGACACGATGGATTTAACTCATCAATCAATGGATTTAAATGAAAATCAATATTCTTTTTTGGATATCCTCGGATTAATAGAGTCAATAAGATATAAGGATCCTTCATCAACATCCATGGAGGAAAATTGTACGGAGTTATACAGATAGGCCAACATGAATACTGACTATCGTAAGAACCAAACAGACAAAAATCATTAGTAGAAAGACCCAATTGCACATTTTGGGCTTCTATAAAAAAAAAGACGGATTCAGATGGTCAAAATGTTTCCATAAATCACCATCAGATGGATGATTTAATCTTTTATTAGTTGAAATCTGGTTTTTGTTCCATGACATCATTGACGTTGTGTTCTGAGACATAAATAAATGCTGCAACCTTTGTGTAAGGAGAAAATATCTCAACTGTTTTACTGGAATCGATTTATAATTCCCTTGTTGAGATTCTTTATACCTTGATTGTCCACATGTGGAAAAAATATCCAATGAATCATTTTCTCTATAATATAATATGAAATCATTGGGACATGCATGAATCAGTTGATAACTAAGGCCCAAATTACGAATCAGCCTCTTGCTCTCATAATAATTTGCAGACAATACATTTCCTTCAGGTAACAGTGTTTTAACCAAAGAAAATATCTGATGAAAATAGTTGTTTGACATTGCATTATCTAATTTAATTGCCATAAATTTTGTAACCACTTCTAATTTTCTTATATTACAACCAAGATATAATTCATCATCAGCAGACCTAAACAACTCATTAAATTCAGATGGTTCCAACTCAGGAGTTAAATCAATATCATCATGAGTTTTAGTTTTTTTCATAGATGGACTTGAAACATCATGTAATAAATTTTGAACTCGTGACGGATCTGAAATCAAGTTATTATGATTTTTTCTGGATCATGGTTCACCACGTTGATACCAACAAACATAATCTGGTTGAAAACCAAACCGCAAGAGATGTCACTCATCCTTGTCAAATGTGTCAAACGTTATCAGAGCACATTTTTTACAAGGACACTTAATTGTGCCTTCTGAAATATATTCTGGTTTTGATGATGCAAATGCTATTTGTTCCTAATTATTACTAATTAGTCTTAATTATAGCTATTTATTCCTAATTATTGCTAATTATTTCTAATTATAGCTAAATATTACTAATTATAGCCAATTATTCCTAATTATAGATAATTATTCCTAATTATAGCTATTTATTCTTAATTATAGCTAATTATTCCTAATTATAGCTAATTATTCCTAATTATATCTAATTATTCCTAATTATTAGCTAATTATTCCTTATTATTCCTAATTATAACGTAATAGATCTATTTATTCCTAATTATTACTAATTATTCCTAATTATTACTAATTATTCCTAATTATTTCTAATTTTTACTAATTATTCCTAATTATTACTATTTATTCATAATTATTACTAATTATTCCTAATTATTAAAAATTATTCCTAATTATTACAAATTATTCCTAATTATTACTGATTATTCCTAATTATTCCTAATTATATCTATTGATTCATAATTATATATATTTATTCCTAATTATATCTATTCATTCCTAATTATTTCTAGGGAATCGTAATTATATCTAGTGAATCCTAATTATATCTATTTATTGCTAATTATATCTATTTATAGCTAATTATATCTATTTATTTCTAATTATATCTATTTATTTCTAATTATATATATTTATTTCTAATTATATGTATTTATTGCTAATTATATCTATTTATTGCTAATTATATCTATTTATTCCTAATTGTATTTAATTAATATTAATTACAACGAATTATTTATAATTATAACTAACAATATCAATTTCTTAGTAAAACTAAATATAAATAAAAATCAATTGAAATCTAATTAAATTGGAACTACTAAAAAACAATTAAAATTAACATAAAAAATTAAAATAAATATAAAAAAATAAAATACAAATACCATAAAATTTGATATTCTGATGATATTTACACCCTCTGATTGCTCTCGTATAAAAAACTTCAACTAAAAAAATTCTCTTTGAAATTGAATAATGAAGAGAGAGATAGAGAAAGATCTCAATGATTTGTGAAAAAAACTGATGGGGGTATATATAGGTTTGATCAGTTCCGACGGGAATATGTGCGATGGACTTCCCATCACAAATTGTGGTATTTGTGATGGGGCCCATTGCAAATACCCTCGCCCGCATTAATTACAGTCGGCAGTTAAAAGGTTATTTGCGACGGCATCCGTCGCAAATAGTACCTGCCGACAGTCTTTTTACGAAAGGATGACATCCTGTCAAAAAAACGTATTGACCACCATCGGGTATTTGCGACCGGGCCTATCGCAAATGTCCCTGTGCAGATGGGTGCGCAAGCCGCACGTTTTGGCATGCAAGTCACGCCAAACTATTTTCGATGGGAGACGAAATCCCATCGCAAATAATTGGTTATTTGTGACAAGCTACTTTCCACATCTAAAATAGCTTCCTCAACGGGTTATTTGAGACGGAAAGAAACCCTATCTCAAATAACCCATCACAAATAGTGATTTTTCCTGTAGTGGTATGCAATTCCAATCTCACTTTTTACTTCTTTGAGACACATGCCAAGGTCACCACATATTCCATTTATGTGGTGTGTATTCTTACCATGAATGTATTATATTATTATTATAATTATAATTACTATGATTTATATATCCACTTTAGGGACTCTCTTTCATGGGTTATACGGTAAAAATGTTACTGATGTGTTAAGTGATTTTTGTCTCAATTTTCCATCTTTTAGACATAAGTTATGATATGAACCTATATTCTTTTAAAAACACTATATAAAGACCCTTTAACATGTAATGTCATGAAATTATTTACATTCATGATATTTCAAGTTCCGTTTTATGTTATTCCTTCCGGATGATTTTTATTCAATGTTACCAAAGTGGTAATGATTTTACGCTATAATCTGACCATTTATCAGGATTGTTTATGATTATGTTTACGATGATATAATATTATGACCCTACTCTCTTGAACTCATGAAAATTATTCCCCTATTTTTATTTCATGAGATTAATGTTTTTCCTTAATTTTCCTCTCTTTATAAGCTCAATTGTTAAAAAAATTAAGAAAAATTGTCTTTTTGGTTGAAAATATATTTCTTTTGAAACCATGGTTTCTAAAAAAAATCAAAAATATTATAATTTTTCATTAAATGATATATTAATGAAATATTTACCAATGATGGAATTTTTACAATATGTTATAAAATGACTCTTCATTTATTTTTAAATAAAAAGCCCATTTGGATTTTACCAAAATTGTGATAAGAATTGTTTTTATAAATACCTTGTTTGAAGAATACATCATCCTATCACAAATCCTCAATGACATCAAGTTCCCCTGATAATTTTTAAAATTTGTATTCAAAAATAAAATTTCTTAATATTTGTAAAATGGTTAGATGATAAATATATTATTTCAAAACATAAACTAATTTTAAAATGTTTCAGGTCTTATTTGAAAATGATTTTCAAAGTCAGAAAGGATATTTTCATCAAACAATGTTTTGAGGTATTTTTGAAGATTCCTTTATTATTTTTAATTCCTATTATTAAAGAAAATGATTTATAAAATTAATTATATTTTAAAAGGTGATTTATCTATAAAAATAATTTTCCATATAGGATGATATCCTTTGATATAATGTATGATTTAATGGGGATATGAACAAAAAATACCATTCATATTATTTCTTTGAATGGATTATGTCTATGATGTAAATATTTTTATGAAACTTGTTTCTCTTCCAGGGGTTATACCATGATAAGATTCTTATGAAACGTGCTTCTTTTTAAATGAGTTATGCTATGATGATTATGAAATATGTTTCTTTTCAACAAGTTATGAAATTGTGAAATATTTCTGAAAACCATTTATTTTCATGGGTTATGTTATAATGAAAGTTTTTTAATCTTTTGGAACATATATGTATGATTTTAATTATTTTATGGTGGTTAAATTATTACCAAGGATGGTGGTTACGTTATAACCAATGGTTTCAGTTACTTATAACCAAATATGGTTGGCACCTATATCTCACTTTGCTGCATTGGGTAATGATTTATTTCACATTAGTTAGGCATGATTGGAATGGTTAATGAAATAAGTTCAATAAGACATGATAGAAAAAGAGAGTCACCTCGTTAGAGTAAGGGATTTTGTCTACTATGATGGCCTTGGGAGTGAAAATTGACTACTATATTTGTTTGATGTGTTAATGAATTACACTATGAGGAAATAGATTCCACTGGGGATAGTGGTGTTTCCTACACATGATTTTTAGTCACCCATATAGTTCCTATACATTCTTTGGTAATGAGCCTTGACTACTAAGGAAAGGATTTTCTATGCTTATACATATTTCACAATTCTATGTCTTATGTGAATGTTATGACCTAATGGATCATTTTATTTGACTATATTATGATTCATTTCATATGAAATGACAATCATTATTTCATGATACAAACATATGTTATTTAATGTGAAGGGTTAGTTTTTTAAATTTTAGGCTCATCTTCACATACCCTTATGTTTAGGTTATGCTTACATATATCTTATTTTACCCTTACTGATCATCTAAGCTAAACCTTTATTATTTATCCATTCCATAGGTTATGAATAATGTCTTTATATAGGGTAAAGCTATATATAGTACTGAATGGGAAGGCCTTTGTGGGAGAAATTGAATATCATTCACTAGATTGGGGTATTATGTTCCATTATTACAAAAGAACCAAACCATAATTGACCTATGACATGTGTTTTTATAATTTATTGGATATTCATATAAAATGATGAGATACCAGTGTATGATAAGACAATGTTACTATAGTTAGTATCAAGGGAAAGGTTTAGTTAACCTTCAAATACTAGGACGATAAATCTTTAGAGAAATACCTAGTTATATTTCTAAATATTTGATAGAGTGATTGGATAGACTGATTGAATAGAGTGAGTGGTTTCTAAGAAATTTAATTTCTATCGAGAGACAAAAATTGGATTTGGATCTATCATAGAGTTACTGAGGGTAATAAATCGAAAAAGGATGTACTGATCTGGACTCGATTGTTGACTAGTACATGACAATATGCATTGTTACACACATGGATAGGAACTACCAAGGGATATGCCTTGGAAATTCACAAACTCCATAAATACATTTATGATGGATTTAAAAATATAATTACTATGAATGACCTAGGATAAACCTATGATTTCATTAACTAAAAATAATATTCCATGATTTAGACCTCTAATGTGGGATATTTAATGATATTGCGGTTTTAAACTATTATTAGATTTACACATGCTATGTTTTTTGTTTTTGTCGATGGATTGAACAAGAATAAACCATGTTAACATTGAATCTGATGGGGAATTCAGTGACTATGAGAAACCAAAGTGGATAATGGCTAGAGATAAAGAAATTTTTATTATTCTTGAATATTTATCCTGATACAAGATTAACAATGTGAACTTGATGAAATTATTAACACATAGAATATGAGTAAGATGTAATTTTATGAATACATATGTCGTAATGATCATATAAGAAAAAATATTCATCATTATATATGATAAGAAGTCGGTATGAACATTCTCGATTAATATCTAAAATTGATGTGAATATTTAATCTTTGTGGAAAGGAGGTCCATATGGTGAAAAAAATTTGAGGAGTTCAGTGTCTTATTTCTGGGGAACATTAGCATAACCCAACACAATGTACAAACCCAATAATTAATTTCTAGACCAAGTAAGGACCTATTTAATACCAATCATTGAATTGGAATTATTTAAGTATTTATGTATTTGGATTCAAGAATTATGTTATTTGAGTTTTCAAATTTATAAGGATTGTTCAGTATAAGTTTTTCATTTAGGATTTAAAAGAATATTTTGAATTTTTCTGATGACCTTGAAAAGTTATTTTATGGAAAAGTGATATTCATTTATAACACATGATTAGGGGAAATATAACACTTAATATGTTCTCGATGATGAGATAATGATTTTGGGATAAAGAGTTGATTGATTTGGACAATATAAATTGGACAGTATTAATGACTTCATAACTAATAAAGGAATTATTGACAAAGTGATTTATGTTATCATTGATGGAGTTTACAGTATTTTTTAATTTATGAAATATATCTAATAATCTATGCTTTTTTTAAGTAAAATGGAAGATTTTTTTAATAAAGTTTTATGGTAATTTAGTTCATTTTGATGTTTTAGGAGAACACATGATTAATGTATTAACATGTTTTGTATGTGGTAATAAAGAAATACTTTAGGATATATGAGGGATTAATTTTATGTCTTCTTTTTGAGAAATTTTTAATCATTTTATACGAATTTTTAATGTGGTATGGGTTACAAGGTTGACTATTTAGGAAAAATATTATGTTAAACATCATATAAAGTTTTAGATATTAACATATTACTTAACCATAATATTATTTACCCATCTTTTATATCATGTTCTAACCATTTTTTTACATTGAATAAAAGAATTATCATTCTATTGTGGAAATTATTTACTGCATTAGACATAAACATTTTATCTATTAGTGTAAGATATGAAGTGAAATTTGATCAAGTAACAACCAAATTATGAAATTGGAAAAATAAAATAAAAAAGATGTCAAGTACTTCTTCATATATTATCAGTCTAGATGGAGAAGGAATTTCTCAAAAACTATGAAAATGATCTTGAATTTTTTTTCCCTAGTACCTTCATTCCTAATGAATCAAATAGTCCCTTAATTCAAAAATTATTTATGATTTTTTTGGTTTTTGACCTTATATGGATCACCCAATTTCATGTTATCAGTTATCTCTATAACCATATATAATTATTTACACTTTTATTCCATGTCTAAATCTTTACTTACCCCCTATTCTCTCCTATGTGGAAACCCAGTTATGAGTTAATTTAGGTAGTTGTTATGTTTCCAAATTTTCCTTTTAAGTGGAATTTTATTATTCATTTCTATAATGTGGGTTTATATGAAGGAATTTTGAAATGTTTAAAAGTTTAAGACGAAGAATAATTTCATGGGATAAATTCATTTTAAGGGGGGTTTAATGTAACTTCGTAATATTTTGTAATTTTTTTAAAATATATTTAATCCTATTGATATTTTTTATTACATAAAACAATTAATTTAGAATTCATTAGATGAATGAAAAATGTTTTTCTATAATCACAAGTAACACTGATATTATCTTTACTTATACAAAACATCATTATTATTTTTCATTACACACAACAATTATATTCTATGAAAACATGCAATACATGCGACACTGAGCTTTAGTGGACCATGAAATAATATTATTTTGAATATTTCCATTATAACTGAACCATTAAATAGGCGGGTAAGAATAGTATTAAATACATTATGAAATATTCATATAAATATCCTAAATAAAAAAAATACTTTATAAATTCTTAGTAAAATTGGCAATAACTTTTTAGAAAAGTAATTATATTCATCAAAAATATTTTTTCTACACAAATGATTTTTATTAATTTTTATAAAAATAATATTATAAATAATTTATAGATCATTTGGAAATTTTATTTTAAAAAAATAAATTCACTTTTTAAATAATCATTTCTAAATTAACTTCTGGATATGTTTTGGTATTTTTCCAAAAATACTGATTTGTAATAAATAGTAAAAAATATTGATTATTAAAAACTATCATTTGATTTAAATAAATTTACTAATTTAAATAACAAAATTATATTATAAATAAACATAATTAATATTTATTAACCATTAATACACTAAATTACTTTTTTAATCAACCGTATACATGATTTTAGTATATATTTATTTTAGCATTAAAATAGTTTTTTAATCTATTTTAATGTGCACAATGTTTCTCTATTTTTATTAATTTTAATAAAGCCATAATGAGGAATGTTTTATATGAATTTTATATATTATATATAAATAAATCATAATTTATATTCTTACGATGATTATGATTAGATATATGGTTAATATAAAATCATATTATCCGTGAGAATTACACTTCCTCAAAACCCAATTTTGCAACGCGTCTACAAGTTTTGTTTAAATTTTTTTGTAAATAAAATTTTTTTAAAAAAATATTCATAAATTTTAAAATCATAATTTAGATATTATATTTTTTTTTATTTTGGTTTTTTATGAAAGGTTTCATTTTTTTGAGGGATAGTAAAACATATATAATTTTAATTGAAAACTACGTTTTTTGTTAATTTATTTATAAAATAAATTTAAATTTAAATTGGTTTTAAAGTAAAGAATTGTTCAATTATACCTAAATTTATCCAATTTAGGTTATTTTAATCAATTTAATATTGAAATTTGATAAAAACCTTTTTAAAAATTTAATCTTTTTATCTGTAAAAACACGCTTACTTGTTTCATCTATGATATTAATTTTAAATTAAAATTTTCCACATCTTTGAATGGTATATGGGAAATGGATTAAATATTTTAAATAATATTAATTTATAGTATATAATTATTTCATCTAAAATTTTTACAAAAAAAATTAAGAGTGAATGCAGTAAAAATTAAATATTGTTGTTAATGTAAAATTGGGTTTAATGGGTGGTTAAACTAAAAATATATGGGTAAAAATAACCTATAAACACGAATAAATACTATTATATGGAAATATTTTTATCATCACACATAAATGGTTCTATAATGTTCTATTTTTTACCCTTGTGAAAAATGAAAATCGTGGGAGTACTCGATTCTTTTCAAAAATACATGTCTATCCTCTCACCGGCTTATAAACAACCTCCCACTCCCCTCTTTTATTCACACATTTAAACCATTTTTGTAGGCCCATACCTTCCCAAAAAACATCTTAACTCTTTTATCCTCATCTTAGAATCCTTATATTGGTCATAAATTCATCTTATAACAGATTTTAGTTCAATCTTATGGGGGATGCATGAATAATATGTAATGTCCATCAACAGGCATCATAGTTTAATTTATAACTCAAACACTTAAATTGGTATTATACCATGCTTATATAATAACCAATATATCTAAAATAAAATTATATTTTAAAATTTTATAGTAATTACCTACAACCATCTTCACTTCCATCAAAAGGGTTATGAAATCATTGTTCATGTGTATGACAGACTACCGCCTCTCGAACTGATGTCGTGTATTTTTCTAGTACCACCAATAGTGGCTGAAACAAATAGTGTATATATTGTTTATATATTATATATTTAATATTTATGATGTTATTATGATTAATTAATTATTATATCACATATACCTTCAGATTTTACATTTTTTGGGAAAATATACATGACATTCATGTATACAGCAAACAACTGTCTTGTAAAGTTAAGTGACTCCTTCACGTTTTACATGGAATGTATTAAGGATGGGTTTAATGAAAATATGACATAAATATAATATAAATTTTATTATATATTGATAACATATATTAGTTACTTTTGTTTCTTTCTATCCTATAAGAAAATGGAAATAATGTTAATGCATATATACCATCCTACTATCTCACTGAATAGTGTATTTCATATTCTATCATAATGTTTTAGGTATTAATATAAATTCATAAATACATAATAGATGTTATATTTATATCATGGTTATGATTCTTGATATTATGTAACCATGATCAAAATAATATGTCAAAAAAATATAACAAATCAAATCATATATGAAAAAAGCGGTTATTACCCAAAACGTAACATTGAAATTAAATCATTAATAAAAGGATTATAAAATGTCAAACAAAATAATATATGGTATGATATATATGAATATGGTTCTATAATATATATATATATATAATAAACTTATATTTTTTATAAAATATCTTTCAATGAGTGTGATGGAAGTCAATACTTAAGGTAATGGATTTCAGTCTCACTTTTTACATCCTTGAGACACAAACCATGTTCAACAATTAATTCATTTATGTGGTGAATAGAATAATTTTTTTTGTTTTTATGTCTCTTATATTGATAATTATTTTGATTTAAATATCCATTTATGATCTCTACTTCATTGGTTTTATATTTAATGTCGTACCGAAGTAGTAAGGGTTTTTTGTCTCAACCATATTTCTTTGAGACATAAGTTATGCTATGAACATATCTTCTTTTATGAGGTGTATATACATCCTATGTAACATGTAATATCATGAATTTATTTATCCAAATAATATTTTATGTTTTATTTTATTTTATTACTATATGGGGATTACGGTCTAAAGGTTTTAAAGTGATAACGATTTTTTGTTACCAACTCATCATTTATTTGGATTGTTTATGATTATGTTTGTAATGATAAAATAAATTTAAAAATTTCTCAAGAAACATAAGAATTTTATTCTCCTATGTTTCTTTCATTATAATACATTTTTTCTTCCATTTTACTCTCATTATATACTCAATAGTTTCAATATAATTTTTTTAATAAAAAGCATATTTCCGTCAAAAACCCTTTTTCTTCTAAAACATATTTTTTCTAAAAAAATTATGAAAATGTTTTTAAAATTTATTTAAATGACTTATTAAGTAAATATTTACCCTTTTTTATTTTTACCAAATGTTTTAAAAGGAATATTCATTTATTTTCAAAAATAATTCCCATTTGTATTTTATAAAAAATGCGAAAAACATTTTATTTTTTACTTGCATGAAAATAATATTATTTACCTATTTCATAACCACTCAGTGATTAAATTATTAAATTATATGTTTTAAATGATGTTTTCAAAGACAATATTTTCCATAATATTTGGGAAATTATTTTATTTTAAATAAATTATTTCACAATGTAACTTATTTTGAAAATATTTTACGTTTATTTAAATTCTTTTCAAAGAGAGAAGGATATTTTTTTCATTAAATGATTTAAAATATCTTTGAAGATTACTTTATAATTATTCATTATTTTTTTCATATAAACTTTTTCCCAAAATTATTTATATTTTTTATAAGATATATATATTTCAAAATAATTTTTCATCTAAGATAACATCAATTTATGTTACTTATAATTTACTAAATTTATGAACCAAGAATATCATTCATATTATTTGTCTCAATGTTTTAATTATTTGATGAAATGATTTTTCGCGATCATTTTCTCTTCCAAATTTTATACCATGATAATATTCTTATGAAACCTACTTCTTTTTTCATGGTTTATGCAATGATTAATATGAAACCAATATTTTTTCCATAGATTATGATGTGATGAAATTTTTACAAAACCAATCCCTTTTCATAATTTTTGATGTGATAAATGTTTTATGATCTTTTGGTACACATATATATGGTTTCAATTATGTTATGGGGGTCACATTATAACCAATGATAGTGGTTATGTTATTAATAAATATGATTGTGGCCTATATCTCCCTCCAATCATCAGTTAAATATTTATATCT
This sequence comes from Viscum album, assembly GCA_963277665.1. Classification (NCBI taxonomy): domain Eukaryota; kingdom Viridiplantae; phylum Streptophyta; class Magnoliopsida; order Santalales; family Viscaceae; genus Viscum; species Viscum album. Next base: position 28,674,665 of record OY728164.1, on the reverse strand, counting down.
CATGAGATAGACAGGATTAAAACCGGAATTGATCCCATTTCTATAATAGGGGGTTGGAATACGTATTGAAATGGTTTTGGTAAAGGAATTTGTCTTTTATGCTGGTCTTGAGAGTGAACCTTGAATATTAAGATGGTTTTGGGAGTGAAACAACTCTACTATGAGAAAGGAGATGCCACATGGGATGGTGGTGTATCCCAACTAGGAGGTGAATCCACCCATAGATTTCCCTTATAGTTTTTGTCAATGATCCTTCACTACTAAGGAAGAAATATTTTATTCATATGTGTATGTCACAATTATATGTATTTTGTTGATGTTATCCTCGCATGATCTTATTCGTTTATTATCTTATGATTCATGTCTTATGAAATCCAAATATTTATTTCATGACTCAGGGTTATGATCTTTGATATGTAGGGTGTGGTTTTCTAATGTTATTATCTTGTTATCATACCCTTATATTGATGTTATGATTATATATATTATCTGTTTATATATAAATAGCATCTGAGATAACCTTTTCTTATGATTCGTTTCCTTGAGTTATGAAGCAGTTTTTTATGTGGGTTATATCTATGAAGCATACTTAATCGTAAGATATTTGTGGGAATCATTGAAGATCGTTCACCAAATTAGAATATTATGTTCCCCATTTCCAAAGTCAGTAAAATTTTATGGCCCTTAGGAATATATTTACATAATGTAATGAATATCCATATAAAAATATGTAATATCCATTTATGATAATCATGGGTCACTATAAATTCTACCATATAAACTAATGATACACAACTTATCCATGTGTATAAAGATATACTTATTGTATAAATTTATTTTGTATTGTATACAGTAACACCCAAATTGGTGATTTTTCTAGGGAAATGGTTATGATATATTGAGTTTTTGGAAAAACAATTGATCAGAAAATTATAATATACTAAAAACTATAAAAAAATTATAAAAAAAAATTGTGAAATACATGTTTTGATACATTTATTCATTGAATTAATAGACATTCTCATACTATTTATATTCTTTTATGATATTAAAAATGATTTTTTTACTTTTCCACATTTGAATTTCACTATGTGATTTAAAATTTTAATAAATATTCATACTTGGGTTGAGTGGTAACACGAGACACCATGATGAACTTTTGGGTGTACTAGAACCCCTTTTTAGGGTAATAACAGGCTTAAGTAGTGGACATATTTAAAATTATAAGAATATAATAATTAAACAGGGTCCTAAATGTAATAGTTCATCTTAAATAGAGATGGGAAAATTTGGGAAGATGCACAAAGAAGGGATTCCCAATTAAAAGAATTTTTTCCCATTATAAATTATATGATATATGGATGTATTTATATCTTCATAAATCAAACAATTAAAATACAATAATTTCATGATATGGTCCATATTATGATGAAATAAATGCATAAATGAGGTTATATAGCTGGGATGACAACATATGAGTATTCTTTAGAAGAGACTATTTAAAAATGTAAAAAAGATAGAGATTCCATAAGTGAACTGGAATGTGGTTATGAAAATAATTAGATACCAAAGTAGTATATCTAAATCATTCTAATACACTCTATGAATCCAAACTACATGACACACATCATTGATGAGGTATCTTTTCTTCTATATTTCAATAGATAAAGGGAAACACGAGATTCAATTGTGGCATTTGGAGGTGAGGTTTCTACCATAGAGCCACATGTGCACAATGTATAAATTTTTATCTGGTGGATTATAGGAGTATCCCATTAGTTCTAACAAAGGAACTCACATAACCCACCTAATTGGGGATAAAATTTCAACAGATCTTGGTTGAAAGGATTTTAACTCGATATATTTTTGGTTGGTAACCCAATACATAGGGAGTTTTCTGTTTAATTGTAAGATGTTATTTAAATTACATTATTTTAAATTTTGATCCACTATGTGACTTCTCTATTATATATAATAGTGGAATAACGAATAAAATATGAACAAATACAAAGAATATTGTATGTTTGGGTGGATCAAATCTCTTTACTGAGAGTGGTTTGAGTTTGTGTAGCAATAATTTTTGCAATTTCTTATTTTTCTTATGAAATTATCCAAAATGAAAAAATAGGATCCAATTCTCTTACATGAATAATTACACTCATCCTTGGATGATATATGAAAAAATAAAATAAGATAAAGGAACATTATAATTTTAATAAGTTCTAACCTTAATGTGAGATCCTACTCCTAACTAAATATGATTTTTTATCATGATTTATAGATTTTACACTATAAATATTTTATCAATTACAAGTGGTTGGGTCAAGTGTCATCCTATAACACGTTCTTCCTATCACATGAACTTCCTTTCATAGATATTATAGTCTCCAAAAATTTACAATGAGTTCAAATACAACTACCTAAAAAATATCTTTGACTGGTAGATGTTTCTTCCATAAAATGTAAGAAATCATTCACTATGAGCTAGTTGATAAAATGCACAATTACTCTTTCTCACTTTTTCATGGAATACCACTTAAAACATCTACTTCAAAAGTATATAATGAAAGACTTTGTACTATTATTTAACACTACAAGCATACCCTTTGAAATTCATATTCATTTTTTCATTATTTCCATAGTTTTGTACGCTCAGGTAAAATCAATTTTTATTTTAAACATAATCCCAAATTTAGAATCTTCTTCCTATAGTATTATTTTTTGTAAAATATTTCCACAGTCACTTGTCTTTACTTCTTTCTAATTTGTTTTCTCTCATAACTATTTCATATCAATGATATTATCTCTATTTGAAACAATGTTTTTCTATACATGTGTCCACATTAATTTATCATTTAATTTTTCATATACCTAGATTTTAATTTTATAATATGTATAAATCTATTCAATATAAATAATGATGTTAAAAAAATATTAACTAATATCCTCAAGAATTTTTTTCCAAAAATTAAAGTGGGTTAACTCCCCAGATCTCATGTGGTGGTCCACATATTCCCTTTTCCCCTTTGAATTAGAAAATTGAAATTAATCATACAAATAGAGTATTGATATATGATAAGAAATATCATTAAAATTTGATTATTTTTTTATTCTATAAATACCCCACATCAATCACTTTTTTTCAACTTGATAAAACTCAAATTGTATTTTATTAAATCTTTTTGTGGCATGAAATAACTGTCCCACTGCGTACAAAAAGATTTGATAACATAAATACATAGAAAAAAAATTATATTTTATCTTTCTTAACATGTGATTTAGGTACTAAATAACATAATAGAATTGTCCCATTTATCTTCTAGGTTTAATATCTTTATTTTCAAAAAAAATGAAGTCACAACTTCACATCAGATCTCCTTCATTAAAATGTTATCGTGGTTTATCATTCACTACCTGAATAGTGAAATGATGATTTTAATTTTTATTGAATAAAAATTTTATTATGGTGTTTTAAATACTAAACAACTAATTTTGAAACATATGTTTTCTTTCATATTTATAAAAATAATTCCAGTGACTGATATTTTCATCTAGAAAAAGTTGTCAAAATTTAAAATGTGATGATCTGTATGTAGCATAACAATAATTTGTATTAAATGAACAATGATGTTTACACACTTCTTGATGGTCCTTATAAATAAATTAATCACCCATATAAAGTAAGACTTCATCTTTATAAATTCTATGTAATCATATTTATTAATTTTTTCCATTGTAATTGTTTGATCAGCCACAGTAGATAAACATTACACATATCATAAATTATGATTACATGGGAATCAAATCAGATTTATGCATCCAAGATTAATGTATACAAAATTATATTATAACCTTATAAAATTATACTTAACAAACATTTTTGTTATATTCACTGAACTATATATTCAATTATTTAATCATATAACTTCTTCCAACTCAATTTAATCAATCTCTCTAAAAAACCCTCAAAAATAGTTCTAACACATTTTCCATAGTTTCTATAAATAGGCTACAAAAAATATATGAACCATCAATAATTATAATGGGAACTTTAATTCAACCCTTTTTATTTGTTTTCATCCAAATTTCAACTCATCCTATTACAACTCAAATAATCACATAGTTTCTGAATATCACTAATGAATCATTAAATCACTTAATTTCTAAAATGACATGTGTATTTCAACACAATATAAAATAAGTTAATGTAATTGAAAAAATTCCATAGCTCAATGTATTTGGCCAGGTGATTTAAATTTTTTTTCTTATAATCTCATTTAATACAATAAAAATCATCATCTTTTCAATAAATTTATCTATGTATAACAAAATGATTTACAACATGTCATTTAAAAAAATTCTCACCCATTATAAAATATATTTGAAAATATTTCTATTAATATTCACTCCCTCACTGAAAACAAAATCCTATGCCTTATGGGGGAACCTTCCATGCATTTTTAAGTGATAGGGAAAGGATGAACATGAATTTTAATCCACACTGAAGGGAAACTCTCCTTTTAAAATGATTTTGTAATAATATATACAAACTGATCGTTGGTTAAAAAAAATCAAGATTCACATCACCAATGGACACCTTTTAGTTAATAAAATGACACGTGAGATCAATGTTATTCATATTGAGTGTTAAAATAGATTGATGAATGTATATATATATATAGTAATTTTATTATCTAAAACAATTCATTACTTTTTTTATAAAACAAAACTCATGTTATCTAATTATACAGACATCCATATCATCTTATTACAAGCATCTTTGGGTGGTATGTATTTGTCATTAACTATTCTAAATGGTATATATATTTTATAATTGAAATTTTATGACAAAATAATTTCACAAAGAATGGATTCTTCACTTACTATAAAAATCATTTCAACACAATTCCCTGCTCAGTAATAAGCTATAAATCCTTTTATGTTCAAATATAAACTAGTTTTGATATAGGATTAAGAAACTATTTTTACTCAAGATATATCTCAAGAATATTTGGCTACTAATATGTGAGATTCCATTGGATCACATTAAAATCAAGCACATAGTGTTACAATAAATACTATTCCAATCATAGAATATATCAAATAGAGAAGATTGGTAATGAATTTTATATAGTCCATTTTATTCATAACATTTATAATATCATATTTGGAGGGTTTATTTTGAATAGTTATAGTAGTGGAAATCATTTTACATTACTTTATTCAAATCTAATTCAATAATTCCATTGAATATTTTTCTTGAGATAAGAAAATAATTTTATCTCTTTGTGTGATTTATAACCCCAAAAAATATGAAATTTCCACCAACATAAAAATCTCAACATTATTCTTAATTTCCTAAAAAAATTATTCATTGTGATTCTCTTTAACACCAGTAAAAATAATTTATCCACATGTAATATAATAATAAGTGAACCTATTTAATGGTTTATCACAAAAATATTACAATTAACATTTCCTTTATTGAAATCCATGCTTCCACTGAATCTAACTAGCCTGTAATACAAAATTAAAGTTGACTAATTTAAAACCTACAATGATTTTTTAATCACTATCATTGTTATTAAATTTTTATCAAGAAGAAAACCCTTACGTTGTTCAAAGAAAACCTCTTCTTCAACATTTCCATTTAAGAAGAAATATTTCACATACATTTAATTAAATTTATTATTCTTGTGAGTTTCAACTTTAATGAAAATAATTATGGTCTCCAATATTGAAATTGGTGAAAATGTTTCATCAAATTCAACTCATTTAATTTTCATATAATCCTTGAATACTTTCCTTGCCTTATTCATTAAGAGGTCACATCTCTAATTTAAATTATTTCTAAAAAATAACATTCTTCAATTTATGTTTTTAGAGCTTGGAACCAGCAACAAAGAGGAGATATTTTTGATATTTTTCTTTTTTAAATTCATTGAATAAATACATTTCATATGTGTAACTACCTTAAAAAAATTTGATGTTCAACATGAGAGATAATAGAATTTTTATTCTCAAGTATTAAACTCATTCTAGTTTGGATAGGTTCTTTTTTTTCAAATAATATTATTTTAATCAATACGATTCTTTAGAATTGGACGAATTTATCATGAATTTTGAGTAAAGTATTCATAATTGGTTTCATCTAAATCAACATCAAGAAAATCCTACTCATTTTAATCTTTCTCAACATTGAATTTTTTAGAAATATTAAGGTTTCCATATCTAGATATTTCATCACCTATCTCAAAAAAAAATATTTATTGTAATTGATTTCACAACAAAACATTATACCATCTTCTGTTTTCTATTTCTTTAGTATTTTTATACACATCCATTAGAAATATGGCCCTTGAATATCTATTTTTCTTCTTTTTATTCAAACATTAAAACATTTCAATACTTTTTTAATTTAATAATATATTCATAATATTTTAATGTACTTTATAATTTTTTTAATTGTTCCACATCCCTTATAGTGCATTGTGATTTAAGGGTCTCTACAAGAAAATATTTTTAATGTTCACAGTAGTTTACATTACTTCTATTAAAATGAACATTGATAATTTTTTTTATATAGCATGTTAATTGACCTATATATAATATTTTTATTTTTATCTACTATTAAAATATTATCATGGGTTCCTATAATGTAATATATTAATTTTAATACCATGATTTGGAAAATATATCTAAAAAATATTTGGACATTTACTCGTTCCTATTATCATCCCTCAATCTCTTTTTGTAGAAACCATAATCTTTATGAACTTGTGTTATAATGATTTTAAAAATCTATATAACCTTTGTTTTATAATTAATAAAGATAATCTGAGACATATGGCTATAGTCATTAATGAATATAATTAAATAATAACAAACCTTGGTTTACTTCTATCTCATAGGATTCCACAAAATGGGATACATGAGATCCAATGTGATAGTAGAATGAATATAAACCTTATTATGTTTCCCTTAATCTATTTTTTCATTTTACTATGTTTGAAAAATAACATTACATTCCTAGTTAATATAAGGGGTGTATCTCTCCAATTAATTTTTCGAAGTATTTCTCATTTTCTATTGTCGTAGATTCCCAGGTCGTTTATTTGATAAAATGATTCTTATCCTTGGACCACACATAGCATAGATAAGATTGAACAACAAGTTGAAACATGTTCCCATTTTTCATTCACCTATTGTATTTAATCTTCCATTTTTATATTTTTTGATGATCCATGCATTATTTTGAAAAAACAACTTCATTTCATTTATCTATGAATTTGATGACGCCAAGAAAAATATTTTTTGTAATGACCTAGACTTTTTATTTGTATTTTTTTCCTAAATTTGTCTATAATTTTATTTTATACTCATGGAAACTATTTTATTTAATTAATGAAGTGAGTATAATTAAATGATACCATTGGGTTTCGACTTTTATATGACCATTGGTCAATATGACCATTGGAAACTAAACTCTTAACATTACAATTGATGTTTATAAATACAAGTTATCTTGGTTAATTAATAAAAAAAGAAGAGTTGATGCCCTCATCTAGTAGACTCGGGCCGTATGAATCCCATCTGTCGGAGCTTGGGAAGGAGGTAGCATCACGGGGCTTTTCTCTGGACCAAGCCCAAGCTGAACATTAACATTTGAAACTTGAATGAAATAGCCTAAGGGAGAAGTTCAAGCTGATAGAAATCACAACTCAGGAAATGTTGTCCGATCCACCCCAAGATTCTATCACCATAGAACACCTTACACTTAAGTCCTATACATGTGTTATAAGGGGATATGTAATGTGACCTTAGTTACTTGTGTAAAGCTTATGTATAAATAATATTTTTGTTTCTTATTATGGAAAATTTGGTGAATTTCAAATATCCGGATAAATGTATTATGAATTTATAGTTCCATTTACTAATTAATTTTTGTAAAAAAGGGTATTTTAAAAAATTTATGTAAACTTTAAATAATTAATAATGTAAAATGATTTTCGAAAAATAGTCTTCTACAGTTGTGACCATTAATAAATTAAAATTCTAATAAGATCAACATAATTTATTAGTGAATAGTAAATTATGAATAGTAATATACCCTTATGAATAGTAATTAATAATATGTTTTTCAAAAAAATAGAAACTTCACCCATAAATGTATAAATATAATTCAGACATATTTAAAGTGAAAAAGTGATCATAATATATGTTTTGGTATTTTTGTATGTTATAATTATTTTATTTAAAATTGTATAATTAGTTTGATAATTTAAAATGGAAATTTATTTTCATAAAATCTAATCATAAATTGATAATTTATTGTATTATAGTTATACTATAAATTTATGGGACCTTGATTACTTTCTTATGGTGTTAAATAACAAGTTATAGTTTTAGAGTTGATTTTTAATAAATAATCATTTTATTTAAAAAAATAGATTTAAAATATTTAGAAAATTATTTTCATAAAATATAGTTCATTTTAAAGTTCATAGGATCGATATTATATTGGGGTTAATTTTTGGGATTTTTCTGAAATAGTTGAATTTTTTGTGAATAGTAAAAATACAGTTTTGAGTTTTGGGTGTTTAATGACATCATTAATTATGTAAAAATGATGTAATTATTCTGGTTGACTTATTAATAGTAATATATTCTATGAGATCTCCCAGGTGGCCACTACCATGGGAAAATACCATCGGCAATCCCATGGTTTTGCAAATACCACCAATGATGTGTCCCTTGGAAATTAATAATTTATTCCTTCACTTTTCCTATAAATACCAAGCCACTCCCTAATTAATTTCATTCCAAAATCCTCATAAACAAAGTTATAGAATTTTTAACTCCCTAGGAGTCCTTCCAAGGTTCTCTCAATCCTACCAAGTTCCTAACCATCATGTTTTTTATATTACTCTTCACGGTAAGGGAAAATTTCACCCCCCCTCTTTAAAGTCACGACTTCCTTTATGTTATGTATTATAGTTTAATTATTTTATGTGGGGAATGTTATTTTATATCATTATTACTATCCATTTCATTTTCAATTTTTGAGAGACCCTTTCTGCTCTCATCAACTGATTTTCTGAATTTTTACGTGACGTTGTTAGGCTGCTGAATTTTTGTAAAAGAAATAACATCTTCTCTTTTCCATCAAGATTCATTTTCAATTGGTATTTCCTTAAAATATAAATAAAATGATCTTATTTATTTTTATTCTGTACCCCTACAGTATAATGAGTTATTTATGAGTGGGTGACTCTTGTCCCCTCTCTTTTCAATGGTTTCTAAAACTATTTTATATACCTGTTATGTTGCATAAATTTCAAGTCAAAATTTATCTCTCTTTCTCTAAATAAATTATCTTGTTTTACTTATTTGAATACCCATACCTATTTAATTTATATGGGTTTTCATAGATAAACAGAAATGATATATTGTATTATTTAATTAACATACCCATAACCCTCAATCCATTTATATGGGTTATAAATGACATTACAATCAAGTTTTTAAGAACTTTTAAAATGTTATTATTTTGAAATGAAAACAATTTCTTTTATTCTTTATAGGTTATTTATGAAATGTTTGATTGAGATTTATGTGGATCACATGAAAATAAATACATATTAAGGGTGTTCCCTAATATATCTCTAATGTGTTGGGTAAAAAATTTATTCTTTAGAGATGAAAAGTTTCACGATACCATGTTGAATAACCATTGAAACTTTTATGACACCTTGGGGATGAACCTTGGTTATATCTTCATGATTGTATAAATTAAGTGTTTTATCCACATATTCATGTTATGTTTCAATTTATTTTCATTATGATATTCCATTATTTTTTTTATCATGTTCATATTGATATCACAAGTAAACTGATTCCCATGATTACCCTTACTTGTCCTTCTACTCACCATTTCCATTAATGTATGTCTCCATGATATGAGATGTAGTATAGTACATATGATGAACCTATTATGAAGACTTATAATTGGTTTAGAAGAATTTTTTATGTTTTTTTCATGTTTTATGTTCCTGATTTCCAAGACACTAGACTATAAATATCCTCTATTTGTAAAATGTAATGAAATGTTATGTTATAGAAAAGGTGGGATACCATATGTTTCATACCTCCCATAAATAATTTTTTTGATTTGATTTATTTTGAATAAATATTTCTAGTTCCAAATACATTAGTTATTAAGGTTATATGATTGGTTAATGTTATTTATCATCATTCATGTTCCTTATTGTTTTCTAATTTTTTGTTACCTCCAGTCATATGATATGAATACTAACTATGAATGATACTTGGTCATACACTCTTTCTTGTCTTAAATTACTCATAAAAAATTAATGAACCCTCTTAATGATTATTAGTTTCAAACTATATACATTTTTATTTCTATAAAAACTTTCCACAAATATTTTTTATAAAAATCAAAAAACAAATTACACATATTCTTAGGTAACTCAAAAATTTCTATCAAACATTCAGACCCATTTTCGTTTGGTAGTCATGATATAATTTCATTCAAAAACTTATTAGCTAGAGATTAATTCTTTTTCACATCATATTATCTCCCCATATATTCTTATATTCTTCTAGGTAGAGATAGGTTATACCAGTATGTGTATGTTTTTTTCAAATATTCCACAACACTAATAATTTCGACTGAATTTGAATCTTTTCTAAAAGATGTAGTTTTTTCTAGAGAACTGCATTTCAAAATATTTTCATACTTTTATAGATCTACCTCGATCTATATTGTTCATAGGAATTTTATTTTTTGCTCATTTTTATTTATTACTTAGATATTGAAGAGTGTCTCTCATCATATTCTTTTAGAATAATCTTGTTAATATTTACATCAACAAAATTTAATATTTTCCAACACATATACAAATTTTAGAGAATTTTTTTTATAATTTTAACCTAATTTGATGCGATTGAAATATTAGCTATTTTGGAATAATTATCTCTATATTTGTTTTATTAAATATTATTTTATTAAAAAAATAGTTGATTTCATTAGTTTTTTAATTAGAACAATTTACTTTTTTAGAAACTCTTTAGTTCACTCAATATTATTTTTGTTATCATTATTTAAAACACTACTCTACTTATAATTATTTTTATTTTACTAATGGCCTAGATTTAATAAATATCTAAGAATGATATCCATTTATGTTTCTTCTCTACCTTCCTCTTCACTACTTTTGGTTATTTCTTGCTTATACACACGTGAAATAATGTTGGTGAATTTTTTTACCTTTTTTCATTGATTTAATACAAGTTGAATTTTCTTCATCTTCATCTTTAATCATAAAAATATTTCTCTTTATTCTTGGGAAATTAATTTAACTATCAATTTTTATTTTAACTGGTTAATATAATAACTCGCACTAAAACTTATTAGGATATTCATCAGGTCTATTAAAATCAAAATAAATAGTATTCTTCTTATTAAAGTTTATGGAATGTGAATTATGAATCTAAAATTGAATCATTTTAAGGATTACTTGTCTAAGTACTTACCTTTTCCATTGATGATGTTTTTTAGAGATAAAAGACATTATGATCTTATAATATTTATCCCTTTCATCATAATCTTATGAGTCACCTAATTATTTATGTTATTTTTCCCTTAACAGAGGATTTCTTATGGTTCAACAACTATATACTCTTTCAATTTATTTTAAAATAAGAGTTTCCTTATCATTTCAAATGAATAAATAACATTGTGAAATTTATCATTTAAAAGTTCCTACCTTCTATATAGAGTATAAATATTATGATCAAATCTAACATAAATATTTCTCATGAGTTTCTTGAAAATAATAGAACCAAATCATTTAATATTACTCAAAATATCATTGGCTCTAGTGAAATAGTTATCATTGGATTCTCCCTTAACAATGATTATAATTTCTATCCCACTTCCCAAAATATATATCTTTTAGTATTTTATTTTAAAATTTACTTCATATTTTCATTCATGTTTATCCCATATGTGTTATTATTTTATATTCACTTCACTTCTGAAAACAGTTTTGAGAATGTAAAATAAGAATGGAAATTATGGATTTCCCATTAACCATATGGTTCATTTAATAATTAAATGAAATTGTTTCTCCCTATTGTATGTCTTGAAATCCCATTATATTTACATCAATAACATCAAGACAATGAGAAAAAAAATATTTAATAATTCTATTTTTAAATCCATGTAAATTATTTCCATCAAATATTGGAACACCTCTACTATTTATTGAATTTTTATTATTTATCATTATTAACAAGGATATAATATGAAAAATGGAGCCTTTGGAACTGATTCCTATTGTATGTCTCCATAGACTAAAAATATACACTGGGAGGGGGTGAAATTGTAGTTGTTGTTTTTAATATAATTTTCTTTTATTTAGAAATTAGCCTCTATGTATAGTTATATTCTCATTATATTACTTCAATAATTACACTCATCCTTTAAATATATTAGAAGATATAATAATCAATGATCAATGTATGCAATAATTATAACTATGTTCAACCTTAATATGAGAGAAAACACCTTACTACAACTGGTTATTATCCGAGTTTATAAATTTTCAAGTTGAATCCTTTTATCAAATTAAAATTAACTGGGAAGGGCAACATCCTATTACCCATGTTTCCTTATGCATGTATAACCTCCAACAAATACCCCTAACTTCTGACAGTGAAAATGTGAGAAAAAACACCATAAAATATATATTCAACTCAAAAACATTGTTTCAATATCTGATGAGTGATTTCCTATATAATCTAGTAGATAATGTAGAGAATAATTCCTTCCCATTTTATTATGAAATATAGTCTTGTAAATATACTTATCTAGTAGAAAAATAAGACTTGTGGAAACGTATTTTCCATTTCATGAAACCCTTTATGGGATTTCATAGTATTCTCCTTCTCAACAAAGCACTATAAGCTCTAGTATAACTAATTTTTAGATGACACAAAACCATTTCTTAAGGATATCCTTGTGTTTTTTCTTGGTTTTATAAGATATTCTTGAACTCACTTATAGTAATTGTCTTTAAATTATATTCCTCTTATTATAAGTATATAGTATCAACATTATCTATATTCAACACAAAATTTCCCTATAAAATAGGCCACATTAATTTCTCATGTCATTTTCTATATATCAAAAACTTTGTTTTAAAATATATCTCAGGATTGACAATAGAATACTCTATGATATTGAAACTTATTTTTTTTCAACCATTCCCCTTACGAAATTATCCTAAAATTGACTATGACATTATACCCTCACATTGTCCTTTGCTGTTCAAAAAACACTATATTTTTTTATTGTTTGATTTATAAAAACACATAGAGAAACACAATTATGTGAATTTGGGCATTCTAGAAATACATATTAATGATAATTTTTTTATTCAATTATATTAGGCTCATATTTTATTTTATCAATTTTTTTTACAACATTCCATATGTTCTTCACCATGATAAAATATTTCTTACAATATAAAAACATGAAAACAAAACAAAACATGGGTAACTTTTTAATTAGTATGTAATTTTTTAATATAATAACATCTTATAATCATCACATTTACCTTGTAGATTTAATAATTAGTGTTTCATCATAGGCATACCCAACATCACTTTAAATATACCTCATGGAATTTTTTCACTTGGTTTATATTGATTTTATGATGAGATGAACAAAGATACTTCTTTTTGAATTAAATAAATGTTTTGTTATGTTTTATTAAACAGAAAAGAATGGGTTATTTATTATCTATTTTGTTTTGTTTTTTTTAAAATAATTCATGTAAATGACATTTTTATCAATTATAATTTACCAAAATTATATAAATTTTTATCCTCACATAATATAAAATTGTGTTTACATAATATAAAATGTTGTTTATACAGTTGATTAGGATCCTAAATTATTATTTAATCATCCTTATATAGTAGTAATCACCCTTAAAAGTATATATAATCATATTTATGAAGAAGATATTTTTTATTTTTTTATTTCCAAAGTATGATTCTTATGAAAACCATAAATTATGTTTACGTAGGCATAAAATGTTGTCTAAGAAGATAAGATTTGTGATTATGTAGATCTACCTTTCCCTTAGAAAATTATACATATCCATTTCCCAGTGATGAAAAAATAATTCCAAAATCTATCATAAAATCATAAAACATCATCTAACTCAATTTCAACTATAGTTGAACTTCCCCAAAATTATTTAAAATAGGTTTAAACCCATTTTTAATAGTGTCTCTCAAATTTTGTAAAAAAATAAAATATCCATCAACAATTACAAGGGGAAAATAAAATACACATGAAATGAAAGGAATAATAATGGAGGGGAGTATTCAACCATTTCATTATTCTAATTTTAATTTCAATGATATATGATTTTCTATATATACCTTATTTTCTAAAAATTGTTTATAGAGAATGAACCTTGTGTGGGGGTGGTGTAAAAGTATTATATGTGATTAATCTAGTTGATGAATTCAATCCATTATATTCTTGGACACAATTTTCCCATGAATCATAGAACTTTGAATAGTAGTAAAATTGAAATATAGCTAAATTGGACATTTTTAGGTGGATTTAATTTAAATCATCTATATATTATATTTTTTTAACTAAATGTTGTATTGTTTTTTCTATGAAAAAATAACACACTTTTAAGCCAAATTAAATATAAATTTTATAATTCATCTGATTTGGAGTAAAACAACATGTAGGGATCCTAGATGCTATTTACTAAGATAATTTAGTATAGTGTGTGTGATTGAAAAATATATTTCATAAATAAGAGTCATGGGAGATCTGAGAGTTGACTGCACTTACTATATGTCCATTCCTTAGGTATCAAAATAAATCTTTAGGTATAACTACATAAAATATGGTTTTATTCCAAATTAGTCACACTCGATGAATAAATACAATTTATGTGAAATTTTATAAAAATTGATGTTTGGTTGAGCTTATTAATGGATATAGTTGTCCATGGGAATTCTATAATCATATATAGAAGCTGAAGATTACTTGTATGGATATTTCATATGTTAAATAAAGTACATGAGAAATGAATCAATGGATGAAAATCATAAAAAATATTTATTTAAGAAAGAATTTACTGTTCAATTTTTTATTCAAAAAAACCATTTTTATTTAACCTTCATTTTCTCGGGAACAAAAATTGATATAAATTGATGAGGGGTGATAATTTTTTTATATTAATTACAAAAAAATTAATCCATCAAGTGATGGGGAATTTTAATTTAATAAATTTTTCATTATATTATTCAATAATATTTCGTTTATTTTTTGGATATATTAGTAGTTATATATTAGTTTGAAAATTTTTATGAATTTTTTAGAATAATAATTGAAGGTGGCATATTTCAATGATTTTATTTGAAAAGTAGATTTTTTATGATTTACTGTTTATGTATGTGCAATGATTTTTTTGTGGTTAAATAATACAAGGTATATAGTTGTAGAAAATTAAATGAAGAAAATTACAGCCTACATAAAAATAATTCTGAAAGGCAAAAAAAATTGGAAGATGATGAATCATTCCATGAGATTTTAGAGAGTGCCACCTCAATAATCTTATTTCACATTCACAATATAATAAGAAATCATGGATACAATTTATCATCCACCATCCCAGAGAAATATTTACACACACAATGTGGACTCGTAGATATCCATATGAATGTGTCCAACCATAACGTTGTCCTATGCACAATCTTAAGACTATATATGATAACCAACATTGATTGATCTCTAAATTCTAACTAAAAAGACTCAATAATGTATTGATCCTTGTGATGATCTATATATAAGGAATTCCAAATATCAAACTAATGAATTTAGATGAGTGTGAAATGTTTTCTTAAAGAACAATGAACATAGTGTAGTACCAAATGTATTCATTAAAATATTTCACAACTTATATTCATTGATGAATTTTTATGTTGGAATAAGCCTTATTACTATATTAAATTTTCAAATTTTCCACACTCAATGGTTAATTAATAAAATCTAAAGAACCAATTGAATAATGCATAAAAATTCATGAAGGCAAAACATTTTCATTTGATAATGATTCCAATCTAGGATAATGAATAATATCTACACCATGAAAGAAAGTAATGTTTCATTTAGTATATATGAACTTTTTAGTGGAGAATAGGTATTACTCATAATAAATTACCTACATAAATTCATAAAAGATTAAAATATAATTACACATGGGGAAATATCATTGATAATGTTTTCGGTGATGAAATAATTCTCAAGAATTAAATAATCAAGAATACCATGTGAAAGTAATTTGGGTTTCCACAACCACATGTATAAATCATAAAAGTTAGTGGTAAAGGAAAATTATTGTTCATATGTAATAGAGTGTGATAATCACTAAAAATGAGGGATGGGGGGATTGACCACTAGTTTATTGAGATAATATGAAATATATTATTAAATATGATATTGGATAGATATAAAAGACTGAGAAAATTCTTGAGGATCACATCACAATTGAGTGGATCAGGATAAAAACATCATGGATACCTAAGATTTCTTTCTCCACATATTTTTTATACATCTAACAATTTTTAGCAACTCGGGTAAAGTTAATAGTAATTTATATCATGCCTTATTATTAATCATTATTTATATTTTATTATTTTATATACATTATTAGAATATTATGTAATTTTTAATGAAAAAGTAAAGAGTTTTATTATTACTATATATGTTTATATGCATTATATTATTTTATTTAAAATATAAATTTCTGAAATTACATAATTTTAATTGTAAAAAAGTATATATTTTTGAAATTCAGCATGTACAAAATATCTTTGAATGATTTTGGGAAATTTTCTGAAACATTGTTTATACTTGGGAGAATAGTAGAAAATACTGATTTTTATTGATAACGTTGTTTTTGTTTACAACATTTAAAAGATAAATTATATTTTAAAATTATTTAAAAATAAAATGTGGTAAATTATATTACTTATAATACATTTAATGTAATGGTAACCAAATTAATATATGTTTTTTTATACAATATTTTATACTTAAGAATATATTTTTACAAAATGTATGTTTTCTTTGTAATTTGCTGGTTTAATTTTATATTAAATTCATATTATTATATTAATTTAATGGAAAAAAATATATTCCATAATTTGAATTATTATAGATAATATTATTTAACAAGTTCACCATAATATTTATTCATTGTTAATAGTAAAAATTAAAAAAATTTGTTACTATAGATAAGTTTAAAATAAGTTTATATGGGATTAAACATAAGTGATAAGTGTTAAAATTTCCTAAAAGTCTAAAAATAATATTTTATAGACATATATCTACCATATATAATCTAATATTTTTTAATTTTCTATTTTGAGCAATTTTTATTGAGTAATACATTAATATAATTTAATATTTTAAAGATACAGTGTGTGTTCCCTCCAACACTTATAAAAGTACTCCACATATCCTATACTCTATACACATCCCAAACCATTTCATTTGGACATTCCCTACCCCAACCCAATCATAATATCCCTAAACATGTTTTAGATGATTTATTTTGGGTATAGTACCAACCATATAGGGATTAAGGTGTAATGTAAAGGATGTTGTTCGAAGAAGAGGTATGGCTTTTAACTGAATGTTTTAGTTTTATTTATTCTTCTAAATCCATCAAAACTGTTTAAAAAATGTAGATATAATAAAATAATTATTTAAAATATATTAAATTTTTATTATTTTTGTTGAATAAACAATATACCTCCCTTTATCCATTAAATGTTAAATGAATCAATCATATGTGTGTACGATAGACTACTGCCTCATGAACTAAGGCATTTTTTTCCATCGCCGCCTCTCATTATTAGTTATAATGGTAGGTTTAATGTAAATATAAGATATTAATTAAATTATTATCATTATTTAAATATAATTTATCTTTTTTTAACATTTCCATCAATTGAGAAATGATAATTTATTAGGTGAATAGTTGTGGAATATCACATCCATGAAGTGATGCAATTAATTTTTCATCACCACATCACATTGAAAAAATTTATAAGTGTATTTCAAAATATAAATTTTATCTATTATATAATAATTATTATTTAAATAAAAAATAAAAAATTATTTATTTCCCTCATATTCATTGAAAAATGAAATGTTACTAATTCCTATGTATATTTTATCATCTCCATGATTGTAACATAATTATTTTTACCATCATCCGTGGTTGGTTTTAAAATTATTTTTAATACATAAAAAGATTAACTATTTCATGATTATTATTCTAGAAATTATGTAATAAAGACCTCATGGACCATTGGAAACATACCGAAGGCTTTTTGAAATTATAAACTATACATCCATGAAAACTCTCAATGTGGACTTAACTAAACAAGTAATTAGATATTTAATTGTAATAAATGGTTTAATGATTTGAGATTATAAATTGAAAAGATTCTTAATAAATAAATTAATTTTTCAAATTTTATTATAAATTTCATAAAGAACAGAGGTGTAAATTTGGACTCAATGTAAGGGACATTTTCCTTAAAAACAATGTTTTAAATGTTTCACGTTTTATTTATAAATATTTATCTTCTCTATAAATATTATTTAAATTATTTTATATATGTATTTATATCTATATAAATGAATTATAAATGGCATTTGGGTCTATTTTTTACTTCCTTTAAATCTTTTTAAAAAGGATATATTTACATTTTTATGAATAATTTTTCGAATTTATTTTCAAAAGGAAGAGAGGAATATTCTATTTTAATTTATATGTCATTGATAGTTCTTACCAATGCTATAATTGTAACATCCCAAGTAATTAATGAATAATAGATATTCTTATCTATTTCTATTAATGAATTAGATAGTGTTTTAGAGGCTTAAAATGAAAATAAATCCAATCTTAAGCATTGAATACACTAATATTTTTTAAAAGATTATTTTACTACCTTTTTATGGAAAACCATTTTTCAATCTATCTTTAGAAAATTATATAAGCTATGTTTTTTAAAATAAAATTATTCTTTATGATTGGGAAATCAAAATTTACTTTGTGTGAATTTTTGGTATTTTTCTGACAATGTTCATTTTTTAATCAATAGTGAAAAATACTGCATTGTACATCAAAACTGCTTTTTAACATAATTTATTTATATGATTAGATTATATTTTGAATTGGATTTAAAGTTAAATTATAATATATTTTTATCATTTAATTAGATGGTGGTCATTAGGTTTAATTTCACTTTGGAATTTGGCATAAACTAATGCCAAACTTTTCATAGATATTGTTTCAAAAAAACACGCTATTTGTCATGACAGCGGGAATTAATTATTAAATTAATTATGTAACTTATATGATTTGAATTTTGTAAAATAGACATAATTTTTGATTTCAGAATATCAAATATAGCTTAGGCTGAAGATTTGGTATTTTTCTGAAAAACTTCAATTTTTGATGAATAGTGAAACCACTATGTGGTAGTTAAAGAACCCGATTTTTCGTTTAAATGAAAATTTGCCACTTCTGTGATTTGATTTTTATAAATCCAACATAAATGTTTGTCATTAAGAAGTAAAATGTGGTTCAATGAGATTAACATAATTTTTTGGTGAATAGTAACTTATTAAGTTTTTAATCGCGATTAGAGGTAATTAGTGTATTTTAAGGTAAAAATAATGTTTTAATAATATGAAATGCCCTAGACACATGTCCTACCCTTATTGGATGTGTCATGGCCGACCAATAAAATCCATGGGTCAACTTGGGGACCCCATGGAGCCACTTTGGTTGGGAAATGACATAAATAACCATTTATTTAATGTTAAAGTAAAAATGACACAAACAGAAGTTATTTTACTAAAACAATTTTTACATGGGGTTATACAATTCAGATTTTTGATTATAAATACTAATTCGAAATCTAAATAGATTTCATACATCATAGTTTTTTTTATATTTTTTATTCTTTAAATAAATAAAATTATTCATGACATCATGATGATGCGGCGATTACCTCATTAATAAAGGATTTAAATAAAATGAAACGATAATGTAAAATCAATGATCTACACATGTCCAAAACCTATTGTATGGGTATATTTTGAACCCTTATCACCTTACCCTATAATTATACCAATTTGGGACCTTTTGAATCTGAAAATCATTTTCAAATAAAGTATCATTTCTTTACTTTCCAAGAGTGCCCCTCCTCTCCTCTTATAAAAGGCCCCCACCTCTACCTCTTTACACACACTCCCAAAGCCTTTGGCTGGCCAAACCCTGCCCATTTTGTCTCTCCACTTACCTCTATTAATCCTTGAAGCCTCACATTGGGCATAAGTCTTCCCAAGGAAGCCTTTGAGCTCAAACCAAAGGGAGTTACCCGATTTTACGGTAATGTCTTCACTTGAGTCCTTTTGTTTTATTTTGCTTCTCCAGCCCCATAAACTCTTTTTATTCATTTCTTTTGTAACAACTCCAGTAACTTCAATATACTAGGATGTTTTTATGAGAAGGATTTGAGCTACACTTACACACACCTACATCTAATGGTTAAAGGACGTACTGTTTTCGTGGATGGTGACTTTATGCCTCCCGAAACGATGATTGTTCAACATTCTTTTAACACCTACAAAGGTGGACAATAAGATATCACTTTATTTATATATGAGATATAATATGTTTATGTTTTCCTTAAGCTTTTATATTTTTCATTTTGGGCATACCTTTATGGTTTCCATTATGGGTAAACGCGATATCTTCATTTAAGGAAGTGCGGACTACCGCCCCCTCAAAGTGATTTGATTCATTAAATACCATATGAGGGACGTATAAAGGGTGGAACTATGATATTATATATGATATTATACTGGAAAAATAATATACCTTTATATCATTATGATTCCATTCTATAAAATACGCAATAGAAATGAAAGTAGCGTTCATCCATACGTACGGCTTACCGTCTCCATAAACTGTGCATTTCATTTCATACCTCTAAATTATTATGTAATATTATAAATGAAAGTATATACTGGATATATATGATATATACATCATGATTATAATTCTGGATATAATGGATACATGAACAATTTGTAATTATAAAGGGTTTATTTTTGACTCAAGTACCAATGATCGTTAAAACGACCGTTATTAACTTAAATAATTACATAGTGTTCATGACATGGAAATAAGTGATATAAAAGGAATAATAAACTTAAAAAAAGGTTCTTAAGCAAGTAGAAATTGACTCAAGTTTATTATTCAGGACATTAAAGAATGATCGAGTCAAGTCGGACCCGAGGTATGGGACTTCGTCTCAATCTCCTTTCATTGAGGCATATTTTGTTTTATACACAACCTTCTTTTAAATGGTGTATAAACCCCTTTGAATTTTAATTTTTTTCAAAATGAATCTTTTTTATAGGAATCGTTTACTAAATGAAAAAAGGGAATGTTTTGTCGTACGTATGCGGCGACAATGAATTCCCTGCCGCCGTGACCATTATTTGAATTTCGGATTCCTCTACAAGCCATACCTTTTTAAAAAAAATAAATAAATACCATGTTTTACTTTTCTTTTATTTTTGTATTTAAAATTGTTTTCATAAAGTTTTTATATCAATGTGTTGTATTGATATCTTGTGATTGAAATGTGGAAATGTTATGTTTCCTTTATGCATGTTTTATGTGATACGATTATGTTGAGGTTCTTGGGAATTATTATGAAGACAGGTGGTTCTGTGATAAACTAAGGGTGGGTGAGCCCGATATAACTCTCTAATGCATTGGGTAACGCGAAGGAGTGAAACGTTAAGGATTCTCAGAAGATATTTAGGGAATATTCTGTGATGGGTATTCCAAACGTGACCAAGAGGGTTACCCCTTATGTAATAATGTTATGAATGCCTCAAGTTTCCTTTATGTCTTATGATTTCTATGATTTATTCATGGTTTGATGAGGTATGTTAATGTGCTTATGTTTTATGGGAAATGTATGATTTCATTCTTATGAATATATGAACTCATGTTTCCTTTCCATATTTTTATATCCCTTACTGAGCTTTTTATGCTCATCCCAAGTTTTTTGAAATGTTTTTCACAGGTCAAGGGAACGGTACATGATATGATGATAGTGTCAAGGAAGTGTCAAGAAAGAATCCATGTTTTATTTTAAATATGTTTCCATTGATGGAAAAGAAGAATACTATCTTTATGTAACCACTTTCATTATATGTGGAATGTAATGCAAGTTTTATGATCTAATTCTCTAAAAATATAAACCCGAAAAGATCCTCAATGTGAAATCTTGTAATAACTCAAGATTAAGTATGGTTTAAGGCTGGGGACTTATAGTTGGTATTAGAGGTCGGTTTAGACAACTTTAGGAGTTAGAAAAGTGTAAAATTATAAGTTAATTTATGGTACGATTAAAATGATATAGCATTTAAATATTACCATGTTTCTTCGCCTAAGATATTTTTTTGTTAAGAATGGTTTTTCGTAGAGGAAACAGAACATATTTCCTGGGCAGGCATACAGAGGGAAATGGACTTTCAAATCAGTATCATGAGATGGTTCGAATCAGAACTAAACAGTTTGTTGTTGTAATGGCGTAGTTGACTCAAGCGATAAATGGTGGTGGTATCCATGCACGAGATCAGCCAGATCAACCGCAGAGGAACATGTCAGTGGTGGAACATTTCATGAGGCAACATCCCCCATCATTCAGAGGATCATCTGACCCTGTTCTAGCTGAAGGGTGTATTAAAGCACTGGAGAAGATTTTTGATGTCATGGGGTGTTCAGAAAATCAAAAGGTTAGTCTTTCTATTTACCGTTTGGAGGGTGAAGTAGATTAGTCGCGGTCAATGGTTAAAAATATCGGGGACGCTGATGAGATTGATGCTCTCGACTGGGATGAATTCAAAGGTATGTTTCTTGAGATGTATTTTCCTAAGGCTATTCTACATAGGATGGAAAAAAAATTCTTGGAATTGAGGCAAGAGGAAGACTCAGTGGCTACCTATGAAGAGAGGTTCACTCGATTGGCAAGGTATGCTCCAAATTTTATCCGAGACCTTGATAGTAAAATCAATCGTTTTTACTCAGGATTAATGAAAAAATATCGATGGGCATTAGCTACTCGTGAGTTTAAAAGATATGAAAAGCTTTTTCGATGTGCTGAGAAGGTGGAAATGGAGTTTGCCGATGATCAAGTGTCCTATAACAACCAGCAGAAGAATAGACCAAGGTGGCATGAGAAAGGGAAGAATTCTTCAAAAAAGTCTGATGGTAAGAAATATAAGTTTCTAGTTTGTGATAAATGTGGAAAAATTCATGTTGGGGAATGTCTTCTGAATTATGGAAAGTGCTACTGATGTGGAAATATGGGACATAAGGATCGTGATTGCACTGAAAAAGATCAAGGTGAAGGTAAGACCAAATTTTATTTACAGTTAGTGAAATGTTTTAAGTGTAATGAGATGGGTCACTATGCAAACGAGTGTCCGACAAAGAGTTTGAGTGATGGGAAGTAGTTAGACTACAAGCAGAAAGGGGTGGTGAAATCCTTTGCAACTACTTCAGTAGATGTCGGGCCATCAAATGAAGTTGTATCAGGTACTTTGTTTGTTTTTTCAGATTATGCCAGTGTGTTGTTTGATTCGGGGTCCACACATTCTTTCATCTCTGAAACCTTTTCTAGTAAAATGGGAATACCATCTCAAGAAATGACTCTTGAACTTTTGGTAAAAACACCTGGGGGAAACTTTGAGGTAAAAAGAATTTATAAGAATCTTCATATCCTTATCTGTGGAAAGAACCTACTTGCAAACCTTATTGTTCTACCTCTAGTAGAGTTTGATGTTATCCTGGGTATGGATTGGCTCCTCTATTTACCATGCTAAGATTGACTGTAGAGCTATAGAAGTTTCTTTTCAGAATGAATTTCAGTTTGTGTACAAGAATGAACCCTTAATATTGATAACATATCAAGAGGCCTATAAACTTGTAAAATATGGAAATGAATGTTACCTTGCACATATTGTTGAAAACAAGGGAACTGTTCAGATTAATGATGTGCCAGTGGTAAATGAGTATCCTGATGTTTTCTTGATGAGTATCCTGGAATAATACCAGATCGGGAAGTTCAGTTTACTATTGACTTAGTTCCTGATGCTAAGCCAATTTCAAAACCCCCTTATCGAATGGCTCAAATTGAACTTTTAGAGTTGAAGGAGAAATTACAAGATTTATTAGTGAAAGGTTTCATTCAACCTAGAACATCACTATGGGGTGCTTCTGTTTTATATGTTAAAAAGAAAGATGGTTCAATGAGACTTTGCATTGATTATAGAGCCTTGAATAACATCACTGTTAAGAACAAATATCCTTTTCCACATATCGATGATTTGTTTGATCAGCTCCAGGGAGCTCAGTATTTTTCAAAGATTGACCTGAGATCGGGGTACCATCAGCTGAAGGTAAAGGAAGCAGATGTTCCGAAGACTGTGTTTCGTACAAGATATGGTCATTATGAATTTTTAGTAATGCCTTTTGGGCTGACCAATGCACCTCTGGAATTCATGGACCTAATGAATAGAATTTTCCATGAGTTCTTGGATAAGTTTGTGGTGGTTTTCATTGATGATATTTTGGTGTTTTCTAAAAGTAAAGAGGATCATGAAATAAATTTAAGGGTTATTTTGCAAACCTTAAAAGAAAAGAAACTATATGGAATATTCAGCAAGTGTGAGTTTTGGTTGCAACAAATTTTCTTCCTTGGTCACATTGTTTCTAAAGATGGGATAATTTTTGATCCTGCAAAAACAAAAGTTGTGGAAGACTGGCCAAGACCCCCAAATATAACTGAGATTCGTAGATTCCTTGGTTTGTAATGATATTACTGAAGGTTTGTTAGAAATTTTTCACGGTTATCTAGTCCAATGACTAAGCTAACTCGGAAGGGTGTTAAGTTTATTTGGATAAAAGAATGTGATGATTGTTTTCAAAAATTGAAAAGAATATTGGTGAATTCTCTAGTTTTGGCACTACCTTCTAGGAATGGTGAGTTTGTTATATACAGTGATTCTTCATTGAAAGGACTTGTTTGCGTCCTAATGCAGAATGATCAGGTAATTGATTATGCTTTACGATAGTTCAAAACTCATGAGGTAAATTAACCTACACATGATTTGGAATTAGCTGTTGTTGTTTTCTATTTAAAAATTTGAAGGCATCATTTGTATAGAGTAAAGTGTGAAATATATACTGATCACAAAAGTTTAAAGTATATATTCACTCAGAAAGAGTTAAACATGAGACAGAGAAGATGGCTGAATTAATCAAGGATTATGATTTTACAATTCATTACCATCCGGGAAAAGAAAATAAAGTGGCTGATGCTTTGAGTCGAAAAAGTAATGCTTCATTAGAAATGTTGAGTTTGAACGTGATCCTTTGGTTTTTGATTTGATTACCTTTGGCAGAGATGTTTTTGGTGCAGGAAGTTATTCTATTTTGTTTCAGGTATCAGTGAGATCTTCTCTATTAGATACAATCAAGCAAGCACAGAAGCAAAAGAGTGAGTTGCAGAAAAAGGTAGAGATGGTTCAGAAAGGTAAGTTTCATGAATTCAACATTGATAATGATTGTGTTTTGAGATTTGGGAATAGATTATGTGTGCCTTCTGATTCACAGTTGAAGAGAGAGTTGTTATGTGAAGCTCATAGTTCTTCGTTTTCAGTTCATCCTGGCAGTACTTAGAAGTACAGAGATCTGCGGGAGTATTACTGGTGGGATGGAATGAAAATTGATATTGCTGATTTTACTATGAAGTGTTTGACATGTCAATAGGTTAAAGTAGAGAGGCAGTTACCGAAAGGGATGCTTCAGCCTTTACCAGTGCCACAGTGGAAATGGGAGAATATATCCATGGACCTTGTTGTGGGATTACCGAAGACATCTCAAGGTAATAATGCAATCTGGGTTATTGTTGATCGCTTGACTAAATCTGCTCATTTCCTTGCTATACAAGATACTTTTCCCCAAGATCAACTTTACCATTTGTATCTTAATGGGATAGTCAGGTTACATGGAGTTCCCCTCTCCTTTGTATCTGATCGTGATCCCAGGTTCACTTCTAACTTTTGTAAAGGCCTTCAGAAGTCGTTGGGTACTGAATTAAATTTTAGTACAACATTTCATCCTCAATCAGATGGGCAGTCAAAACGAACAATTCAGACCTTGGAGGATATGCTACAAGCTTGTTCAAGGGATTATCAGGGAATTTGGGACCAACATATTTCATTGGTTGAATTTTCATATAATAACAGTTTTCATTCCAGTGTACAGATGGAACCATTTGAGGCGTTATATGGGAAGCGGTGTCGAACTCCAGCTTTCTGGGATGTAGTGGGTGAAAGGAAGTTGATGGGACGAGAATTGGTAGAAGAGATGGTAGAAAAAGTTCAGCTGATTCAGAAACACATGAGAACAACTCATAGTAAGAAAAAGAGTTATGCAGATAACAGGAGGAAGGATCTAACTTTTAAGATAGGTGATTATGTTTTTCTCAAAGTCTCACCATGGAAAAGTGTGATGCAATTTGGTATGAAAGGAAAGCTGAGTCCAAGGTTCATTAGACCATATGAAATTCTGGAGAGAGTTGGATCAGTTGCATACCGGGTGGCTTTACCTCTGAGTTTATCTCAGGTACACAATTTTTTTCATGTTTCGATGTTGAGGAAATATATGCCAGATCCATCTCATGTTTTGAGTCCAGAGGTAGTTCAGCTGGAAGTGAACCTATCTTATGAGGAACAACCGGTCCAGATTCTCGACCACAGGGAGCAAGTGTTACGAAATAAGGTGATTAATCAGGTAAAGGTTTTGTGGGAAAACCACATGATAGAAGAGGCAACATGGGAATCTGAAAATGCAATGAGGGATAAGAACCCCCATTTATTCGATAATTAAATAAATTGCGGGGACGCAATTTTTTAAAGGGGAGAAGGATGTAACATCCCAAGTAATTAATGAATAATATATATTTTTATCTATGTCTATTAAGGAATTAGATAGTGTTTTAGAGGCTTAAAATGAAAATAAATCCAATCTTAAGCATGGAATACACTAATATTTTTTAAAAGATTGTTTTACTGCCTTTGGATGGAAAACCATTTTTAAATCTATATTTTAAAAATTCTATAAACTATGTTTTTGAAAATAAACTTATTCTTTTTTATTGGGACATCATAATTTACATTGTGTGAATTTTTGGTATTTTTCTGACAATGTTCATTTTTTAATGAATAGTGAAAAATACTGCATTTTACATCAAAATTTATTTTTAATCTAATTTATTTATATGATTATATTATATTTTTAATTGGTTTTAAAGTTAAATTAGAATATATTTTTACCATTTAATCCAATGGTGGTCATTAGGATTAATTTCACTTTGGAATTGGGCATAAACTAATGCCAAACATTTCATAGATATTATTTCAAAAAAACACGCTATTTGTCATGACAGCGGGAATTAATTATTAAATTAATTAATGTAAATTATATGATTTGAATTTTTTAAAATAGTTATCATTTTTATATTCAGAATATCAAATATAGCTTAGGGTGAAGTTTTGGTATTTTTCTGAAAAACATCAATTTTTGATGAATAGTGAAACCACTAAGTGGTAGTTAAAGAACCTGATTTTTTGTTTAAATCAAAACCTTTCCACTTCTGTGATTTGATTTTCCAAAATCCGACATACATGGTTGTCATTAAGAAGTAAAATGTGGTTCAATGAGATTAAAATAATTTTTTGTTGAATAGTATCTTATTAAGTTTTTAATCGCGATTAGAGGTTATTAGTGTAGTTTAAGGTAAAAATAATGTTTTAATAATATAAAATGACCTATAAAAATGTCCTACCCTTATTGGATGTTTCATGGACGATCAAGACAATCCATGGGTCAACTTGGGAACCCCATGGAGCCACTTTGGTTGGGAAATTACATAAATAACTTTTTATTTAATGTTAAAGTAAAAATGACACAAACATAAGTTATTTTATTAAAACATTTTTTACATGGGGTAATACAATTAATATTTTTGATTATAAATAGTCATTTGAAATATAAATAGGATTCCTACATCTTAATTTTTTTTATATAATTTTTAGACTTTAAATAAATTAAATTATTTATGACATAATGATGATGCATCGATTACCTCATTAATAAAAGATTTAAATTAAATGATAGGATAATGTAAAATCAATGACCTAAACATGTCCAAAACCTATTGGATGGGTATATTTAGAACCCTTATCACCTTACCCTCTAAGTATATCAATGTGGGACATTTTTATTCCGAAAATAATTTTCAAATAAAGTAACATTTCTTTACTTTCCAAGAGTGCCCCTCCTCTCCTCTTATAAATGGCCCCCACCTCTACCTCTTTACACACACTCCCAAATCCTTTGTCTCGGCCAAACCCTGCCCATTTTGTCTCTCCACTTCCCTATCTTACTCCTTGAAGCCTCACTTTGGGCAGAAGTCTTCCAAGGAAGCCTTTGAGCTCAAACCAAAGGGAGTTACCCGATTTTAAGGTAATGTCTTCACATATGAGTCCTTTTGTTTATTTTGATTCTCCAACCTCCTAAACTCTTTTTATTCATTTCTTTTGTAACAAATCCAGTAACTTAAATATACTAGGATATTTTTATATGAAGTATTCTAGCTACACTTACACACACCTACATCTAATGGTTAATGTACATACTGTTTCTGTGGATGGTGAATTTATGCCTCCTGAAAAGATGATTGTTCAACATTCTTTTAACACCTCCAAAGGTGGCCATTAATATGTCACTATATTTATAAATATGATATATAATATGTTTATTGTTTCCCATAATCTTCGGTATTTTTCATTTTGGGCATAACTTTATGGTTTCCATTATGGGTAAACACAATATCTTCATTTAAGGAAGTGCAGACTACCGCCCCCTAAACGTGATTTGATTCATTAAATACAATATGTGGGACGTATAAAGGATGGAACTATTATATTATATATGATATTATACTGGAATTATAATATACCTTTATATCATTATTATTCCATTCTATAAAATACGAAATAGAAATGAAAGTAGCGTTCATTTGTACGTACGGCTTACCGTCTCCATGAACTGTGCATTTCAATTCTTACCTCTAAATTATTATGTAATATTATAAATTCATGTATATACTGGATATATATGATATATACATCATGATTATAATTCTGGATATAATGGATACATGAACAACATGTAATTATAAAGGATTTATTTTTGACTCAAGTACCAATGATCGTTAAAACGACCGTTATTAACTTAAATAATTACATAGTGTTCACGACATGAAAATAAGTGATATAAAAGGAATAATGAACTTAAAAAAAGGTTCTTAAGAAAGTATAAATTAACTCAAGTTTATTATTAAGGACATTAAAGAACGATCGAGTCAAGTCGGACCCGAGGTATGGGACTTCGTCTCAATCTCCTTTCATTGAGGCTTATATTGTTTTATACACAACCTTCTTTTATATAGTGTATAAACCCCTTTGACTTTTACATATATTAAAAAGGAATCTTTTTTATACAAAGCATTTACTAAACGACAAAAGCGATTGTTTTTGTCGTACGTATGCGGCGACAACGACTTCTCCGCCACCATGACCATTATTTGAGTTTCGGCTTCCTCTACAAGCCATACCATTTTTTTAAAGAAAAATAAATACCTTGTTTTACTTTTCTTTTATTTTGGTATTGAAAATGGGTTTCATAATGTTTTTATATCAATGTGTTGTATTTATATCTTGTGATTGAAAGGTGAAATGTTATTGTTCCCTTATGCATGTTTTATGTGATACGATTATGTTGAGGTTCTTGGGCATTATTATGAAGACGGAGGGTTCCATGATAAACTAAGGGAGGGTGAGCCCGATATAGCTCTCCAATGCATTGGGTAATGTGAAGGAGTGAAAAGTTAAAGTTTCTCCGAAGAGATTTAGGGAATATTCTTTGATGGGCCTTCCAAACATAACCAAGAGGGTTACTTCCTACGTAAGAATGTTATGAATGCCTCAAGTTACCTTTATGTCTTATGATTTCTATGATATATTCATGATTTTATGAGGTATGTTAAAGTGCTTATATTTTATGGGAAAAGTATGATTTAATTCTTATGAATATATGAAATAATTTTTCCTTTTCATATTTTTATATCCCTTACTGAGCTTTTTATGCTCATCCCATGTTTTTTGAAATGTTTTTCATAGGTTAAGGGAAAGGTACATGATATGATGATAGTGTCAAGGAAGTGTCAAGAAATAATCCATGTTTTATTTTAAATATGTTTCCATTGATGGGAATGAAGAGTACTATCTTTATGTAACCACTTTGTTTATATGTGGAATGTAATGCAAGTTTTATGATCTAATTCTCTAAAACTCTAAACCAGAAAAGATACTCAATGTGTAATCTTGTAATAACTGAAGATTAAGTAAGGTTTAAGGCTGGGGCCTTATAATAATATATATTTTATATATGTCTTATATTATAATAATTAATTAATTATTCATAGAAAACCCATCCTTCCCTTTATTTTGGGAAATGTAATTTTGAAAAATGTGTTAAAAAAAATATATTCAAATATCTGAAAAGATTTACTTATGGGTTCGAAATAATTTTTTTATTTTGATGATGAATATGAAGTAATTTATGCAAATAATATTTTTTATGGTTCATAAACATTTTTTATGTAGATGGGTGACCCTGATATAGCTCTCAAGTACATTGGGTAACAATTATATTCTTTGGACAATTATATTAGAAGTTAACAATATAGGTCATTATAATTTTAAGGGTTATTTTAAGGGTTCTATGAAGTAAATTTCATAATAAAAACATATGAAATTTCCAAGATATATAATTTGTTTTCTTGTAAATAATTTAATTTTAAAAGTTATGTTAATGATTTTTTTAAAGTTATAAGTATACCCTTTTAGGGTAACAAATGTTTGTTTTTAGGAAAAGCATTAATAATGTTTCTCATGTTTTATAATAAAACCTCATGATTATGAATTTTAATTTATGTTTTCTTAAAAGTTTTTTGTTAAATAGCATCAGGAAGTAAAGATTCTTTCATTTTTATGTCATCAATTATATGACCTCGATGAAAATTATGTTAAAGTAAAAGTCTATTTTATGATTTCATTGTTTTGAAACGTTCTAATAGGTTTATTTATTATTATTTTTTACATGTCTGAGTTTTTTATTCACATACCTCATTTTAAAATGTTTTTCATAGTATTAATGATGATTAAGAACAATGATGAACATAATTAGAAAGTTGTTATTATTTTTGTGAAATAGAAAACATATTTCATTTTAAGATTTTTATATTTTGGGAAAAATAAATACTAATAGGAGGTATAAAAATAGTAAGGTATGTGTTTATTATATGATATTTATAACATAATTTTATAAAACTATAATCCTAAAAATATCTCTACAATTTCAAGAAAATAAATTGATGTTTAATAATGATTTTATGGGTTGAATATGGATTAGGTCATTATTTTTTGTATCAGATCATTGTTCAGATAATTTTTTTGGTTAGGAAAATTTAAGTAAATTCCCTTAATAGATGATGATTTACGGTTATAATGACATATAATTTTAATATAATCATATTGGATTATCTAAATTATTTCTCTTCAAAATTATTTTTCGTAGAGAAAATAGGGAAGCTGATGAAGGAAGAAAACAAGAGGACAATATACATCTAAATCAGTAACCTGCAATAGTTGGAATTAGAATAGGGAAATTTTTTACTATCATGGATCAGTCTATGTAGGATATAGATGGTGGTGGTATCCATGCAAGAGACAAATTATTTTCAGCACAAATTCACATGTATATATTTTTGTATTTCATGAAACAACATCCTCTCTCATTTATTGGATTATCTGACCTTGTGATTGTTGAATGGTTGGTTAAATCCTTGTAGAAGATATTAAATGTCATTTTTTTCCATAAAATTGAAAAACATATCATTATATATACCATTTTAAAGGTAAATTTGATCATTGTTAGTGAATGCTTAATAATATTTGAGAAAGATAGGTGATTTATGACTTAGAATTGGATGAATTTAAGAATTTTTTCCTTGAAAAATATTTTCCTATGGTTATTCATCTTTGGATAAAAATAATAATTAATTTAATTAGTGTATAAGGATGAATAATCAATTGATTCATATAAATAAATCATCAACCATATTTAATGGTACACACAAAATTGTATCCATGATATATATAGTAAAGTTAATCTATTTTACTCATTATTAAATCAATGTTATTTAATGAAATTATCTTCCCATAAATTTAATAGTATTTTAAAACTTTTTGGATGTTATAATAAGGTAGAGGTATGGTTCACTAATTATCAATTTTCCTATGACTATTAGTATAAATTTTGGTTCAGGTAGAAGACAAATGGTGATCATCCATCCTAGTATTCTGAATGTTATAAAATCATGTTTTTAACTTATTATAAGTGTGGTATAAACAACCTAGAAAATGTTTTAACTTTTTGATGTAGTATGTTTGGAAATTATTATCATGAATTAAATGAAAAGTATCACATTAATAATTAGAAGAATACTAAATATTTTGTAATAATATGTATCAATTTTAATAAAATGGTTCATTATGAAAGTACTTGTTTAATAATAGGAGTAAAGTATGGAAGTTATCAAAATAACAAGAATAAAGGAGTATATAATCCATTGAGACCATTTTTTATGATATTGGAGCATCCAGTGATGTCGTGTTAGGTGCATTAATTTTTTATTCAAATTATTCTTATGTCTTATTTGATTTGGGGTCTATACATTCTTTCATTTTTTAGGAATTTTCCTAAAAATTAGAAATTTCACCCCAACTAATAAATCTAGAACATTTTTAAAAACAGAGGGGGGATTATTGAAGGAAAAATTAATTATCAAAATATTTTTGTTTTTATCTATGGAAAGTCTTTACTTGAAAACCATATTTTCTTTCCCCTTATAGAGTTTGATTTTATTCTAGAAATGGATAGTCGTTATATTTATCTTGCTAATTTAGTTTGAAGAGATAAATAACTTTTTTTTTAAATTAATTTTAGTTTTCATATAATAATGAATTAACACCTTTTATAACATATAAATAATATTAGAAACTATTTAAATATATTAATGAAATTTATCATACACATATTGTTGATAAGAATGAACCTATTAAAGTTGGTGATGTTTCTAGGGTAAATAAATATCTATATGTATTCCCTAATTAATTTTCTGATAAAGTATTTGATCGTGAGATTGTATTTTATATTGACTTAGTGCCTCATGTTAAGACAATATCAAAACCACCTCATCAAATGGCACAAGTAGGACTTTTTTAATTAAAATTTAGTTATGTGATTTTCTTCATTAGGGATTAATTTACCCAAATAGTTCAACATCACGTGATCCTATTTTATTTTTTAAAAATAATTTTGTTCTACAAGGACTTGGATTGATTATAATATATTGAATAAATGTATTACTAAGAACATGAATTTTTTCCTAATATAGATGATTTATTTTATCATCTCTAGTGACATTAGTATTTTTTAAAGGATGATCCTAGGTCTAGGTAACATCATCTAAAGGTGAAGGTAGATGAAATTACAAAGAAAATGTTTCTAACTCAATATGGGAATTTTGAGTTTTTGTTTATGCCTTTTGGGTTGAAGAATGAAACATTTATAATTTTGAATCTCATGAATAAAGTATATTAGGAGTTCATAGATAAATTTTTTGTTTTTTTATTGATAGAATTTATATATATTCTAATATTTATAATGATAATGGGAACAAATTTAGGATTTTTCTACAACTAATAAATTAAAAGAAGTTATATATAAATTTATTAATTCTGAATTATGGTTGTCACATACTTCTTTCCAAAACCATTTTATAAATAAATATGGAA
Organism: Viscum album; assembly: GCA_963277665.1. NCBI lineage: Eukaryota > Viridiplantae > Streptophyta > Magnoliopsida > Santalales > Viscaceae > Viscum > Viscum album. The sequence goes on along the minus strand of OY728164.1, from coordinate 28,640,446 downwards.
TTATTTTTGATCCAACTAAAACCAAAATTAGTTTAATAGTTTAAAAAACCAACAAATATCTTATATATTCATAGTTTTCTTCATTTAGTAGGATAATTTCGATGATTTTTTTTAAAAAAATTATCTACGGTCTTTCCCACTAACAAATATAATATGAAATTGATTTAAATTAATATATAAAATATAATGTGATAAATGTTTCTTGGAAATTAAAGTAATATTATTTAATGCTCTAGTTTTGGTCCTAATATCAGAAAATAGTTACATTATTGACTATAATGACACATCATTATTGGGACTTGATTGTTTTCTCATAAAGAGTTATCAAGTCATTTCTTATGATTCATATAAATTTAAAACTTATGTGTTAAATTATCATATACATGAAATTGAACTAGAAGTTATAGTGATTACTTTAAAAATATGGGATCATCATTAATATGAATTATTGTGTGAAATTACAACTAATCATATTTTTCTAAATTATATATTAACTCAGAATTAGTTTTATATGAGGTTGAGAAGATGTATGAAACTGATCAAGGATTTTGATTGCATTATTCTATATCATCTAGAAAAGGAAAATAGAGTATCTAATTTATTAAGTTAGAATGATAATTCATCATTATAAATGCTATTTTTGGTACATGATCCCTTGGAAAAGGATTTTATTTATGTTTTTCTGGAAATATTAATATCAATATCATCCATTTTTATAATTTTGGTGTTGGTATAGTTATAATTTTTAGAAATAATTAAGAAATATTTGTAGGAGGATCATGTTTTATAATAAAGTATATAATTAGTCAATAAGGTAATGTTTTAGGACTTCAATATTGATAAATATGTGGTAATAAGATATATAAATTTATTATGTGTTCCTTTCATTTCTTAGATGTAGATATAACTATTTATTGGAACTCATAGTTCTTCATTTTCTATTCATCCTAGGCATACTAAGATGCATTGAGACCTTTGGGAATATTTTTTGTGGGATGGAATGAAAAGAGATATTTCTAACTTTACCATGAAATAATTTAATTTTCAACAAGTTATAGAAAAACAGAAACTACAAACTGGTTTGTTTCCACATATTCATGTACCATATTTGAAATGAGAAAATATAACTCTGAATTTCTTGGTTTCATTATAAAATACATCTATATATAATAATTTCATAGGGTTTATTTTTGATAAATTAAAAAATCGTCCATTATCTTACTAATTTGAGATATTATGTTTTTAGAAAATATTTATTGACTCTATATCAAGATGAATGTCTATTTTCATAGAGTTATTCTCTCCAATATATCAAACCATGATCCAAGATTCACCTAAAAAAATTTAAAATTGGGAATAATAATTTTTTTATTGAAATTAAATTATTGTAAAACATTTTATTCTCAACACATTATATAGTTAGAGAAAACAGTTCAGTATATGTAAGACATGCATCAAACATGTTCAATTCAATGCCATTTAATTTTAGTTCAATATCATTCTTTAGATATATTTTTCTATAATAATTGTTTTCATTTCAGTATACAAATGACATATTTTAAGGGATTAAATGGAAGGTGTTTGTGTACAAAAGATTATTTGGATGGTTAATGTGAAGTTTTTTTATTGGGGCTAGATTTTGTAGAATAAATGGTTGACAAGGTGAATATGATTGAAAATAATATGAGAATAGTATAAAGAAAATTTATAGAGATAATTGGAGGAAAGATCATTCTTTAAAGGTAATATATAGTGTTTTTATAAAAGTATCACTATGATAAAGTGTTATAAATTTGTGGTAAAAATAGAATATTGAATATAATGTTCATTGTAAAATATGAAATCGATGAGAGACTTAGAAATAAATTCTATTGATTGACTTTTCTCTAAGTTTACCCCGTGTATTTGATGTGTTTCCAATTTCATTATTAAGAAAATATGTGTTGGATTCATCTCATGTTTTGATCAATGAAGATGTATAGATATAAGAAATTATATATTATGAGGAACAACACATTCATATTATTGAGAGTATAGTGTGGGTTTTATGTAATAAGGTGATTTAAAAGGCTAACGTTTTTTAGAAATTCATACGATTCTATATGGAACATGGGAACTTGAAAATTCTATTCTGGAGAGATATCCCAACTTGTTTAAATGATAAATAAAAATAAAAAGATATAATTTCCAAAAGGGGTGAAAGATATAACATCCCATGTAATGTAATAGTAAATAATTTTCATGTATTATTAATGTTAATGAATTATATCTTATTTATATCTACACATTATAAGGACAATAAGTAATTTTTCAACCAAAAAGGAAATTGTGTAATTCTTATAAAATTTTGTTATATGTGTTATGTGGTTTTATTTTAATGATTTATTTCAATATTTTAGAATTTAATTTTGAAAAAATGATATCATTTTTTTCTTTTACATGTTAAAAATATCTTAGAGTTTTTTAGGTAATTTTCAGAAAGAGTGGATTTTTGGGTGTATAATAGAAAACACTTTTTTATTAAAAACATTAATTTCATTTCAAGAATTTACAATGTTTCATCTTGTTTTGAAATACATATAAATAAAAATTAGTCAATTTATATTATTAATCATCCAATTTAGGTCATTTTAATATATTTTATTCATTATTTTGGTATAATAATACAATATACATAAAAAGACATTTTCTAGAAAACTATTATCATCACAATTTCCAGTTTTAATGTCAAATTATATTCTTTCAATTAAATGAAATAAATTTGACGAAATGGATTCCATATTTTCTAATAATCATAAATAATTTTATTTTATATGTTTAACTTAATTTTATGTCAAAATGAATAATAATAATGGTAAAAATATGTTACCCCAGTTAAGTTTCAAATAGGTTTACCGAAGATTAAACAAATTTGATAAGAGTTAAAATGTCCTAAAAAGGTTTATAAATCATTTTTTGTCCATATTTATATCCTATTATATATTATATTTGGAAATAGATCATTTTTTACCATTTTTAATTGATTAATTCACTAATATAATTTGATCATTTTAAAACATTGACGTGTGTTCCATTTTCCACATATAGAAGTACATCGGTCTCCTCTCCTCTACACACTATAAGAGAATTTTGGTTTTGAATATAAAATCCAAAATAACATCCTCATATACCTCCCCATGTTCAACAGTTTTTTCATGTAATACCTACCTTATATGGATTTAGGTTCAACGAAATAGAGGTTTTTTAATGAATAGATAAATCTTTAATGTTTTAGTTTTATCTCTTATTCTACCTTCTTCAAGAACTTTCTAACTATTTTTAAATAATAATATCATAATATCACATATACATAGATTGTATTATTTTTATGTTGTAAATTATATACATATCCCCTTTAATCAAATGGGAAATGAAACCATCATTCACTTGTATTGATGGATAGCACCTCACAAACCGACATAATTCATTTTCCAAAACCGCCTATCATGGTTCTTTATAATGATGCATTTCATGTATATATTTTATATTCTAGTCATAATAAATGATATTCAAATATAATATATCATCACATTTATTATATTACATCTATTGAAAAAAGAAAACTTTGTTAGTGTGTGTGTGTGGATTACCACAACCAAATTGTGATGTGATTCGATTCTCATAAATGCATTACATGTATTGTATATATAAGTGTATTGGAAGATAGAATATGATATTTCTGATATAATATAAAAAATAAATATAAAATAAAAATTAATTTTTTCCTTCATATTCATTAAAAAATTGAAATGTTACTCACTCATACGTACACACAACTGTCTACATGATTATAACAAAATTTATTTTTCCTTAAAATCATTCACAATTGGTTATAATGTATAATTTGTAAAAATGTAATCCCCAATAGCCGAGATTCGGTGGTTATTTGATTAAAATGGAATATATTCAAGAGAACACAACACCAAATATCAATAAGTTTCGTATTCTTGAAGAACTAAGAACATATAAGGTTTCCTTACTACATTGGTAATTAATCATAGTATATAAAAAATGAAAATAAAATTCTTCCTTGAAATATATTCAAATATTTCATCTTCATAAATCGAGAAAGAAAAAAAAAGTAAAAAGGTGACCTCTACTGCTCAGAAAATTTTACACATAGTATAAACATGAATCAATAATAATAGAATAATAAACAATAATTCATAATAGATATGGAATGGTGAATAAATGAAAAATATAGGCCATTTAACCAAGAAACTTATAATGAAAAATTCATACATATATTCTATCATAATGAAAATATCATTAATAGTAGTATTTGTATACTAAATAAAGAAAATTAATAATTATTGGTCATCTTTTCTCTGGAACATTAACCACTACCATCAATACCATTCATAAGATAGTTATATTTTTTGGGTAGAAACCCGTATGATTCTTCTTAGAAACAAACATGAAGGGTTCATCACCAACTATTCTATCCCATGATAACAATCAGTGCATCGACGGGATATATAATGGTGATACCCACCGATCACTTCATATGAAAGCAATTATTCAGTAATATATTTAATTCATGATTAATATGACTTATAAATATATCTATGTTGAGTAAAAAATATGGATATATTAATATTTCCCCAATTAAAACAATATTCAATTAAAACACAACATGAAAAAATGGTATACGACATAGAAAATAATCATATCCATGATACAAGAAAGATGTATGTTTAATTATTTCATCAATGATTAATGTTAATAAATAAAAGGGGTGTTACACAAAGGATATAAGTGATTATCTTGGCATAGTCCCATATAAATTATAGTGAGAAAAAAACACTTACCACTTTTTAATCAATAGAATTTTATTCTCCATAAAATTAATAATCATAAAATGAAACATTTAATACCATGAAGATTAGTAGATTCAAGATATGATATATCGATGTTTATCATTTATACCCTACACCCAATAAATATTTTGAGAATAAGGAATATCTCACAAAAATAAACATGAGATGAGAAAACCCTTACAAAGATCATATCATTGGAGTGAGGATAAATAAATAAATATTTATGTGTGAAAATTTTAAATCAAAAAAATTAAAGTGTAAATACAGTAAAAATTTAACATTTTAAATCAGACATATTATTTTCATAACCTAACCACTTACATAGAAGATTAACCCAATGAGTGAAAATTGAGGTGAGAAATACATTACCTTATGTCCAGCAATCCATTTTTTTATTATATTACAAATCCACTTTAAGGGTAAGTGGTAACCTACAGAACCATTCCACCAGCAAAAGACACCCTCACAAAAGGGTTCTTCTCTTATATTTAATATCATGTATAATCAAATTATATTTATAAAAGACTTAATTAAGAATATTTTATACATTTATTTTATTTAGTATAATTTTATTAATTTATTTTATGTCCATTTTGATGAGTTATAAGATTCAATATCATCTTTCCGAGAGTGTTTGTTTTCTTGGTTTCCTTAGTTGGTTGGCTTGTATATAAGTATGGAAGTTTATGTTAAATAAGAATAATTGTATAGAATTGAAATTATATGTCATTAATGAACTTATAAAAGTATAAATGATATTATATGTCATCTTTTTATAAGCTATTAGGATGATTCATTAGATAAAATATTAATAAAATTGAATTAATTTATTTTTCCAATTTTTATGACCATCATAAAATTATAGGATATTATTTTATATCATATTAATTTATTGGTTTCAGGACATTATTTAACATATAATATGTATAATAAAACAATATTTAAAAATAATAATAGTTTTATGACTTTCATTGAATGCTGTAATCAAAAATGAAAATGCATGGTCCATGATGGCGGTAAATCAACACATCAAAGATGATGTTTTCATTTTTAGAATAAAAGGGAGATTAGTAAGGGTTTGATGATGGATATTCTATTAACAAAATAACTTTCTAGTATATATATGATATTTCAGTTATAATTCATGTTTTAACGAATTAGGTAAGGAGAGGATAAGAAAATAAAATACATTAAATGAGAACGAAATAGGATTTTACCTCTTGAATTTCTTCTAATCGAGAACCTCCTTAAGGAACATAGGTTTTATATTTTATTGAGACCCTAAGAATTTAGCCATGGTTAATAGGTTTTTTAGAGTAAATTGATAGAATATAAAAAATATCCAAATTTTAAAAGGTGTGAGGAGAAAAGGTGTTGAGGGTGGTATTTATAGTAGAGTATAGGGGTGTTCAGTGATAATTTATTCATTTGTTTATTATTTTGGATCAAGACTATCAATAGTGATGATTCTTGTGACCATGTATGGTATGTAGTGTATGTTAATTATAACTAATGGTTCTTACATCATCCATAAATCATATATGACTCAATAATTCATATATTTATCTAATACTCTTAATTAATAAATTTTAATGTTCAGAAAAAAAATCAACTATTTTAGAAAAAAACTAAAAAATTCACAAAAACCACGTTTAGATGTGTAAATTGAAAAAAATGGACTTCATAATTTTAAAATAATTTTATAAATATGAAAAATTTATGTTTTAATTGAAATCATAATTTATTCTAAAAATATATATCTTAAAATTAAAACTTATTTTATGACACATTGAAAAAATAATTATTGTCTCATAAAATTATATTATAAATATAATACAACAAAATATAGATTTATAAATCTATTTTATGAACATGTTTTTTTTAAATAATTATATTTATTATAAAATTTTAAATAAACATTTACGTTTCATAAAAATAAAACCACTTAATTTATCATTTTAAAACATTATTTACTTAATCTACGATATTAATATATAATATTTTCATTTATTAGATACATAAATTTTATTTTTACTTACATAGATGAGGTTATTATTCTAAGGGATGGAATACTAGTCCTAAAAACCACATTAATATTTAATAGCATGGACCATTTAGGATTTTTGTTAGCTATCGAATAAATTGAATTTATTTAAGAAGACACATACCAAAAAAATATTTGGGTGTTATATTCATTACTCATTCATAAATTTAATCCTTGAATGATTTCAGGAATATTACCTTCTAAATATATGATGGTGGTTCATATTAATAAATACTTTTAGTTCTCATGTCACATATCCAATTTTATGGTGTCTTTAAAGAACTTTTACCACTTGAGTCCTCCAATTTATCTGTACTTTTTTCTTTTGTAAAGAATCTCGATAAGGTCCTCACAGTAAGACAAATCATATTCCATTTCTATTTCGTCATAGGTGGTACATGCATTGGGTCTATCATGTACATTTTAATTAATAATATTTGTAACACATCATGAACATTGTGGAGACTTGGTGGCATTGCTAATTGATAATCTACTACTCCAATTATTTTCCTAATTTCAAATGGTCCAATTTACATGGGACTCAACTTACCTTTATTACCAAACCCTATAAAACCCTTCCATGGATATACATTTAGAATTACATTATATCCAACATTAAATTCCATGTTCTTTCTCTATTTCTTAGCATAACTCGTATTCTTTATTTGAGATACTTTAATATGAACCAAAACAGTCATTACATTTTTCATTTTCTCATCAACATGTTCTGGGCCAATAAATTTCTTCCCACCAACATCACCCCAATAAGTTTGAGTACGACATATCATTCCATATAATGTTTCATATGGTTATATTTGAATACTTGAATGGAAACAATTATTATATGAAAACTTTACCAAAGGTAAATACTAATCCCACATACCATGAAAGTCATTTGATAATGATCTCATCAGGTCTTATAATTTTTGAATTGTCATTTTATAATTTTTATCAGTTTGAGGGTCATAATAAGTACTCAAATGAAGCTAAATATCAAAATCCTTATGTAGAATATTCCTTAATTTTGATATAAAATACAGATCTTGATCACAAAACATCGATAGAGGCATGCCATGAAGTATACAAACATCATTGATAAAGATTATTTAGAGGTACTCAAGATGTAAAACTTCTCTTATAGAAAGAAAATCTACCGATTTTGTAATGTTATCAACAATTTCTCATATCATATCATTGTTTATGGGGGTATTTTTTAATCTAGTAAAAAATTACATACTAATTTCATCCCACTTCCACATATAAATATCTACAGGTTTCATGACTCCTATATAATACTATCTATAAGACTTCACTTTTTGAAAAGTTATAAATCTTGACACATAGTCAGCAATTTCCAGCTTCATATTATCCCACCAAAAATATTATTTCATATCCCTATACATCTTGGTACTACTAAGGTTTATATAAATGTTGAACAATGAGAATCATTTAATAGTTCCCTTTTTAGTTCTTGTATTAATGGAGAACATAAACTCTTTCCAATTTACATAATTCCATCCTCATGCATGAAGTATACCAATTTTCAATCATTAATTGATTTAATTGTTTTGATAATTCAAATCATTATATTGATATATTTTTTATATTCTCTAGTAAGGATAGTTTATCTATAATTTGAAAAAGGAGTGATGTTTCCCTTTCCTTAATAATTACCATATATATATTTATTAAATCATTGAACATATGATCTTTCTAAATCCTCATTTCGGTCAAAAGTCCATGATCGTTCCTACTTAATGAATATGCTAACTTATTGTATTTTCTAATTTGGTTGTGTATTGAGGAATCATAATCATTGAGTAACTCCATCAATCATATTTTCTTCATGTTGATTTATTTATATGTAAAGTGGTATTTCAAACTCTTGTGAACATTATAAATCCCACATATTTCACCAAAGAGATAGTGTCTCTATATATTCATAGAAAATATTATGACTACTACATCAAGATCATGAGTTGGAGAATTAAGATCCTTAATATTTATACGAATTGATGTATATGCAATAATAATATAGTTTTTCATAAGGACACAACCCATTCCTTTCATTTATGTATCATTGTACATAAAAACCTATCATTTCTTGAGGGTAGAGTCAAAATAATAGCATTGAACAATACTTTATTCAATTCAACATAAAAATTAACATCATTTTATCCATATAAAATTAACCCCTTTACATGTGAGCCTAGTTAATGGGTTATCCAACGAGGGAAAATTCCGAATAAAACATTAAATGTAACCTTCTAGACCAATGAAAATTTTTACCCCAGTTATGTTCATCAATTTTCTTCATTCCTGGATTGATTTTTTCACTACAGGATCAATTGAGTCTCTATCCGTATAGAATATTTTACCAAGAAAATAAATTTATTTAATCCATAATTCACACTTTCTAAATTAACCATTTATCTCATCTCTTCTGAGAGTCTCGTGAAAAATATACAACTGATTGTCCTGGTCTTCATATCATTTAGAATACACAATAATATCATTAATGAATACAATAAAAAATTATTAAGATACTCTTTGAATAATATATTTATTAGATCAATTAAAATAGAGGATACATTAGTCAAAAAAATGGAATTACTATTAAATATCCATGTCCCAACCTCATAAAAAAAGTTGTCTATGTAATATCATCATTATTTACATGCAATTTATGATTCAGTAAATAATGGACAATCTTAAAAAAATATAGAGTTCTGTGATGTTCATCAAATAAATCATAAATATAAGGAAGATGGTAATTTTTCATTATTGTAACAGAAATTATTTTTCCTATAGTCAATGCACGTCCTAAAGGATCCAGATTTCTTCATAACATAGATAACAGGGGATCCCTAGGGAGAATCATTTGGATGAATATATATTTTATTAATAAACTCTTCTAGTTGTTTCATGAAATCCACTAATTCTATAGTGGATATTCAATAAGGAGTGTTTGATATTGTTCTTGTATCCAATATTAAATTAATTATAAACTCAACATCATAATATTGTTGGTATCTAGTTAATTCCATAAAGAATACATCAATGTATTCTTGTACAATTGGTACATCCTCGATTAGAATATTTCGTTCCATATACTTAGATTTTTTTTCTATTCTTCCTCTAGAGTTTCAGTCAGTAGAGCTACTCAGGGGGGGATATATATAAGAATTAGATGATGATGATTCTTCTGTAATGATAAGGGATTCTACATCATCCTCACAAATCATACTTTACATCTTATTAAAATAATTATCTGAATCATATTATAAAATCTAGTTCATACTGAGAATTGTACCAAATTAAACTCTAGGTATGATGATAAGTTCAGCATCTAAAGCATGTTTCTGTGTTATAAATGGTACTGACAGATAAATTTTTATTGCAATGAGACTTTTCTTATGTGTTTTTATTGGAAACTACATTATTATATCAAAAGGGAAATGTATTATTTTATTGGAAAATTAGTTATATATAAAATATTATGATGATCCATAATCAAATAAAGAATTTTATAAATTTTAAGATATGATTAATATACCCACCACCACATCATTGGGTACTTATACATCAGTAGTAGTGATTAAATAAGCATGGCCATCACACCTTGTTATATTCTATGGTAGATTCCCATGACACCTAGAAAATTGATTTGAATAATGTCCCATTTCATTATAGTTGAATCTTTCATCCTCATTGATTTGTTTCCTCCCATTTCATTCATTATCTTGATAAACAATTTCACCACACATATAATAATCTCCCAAGCCTTTTAATTATTTTTCAGGAAGAGCCTTTCCACATTTTCTACATAACGGGGATTGATTCATTCCCATATTCTTCTTTGAAACATTACATTTTCCATAGTAATAAAATTCCCCTTCTTCCCATTATTTACCTTGATCATATAGGATCGTGAAAATTCTTTCTCCATTTTTATGGAACTTAATACTATTTCATTATATGATGAAAATGTTTTAGATCCTAGTTCCCTTAAGATACATAGATTATGACCTTTAAAGAAGTGATCAATCATTTTTTCCAAATAACTTATGTAATTTGAAGAACACCTAACTAGTCTTCTGAAGGTATCTTTATACTATCAAACACTCTCTTCTTACTTTTTCTTTAAGCTATGTAATTTTCTCTTCATTTTAGTTAGTTTATCACAAGGAAAATATTAATCAATGAATGTTTTTTTAAAGGAATTACACTACATGTATTTTATTTCATCTTCCTCCATAGAATTCTAGATCAAAACCAACTATTGATTAGAATATCTCTTTACTCAATAGACCACATGTACTACCTTTTCATTTTCATTGCATCCTGATACCAAAAATATACTTTCATGGGACTTGATCCACTACTATACTACCACCAAATTTTTAGTCCCACTAAAGGTTGGGGGATTCATTAACATATAACGATCCATCATAGGTGTAGTATCATTATTCATTATAACCGAAGTAATTTGTCCTAAAATGGTCTTGATATGATTATCTCCAGCACTAACTATGTTTACTTTCCCAGTAGGAAAATCCTTATATTTTCTGTGGGTATTGATTTTGTTTCTTCCATTAGGTACCATCACAAAAAATTGGAATACACTAATTTATCTCGTAATCATCATCTGTATTGAGCCAGAAATTCAATATAAAGAATTATTATAGTTTTCATGTTTACATAACATATATTTCCCATGTTTTGTACTAAACATTATTTGATACCATCATTAATAACCCTAACCCCAGTAACCTAGAGTCGGTGGTTATTTTATTAAAATTTAAAAGATACAAAAAATCATGTTATCATGGATTGATTAGTTTAGTAGTACTCATTAACTAGTAAAAAACATGTTTCCCTTATTACATTGGTAATTTAACATAGAAAATATCAATGTAAAATAAACTTCTTCCATAATATTTATTCAATGATTTCATATTCATAACCTAGGGAAAAACAAGTAAATGAAAAAGTTCCAATTCTCATTAAGGGTGAAATAAAGAAGAAATATGAATCAATAATAGGTGAAGAATAAACAACATGGAATAATTCATATAGTAAGGTAAATAAATAAAAAATTAATTCCATTTAACCAATAAACTTAGAATAAAAAATGAATCCATAAATTCTATCATATTTAAAATTTCACGGATAGAAGTAATTTAATATTGAATGATGAAAATTATTAATTAATAATAATATTTTTTATATAAAATGAACCACTCTATTAATAACTTTCACAAGATATTTTATGTATGTGGGTATAAACCCAACCGATTCTGCTTGGAAACAAGCAGGAAGTGTTTTTCGCTATGTGTTTTATCTCATGAGACATGTCGATGCATCGAGGGGATATATAATGTTGGGCCCCAACCATAAATACAATAAAAAATCATTTTTCATACATATATTTAATTCACCAGAAATTTGGCGTATCAACATATCAATATTGTGTAGAAAATACATATTTATTAATACTTCCCTAGTTAAAAAAACAATAAAAACACCATATGCAAAAAATTTAAAAGTCTTAGAGTGTAATAATATGAATGATATAAGAAATATGGATATTTAATGAAATATTCAATGAATTATGACAAAAAATAAAAGGGTTAGTACACAAAATAAATAAATGACGATATTGTAACATGTCCCATATAAATTAAAGTGAGACGAAATACCCTTAATACTTTGAATTCAATCGAATCGTATGCCTCATAATATTAATCATCATCAAATGAAACATTTAATACCATAAATATAATTATAATTATGAAATAATATATATAATGTTAGAATATATAGACCACTCACAATGAATAAGTGGAGAATAAGTCATATCTGATAAAAATAAATATGAGATGAGGACACCCTTATAAAGTTCATATCATTATAGTGAGGATAAACAAATGAAATAATTATATTTAAAAAATCTAAATCCAAAAAAAGGTGGTAAAAAATTATAAGGTAATTAGAATTAATTTAACACATATTCTTTTCTTAACAAAATCAATGACATTGAATTTTATCCCAGTGAATGAAAATTTAGTTAAGAAATCTATTAGCATATGTATTAAAATGTTTTTCTCTTGTATTTAAGGTCCAAAATAATAAAATTATCTTAATTAATTACTTGATTCATAAACATTTATAAATTTATATGATTTATTATATTTTTATTAAATTCATTTATGGTGATTTTTATGAGTTATAAGATTCAAATTTTTCCTTCCAAGAGTGTTTTTTCCTTGGATTCTATGATCGGTTCGCTTGTATACAAGTTTTAATGTTCAATTGAAATTAGAATAATTCCCTAGAATTGAATTTATATGTAATTATTGAATTTATAGAATTATAAATTATCATATATATCATTTGGTTGTATTATATGAGGATGATTCTTTAGATGAAATGTTAATGAAAATGATTTAATTCTTTTGGTGGTTTTTATGACCATCAAAAACTTATATCACTTTATTTAATATAGTGTTTATATATTGGTTCCAGAACAATATATAAATTATAACATGTGTAATAAAATATAATGTAACCATAATAATTTTTATATGATCATCATTGAAGAAGATAATGGCAAATTAGAATGTATTGTCCATGATGACGGTAAATTGACACTTCATGGATGATGTTTTCATTTTTAGAATAAGAGGAAGAGGACATGGGGTTTGATTGTGGGTAAAAATTAACATAATAAAATTAAAATATATATAAGGTAATGGAGATATAATTAATTTTTGGATATGTTAGGTAAGGAGAGGATAAAAAAGGAAAATTAATTAAATGAAATTAAAAGAGAAAGAAAGATTATTTTATATCTTGAATTTATTCTCCTTAAGAACCTCCTTAAGGAACATTGGATTAATCTATTATTGACACTAGAATCTCATAGACATAGGGAAGAGGTTTGGGGAATTAACTTGGGAGAATAAAAGCAATAACCGATGATTTGAATGTGTGAGGAAATGAGGTGGTGAGGGGTGGTATTTATAGTGGAGGAGAGGGGTGTTTATTATTATTTGATTCATTTGTGTTTTATTTTGGATCATGTTTATAAATATTGATGATTATTGTTTACAATTATATAAACTAGTGCATTTGAGTTATAACAAATGGTTCTTATGTTATCCATAGATCAACCATGAATCAATAATTCATGTGTTTTTCAAATACAATAAATTGTCGTATTTTTCTATTCAAAAAATTATCTATTTTAGGAAAATCACAAAAATTCAACAGAATAATTTTTTGACCTTTATATTTCAAAAATGGGATCAATTTTTTTGGAAAGAAATCTAAATATGTTAAATTTAATTTTTAATTCAAATATTCATTTATTCAAAAAATAGCAATTTTAATATTATAATCGATTTTCTGAAATATTGAAATATTTATTATGGTCTCAAAAATTATATTTTAATTTTAATAAAATAAAATATTAATTTATGATTCTATTTTCTAAAATACATTTCCTTATAAATCATTATGTTAATTATAAAATTTTAAATAAACATTTAGGTTTCAAAAAAATACCTACACATTATTTATCATTTTTAAAACATTTATTTACTTATTCCATGATAAAAATATGTTATATATTTATTTATGAGATACATATTCTTAATTTATATATACGTAAGTAAGATTATTATTCTTATGGGAGCATTACTATTCTTAATGGTCACAATATATATTTAATAGTACGTTTGTTTTAATATTGGTGTAAGCTGTCGAATAAATTGATTTTATTTGAGAATATAAATGCCAAAGAATATTGGGATATTATATAATTAATGCATAAAAATGTTAATTATGTCATTATTAATATTCAAGAGTTGATTTAAAAGTGAACTCATTGAACATGGTTAACATACCAAAGTCATTTTGAAATTATGATCTGAACATCTTTAAAATACCTAACATGGAGATAACCAATTAACTAATAAAATATAGAATTGAAATAAATTAATTAAATTGTTTAATTGTAAGGTTTTAAACATATAAAATGTTATTAAAAAATTAAAAATTTTATAAAATTTTATTATATATAAAATAGATAATATACATGAAAATTTGAACTCAAGGTAATGGACGTATTACCTTAAAATATTCATTCAAAATGTATTGAAGATTTATTTTAGAAATTATTTACTTTTATCTCGATATTATTTTAATTTATTTATGGAAGTATTTATATAGATATAAATGAATTAAAAATTAAATTTTACGTCTCTTTTTATTTTCTATCAAAGGTTTTCAAAACAAATTTAAATATATATATATATATATATATATATATTTCATATAGAATGTTATAAATTATATAAAAAACTAAAAAATGAATGTTTAATTTTAATAGATATGATATTAAATAATGCTACCACCACTATAATTGATATTTGACTTTTAGAAACTATTATAAGATTCCATTTTTTTCTTCAAAGAAAACCCCTACATCCCTTTGTTTAGGGTATTTTATTTTTAAAATTTATGTTTAAAATGTGACATAAATATATCTAAAACTGTTTTACTTATGGAATTAAAAGGAATTTTTTATGAGTTTAATGATGTAATTTCAATATTTAATGTGATTCATGTATTTTATTGTACTTATACATTATTTATTACAATGAGTGATCAGATAGAGGTATATAATGAATTTTGTAATTATTATGTTCTCCAATGAATTATATAGTATGTTGACCATATAGGTTATTTATAAAGAACCATTCTTTTCATACATTAACATTACCTAAATTTTTCAGAATACATAAAATATTAATAAAATAGACACCCAATGACCGTACTAGTATAGTTCCTTTGGAACCGTGGAAAAATAAACACTGATACATAAGTGAGCTACATTATCTCACACTAGGTTTTTCTTAACTACCATTCTACTTAAGATACATCCAACATAATACATATCTTCATAACATGGGGAAGGAAATGTAAAAAGGGTTGAGATAAAATGCTCAGTAAGGGTAAGAAAGATATATATGTAATAATAATCAAGAGAATAATGGTATTAGAACATGATCATGAAAATATAAGATCATAACCTTCATATCAAATATAGTATACATGAGTCTTGATATAAAGAATAACAGTTCATGAGACATGAATCATAACAAAATAAATAACATAATCCACGAAATAATAACATAGGAATAAATCATGGAATTGTGGAAGACACGTAATCAGGTATAATATTATTTCCATATTATCCAAGGAATCAATGTCAATACCATCGTGGTAGCATATTTTCACTCCACATACCATCTTAGTTGTCAGGGTTCTTCCCATGGCCATCTTAGTAGAAAGATTTCACTCCACATGCCTTCTTTATTGTCATAGTTCACTCCCTTGTCTATCTTATTCGTCAAGGTTCATTCCCAATAACATCTTAGTCTATCTCGTGAGATATAAGTATTTACCCAATGCATTGGAGGGAAATATAGAACCAACCCATATCATAATGAAATAATACTTACATGTTTTATAAGATCATAATTAATCATACCATAATCCAGGAAATTAAATCGGTATTATAAACATGTAATAAAATCATAACATGTGGAAAAATTTAGGTTTTAGAATCATTTCAACATTACCATAACTAGTGAAATGATACAGGTTTCAAAAGCATATAACATGTGAAAGAGAAATGGGTTTTATAATCATCATTCCACTAAAACATAATACATCACGAGAAATAATATGAATGGAAATATTGAATAATGTCTCTTTAAATTCATGAGTAACACAAATGGATGTTATATTTTATTTAAAATAATTTTTAAAGATCTTTTAAAAACATTACTTTAGGATATATCCATTCTTTATTGAAAAACACTTTTTAAAACATAAATCCTTTTTAAGACATTTTTATTTTAATATATCTTTTAGAGCTTATAAATGAATAATTGAAAACAATAAAACGTTTTGAAAGTCCATTTCCAATAAAAAATTTCTTTAAATAAATTTCAAATACTTTTTTTAAAACGTGGTTTTTGAATACAATTGATTTCCGATCGAAGAGAGAGATAGTGGTATTTTAATTAAAACATCATTTTAAGTACCAAAGTGTGGGAAAATTGTCATAATAAATTATAATGTATTTAATAACTAGGGGGAAATAAAGTTCATGAGTTTTCATGATAGAAAAATCATATTATTTCATCAAAGGAATCCTAAATATAGACAATCTTGAAAAGTGATGACATTGTTCAATAAACTCATATAAATTGCTATTTTGGGATCATACAATCCATGTAAGAAATGGAAATTCAATGAATAAAAAAATATAATTAAAATAATTATATTCCTGATATAACTTGTAAAATTTAAGTATATACACCCCAAAATAATGTAGATGCATAACAAAATATGAGCCTCTAAGAAAGAAAAATTGAAACAAAAATATTATACTAATCTGGTAACTTTTGAAACATAAACCCCATTAAATAAATAAAAAAGAAATGATATGTAAATGAATATTAATTTAAGTATAAGAACAATTGAATACAACCATGTGAATAATAAACAACACACAAAAGGAATGGATGGTGAATAAATCATATATCTCACATTAATAAATAGTGAGATGAATTCCCCTTATCCTATGTCTTGACTTTATTCGTAATCAATCAAACCATCTCTATAATAAATATAATTTTTTTATAAATCTTCTAAAAAAACAATATTATTTTATAAAATAAAAAATATGGTTTGATTATTACCTTACAATACCCACTTGGTAACCATCAATTGTTATAGTTTCACTTTGGATAATATTCGCTTTGTTCTTTTCATGTGTATTAATTTGATATATCTTTAGTCCTAATAATTATATCATGATTACATAATTTAAACTTATATATCAATATAATTTACATCCAGTATATGATTATTATAATAATCAACATAATATATAATTATGAAATGGAATACATTGTTGATCTAGACGATATGTCGTATGTACCGATGAATGTTGTTTCGGTTCATATTATCAAGTTGGGAAAAAAAGAAAATGACCTATATTTATATATGTATATAATATCATTAAAGTAACATAATAATGTTATATATATCATATAATTTCATTAGAATCATCCTTAATACAATCTATGTAGTGTTTGAATGAATCCTATCGCTTTGAGGGGGAAGTAGTCCCCACTTCCTCAAACGAAATTATTGTATTTAAACCAAATTGAATATAAAAAAGGTATGTGTTATAAAAGGAATAAATAATATTAAGTATGTAATAAATATAATATATTAAATATATAAATATATTTTAAATAGTAATTTCCACTATGAGATGCGGTAAGAAAAAACTGAACAATAATCGATTAGTGAGGTGGTAATTTTCCATGAACTTAAACAATATGTTTGTTACCCATTAGATTGATGTCTGTGTAAGTGTAGTTTAATCCCTAAGAATAAAAAAGTACTCTTATATTGGGGATAATGGTGTTTTTATAAAAGAATATAACAATGATAGTGGAGTTTTGGATGAGGAATATAAAATAATGGAGATTGAGAGAAGGTGTTATCTCTTAATAGGGTAACTCCATTTGGTTTTTTCTAAAAGGATTCCATGAAAGACATTCTTCCAAAAGGGGGGATTGAAGGATGAAGGTATGGAAATTAGGAATGGATTGGGTAGATCATGGCCGAACATAGGTTTTTTATTGGTGTGAGGAAGAGGGAGTGGTGGTGGACCTTTGCAAGGATGGGAAAGGACACACTAGGAATTTTTGAAAAGAATTTAGGTGTATGATCGCACTATGATTAACTATTATATTTTCACCCTTAGACCACTATGACAAACTAGTTTTGTATTAAAAATTATAATAATAACAAATTCAACTTTATTTTTTTCAATTATTTAGTATTTATCACTTAAAAAAATGGCAATGTTACTTGTTTTGATAATTACATTGTAGTAGAGGTGATTTGGAGGGCCCATGACAATGTTTAAGAAAAATGTGCCAAACTGCATAGGATCCAAGCACTTGAGTGGACTAAATAAACACACTTCTATGAATCTGTGAGTCCAATTGGGATGTTATTTTGTGGTATGATAGAAACCTTATTGGGATGCAACTCTTCTAGAGGCACCCAATCCCAATTCTGTAATTAATTGAACCATCTAAACTGATCTTTCCAAGCCACAGAATCTGTACGAAGTCAAAAGTGGTGTGGTGGGTTTGATAGATATCTCAAGCTATATATGTTAAAATGGTTTCAGACTATTGGTGGAGATATTCTGGAGTAGGTACTAATTTTTTTAATATTTTCTCCAAATTTGGGTAAGACTTTATAGAGGTCCAAAATCATGTTTCAAGTGGTTTTATGAAATCTGTGTTCCCAAAACCACGTTCTACGTTGCCTACAAAATGGAACCTTTGGAACCCCATTTTTAAGATCGTACTAGAGGAAAATATCTAGTATTTTGGATACCCAAATGACTCATATTCCCTTACAAGAATTCTTTGTGGCCCTTATTTTCATAGAGGGATCAATGATGAAGGCGTAGTTCCACATGAGCCTCTTTCTCCTCTCGATTGTGAGCTAAACAATGGACGGTTATTTCGAGGGAGATACACATACTTATGAGGGAGTTTCAACACATGTTATTCAATTAGATTTTTGAAATTACTATTTTAAATGTTTTACTTATGTTTCATGTCTATTTTATTCTCCTTTGAATACATTTATTTTTAATAATTAAGTGAAACACTTTATATCTCAACACCAATTGGGTTGAGATTTCAAGTGGGGTTATTTGGTTATTTTGATTAGATGACACAAGAATCATTTTCACCAATGAAAAATCATCAGATATAATTATTATTTTGTATAACTTGTTCTATTATTGAGGCCCAAACCTTTACATCATGATTTTTATGTCAAGGGTTTCTTCTTTGTGCATCATTTTAAGAGGCAATAGGGGAATCAATATCTTGAAAACCCTCAACCAATGAATTGCATTAAACCATATAAAATTTCCATAACAATAAACTATATAATAAATTTATTAAAAATTTAATTACATCCTTCTCTAATAATTCATAAAACCGCACAATTATTTATCAACTATTAAACTCTTTAAATAAAGTTATTTTCTTAAAACGGTTTTCGAAACCACCCCCTTTTTAGTAATTTTTATTAAAAAACACATACTCTAAATTGATGAACCCTGCATGAGAGATCACCTAGAGTATATCCTATATTAAAAATATTATTTCAAAACAAAATCAATTTTATTTTTTATAAACACACAATCATATTTTTGTGTCATTAACGGGAATCAATTTTCGTTTTAGTGTGTGTTTTTTATAAAAATATTGTTAATTTTGTAAATATTTCTTGGTTTTTTACCTTGGTTAATTTTTATATTTTATTTTGAAAATATTTATATGATGTAGGTTCTATACATGAAGTGTTATACTCTATGACATTTACCACCTTTTGAACCTGAACCTGATAGGATTCTACATCAGCAACACCACAACACTCACGAAAACCTTTTGAAGGAGGACACATCACATCTTGAAACTCATCTTCATACTTATTCTTCTAGAAACAATATATAAACTGAAATAAACATTCATAATATTTCGAAAAAATAATAGAACTCTAGAATAACTCACCTCACCAGATGTTGATATCCAATCCACAGATATTGAAATTCAAGGTGAGGCACCCAATTTCAAACTACAATCTGGATTAATTCATTTATTACTAAGATTACATGGATTCATTGGAGAATACACACATAAGAATTTAAAATAATTTCACACCGTGTGTCCAACCTTAAACCTATTAATGTTGATAAATAATAATTAATTCTTACGGAATTCAATTTTTCATTATAAGATACAACAAAATATAGTATTTACTATGTTAATTAACCAATTAGATGCTGGGAAGACATAAAACACCTTCTTCATGAAAAATAATTCCTAGACTCTATAACTAGAACAATGGGAAAATAAATATCTGGTATAAGGAAATCACAATGGGAAAACCTTTAAGAATACTGGTAAATTTTTAAAAGGCCTTTTCATGTTTCCCACACCACCAAATATGTTATCAACCTTTAATATATTATTTTTATAAAGGTTCAATTACTATTGATCAAATATTATTGATTCTCTTATAGGTGGTTCACTAGTTGATAAAACCCAAATTTCTACAAGGAACCTGACATTGAACAATGAAAAAAACTCAACAATTTGGTTCTTGTTTTAGTGTACCCATTAGAGGTTTCCATGAGGTGAAATGAACCAAATTCGAGAAAAGGGTGGACAAAATTTTAGAAGATTTAAGTACCATTCTTTGAAAAATCTCTCTTTCCAAAGGGAAATCCCAATCTCCTCCTCCCATCCACTATGGAATGTTTTTATATGACACCCACTTCTCTAACCAATTTCTGAAATTGAGAGAATCTTCTAAGAGTTGTGTGGAAATATTTCCAAGACACCCCTATAACCAGCCCATTAGGCAAGAACCTTACTATCCATCCAAACATGGGTGGAAATAAAAACAATATTATAGGAAATGTGGGTATTCAAACCAACCTCAACTTCCATGGAACCAACTGGGGAAGAGTAATAATCCACCACCACCTAGAATACCCAACCACAATAAAGACCATTCCAATAACCCTCTCCCAAACCATATCTTATCCATGAATACATGATTAAACAAATGGATTCCAATAATATATAATTACAATAAACTTCCCAAGCTTACATATAAGATGTAAACCCAGTTAAACAAGCTAGCCTACTCAGTGGGGGGGGGGAATCCAAAGTCATGGGTCAGGTAAACTACCCTCTCAACAAAGTTTCAACCCTAGGGATAAAGGAAATGTTAGTTCCATCACCCATAGTATTTAAACTCGATATAAAAAACAAATGACCCCTCCAATAGAGTTATCCCCTCTTATGGAATCTCCTATTCTAACCATCTAAAATGACATAAATAAGATAGATCTGTTTCTAGATAAAAATCCTACAAAAGGAAAGAGGCTGTATGTCAATGAGCCACAAAGCTGAAAAAATCCACTTTTATTTCCCTGAAGTGGCACCCAACCAAGAAAAATAATTAAATAAATAAATAAATCTGGGAAACCTTAAAAAAATTATGTTAACATCTCCTTAATCAATGAAATGAAAAATATTCCAAGATATGACTTGTTTTGGAAGGAGATTTGTACACACCGAAGAAGACTTCGAGGAGATGATAACATGATCTTAGAAAGTAACATATTAGAATAAATAGATCCATCACATCACACCAAATTAAATGATACGAGAACATTCTCGATTACATGAACCATAGGGGAGTATTCCTTTTCTAATGCAATGATAGAATTAGGTTCTTATATATATGTGATTCCTCACACTATTTACTCTTCATTTTATTTTTGGGAACTAAATCCCATAAGAATTTTGGTTCAAATTTAAAACTACAGTATAACACACCCCACTGGTGTATTAGAGTATGTTCTTGTGAGGGTGAAAATTTTAATTTTTTTCCATTGATTTTTATGTGCTAAAAATAAAAGATGATATGATGAATGGACATGCCCTAATTATATTATGTAGACCATTCTTGAAAACCACAAAAAACATAATTAATGTCTATAATGGTACATTATACATTAAGTTTGGTGGTGACATTGTTCATTTCAACATCCTTGATGCCATGAAGCACCCCTTAGAAGAAACTTCCTCTCTCTGTGTGTTAATTCAATCGATATACTCCCTTCCCCTGAAGAAAAAATTTATTATCCCCAATCCCCTTTATGAATATTCATCCATGATTGAAATTATATGTAATGAATCAAGCATTTATTGTTGTATTGGTATGAAAATATTTCATGCATGTTTGTTAATTGATGATTTTTTGAACACAAAGGATCAGATGACCAACAATGATATTGCTAAGATTGTAAAGTTCATTCCTCATATAAGGATAATACCATAGAGAAGTTATATGAAATTAGTGACCTCTCCATTTCACACACATGCCTAGAAATCCAAAACCCCTTAATTTGGAACTAAAAAACCTTCCTTAAGATATAAAATATTATTATCTTGAGAATGGAAACAAGTTTCCTATCATCATTTCTAGTTCACTCCCTCCTGAGCATGAATTGAAACTATATGAAATTTTTAGGGAATATAAAAAATCATTGGGATGGACACTTTCTGACATTCCTATAATAGACCATCAGGTTGTACACATCATATATTATTAAATAATGAGGCTAAACTAGGGAGACTGTCACAACAACGACTAAACCCCATCCTCTTAGAAGTTGTTAAAAAGAATGCATCAAAATTATTGGTTTCTAGAATCATTTACTCCATCTCTTACAGCCAATGGGTCATTCCAATCTAGGTAGTTCCTAAAAATACTGGTCATACAGTAATTAGAAATGAAAACAATGAATTGGTTCCCACTTGTGTGAAGAATAGTTTGTGTGTCTATATGGATTATCACCAACTAAACCAACACACTAGGGAGGACCATTTACCATTATTGTTCATTGACCAAATGCTAGAGATGCCAGTGGGGAAGTCCCATTACTGTTTTATTGATTCGTATTCTGGATAATTTTAGATCCACATTTCACCCGAAAATCAGAAAAAGACAACCATTAGTTTATCCTTTGGAACATTTTCATATAGGAGTATTCCATATAGTCTTTTTATTGTTCTAGATGCTTTCCAGAAATAAGAACTCTTGGGTTTATAAGGAGAGAACCGAGGCTTCTAATGACCACCTTATTCTTCATCATCGGTTCCACATTGGGAAAAAGGTCCTCCTTTTCAATCCAATGATAAATTTTCATCCAAGTAAGCTTTATTACCTATATTTTATCCCATACACTATTACTTCTGTTTATTCATTTGGTTTCATTCAAGTATAAAATGATGAAACGAAGAAGACATTCATTATCAATGGGCAGTGGCATAAGCGCTTTCACAAAGCTTCTTTGGAGTCCCTGATGAAGGAAATCCATGTTCAAGAAGACATCTATGAATGAAACCAACTAGGTTTTATAATTCCTTCATATATTATTTATTATTAAAATTATGAAACTGGAAACTCTAGGTGTGGGGGGTGGGTACATTCCAGAGATAGGAATTTTTAGCATCGTTCTTCTTTTTCTCTTTTTAGCCAGCTGAAAAGTATTATTACTTTTCCCCTTTTTCCCTCACTATTTTTTCAGAATGTTTCTTTTTGACACCCACTTTATAATGGAAAATTATTCCCACTTAATCATGTATGTTATTGAAAATTCAGGAGGAATTTCTGTATTTATTGTTGTTTTAATATTCGAATAAAATTAGATGAAATGTGCATTTCCACTTGAATTAAATACTACTGTGTGAATTTATCTTGAAATATGTTTGTTGGTTGATGATATTAATGGTTGTATCATTTTGAAATATTTTATAAGAATGGTACCCTTTTTGTGAGTATTTTAAGGTAAAATTATGTCACTTAAATTCTCCACACATCTTTCCACCCAACCGTGATGTGTGAAAAATTATTATATAATAGAAGGAAAATATAAGTTAGGTTAAATTTTCTCTACCTTAAATAATAATTTTTCCATAAATTCATTCCTCATCTAATATATTTCATTGTTGTACCAGATTGAAATATGCATGTGTACCGATTATCTTATTATTATATGACCTTAAAAACCCCAAAATAAAACAAAACAAAAACAAATAAAAATTTAAGGTAGTAATAAAATTTAAAACATACGGGGATATCTAGGTAGGGTTATTATGGTTTGAATTATAGGAATTCATAAGTTAGTGGTTCATGAAATTTGACTATAAAGGATGTAGGGCAGGTTCGGTGGAAAGAACCATGTATATAGACATATTTTAAAATAACTTATATTTACCTGATAAAAAGTTGAAAGAATAGCATAAATTTGTTGTCACTCAGACACACATGGATAATTAGTGACATGACTAACTTTTTAATTATTTTCTTTTATTTTTATTATGAGTCTATTAAAATTTCATTCGGATGAAATTTTTCAGACGTCATCTTCCATGATCATGAAAAATAACTCCTCAGTATTATTTTTTCTGTGTTTTCATTTTTATAATAAATTAAATTTTAATTGAACGTTATATAATCATGAAGTTTAGAATATATACATGCATAATTTTTTGAAATGATACTTTTCTTGGGAGTGAAAATGTTAAGGTGTGGGTGTTTAATCACAACACAATTCACTGTTACATTTTCACCGTTAGACCACCATACTAAACTAGTTTTATATTGAAAATTATAAAAATAATAACAAATTTAACTTCATGTTTGATTAAATTATTTTTTATATCATTATTAGAAAGGGAAATGTTACTATTTTTATAATTACATTGTAGGTGGAGGTTATTTGGGTGGCCCATGACAAAGTTCAATAAAAATGGTCTAAACTATGAATAATCCAAGCATACTAGTGGACTAAAATGCACAATTCTACTAATACATGCCTCCAATTAGGATGATATTTTATTCGATGATACAAAACATAGTGCAATACAGCTTTTCTAAAGAAACCCAAGAC
Source organism: Viscum album (assembly GCA_963277665.1). Lineage (NCBI taxonomy): Eukaryota > Viridiplantae > Streptophyta > Magnoliopsida > Santalales > Viscaceae > Viscum > Viscum album. The sequence goes on along the minus strand of OY728164.1, from coordinate 28,614,885 downwards.
TAATTATAAAATTAAGGGGGTCATCCAAAATGATCATTCCATCCACTGAATCATCCCTAAGTAAAAAAGTGGATTTTTCTGTTCTGTTTGATATCTCGAGTTATAGTGTCAATATTATGCAATGGTTTTAGTGCAGATAATCCTGAGTTAGGTATAAAACCTTTTCATTTTCTCCAAAGCGTGATGAGACTGTCTAGGTGTATAAAACCATGTTCCAAGTGGTTTTAAAACATCTTTTTCCCAAAACCACCTTAAACCTTGCCTAAAAAATGAAACCTGGGGACCCCTGTTTTTAATCATAGTTGGGAGGATAATATTTATTTTTTTGGATACCTAAAGGAGTCTTATCCTCATCCAATAAGTCATGCAGGCCCTTTTCTACATATGGCGGTCAATAATGAATGTGAAGTGCCACCCCAGCCTCCTACTCCTCTCGATGTCAAGCTAAATGGTGTAAGACCATTTCGAGGGAACTCCACATATTGGGTGGGAGTTCTTGCACTTGTTCTTATACTAGTTTTGTATAATTTTTGTCTTAAATATTTCACTTATGTTTGATCTTATTGTGCTTCACCTCTGAATACATTTCTTTTGTAATAATTAGATGAAACACTTTTTATCTTAACCCTGATTTGGTTGAGATTTTACATGGGGATATTTGGTGGTTCGGATTGGAAAACACAAGAATAATTTTCTCTCACATTATATTATTATATTTCAATATTCATTGGTAGCCCGTATTCTATGTCGGAGGTCCAAACCTTGACATCAATATTGTTTTGTGAAGGGTTGCTTCTTTGTGCATCATTTTAAGATGCAATAGGGGAATCAAGATCATGAAAACCATCAAACAAATAATTAAATTAAACTATATAAAAGTGTCAGAACAATGAACTATCCATGATGTGTAGTGAACATGAAATGACCTCCTTCTCTCATAATTCTTAAATCAGCACCATTATTTATGAACTATTAAACTCTTTAAATCAAGATATTTTCTTAAAACTATTTTCTAAACCACCCTCCTTTTTAGTACTTCTTATTAAAAATACAATCCTTAATCCTATTGACACACTTTGAGAGAATATATATGGTATTCCTTATACTATAAATCGTCTTTAGAAACATAATCATTCTGACATGTCATGACAATATGTTCAGTTTACCCAAGTTTTTACCTAAAAAAGTCACACCAAACTAACGAAACTCCAGAATTTAATGTTAATTAATGATGAATGTTATGCCAATGGGTTTTGAAAAACTTTATAATTTATTTGGGTCACAAATTATAGATTTTTTATTAATTAATCTTAACTTTTCCTTATTGCATGTAATTTATTTTAATCAACTTCCATAATATTTTTGGTAAAAAACTATTTTTCCATTATTAGACATTATAAATTTTGATGATTTAAAATATGAAATAAATTTTTATAAATTCTTATCATAGAAGTGGAAGAAATTAATATAAAATTAATCACATAGTTGGTCTGACAATGTGGGATTTTAAAGTTGAAATGATCAAAAAATATCTATGTTTTTATATATAATTTCAATGTGAAATTTCTTCTAATTATCTACATTGAATTAATTGATAAAAATATAATCTAGTTAAACATAAAAAAAATTAAAATAAAATTTACCTTTATGAATAAATTAAATGAAAATCAGTTTAGAATTGAAATCTGTAATTTTCCATTATTCATCCAAAAATGAAGTTATTAGAAAAATCCCAAAAATTCACTCTAAGATAATTTTGACATTCAAAATTCAAAAATGAAGTTTATTTTATAAAATTAAATTTATGAATGTTTCTAAAATTAATTTTATTTTTTTCAAAGAAGGACATTAAAACTAGTTCATTTGAGAAAATTGGATTTTTAAATATATAATGACTTTATAAAATATGATAACTTTTCTAATCAATATGCATTAATTATATAAAAAATTAATTAAAATTATTTGAATAATAGTGATAACCATTGATAAAACATAGTTTAATGGCTAGGTTATAATTATCTCATTTAAATAATTATAATAATAAAATTAGGTTTTGTAGAAATATCGGTGTTGTGTGTAACGTATGGAAAGTCGGTGTCATGTGAAAGAATGTTTGACTTGGTTAATTGTGATACATAAACGAAAATGTTTATTATTCCAGAAAAAAAAGGTCCATAAAAACTTAGGGTATTACATTATACACCCCTTGAATTGAATTTCTCCCTAAAAATTCATCACAATGGTAAATAAAAATGAGGATACTTTTGCTTCATCGTATTATCAGGTTCCCACATAGCATCCTCTAACATTTCATTTCCCCATAAAACAAAGAAAAATTGATTGGTCTTGTTTTGTAGAACATTATTTGTGTGGTCTAGAATTTTAGCATCTTTCCCCTCACAAGAAAGATCAAACTCCAACAATATGACCTCTGAGTTTAGTAAATGTGAAGGTTCAGGTATGTACTTCCTTAGGATAGATACATGGAACACATAATGTAATTGACAGAGATATGTAGGAAGTTCCAAGCGACAGTCAAACATCTTGATATGATCAATAATATTAACAGGACCTATATACATACGTCTTAATTTCCCTTTCTTCCAAAATATTACAACATTCTTCCAGGGTGAGATTCATAGAAACACCATTTCACAAAATTCAAATTCTAGGTCATGTGCGTGGTTATCAACATAAATTTTCAACTGACTTTGAGATGTATTGATATGATGTTTTATGGTTCTAACATTTTCGACCATTTCTTCAACAATATCTTGTCCCAATATATTTCTCTCTCCAACATCTACTTATCACATTCAAGTTCTAATTTTCTTCTCATATATGGCTTCATACAGTTCTATCTGAATGAATGAGTGAAAGATATTTTTGTAAGAAAAATCAACTAGATTAAAGTGTAGTTCCCAAAAAACCTTGAAATCCAAAGAATAATATCTCAGCGTATCCTCTTGGGGTTAAATTATTCTTTAAGACAAACACATGTCTAAGGATGATATGAAGTGCTGAAACTCAATTCTGTATTAAGTTCTTTCTAAAGGATTCACCAGAACAATAAGGTAAACCGCAGATCCAAATCTGATAAAATATAATGTGGTACTCCATGAACCCTTACATGTTTTTTAATGTAATCCTAACTTTCTAATACAAAGAGAAGTATTCCATGATAGTGATGATGTGTTCTTACATAGTAAGGCGATCGACGACCACCCATATAGAATTAAACCCATTATAGTTTTATGGGTATTCCAATGATAAAATAAATAGTAATGTTCTCCTATTTCTATTCTAGTAAGGGTAATTGATGTAACATCCCATTTTCCATTTGTATTTAAACTATCACTTTTGGGTATACCATACACTAAGATACAAACTCTATGAAGTCTCTCTTTATTCAATACAACTAGAAGTATTCATTAAAGTCCCTATACATATTTTTACTTTTTAGATTAATAGGGAATGAAGAACTATGAGATTCATTGGAAAAACATTCATTAAATCTAGTATGAAAAGAACACATACACAGTTCATGAACCATATAAATCCATCATGATCAAGTCTAAACTTAAGAACATCTATGATTTTCCTTTTCATCTCTACATATTCCTCTGGCACCACCATAATCATTACTTAGATAGAGGGTTGAACAATCCTTTGAGAAAGATTATATTTTTTACTTTCCCTTAGGATTTATAGATCCTTGATTTTAAAATATAGAAATATTGAATCTTTTATGATCCTCCTCATGGATAAGTTAGCATGATACTTATGACTCGAAGCATCGACCACATTATTTGCATTCCCATAGTGGTAATATATTGAGAATTCATAATCCTTTATCAACTCTAAACATCTTTTTAGGAATATGTTCAACTATTTATGTGTAAATATATATTTCAAACTTTTATAATCAGTATATATATCACAATTTTCTCACTAAAGATAATGCCCCCATATCTTTAATGATAAAATTACCTATGGTAACTCCAAATCATGATTTGGGTAATGTTTTTCATGAATATTCAACTATTGTGAGGAATAAGTGATAAACACGTTATTTTTCATAATAAAACATCCTAATAGATTCTTGGATGTATCTCTAAAGATTACAAACACATATCCACTATAGGTTAATGTATGTATAGGTGCACTAAATAACCTTCTCTTTGGTTCCTTGAAATTTTCCCCACATTCATCTACCCTGAGTAATATGGAACCCTTCTGAAATAAATTTGTCAAAGGATAAGATAGTCATGATAAATTTTACACAAAACATTGATAATATCTAGCTAAACAATGAAATTTTTAGATCTCAGTCACCATGGATAGTCTAGTCCGGCATTAAATAGCCCTTATATTTAATGGATCTACTATATACCATTTCTTGAGATTTTGTGACCCAAAAATGAAACCTGTTGTAGCCAAAATTCACAGAAATAAAATTTTTCATATAGCTTCTCCTTCATTAGGGTCTTTAGTACAATTCTCAAGTGATTTTGATGATATTAACTTATCTTTTAATATATAATATTATCATCTATAAAGACTACAAAAAAATGGTCAAGGTAATCTATAAAGACTATATTCATAAAACCCATAAAGATAATAAGGTAATTAGTAAGACCAAAAGGAATTACTATGTATTCATAGTGTCTATACCCTATAAAAAATGCCATCTTGGGTATATCCACCTTATTGGACCTCAATTGATGATATCCATTCTAAAGGTAAATCATGGAAAAGTATTGAACTCTGTATAGTTGATTAATCATCTCATCAATATGGGGGAGAGGATTTTTATTCATGATAATCGTCTTGTAAAACTCATGATAATCCATTCAAAGAAACATTTATCTATCTTTCGTTTTCACAAAATAAATAGGTGCAACTCAAAGTGACATCCTAGGCCCAATGAAACCATTATCATGGTTTTATTGGAGTTTTTATTCAATTATAGAAACACAATCATATCCATTCTATAAGGAGTCTTTGAAATTGGTGTGGAGCAAGGTATCAGTTATATTGAGATCTCAACTTCTGCTTTTGGTATAAGTCTTGTCAACTATTATGGAAATAAGGCCCCAAAATCCTAACCAATATTCATATCATCGATGATGATTATCTCCCAAAATATTTGAGATAAACAACTCTTTTTAATGGTAATTTTGACCCATACACTAGATTTAATATCCACAGTACGTTCATACTTATGATCACATGGATGGATGATCATAGGAGGGTTTGAAATATAAAAATTAACTTTAATTACATGACAATTTAATTGGTATTTATACTAATAATGATAATGTGTGACTAAGATTTAATCAAATTCAACCAAAGGAAGAATTACAAGATTTTTTGGAAACACATTCCCAAAAAATTCAACTGGATTGGATTAATAGACTTGAGATGCAATCATCATACCATTAGATTTTTGCACTAATAATTCAACATCTAATTATTTTGGTGGATTCTTAATTCCCTTATCAAATTCATTGGATATTAATGAGTGCGTAGATCTAGAATCATATATGACATTATCAGTTATGGAGTGAATGGTAAGTGTGCCTTTCATCACATCATTATCGCATCCCTTATCAGAAATAGACATTACATGGTATTTCCCCTTATCTATTGTCTTAATATTATATTGACGTTGATCATCATTAGAATCCCATGTATTTGGGAAGTGGTTATCATATTTCTTATTATCCTTACACTTGTAACATTGAATCATGGTTGGTTCATTTTGTATCATTTTTTCTTATTCGTAGTGTTAGATAACTTGTTCCCATCACTTTAGAAAAAAATGACTAATGGCCATCCCATCCACTCTTGAAACACTTATTAGGAACCTTAATGAAATTTTCATTATGCTTCTTCCCACACTGACAACATAAATGGAAACTCATCTTCTTCTGTTCATGGTTTTTAGATTTTTTTTAAACTCTATATTCCACTTATTGTCAAAACTATGATATTGATATGTGACATTAATCTCCATTTCATCCTTTATTTCACAACATAAAATATCACAACAGCTAGAAAATTTTCTTATGGGAAACTCCCATCTGAAACGTGGATTTAATCCACTGAAAACCTATCAACTTTTGTATTGAGTTAGATGATAATTCCTAAAGTGTACCTCGCAAATTTGGTTAAATTATCCTTATAGGTACCAATAGTTTCATCATCTAATTGCTTCCACTCAAGGAATTATTTATATATTTTGGCACATATAATCTGAAGAAAGTTCATAGTAAAATATATGTTAATGAACTCATCCCAATCTATGGATTTAATATCATCTATTTACATCATATTTTTTATTAGAGTCCACCGATGGTCTTCTTCATTTCTTACAGATAGACGTCCAGAATGAATTTCTCATGCTATGAAAACTAGAGAATGAAGAATATCTTTTTAGTATTACTGATCCTTTATTAAGAAATAAGTTTATCAAAAGACCCTCAGAAAAAAGGTGGACATTTCTTCAAGGACGACTCAACAGAATGTTATTCCCTTCTTTATTCATTTGGAAATACACCACGATCCGGTGTTTGAGAAAGCTGTGTGAGCATATAAATGAGGTTTCTCATTCCATATACCATAGAATTAAGTTTATAAAGAGTAAAATCATGTCATTTTCCATCACAATCACCAATAATACAGTACATTCCGGTTTTAGACATTGACTAAAAATATCATAGATTGAGAAACAATTATCATAGTGAGGAACCAAATAATCATAAAAATTCACCTATAGGATGTATAAATTATGAAACCTTTCTTAATCTATGAATAAATAGTTTTATCCTAGGTTATTCATAGTAATATACTATTTAAATCCTTCATTGTGGTTTGTGAATAGTTTGTGAATTTCCAATGAATATCCCCTGGGAGTGTAAAACCATGTGTGCATCAACGCTAATTATCACGTACTATATTACCATGAGTCATTCCTATAACATCTTTTTGGAGTTTTTTCCCCTATTTAAATTTATACTTCAGTAATATCCACATGTTGAATACAGAGAATGGATGTATTACAGGGAAACCAGTCACTCTATCCATTACCAAAATTACATGAAATTTTCTTATACTTTTCATTATCCAAATAATTTTCCCTGGACATTTATTTCAGTTTCACTCTAAGTTTTTCACATCCTAGATGAAAATTTTTAACTAAAACTTTTCTATGATACCAACTATATAGGCTCTCTATTTTAATATATTTATATTACATAACTTTTTCAAAATACATAAAGCATTACAAAAACAGAAACCCAAATACCGTACTAATCGAGTTTAATTGGAAACATAGAAACATAAACAATAATACGTAAGTAATCTTCATTATCTCCCACTAGATTATTCTTTTCTATAACCCTTAAGAGACACATTAAACATAATACATATATTCATAGCCTAGGGAATGAAACCTAAAATGCAGTGATCTAAAATTCTCAACAGGGGTAAACAAGGGAGATATGTAAGGATAATTCTGAGAATAAGGGTATGAGGACATGATCATGAAAATATATGATCTTACCCTGTATTTCAAATATCATATACATGAATCATGGAATAAATCTTGATAGTTCATAAGACATGAACAATAATAAAATAAAGGGCATTAGACATGAAATCATAACATAGGAATAAAACGTGGAATTTTCACATTAACAGAAGCTTATATAATTTGATTTCCATAGTATCGGAGGAATAACTACCAAGACCATCTTGGTAGTATAGGTTCACTCCCCATACCATCTTGGTAGTCATGGTTCACTCCTATGGATATCTTAGTAGCATGATTTTACTCCTCAAGCCGTCTCAGCAGTCATGGTTCATGATCATGGAAATATCAGTAGTCAAGGTTTATTCCTAAGAACATCTTAGTCTATCTCATGATATATAAATCTTTAACCAATGCATTGGAGGGATATATATGTATCACCCATCCCATAATGAAATCATCCCTACATGTTCCACATGATCATAAGTAATCAAATCATAACCCATGAAATGAATTGTGTATTATAAACATGTAATCATATCATAATATTTGGAAAATTATATGTTTTATAATCATTTCATCATGAACATAACTTTTGAAAAGAACCAGGATTCAAAAGCATGTAACCCATGAAAGAGAAATGGGTTTAACAAAAATCATGGCACAAAAACATAATCCATTATGAGAAATAATATGAATGGAAACACTGAATTATTTCCCCATAAAATAATGAGTAACACCAATGGATTTTATCTTAGATTAGAAATAATGTTGGAAGATATTTTAAAAACATTTCTTGAGAAAAATATACTTTTTGAATTGAAAAATACTTTTTAAAACATAAAACATTTTGAAATTTTTTTTATTGAAAATATGTTTGAGAAATTATAATTTAATAATTTGAAACCCATTATAAAATATATTTCAAAAATATTTCTGAAAAAATTTATGAAAATATGGTTTTTGATTACAATAGATTTATGATCGAAGAGAGAGATAGTCATATTATACTTAAAACATTGTTTTAAGTACCAAAGAGTGGAAAATTGTACTAATACATGGTAATATCTTGAATAAATAAAAGAGAAGAAACTTCAAGAGTTTTATTGAGATATGTATCAAAATATTTCATCAAAGGAAGCATAAACATAAACAATCTTAAAAAGAAATGAGATTTATTAAATAAACTATTTTATCATGGTATCTTGGGAGCATACTCTCTATATAAGAAAAGGAAATTCAATGAATCATAAAATATCAATAAAATAAGTATATTAATGATATTATATAAAAAATATAAGTATATACACCTTGAAAATAACTTATAGAAACAATAAACATGATCCTCGAAGAAAGAAAATAGAGACAAAACTGTTTTATTGATTCAGTATCTTTTCGAAAATAATCCACATGAAATAAAGATCGTAGAATAGATATATAAATACCCTTGAATTTAATTTTAATAATCATTGAATACATTCATGGGAAGTATACACATGACACAAAAGTAATGGGTGGTGATTAAAGTATGTATCTCACGAAAAAAATGTGAGATGAAATCCCCTTACCTTGTGTATTGAATTTCAACATACACTTTCATACCACCTGTATTAAAAATATTAGTTTTTAATACATAATTGAAAAATTAATATTATTATATCTATTTCCATATATTTATTGATAATAAACTTATATTTCCCTATTGATAACCATCATATGTTATGGTTTTACTTTGGATAATATTCACTTTGTTATTCACATGTGCCGATATTTCTTATAATTTTTCGTCCGTATAATTATATCATGATTCTAAAATGTAAACCAAGATATAAATATAATTTTTATTAATAAAATATATGTATGATAATAAATAGAATATATATTTATGAAATTAAATACACTATTAATGGAGACAGTAAGTCGTACGTACGCATGAATGTTGTTTCCATTTTAATATTCGTATTTAAAAAAGAATAAATTGACTTATGTGTATATATGTATATAATACAATAAAAATAGAATAATAAATTTATATATATCATATAATTTCACTAAACCCATCTTTAATACATTTCATGTAGTGTGTGAATGAATCATATCGCTTTTAGGGGGCGGTACTCCACCCTTTCCTAAATGAAATTATCATATTTACACCAAATGGGATGTAAAAAGATATGTGTGGTACAAGTAATAAATAATATTAAATACATAATAAATATAATATATAATATATATAAATATGGTTTTCATCATAATTCCCATCATTAAGGGTGGAAAGGTAAAATTGTTCAATCATCATTTAGTGAGGCAGTTGTCTAGTGTACATATAAATAGTATGTATGTTAGCCATTAAATGAAGGTGTGTGTAAGTGTATGTTGATCCCTTAGAATAAAAACATCATAGTATATTTAGTATCATTGTTTTGTTATAAAATCAAGAAATAAATAGAGTTTATGGGGTATAGAAGGAAAATTTAGAAAAGGTGCTTTAGAGAATGGGCTACCTCTTAATCGAGTAACTCCTTTTGGATTGAGCCAAAAGAATTACATGGAATAATTTCATCCCAAAGGTTTGATTACGAGTGAAAGAGATGGTTGTTGGTAATTTTAATGGTAGATATTGGTTGAACTGAAGTGGTTTGAGAGTTTTTATGAAAAGAGAAAGGTGGTTGCCTTTATAGAGAAGGGTAAGGGAGCACTTGACATATTTGAAAACAAGTTAGGTGAACCCACATTTTACCTAACAAAATCCCTAAAAATAAAAGAAAAAAAATAATTGAAGGATAACAGTATATGAATGCAAAACAAATCAGTGTTTTAAAAATTTCTATGTATTTTTTGGTGTTAAATTTAAGGGTTTGTCGTTAGTTAGGCTTAAATTTAACTAAATCGATGTAATTATTCTTAATCACGTTCACTAATATTTTTGGTAAAAAACACATTTGACCATATGATACATTATAAATTATTCTGATTGAAAATATGGAATCAATTTCTAAAAATTCAAATCAAATAATTGGTAGAAAATAATTTAAAATTAATCTCGTAGTTGGGTCGGCAATGCGGGTTTTAAAAGTAAAAATGATCAAATGTTTGCTTTGTTTTTATATCCAATTTCAATGTGAAACTGGTTCTTATTAACTTAATTTTATAAATAAATAAAAATATAATCTAATTAAGCTTTTAAACAAAACTAAAATATAATTTTAACATATAAACAAATTCAAGGAAAAAGCGGCTTTGAATTGAAATCTAGTATTTTTCACTATTCATCAAAAAATGATGCTTATCAGAAAAATCTTGAAAATTGAACTTATGATAATTTTGAAATTATAAATTCATAAATTAATATTATTTTTATAAAATCAATTTTATAAATTCATCTAAAATTAATTTTATTAATTTTTAAAAAAGGACTTTAAAATTAGTTCATTTGAGAAAACTATATTTTTAAATATATCAGAGCATTTCCAAAAATTATATATTTCATTGTCAATATTATTTATTTATATATAATAATTATAAAAAATATTTGATAATTAGTCATTATATTTAATATTAAAATTATTAATGGCTAGGTTATAATTGTCTCGTTTAAATAATTATAATAATAAAATGATGTTTTGTAGAAAAATTGGTGTTGTGTGTAACATGTTCCATGTCGATTCCATATGAAAGGAATTTTTGACATAGTGAATTGAAAGAAATAAATGAAAATTTAATTTATTCGAGAAAAAAAATCCATAAAAACTCATGGTGTTACATTATTCCTATCGTAAGGGTTCATATAAGGGATCAATAAAGATTATGTCCTAGGGAACCAACATGATATTTCTATTATTTCTTGTGTGTTTTCATGGAATTAATTTTGTTTTAAAATGTAATATAATGATATTCTTTAAAGAAATGATTATGACCTCTTAGGGTAAAAAAATTATGTTAGTAAGAAAATTATTTTCAAGGGTTTTCATTATATTTTAGTAAACACAAGTGATTATGGGTTTTTCTGTCTATTTCTTATAGAATATTTTATGCAAACAAATTGGTCATAAATTTTATGTCTTTTGAAATAAAATGATCCCATGTGCTAAAAGTTTATTATATTATAGATAATCTATCTTTTATGATCTTATGGGTTTTAATTGGATAATTGAGTTTCATTCATTTTTTTATATGTCTCTTGCTGGTTTTTTTATAATTCCATGTTTTTAAAACATTTGTATAGGATTAAATTATTAGTAGGAACAATGATGAATTAATTTTTACAATTATGAAAAAATTTCATGAATAGAACCCCATTTCATTTTAAAAGTTTTTTTTGGTAAAAATTTATTCTAAGAGTATGTGTCCAAATTCTAATGTATGGGTTTGTTAGGTAGTAGTTATGACCTAATTATGAAAACCAATAAACCTAGAAAGGTCTTTTTAAATTCAAGAAAGTGAATTATTGTTTAGAAATGAAATTATGTGTTCCTTAATGATCATGTCTATATATTTTTTATGTATTGTGTTGATCATAATTTAAATTTGGTTTTTGGTTTTTTATTTATATGTCATTTTTATAATATAATATGAGTATTTCTTGTATGATCATAAATGATTCTTGAAATACTATATAAATTTTTTTATTAGTGTATATAGTGTGAGTGAGCTAGTGAATGTGTATGTCCAAATATTCCTCCAAGTATTTCTGTGTAACTTTTCTTAGATACATGTGAGTGTGATGAATAAAAATAGGTTGATCCTAGTCCATTTAAATTATGTTAGAAACTATTTGGGTGTGAAGTGGAGTGATGTCATATATTGGTGTTATTGAAAACCAAACTGGTAATATATTAAGAAATAAAAAATTACACCCAATCTATGAGAGGTAGTTTCATTAAAAAACCTTGGAACAGAAAGTTATTTACTTATAGTTTGGAGAATTATGAAAACTTATCGGGATCATCATTCTCATTAGTAAGTCCCACGTATGGTTTTAAAATTTCATCATTCGGTAATATTGGTGAATTATCACGAAAAATGGATGAGTAGTGGGTAGACAATGGTGATATCCATTTCTTTCTATCTTTCTTAGAAATGGGTTTCCACTCCATTGAAGGTGAATTCCTCGGTTTGGAATTCTAAACATGGTTTATTATATTTTTACTTATGGACCAATAGTTACACACATTTCCCCTCATTTTACTACATTTTAAATAAATTAATTAAGGAATTAATTGATATATAACATATCCATGTCAATCAACCTAAAATACCAGTACAAATTTATTTACATCAAATATAAAATAATAATAATTTGGGCTAGTATAAATTTTCTAATTTGTAAATAAATTATTACAACCCAATATTATTTATATTTTTTAAATATAGTAATAATAAAAGTTTTTGAATGGAATAAAGGTTAGAATATCTTGATTAACAGTGTTAGGAGAGATATGGAAATTTTTAGGAGAATAATATATATTTATAATGAAGTAGTTAAAAGGTGTATAATTAGGAGGGTTTCTATATTTTTTATTATTTTCATATTAGTAAATATGAACAAACGATTACTTATTTCATATATTATGTATTCCAGGTTACTTTCAAAAAATTAAAATATATTTTTTTTAAACACCTGAGTAACACTTAATTAATTTTTATATAAAAAATTACATTCAGTAATATTATTTTAGTTATTTCAATTAAATTGGATTAATTATGTTTGTGCTTAAATGAATGAAATTTTATATTAATTATTTTCTAATTTTAGTAAAATTTTGAGGTTATTAGTGAATAAATTATATTTTTATGACATTTCGAGTAAGTATTTATAGTATTTTAATTTTCTTTTATACTAATATGATATTTTCAATATTATGTGTATAATAGTATTTTTTTAGTGCCTATAAACCAGATAAATTAAGTAATCATAGTTCTATTTCATCTTTACATACATTGGGGTGGTATCCTATTTTAGATTATGCACAAAAATAGGTAAGATTTATGTTAAATTTTGATTAAAAAATATACATATCAACATGTTTGATAATATAAATTCATCGATCTTCTAAAATTATATGTTGAAAAATATTGAATATGGAATGTTGTATTACTAACAAAAAATTAGTTTTCTCAAGTAAAAAATATGGCACTGTATTAAATAAAGATACTCATGGGAGAATGGAACGAAATTTTATGATACTTTAATGTTTTCATACATATATATATATATTTATTTAATTTTCTCTAATATATTATAATTTTTTTATGTAATTTTGATAAATAAGAATATGTTTTTTTGAAAAAAATGATCAATTTAATTATGTATTTCCTCAATAGTCTCAAGAATGTGTTCCATGTAGACCATATAAAATTAAACTATTAAAGTGTTAGTCTTCATCATATAATTGTTTAAATACCACTAGTATCATATCATACATTTAATTAAGGGAGGCCCTTATGAGATCTAGAAAAGTGAAAGTAGAATCAGAACATAATAATAAAACATTAATGGAAGAATTTAAAAAATTTATAAGTACCCAATTATCTATATATAAAATATATAGAAATTATATGTTTGATTGAATTACCACATCACACATCATTACTTGATGATGCCTAAAATTAATGAATTCTAAAAAATTTATTCCTGATTTCCTTATAGATTACAAACAAATGGTGGTTTCAATGATGATTCCTCTTGTGTGTATACCAATGATATATTTAATGTTGACAGTGATGATAAAATTAGATATGAGGATGGTGCAAATGATGTATGAAATGATGTTTTTGTTAATGAGGATGATTTTAGTGTTTATACTATAAGAAACATGTAAAATTTGTGATGAGGATGGTGATGGAAAGGATACATTTCATTTTTTAAATGACAGTAATAACAATTATTTTAATGCCCTCATCATGGTTAAACTAGATAGTAATTGACCATATTTTACCACTTGAACTGAGGCATGCCTTGTCACACCTGGGTTTTCTTATTTTACTTCGTTCCAATAAATTTGAATTTGTAGTTGTTTTTTCAGTATCTAGGTGTGATATGTTTAAACTTTTTGGGCATTATTGTTCTTCTATGCTAGTAAACTCCTTCCCCCTAGGTTCCACCTAAGTCCCCCATGAATTTGGAAGAAAATGGGGATGTTTTGGGTAAACAGAACATGCTGCATGGTTTGGCCGCACTGCTTACTAAAACATGCATAGGTGTCAAGGTCATAAAAATGTTTTTTTTCATGTATTCCCTTTCAGGATTAACCCTAGTGCGCCCATTTCTTCTCCAATTCGTTCTTTATAGCCATGGAAGGCTCCCAATATCCCTTAAGACTATTTGAGATACATTTTTAAGTGGTTTTTGGTGGTGGAACTTCAAGATTCTTCACGTAAGTGATTGGATCACCTATTTCTTTTATTATACATAGGATTTCTTTCCTATTTCTTGAAGATCATCTTATCCAGAATCTATGTATTCATAATTAGGATTTGATTTTGACTTAATTTTTTTAATCTTGTTGATTAGGGTTTGTTTTAACTTTCTTGTAGTGTGGTGGTGGTGTGATTGAAGATTTACTAAAAATATTTGGGGTCATCTACATATAAGATAGGTGATTCCATGTGTATACTTTTTTGATGAATTTATCTTTCTTTATTAAACTGTTTCTAATGTTTCCCTTCCATTATTTTTGGTGTGAAAACCATTTTTGGTAACATAGGTTGAGCGGTTGATTTTAAAGTAGCACTTTTTAAAAAAAATGAATGTTTGTCATGTGAAATCCACGGTGTATCTTTTATGGCCTTTTTATGATTCATGAAAATGTTTTTTTAAAGGATTTTAGGTATTCCATTTTTTTGGCCTGCTGTTGGTGTGATTTTGGCCTTAATAGAGTTCATCTAAAAGGGGTTTATGTGAAAAACATTTTTATTCTTCTTGAAATTTTTTTATGAAAATTGTTAATGGTTTATTGAATTCATTAATTGATGAAAAGTATGTGTAGATACTATTTGGTGTGTGCATGGTCCATAAATGGTATTTTTATGTGAAAATTTTATTGATAACATGTGAAAATTTTTTGAGAACAATGTGGGAAACCCGTGTATCTTAGTGGGCGGACTAAAACTATTATGATAGTGATTCGAAGTGGTTTTTTCATGTTTTACATAGAAGGATTGATGATGGAAATAATAAATAAACTATGATGTTGATTGACTACCACTAATACATTGGTGTTTCCCCACCTTGTGGATCATGCATGAGAAGTGTATTTGTTATGGATACTTTTACACCGAGATACGATGTACTTAGGGCCCACAGCTAGATAGTGCCTAGGGGTGTTCCCGTGACTTGTGACCATTGGATATATTATACTTAACATCAACATATGGTGGTCTTTATTGGTAAATTGGGAATAATGTGTGTTTTATTTAGATTTTTTCACCCATTAAAGTTTCCCTCATGAAAATTGTTTTCATTAAAAGATGTATTCTTTAGAAATTGTTACTAGAACATATAGTTTATAATAACATGCATGATTTTTGTTGTAAAATGTTTATCACATGGAATCTCTTTGGGTGTAATCCTACTGTTCTTTGGCTGATACCACACTAACACCGTTGGGTGAAAGTATAATAGGTAGTGTTTGTTTCACATTTGGGTAATTCTTTTATAACCCGTGGTTCAGGTTGCTAGTGGTTCTTCTTGGTGTGGTGTCATGGAGAAGGATTGAGGGTGATACCCCCTTTCCATGAGGTGGTTATTGGGATATTCTTTTTGTATTTCTTCTCTTGTGGTAGTCTATGGGATTCGTAGAAACCAATTTATTTAAATTCTTAATTTTTGTAAAGGATGGTTTGGTTTGAAAAATTCAGATTCATTTTATTAGCCCTGTTCGATGTTTTATGATTATTAATTCAGGTAAAACATTTTCAGTGATTACTCATGATTTATGGGAACTTGTTCCATCCCGTGGGAATTTGTAATGCCCTTTGAGCATTGCCGAAGACTGGGTTAGGAACCAGTTTGGATGGACACTAAATCCGGTTCATAAAAAATACTATAAGAGTAGGTTCTTTCTTTTGGGTTCATGTTCTTTTGATAAAGAGTCTGGATAGACCAAAGCTAGGATTGTCGAAAATTGATGTTCTGGTTATGAGTATGGTTCTTGACTAGAACACCTCTTAGTTATAATTGAGTAACCATGGGAAGTAGTGTCCCATCTAATAATTGTTTTCCTTGTGGTTTCTCGTTGCTTGGGAAATGAAATGGGAGTTGGTTCAATATTCTTAGTGAGATCGTCAGGCCTGGGAAGCCAATTGGAGCTGTGGGCATAGTCCCAATAAACTCCTTGTGATGATGGTCTGATTAGAATATGTTCTCCATCCATATGGCCAAGTCACCCATCGACCCTAGTTTTTCCTTGTGTGTTGTTTTGGGTCATCATTGATTCAAAATATTGTTTTAAAAAATCTTATTTTTGGAATTGTGAAAAAATGAGTTTAGAGTCGTAATGGATTTGTTTTGGAAAGTGGTAAATGGATTTTCATTACTTTATTTATGGAAGGATTATAAAAGTCGATTTCTTAAAATTTATTTTTTGGTTGAAATGAAAAGATTTTAACAGAATTATATTTATATAACATAAATATTGAGTTTATTGAATTTTTTTGTTTCTAAAAATAGAAATTTTCTTTGAATAGAGTTTTAGAATTCATTCCAAACAAGATGAAATGAGTTTCTAGTAAAATTAATTTTGATGAAATGAGGTTTTTGAATTAGTGTAAATGTTTTGAATGAGATGGATTGGTTTCATGGTGATTCATTGTTGTATTCTTAGTTTTTCTGTTGATTTTGTGGGGATTTAGATTTAAATTTTCAGTTTTTTGGTGTTTTACCTTGGCACACGGTCAGGGCACATTTTGCGAAAACTATGTGTCTTTCTCTAGGTAAACATGCGAGAATTGGTTTTCTTTTGGTTGAGGGTTCATGGAATATAAAAGATTATTCAAACCATGTTTAATGTTTGTGAGAAGACACTTCCTCAAGACAAAACCATATTTCATGGTTAGTGTATAGTTTTCTAAACCATGCGGCCAAACCATGAAGGTATCCAAGTTATCTAGTAAGGGGTGCACATTTGGTGCATGATTTGGTAAATCGTGCGTCATAACCATGGACAATGACCATCTGTTTTAAAAATGTAAAAAATTAGGTTGTGTGGAAAAAAAAATTTGGATGCGATTGTTTATTTTGGAATTTGTTTTAAATGAAAAGGAGTGAGATTTTATGAAATAATTTTTGAAGAAATTTTGATGTTTTGAAAACTATTATATGTTTCTTGTGCTCTATACTCTTTTTGGATTATTTTTGAGTTATTTTTTGAGTTCTAGAAACCATATTATGTGAATGATATTTTGGTTTTTTGTTTTTTCGTTGATTTGGGTTAAATTATTGGTTTTTTTTTTATTTTATGATAAATATTTTGGGAACCCTTTGTAGTGGTTCTCATCATGTGTTTAGTTATGGTTTGTGGTATGTTTCGACCAAAGGAAAATCTTGGTTGGGTCCTTGGGTTATATTTTTGGCTAGGGTATTCCCCCATAAAGAGTTAGTGCATGATTGATGTGTGGCCTATTTTGATTCACCATTAGAAGATCCTCCAGTTGAACAATATAAGGGCTTCTTGAGATTTGGAGATTTAGTCTACCCCTATTTATTTTCAGTAAGTGGATCCTCTTATAGTAGGAAGGTGGTTCTTTAAGGATAAAATAGACCTTATTCTCTTAAGTTTCTTTAATATAAAAAGATGACGTTTTACATCATGGTGTTTGTAGGTTCTATCTAGGAGTAGTGAAGGGGAATTTTAGTGAGGAAACGTAAATCATCCCACAGTTGATGGTCTTGATTACATTTTTTAAGGGCCTTTAGGTAATTTGTTTCATACTCGTATGAAACGGATTCATGTTTTTCCAACATTGTGGAAAATATGGTTGTTCAGGGATGTTATGGATGCTTGCAATAATCTCATGCTGCTTGGAACCCTGTTCAAGGTTCTTCTCCTAGTAACGTATCTATCACATGTTGGGGTCTTGTTTGGTGGTTTCTTGTTGTGTTGTGTTTTCTTTAATGTGAAAAGGCGGATATTATGAAACCTTTTAAGGAATCCTGGATAAATGAAATTGTGTTTCTCATATGGTAATTCCTGAAATACTATGTCTAAAATGAAGGCGTCTTTCTTGTTTTCTTTTTCTAATGTTTCTTATTTGAGGTTAGAGGGGAAATCTGTATGCATATTCAATTCCCCTATCCTGGTGAGGGTTTATTGTTAGAGTAAAGTGGGTTTTAAATTGTGTTATTTCATGGAGGTTTTGTCTGAGAAGTGATGTTGTTTCTTGTGGTTCATAAAGAATAATGTTTTTTCGTGGGGTTTTAGCACCTGACTGTGAGGTAAGAGATGCTTTAATCATCTGAGATCCATTCTTAGGTCCAATAGTGAAGCAAGAACATAGTCATGAATCCACAAGGGGGTAAGGGATCATGGTCTAACTTATATCTATAGTGTGGGATGTTGAAACAGTATGAGGTTTGGATGCGGTGGTTTATTTTCAAGTTGCTCTGTGTGGTGGAAGGGACGTGGGGTATAACAACCCTTCTCTTTATTATACACTTAAAAATGATTTATTACATAAAATATTCAATTTATACAACATATAATATTGACAGTCATAGTGTATTTGGATCTTAGGAATATTACATAACTACTTAAAACAGGAAACACAACATCTTTATTGAAAACATCCTTTACATGACCACCACATTCTCTCATACTTATAATTGCACGGGATAACCTAAGGACAGGCCTAAGAAAAGGGTGATCTATAAATCCTGGTAAGGTAGTAAACAAATAATAACATGAATAATACAGTACATGTTAGGCAATATGCATGTCAATGGAGAATAAAATAAAAATGAACATAAAGGCATGATAGAGCATGATTATCATAACATTGAAATGTGGCGACAACACTTAACACGGTATTAGCATGACCCAAGGATAATTGCACATGGATCATGAGAAAACCCTAATTGCACTTGAATTACCATTATTAAACCCTCATATCACTTGAATTATCATGATACTAATCTTTTCCTAATGCATTGGAGCGTTGTTAGGGATCACCCTGCTTAAACATTTCATTTCATGCATAAGTATGCCACATGGATCATAAAACATGGAATCATTCAACATATTAATTTATTACAAGATAAATTAATATGGAATACATACATGAAACTCTTTAAAAAATAAGTAAATGTGCATAAAGGTTAATATCCTTGATATAGAAATGTGTATGTTATTCACTACATAATGACATTGGCTTGAAAAATTGTGGTGCAATTTCTCCATCATAATGGCGTGACATAAAAATTCATAAAAATGGTTGATGAGATATAAAGGGTTATCTGATCATATTTACCTAACATGGATAGTAATGGGATCATATAGAAACATGTCCCAATAATTTTAATGGAATTTATATTGAGGATACACAATAATTTCGTGGATGTAATTGGGGAGAGGTAAATTCCTTACAGAATTTTGGCATGGTAACGCTTGTACATGGGAGGAATTAATTAGAGAGAAAGGGGATATCTCATTTTTCAAACATAAATAGGAATGAATGGTAGAGGATAAAAATCATACCCCACTTTTTTAATTGAAAATAAAAGGGCATAACAAGGTAATTAAATTTGGACAAAATGAGAAATGAAGAAATCCCTTACGGAATTTTGAATTGAAACATGTATACATGGAAGGCATTGATGAGAGAGAAATGGGTCTCCCGTAATCAAAACAAAAAGAGGATAATATAGGGGTGGTTTAAAATCATACCCCAACATTTATAATTGGCAATAAAATGGCATAACAATATTAAGAAACAAGGATAAAATGAGAAATTAAGGAATCCCTTACATGAATGTGTGATCCCAAAGGCTTAGAAGGGGCTTGAGAGAGGCTTCATGGAATCTTGGGGCGCATTAGAGGGATTATAGAGAGATGAGGTTAGAGTATGAACAAAATAAAAAGGCTTTGAATGAAGATGAACTGGGAGTATGGGTGGGTTTATATAGGAAAGGAGGGGGAATTCTTTATTATTTAGGTTTGGGACACCACATATTAAGCTAATCAAAATCACAAACCAACTAATGGTTTTTCCCATGATTCTTCTCAAAGGGGATTGGAAAACATTTTTTTATAACTACAATTAAATAACTTCTTAAAACAAAAGGGTTTCTTATGTGGAGATGAGTCACACTCTCAAGGAAATCAATTTAAAACGATAAAATGTATTATAAGTCTTGGAGGGTCCACTATGGATTTGTAAAATAAATCAAAAAAAACCTAAAATCTCATTATTTTAATGGTAAAACATATATTAGCCGAAAATAATTTTTATAGTATTTTATTACATCACTATTGGGTCATTATGATGTCATAAAACACATTATATATTTAAATATTATTTAATTTTTACCTAAAAATTCTACTATCTCCGAAATTATGAAAAATTCACCATTGTATAATTTCAACTTCCTGATTCTAAAAATAATATAAATTTTATCTAAATAATTTTCTAAATATGTGAATTTTAACTTTTAAAATAAAAACCGACATTTATCGAAATGTTATGGGTTTTGAAAAAATAGCTTTCAAATATTAATAAAAATCTCAATTGTATTCATAATAATTATACGGTCATTTATATTATATAAAAATTAATTTAGTAATAATATTTAATTAAAATATTATTTAATTCAATAATTCGTTAATTCATCCAAATAGATTTATTAATTAAATAAAAATTCTTTTTTTCTTTAAAAATTATTTAAAAAGTAAAAATAATAAAGTGAATGTGTATTATCAACACAAAAATAATGTAAATAATCAGTGTACTAGGGTCTTGTTACATAACCCCTTATAACACATGCATAAGACCAAAGGGTAAGGTGTGTGATGGTGATAGAATTTTGGGGTGTCTCAGATAACATCACTCGGGTGGTAATCTCTATCATCTTCCACTTCTCCCATATGCGGTTCCATTCGAGCTTAATATGTTAAAGCTCATATTGGTCTTGGGAAAGATAGAATCCCAATGACGCCACATCCTTTCAGAGCTCCAAAAAATGGCCCTCATAGAGAGAAATTTTACTTGATGAGTCCATCAGTTCCTTTGTCTGAGTAAATTGGATTTGTTAAAGTCCTATATTTATATTAATCATTTGATCATTATTCAACGGCTATATTAGCAACGATCAGAATTTTTAACAGTATTTTAAAATACAAAAACATTAAACCAATTAATTTAATATGTTATATAACCATTTCACATAATAATACATTTAATTAGATCAATAAAAATTGTCAACAATAAAAGTTTGGGTCATTACAATCATCCACCTTACGAAATTTCACCCATGAAATTTACTTTTCCCACACTAAAATAGATGCGGGTAACTCTTCTTCATCACTTCCTCCAATTCCTACGTTGCTACTTCAAACTTGTGGTTTCTCCACAACACTTTCAAAAGGGGAATTGTCTTATTTCTTAAAACATTTTTCCTACGACCTATGATTTTCAACAGCTTATATTCATTGGAGAGGTCATTATCCAATAGTACAACCTATGGATTGAGTACATGCGATGGTTAAGGTATGTACTTCTTCAAGATTGATAAATGGAATACATCATGTACATGAGAAATGTTTTGTGGGAGTGCTAGTCAATAGGCAACTGCTCCAATGCGACCAAGGATCTCAAAATGGCCATTGTACCTTGGACTAAGATTTACCTTTTTCCCAAATCACATAACTCTTTTCCATGGTGATATGAGGAACAATACCATGTCTCTCACATCAAACTCCAGGTCTCGTCGATGATTATCATCATAGCTCTTTTGTTGACTCTGAGAAGTTTTAATGTGCTACTGGATGGTGTATTCCTTCTCCAACATTTCATTGACCATCTCTAGACCGAGCATTTTTCGTTCCCTGACATCATCCCAACATGTTGATATTCTGAACCTCTTCCCATATTGGTCTTCATAAATAGCCATTAGGATTCTTGAGTGGAAACTATTGTTGTAAGAGAACCCAATTAGATTAATATGTTGATACCATCATCCTTTTATGTACATTGATCATGCCCTCATCATTTCCTCAAGAATTTGGATAGTCCACTCAGATTGGCCATCAGTTCGAGGATAATAATCCATATTGAAGTTCATCTTAGAATCCAAACCATGTTGAAGACTCTTCCTGGATGTAGAGGTGAATATTTGATCTCGATCAGATACAATAGATAATTGTACTCCATAATGCCTTACCACATCTATGATGTATATCTGTGAAAGTTGATCCAGTGAGAAATCCTTCCGAATAGAAATGAAGTGTGCAGTCTTTGTAAGAAGATCCACAACAACCTATATAGCATTTTTCCTTTGTATATCTTCATAAGTCCAGTGACAAAGTCCATGGTGATGTTTTCCCATTTCCATGCTGGTATGGGTAATGGTTGCATCATCCCCTTAAACTTCTACCTCTCAGCCTTCACTTGCTGACACACCAGGAACATTGATGTATACTCAGAGATATCCTTCGGCATGTTATCCCACCAATAATGCTCTTGAAAATCTCAATACATCTTTGTGTTTCCTAGGTGAATGGAGAAATTTGATCTTTGTTAATGATCCAAAAAGTCTTTCTTTATCTCCATACTTGATGAAACACATATCCTTTTCCCAAATATCACAATTACTTCTTCATTGACATTGAACTCTGAGTATTTCCCTTTTCTAATAGTTTCCCCTTTCTTTTAAATTATTGTATCATCCTCTTGAGAATCCTTTAACCTTTCCAAAAGAGAAGGCTGAAAAATAATTTGGTAAAGTAATAATGATGTTAACTTATTTATGATTCCCACGTCTATATTCATAAAATCCAAAAAGATTGTATCCTTTTCAATCCTCGTCAATGATTGAATCGCTTGGTTCTTTCTACATAGAGTATTTTCCACCTTGTTCTCTTTCCCAAGGTGGTAATGGATTGAGCAGTCATAGTCTCTAATCAGATCTAACCATATTCTTTGGCTCATATTCAACTTTTTATTTTTGAATATATACTTGATGATTTTTTTATCCATTTATATTTCACGCTTTTCCCCAAAGAGATAATGCCGCGAAATTTTCAAAGTGAAGATCAATGCAGCCAACTCCAAGTCATGTGTTGGATATTTTTTCTCATGAAATTTAAATTGCATTGATTAATAGGTAATAAGTTTTTCATTTTTCATCCACACACATCACAATCCCTTCGTTAAAGCATCACTGAATACCACATAAATTTCTCCACTTGTGGGTAGTGTGAGTACGTGCACAGTCATAAGCCTCCTTTTCTACTGTTTAAATTTCTCTTCACATTCCACACTCCAAGAAAACATGACTCCCTTCCATGTTATCTTTGTAAGAGGATTTGAAAATTGTGAGAAATTTCTAACAAATCAGCGATAATATCCAGCTAACCCCAAGAATCTATGAATATAAATTACTGATGTTGGCCTTAGACATCCCTCAATTGTAGATTCCTTAGAGGGATTCATAGATATCTCATTGTATGTGATGATATGACCCAAGAACGAGACTTAATTCAACCATAACTCACACTTTTTTTACTTTTCATAGAGATTCTCCTTTCTCTAGGTCTCTAGTACAGTTCTTAGATTCTCCTCATGCTCCTCCTTGGTATTGGAGTATATTAGAATATCATCTATAAAGACAACCACAAATTTTTCTGGGTAGTCTCTAAAAACCCTATTCATAAATTGAATATTTCTAGAGAATTAGTGAGTCTGAAAGTCATTACTATGAATTCATAGTTCCCGTATCTTGTACAAAAAGTAGTCTTATGGAAATCCTCTTTCTTCTCCCTTAGTAAAATCTCGACCACAGATCCACCTTGGAAAAGTATTGTGCTCTATGTAGCTGATCGACCAAGTCATCAATTCGGGTAGAGGATACGTGTTCTTTATTGTGATTTGTTTGAGATCATGATAACCATTGAAAAAGCTCATTGACCCATCCTTCTTATTGACCAAGAAGACTGGTGAAGCCCATAGTGAAGCACTGTTGTATATAAACCCTTTATCTAGATTCTCCTATAGTTTTTTCTTTAGCTTCTCTAACTCCACAACAACCATTCTATATAGAGTCCTGGATATTGGAAACACCCCACGTATAAGATCAAATGAGAATTCAACATCTCTTCTAAGAGTATGACAAGGAAATTACATGTGAAACACTTCAGTGAATTCCCTCTCAATAGGAATGTATTCAAGGATGGTTGCTTCCTTGGACTCAATCGTCTGAGCAATATATTCGTTCTCATAGAGAAGTAACATCAATGCATGAGATGATGGAGATACAGAAGATTCATCTTCCTCCTTGCACTTTTACAGAATTACGGGTCGATTCTCCATATGGAGAATGATTTCCCTCTCATGGAAATTTATTTTGGCTCTATGTAAGGAAAGACAATCCATTGCATGAATTGCATCAACTTCTAACAGAGGGAATATGATGAGGTTTACCAGGAAGTTCAATCCACAAATTATGACAGGGGTGGAGTTATATTCATGGGATGAAATGATTGCTCCATTTTCTGTACTCTACAAAATCATTACATCCATGATTTTTGGTAGTGCTGGGATTATTTTACTAAACATTCTAGATATAAAAGAATAAGTAGAACCAGAATTAAAAATTACATTCTCTATTCTTGAATGAATAACTAGAGTACCTATCACCACATCAATTTCGGGGTTGACTTCATCGGTAGTAATAGAAAAATATTTCCCTTACTACCTTGGAGGTTGTTGGTTGCCTCTGAAAACCCTTTTCATAGGGCATTGAGTTGAAAATTGCCATGGTTCTTTGCAGTTGAAGCATTGAGCATCACGTTGAGGGTCGAGCGGAGCATTCCTCTCCTCTGTCGCAGCCACGTGTTTTTCTTTCTGATTGTTAATAGATAGGTTCCCTTCTCTTCCACACCTAAAGAATTTCCTCATCCACTATAGGCAATTTCTATCATGCTTCTTTCTTCACCATTGGAAATTGGGGTGATATATTTTCTTAGCACCATTTAGATCGAATGTGGTCATTTCTAGAAGTTTCTTTTAGGTAGACCCCCTTGTATTCAATATGTTGGTTTATTTTTTAATTTTGGTTGGATTGTATTTATACCATTTACTTCTTTTGTACTTATTGATGAATTCTAATGTGGGTTATTTGTTATGTATGCATTTATAGTAGGATTTTTTTACCCTTCCCCATTACCCAATTGAATAGAGATGTGTGAATGTGTAAATGTACTTTCGGATAAGTCCTCCCATGTGTGTGATATACCTACGTTGTGATAGTATCCAATCCATGACCAATTAATGGTGGGATTGGGGTGTCATTATAGGCTTACTGCTAGCTAGTAATGCTCTAATGGGTCAGGTCATGAAGGAAATTCCCTTTGTTTGTAGATAGAGTAAAACAAGGCTCGTGTGTTGGTCATGGAAAACAAGAATATCCATAATTTAGAATAATTTAGGGATAAGTATGATATACCATATAGTTTGAGGAATAATGGAGTAAAACAAGGCTCATGTGTTGGCACATCAGAATATTTACTTATAGCTCTTGAAGTCATGGATCGCTAGGGCTTTCTATAGGCTAGGTTTCAACCCACCTAAGAAGCAGCCAACCTTGCATTCTGGGGTAAGGAAAAAAACAGAGGCATATCATGCAAGCCTTTTGAATTTTTCCTCATACACTCCTATAGATCCATTGTCTTTTTTCGTGAGGGAAATGAAGTCCCTTTCCATCTTAAGTCGGATGATTCATGGAAAATATTTATCAAAAAGCTTATTCATGAAATCCTACCATTCCAACACCTTGGTCTCCTCATCAGGATTCATATTTTTTATCAAGGTCAACCATTGATCTGCTTCACCATCCATAC
Organism: Viscum album; assembly: GCA_963277665.1. NCBI lineage: Eukaryota > Viridiplantae > Streptophyta > Magnoliopsida > Santalales > Viscaceae > Viscum > Viscum album. The sequence goes on along the minus strand of OY728164.1, from coordinate 28,588,302 downwards.
GATAAGCGGTCAGAAGAACCTTCTCTTGTTCGGAACATTGAAATATGGAGAACATATTTTCAATGGAGTTGATCTGTTGTTCTCTGATTGAGGGATTAGATGGCCCATTAAAAGTAGGAGGCATTTGTCTCATGAAGGTCTCGATTGAGACTTGTTCTTTCTTAGGGGGGATTGAACATTCCTCTTAACACATGCTTCTATACAAAACTTGATTTAAATTAGAAAGTAGGTTGATAAATTTTGCAATTCCCGGTCCCATTGGATTAGGCATATCATTAGAACAATCATCACATTGATCTTCTCATCAATTTTTAGCTTGATTCCTCCTATTACCATCCATTGTTTGGAATAAAAGTAAAGTTAGGGGTAACACATAAAGAGGAAATACAAAGACAAAATCATATGACTTAAAAATTACTTTTAGTTCCTTAACATATGAATTTATAGGCTTAAATCTGTATTGTCCATGATCTACTTACCAACATATATTCTTAGGGGAATTTTTTTAATTCCATTAATAATGGTTCATACTATGTTTGTGAATTTAAAAAATCATACCCCCCTAATGTTTCATAACCAAGAGTGCATTAAGGCATATTGTCTTATACTAGGATACCTTGGGTCAAGCCCAAAACTCGTAGTAAGAGTTGTCACTCCTAGGTACATTTATGCCAGAGTCACCTATACTTGCTCATATCCATACAGGGATATATTTTCATGATAAACCACTTTATCAATACTCACCAAAATTTAGGGATTTTTTTATAATACTTAGTCTTATCTCTAAGGCTTTCACTAGGGTTTTCTAATCCTAATCCCAAAAATTAATAAACCTATCATATGATGCCAACTATAACAACCCAACTCTTAATTACACACTTAAACATGATTTATTACAAAAACTATTCATTTTATAAAGCATATAATTTCAATATCTCTAGTGTATATGGGTCTTAGTAACATTACATAATGACATAAAACATGAAACACAATATATTTATTGAAAAATCTCTTTACATTACAACTACATTCCCTCGTACTAAGTATTGCATGGGATAACCTTAGGACATGCATAAGAAAAGGGTGAGATATAAAGCCTAGTAAGGGAGTAAACAAGGAATTACATGAAGAATACAATACATGATAAGAAATAGGAATTTCAATGGAGCATAAAATAAAAAAAATAACATTAAGGTCTGATATATCATGATTATCATAACATGGAAATGGGGTGACCACACTTAACATGGTATTAGCATGATCCAAGGATCATTACAGATGGAGCATGAGTAAACCCACATTTCACATGAATTAGAATGAGGAAACCATAATTTAACATGATATATCATGATACTAATCTTTACCCCATGTATTGGAGTGCAATCAAGTCATACCCATCTTAAAAATTTCATTGCACTCATATGTGTGCCACATGGATCATACAACATGAAATCATTAAAAATCTTATTTTATTCCACGATAAAGGAATATGGAATGAAAACATGAAACTATTTAAATAATAAGTAAATGTGTATAAAGGTTAATAACATTGATAGAGAAATGGTGATGGTATTCACATTATAATGACGTTGTTTTGGAAAATTGTGGTGAAATTTTGGCAGCATAACGACGTGACATAAAAATCATAAAAATGGGTGATGAGAGAGAAATGAGTGTCTCATAATATGTACATGAAATATAATGTTAGTGTATCGTATAGAAACATGTCCCAAAAATTGTAATGGAATTTAGATTCATGATACAAAAAAAATTCTTCAATGTAAATGATGAGAGAGAAATTCTTTACTGAATTTTGGCACAGTAACGGGTGTTCACGGGAGGAATTAATGAGAGAGAACGGGGGGTATTTAATTATTAAAACCTAAATAGGGAAGTATGGGGGATGTGTAAAATCATACCCCAACATTTGTAATTAAAAATAAATTTTCATAACAACGTAATGAAATTTGGACAGAAATGAGAAAGGAAAAATTCCTTACGGAATTTCGGCATGGTAACAGGTATACATGGAAGGCATAAATGAGAAATAAATGGGTCTATCATAATTAAAACATAAATAAGACATTATGGGGGAGGTTTTAAACCATACCCCAACATTTATAATTGAAAATAAAAGGTAAAAACAATATTAATAAAATTGGATAAAATGAGAAAGGAAGGAATACCTTATATGGAAGTGTGATCCCAACAGCTTGGGAGGGGATTGAGAGAGGCTTCATGGGTCCTTGGGGCGCCTTTGGAGGATTATAGGGATATGAGTGTAGTGTTTTCACGAACTAAAAAGGCTTTAAATGAAGATTAAGAAGGGCCTTGGGTGGGATTATATAGGAAAAGATATGGAATTCATTCTTATTTACGATTGGGAAACCACACCTTAAACTAATCAAAACCAAAAACCAACCCATGGTTTTTTCCCATGGTTTTTTCCAAGAGGAGTGGAAAAATTTATTTTATAAGTCCAATGGCCGAACTTCTTAAAATAATATGGTTGATTTTTTGGTGAGTCACACTCTCAAGGAAATCTATTTAAAAAGATAAAAAATATTATAAGTCTTGGAGGGTCCCCTAAGGCTTTGTTAAATAAATGAAACTAAGATAAAATCATATTATTTTAATGGTAAAACATATGTTGGCCTCACATTATTTTTATAATATTTTATTACATCACTATTGGGTCATTATGATGTAATAAAACACATTATATATTTAAACGGTATTTAATTATTACCCAAATATTCGACTATCTCAGAAAATTATGAAAAAATAACCATTGGATAATTTAAAAATCTTGATTCCAAAAATAATATCTATTTTATGTAAATAATTTTCTAAATATGTAAATTTTTACTATTAAAAGAAAACTGACATTTATCAAAAATTCATGGGTTTTGAAAAAAAATTGCATTCAAACCTTAATAAAAATCACAGTCATATTCATAAAAATAATATGGTCATTTATATTACATATAAAGTAATTTAGTAATAATATTTAATGAAAATATTATTTAATTAAAAAAATCAATTAATTCATCAAAATTGATTTCTCAATTAACTAAAAATGCTATTTTTTTAAAACTATTTACAAAATAACAATAATAAAATGAATGTATATTTTCTATAAAAAAATAATTTACATAGTCATAGTACTAGGGTTTTGTTACATAACACCTTATAACACCCTCATAATAATAAAGGTTAAGGTGTGTTATGGTGATAGTCTCCTGGGGTGGCTCGGATAACACCACTTGCGTAGTAATCTCTATCATCTTCCACTTCTCCCATAGGCGGTTCCGTTAGAGCTTAACATATTGAATCTTGTCATGGGATTGGTCAAGATCAAATCCCAATGATGCCACCTCTTTTATGAGATCCAACAAATGGGCCTCGTATGGAGAAATTATACTAGATTAGGTCATCACTTCATTTGTCTGAGTAAATTGGATTTTTTAAAGCCTGGTATTTATACTAATCATGTGATCACTGTTCAACGGCTATATTAACAATGATCACAAATATTAACGATATTTTAAAATAAAAAACCAAGGAAGGGAATTTTTTATATAAAAATTTCACATAATAATACATTTTATTAGATCAAGAGGAATTTTCATTAATAAAAGTTTAGGTCATTACATGGGGACCCTATTTCTCAAGGTTGTGATTGGAGTTTGTAGAAGTGTCCCTACTTGTTTATATAGACATGAGTTAATTTAGTTTTCTCAAACCCCAGTGCTTGAACCATTTTGGGTGAATGTCTATGTATTATAGTTCATGTATAAAGTACCTTGTATAATATTTTTGATCTCAGTTTTGGTCGGACTCATCCAAGGATGGTAATGTTCATGGGAGTGGTGAATCATGTAGTGTCTCTACTAGTTTTGGTTATAAAGCCTCTTATAGTGGGAGAATATGTTTTTCAGGGAGCACCCATGTTAACCCATGTTGAGTTTATTTTGTCGGCCCATTTTATTGGTTTAAAATGGTTGGTTCCTTTTGTAGGGAGACCCACCGTGGGTCTCATCTATGTTCATTTGTAATATTTCTAATGCTAACCTATCCCTTGTATTGGGGAGTCCATTTGGGCTTCCCACTATTGGTTTCCTAGTTATTTATCTAGAAATTAAGTGGTCACTTATAGTGGGAATTCCATTCGGGTCTCCCCATATCAATAACTCGGTTTTGTCCTTAGTGTTGGTTTTGTAGTAGGTAGTCTCGTTCAGAGCTATATAACCACCAACGTCATCCTTTTTTAAATTATAGGATTAAAACATGCCCAATATTTTATTGATGTAAGGTTGCGGTAACCTCATTATTCTTCTCAGGTAAATTAATTGATCTATTTTAGGTAGTGGTTAAAGTTTCTTTTCTAGGGATGTGGTTTGATTGTGTTTTCCTGTTTCAAGAAAGTGGTGTAATTTTTGGTTTGTGATAGTATATATTCAATTTTCGATCAATTGGGGGTGTTTTGGATTTTGGGGGTGGGTTAACCATTGTGAGAGAGTCTATATAGGTCTCTCGAGTTAGCACATAGTCCATTTTCCCTACTGGTAGTGTCCTTGTTAACCATTTTTTTGTTGACCATTGGGAACCCCCCCCCCCCCTTGAATTTGGAAATGGTATAAGGTATGGTTTTGTATGTTTCCTTGTTGTGGATTTCTGGGGAAAAAAGTTGTTCTGTTGGGGAGAATTGTCACACCCAGGTATTTAACTTTTACTTTGTTCCAGTTCAGGTCAAGATATTGGTTGTTTTATTAGGATCCAGGTGTGATAAGTTTGAAATTTTGGATAATTATTTCCCTTCTATTATTTTCCTATATTCCCACCATAGGTTATCCCTATGTCCTCCTTGAATTTTGATGAAAATTGGTATGTTTTTTCTGGACATAACATTCTACACAATTCGGTCCCACGGTTTATTAAACTATACAGCCAAAGCGTGCACAAGTGTCCAGGTCATAAAAATTATTATGGTTTTCCAATTTTTATAGTCCAAAAATAACACTAGTGTTCCCATTTCATCCCCCATTCCTTTCTTATAGCTATTTATAGCTCCCAATCTCCCTCAAGAATCTATATAATCTATTTTTGAAGGGGTTTGTGGTGGTGGAACTTCAAGATTATTCAAGTAAGTGATTCCCTCTCTCGTTTCATTCATTCTACTTAGGGTTTATTCCCTCTTTCATGAATTCCCACTTCTCCAGTAATATTTCATCATAACTAGCATTTTATTTTGATTTAATTTTATCATTTTTTTGGATTAGCGTTCATTTTCACTTCCTTGTGGTGCAGTCGTGGTGCAGTTGTGTTTGGAAAAACGATTTGGGGTCTTTGACATATAAGGTAAAATATTCCATGTGTAGACATTATTTTTTGAATTTATCGTTTTTAATTGGCATGTTTTTCATTTTTTCCTTCCATTATGTTTGGTGTGAAAACCATTTTTTGTAACATTGGTTATGCAGTTGATTTTAAAGTAACATTTTTGTGTGAAAATGAGTGTTTTTCATGTGAAATCCATGTTGAATCATTTTTGGTCATTTTATGATTCATGGAGTTTTTTTGTTAAATTATTTTAGGGCTTCCATTTATATTTTTTCATGGTTTGGGAGTGATTTTGGCCTTAAAAGAGAGATTTTGAATGGGTTTTATGTGAAAAACGTTGTTATGCATCTTGAAATGGTTTTATGAAAAACATTAATGGTTTATTTAATTCCTCAAAGGGTGAAAAGTATGTGTTGGTGATTTATCATGTGTGTATGGTCCATAAATGGTATTTTTATGTGAAAATTGTATTGATAACATGTGTAACATATTTGAGAATAAATAGGGAATCTCAGATATCTAGGTGGGAGGACTAATACTAGTATGCTATTGATCCAGAGTGGTTTTGTCCCTATTTTACTTAGAAAGATTGATTAAGGAAACACTAACTAAATTATTATTATGATTGGGGACCACTAGGACATTTTTGTTTCCCCTTATAGTGTCTTTTTCATGATATGGATATTTTTATGGACACTTTTACACCAAGATATGATATACCTATGGCCAAAAACTAGCTAGTTCATAGGGGTGTTCCCATGACTAGATATCATTGGATATATTGAACTTACCATCAGCATAAGGTGGGTTTGGTTGGTAAATTTTGAAGAATTTTTTTATATAGATGTTTTCATTCTTTAAGGTTTCCCTCTTGAAAACTATTTTTATTAAAAGTTGTATCTTTTAGAAATTGTTACTAGTATTTATTGTTTATAAAAAATTGAATGATTATTTTCATAAAATTTTTATGACATGGGTTCTCTTTGGGAGGAATCCTACTGGGATTAGGCTCACACCCTACTTACACATTTGGGTGTAAGTATACTTGGTAATGTTTGTTGTAGATTTGGGTAATGATTTTAGAACCGGTGGTTCGGGTCGCTAGAGGTCCTTCTTGGTACGGTGTCATAGAGATGGCTTGAGGGTGATACCCTGTTTCCATGAGGTGGTTCTTGGGATAGTCTTCTTGGATTTATTCACTTTTGGTAGTCTTTTTTATTTGTATAAACCTAATTATTTCAATTTTTAATTTTTTTAAACGATTATTTGTTTTGAAAAAATCAAATTCATCCTATTATCCTTTGTCCAATGTTTTAGGATTACAAATTTGGGTAAATCATTCCCAAACATTATTCATGATATGTGGGAACTTTATCTAGCCCGTGGAAATTATGAATTCCCTTCGGGCCTTTCCGCGGACTAGATCAGGTGTCGGTTTGGATTGAAACCATATCTAGTTCATGACCTACCTCCGAAAATACTAGTGACCACCGATTAATGATGAGGTCCTAAAATGGTAATGGGGAAATTATTTCCTCAAATATAATGTAAAAGTTTCATTTCAAAATTTTATAAAAAATTATATGACCCATCCATACAACAGAAATACCCATGCTTCTAAAAATAAAATAGAAAGCTAAGAGGGCGTCCTGCTGATAGTATATAAAAGTAATATAAAATATATGCAAGAAAAATATATAAAATTTAAAAGTCATAAAAAATATACATAATAGGAATCTAAATAAATAATGGTTGGACCATTGGATAATATACTAATAATAAAACAAAATATATATTTATTATATACTTTGTCCCAACACTATAGACTAGATCATACAAAATCACCGGCCTCCCATACACTAATCATATAAAGCTATACACCCAGATCCAAGTCAATACCTATACTTCATATTTTGATATGAAGATTTATGCTCATACCATAAAACTCATCATATGTAACTGGTTATGTGGTGAGTACAAGGACATAGTAGGATTAACTATGTCAAATCAACACACTATGTAATATTTTATGAGTAGATACCTGGGAAATTCTATGGTGTGGGTAAGTTTCATTATTTTGGATGGGTGTAAATTATTAAGTAAATTTTAACATTTCATTTGGTTTATGGGACAAATATAGTATTTGGTTTTGAATCATAATTCCATGATTTGGAACACCAAAATGTTTTTTTCATTGAAACATTTTTAGGGGAAAGAGGTTTTTTGGAATTTTGGGTGAGTTTTGAGAGTGTCAGGATCTGAAGGATTGCTTTCCTAGAGAAACCGGTAGGGAAAATGGTTTTTTAAAACCGTATCCATAGTCCCTTAGGATATGTCATGAGACCGTTTAAATATTTATCATAGTTTGTTAAACCATGCATGGTGTCATTCTAACCATGCAAGAAATATTTGTTTTATTATAGAGGTGAACCACATGCCTTGCAAATGATTTTTCAAACCGTGTACCCAGCATGTATGGGGTGTGGAGTTTGATAGTGCCAAAGGAATGATAGGCACATAATTTTCTTGACTATGAAAAAAATGTGTGAGTATTTAACACTAATATTATAATCCACACTGTTGGAACATAACTTTCCAAACCATACAAACTAACTGTGTGCCTCATTAAAGTGGGGTGGAATGAAGTTTTTACCCTTAATCCTAATTTATTTCTTTCTCCACCTTCTCCCTCTTTCCATGAATGCACGGGATGCTAAATGTACCCTATCCTCCTATGGAAAGCCTCCATTTATCTCCCTCATAAAAACTCCCATTTAGGTGAATTTAGGTGCATTGGAAATGTATTAGTAACCTCTCGACTCATATTCATCATTTTTCATTTTCCCTTGTCGAATGAAATGCTAAATATGTATAGACTCTTTTTCCCTTTTTCCAGGGTGTTTTTCTAATATTATGATTTCTTCTATTCTATATTTAAGCAAGTTCTATTATTAGATGATTGTGGCATCCTATGAATGAGGTAGGTGTTATACATTCTTTTCCTTCAAGGTTTCATCATATATAAAGTATTTATATGGTGATGTACAATAAAATTTTCCATGTGATTCTCCAAAATTATTAAACACCTTAAATTAATTACATAAACCTTGATTAGACATGCTATGAAACCCTATTACAAGGATGGAGGTTGAAAAAACTCAACTCGAGCCACCACCTAAGTTGAGTACAAATTATTTCCTTATGAATCAATCATTTTCTACTTGAATAAATCACACATTAAGGTGTGTTGTTTTTCACACATGCCTATAATTCTCTATTTGTTTTCTGAATAGAATTTTTAAGGGTTATGACTATCTATCATGGAAGAATTGATTAAATTGATATATATAGACATTATTATGATCATGAATCTTTTTTCTAGTAAAATCACCATTGAGGTGCCATGTATTGTCTAATAAAAATAGAAAATTTGAATGGAATACTTGGGTAATATATGGAATGTTTGCATAAATGGTCTACTTTATGTTTTAAAACTGAATTCTAATATGGAATGTTTATATACATGGTTTTTTATAAATTACTAACAAGAAATTTTTTTTAATTGGAATAAATAAAGCGTGAATGGTATGATCATCTCATTAACCCCTAATTGGCACTAATAATAAACATGATAAATTATTTTGTGTAAACAATAAATGGGAATGGAGTCCTATATACTGTTATTATAGGTATGTCACCCTAGGAATAGAGTCACTTATATTGTTATTATTGGTATGGATCCTAGGTCATGGAGTCCCAATATTATGATTATGGGTATGTATCTATGGGAATTGAGTCTCTATATTTTGATTACATGTTTCGAATCATGGGTATGATTTCCCTTATCTGACATGTGACCATCTCATGTAGATTCCTTGATACTGAACATCAGGTGCATGTCAATGAGTGTATATCAATAAAAATTTATTTCATACATATGTATATATATACATTAATGATGGAAGGTGTATAGAGGAATTCCGACATAGGTCAATGTACATATGGTTGGGTAGGTGTCTTCGTGGAACCTGAGCCTGACATGTTTTAATTTAATTTTTTACACCTTTTTTTGATATACCTGCACACTAATTATTTTATATTCATGGGTTTTATAGATTTAGAAATCGTTGGTAGTGTCCTAATGAGTATATCTCAACACTATTCAGGACACTCATTGATAATCGGATAAAATGCAAGTTTATAGGTTTCAAATCATGAATTTATCTATGTTCTTGTTAGATGTTACCCTTCAAGGCTAGGATAATATGGGGGGATAGAAGACCAAGATTGTTCTCATGATTATAATGGAGATAGAATTTTTGCCTTTTATTTATTTACTTATTTTGTTAGACTATCCATGTACTATGTATACCTGCCTATATTTATATCAGGGCATGATTAATTAGGATTACTCGTTTATTTATTATTCATTATAAATTATGATTATATTACACTACCGTTATTTATTAATTATTCTTGTATTAATTTATTTTTCATACTGTTGTGCCACTATGAACATGATGGTATACATTACACACCATACCACCGTTACACCCTAAATACTAGTCAACACCCTTTGGTGTAAGGGGAGGCACGCTTGAGGCCCAGTTACCTATTTTCATGGAAACCATTTTAGTGGATATCAGTTTAGGATGATATAAATGGTATCAAATGGGTTTTGTTTCCTTTTTTTGTACTATTTTGTGTTCATATATAGGATACTATGATGTATAGACACATAGTAAACAACATTTGCCTGGGTTCATCTAACCCACATGGGTGAGAATGATCAAGGTTTTAGGGATGGGACAATTTTTCATGTTGTTATATATTACAATTTGTTATTATATCACCTTGTTTCATTTTTCTATATCCACTAGTTATTAATTTATGTTTTATTAAATTTAACCTTGGTACAGTATGGAATAGAAGGGTTGTTACATGCATCATTATAGAAACATAGAATTCACATTCCATTCATATTCTATTACATGTTTGTTTAATCATAGATTTCCTCATACATGATTCTTTTTATACCCAACTCAGGTAATTCTTCATCATACATGCATGTATAGCATGATCTATGATTTAACAGCATTCATATTTTTATTCCATGCATGGTTTCTTATCTATATTTATTTTCCCCTAATATCATTCTTGGTTATTATTATGAATCATGGTCTATTAAATCAATTGTTTTCAGTAACCTAAATTTTGTTTTAACACATATCATGGTGTTCTAATTATATTTAACCAATCGATTAGGATATGTTTGATCCAAGGTGATTAGTTTCATGAGCTAAAACATTAATGGTTCCAATTAAATCAATGCGAAATTTTCAATTCAAAATGTGTATAGGAACATTATAAAATTTGGAATGGTAATCATTATAATTAAACCATCTCTTATTGATTTTTTATATTAAAAAAAGTTTGATAACCCATTTTTAGTGACATAAATTCCAATTGAAACTTATTTAGAAAATTACCCTTATAATTCGTGAATGTAAATTCATCTAATTGAACCATATTGTATATTTATGTATAAATTATGAAATGAATACTCATATAGAAAATGACTTCTTTTAAATAATGGTTGAATTTTAACTTAAAAGGGTTTGTACCATTATGAATTTGTCATGAAGACCCATGTGTATAAATTTATAAATAAAAATTTGGAACAAAGTAGGTTAGTTGGCGCTAGTTTCATATGAGATAAACCCATTAATGGTATGTATAAATCTTAATTGAACCCAACTGTTATTGGGTTACACTTACATGGGATTCCAATAGTAATTTATAATGTTTTGAGTCAATAAATTTGAAATGGATTCACATCTAATTGGACCCAAATTGACATGATAGGCCCCTTGTAGGTTACCTTTTATAATTTATATTTATGGGTACTTAACCCCACTAGGGTATGATTATCTTAATGGGAAAGTTATTTAATGATCATATAGCCTCTTACATGGTGTTACATAAAAATGAATGGTGAAAAATTACTTCACTAGTACCCTTAATTGATAAAAGATATATTATATTCTTTTTAACATTAATATTATGAGGCATAAGTTAATTAAAATTCCTATAAAAAACTAAGTAGTCTCTTCCTTAATAGTTTTAAATTGAAATTTTCTTTAACAATGACAATTTTGAAAACTGTTGAATTAAATAAATGGTTATAGTGGAAATTATAAGATAAATTACATGAAATGTTGTGAAATATATGGTAAATAATGAAATTAATAATGTTGGTCTGAAAAATTGTAATTTAATTCCCTAATATATGAAATATATTAAATATTGTAATGAATAAGCATCTTTTAGTTTCTTTGAAAATTAATCTTTCAGGGAGTACTTGCAATAAAAACCCCATGTGTTGGGGTTAGTTTTAAATGTTTCCTTGAGTGTTTCCATGAATAGGAACATGAGTGTTCTATTGGAACATTGATTACTACTTCTTATATTTCATTAGACCTATAGGTTACGTGGTAGGTCTTAGTGACTTTTGAGGCATGACCCTTTTTGGGATCAATGCCTTGTGTAATTAAGGGGCTCCCCCAGTAGAGGTACAACCCTCATAAAATGGAAGCATTGTCGAATATTTTGGAAGAATTTTAGAATTGTAGTGTCATTTATATACCAATGTCCCAAATAAAAATCTTTTTGAAGGAAATGACACCTCTATGTCGATGGGTGGTTATCGGATAAGGTATACCTCAAGGGGTAATACCATAAGTACATACTGTTAAGTGATATAAATTTTTCCATTATGTTATCATTTTAATATTTCAGAATGTTTTTCCCTACTCGGATTCTATATAATATTTAGGTTTTGGTATCTTTATGTTTGATAGGTTCAGTCGTTGAACCTATGTTTATAGTTTTTGGCCCTATTAGGTCACTACTTCTATAACTATTTATGTTTAACCTTTTCTAAATGAGTTATTTAGGAATGTTAGAAATCATTTGGATAATGATTTTAAATTGTATGTGGTTCTCATTCAAGAGAGCATAGGGCTATGTGGATGGACCTAGATTCACTCACCTTGACTGAGAACCTAGCAGGTAAATAACTTTTTTCTATTAAGGACAGTATGCAAAAGAGATTCGTATGGGTATACATTTTCATTTTTATCAAAATATTATTTTTACATTAATTTCGTGAAAAGTTCATGGTAGGTTCCCAGGTTATTTGATTCATGAATGATGATTCTATTTCTTTGGATATCCACCATGAGTTCTTTTATTACGAAACTGGTTGCAATGTGAATGATTTTTCATGTTTCTCAACTAGTTGCCTTGTAATGGTTGTGTGATTGATGTTTTCTTCCCAAAAATGGTACCATGAGGATTTTGTGCATTCAATAAATCATTAATATGTTAGATGTTTGATTTTGAAGAGTAAATCCAAATAAAAAACCATCTTAATGAAAAATAACATTTCCTATAGCTTGGCAGCATAAAATTATTGATATAAGACTTCAAAAAGTGTGATCAAGGTCTAAACTGGGTTGTATGAGATGTACATCCACTGAATATGGTACGTTAGCTTATTTCTTTTGTGGGGAGAATCTTTTTAGAATTTAACATCAGTAAGTGGTTGAGTAGTGGTCAAGGATCGACTCTTTAAAATATGATGCATATGGATATGGTGACCCAATGGTTTTGGGTGAACTAAATAAAGAACCCTATGAGGAGGGTTATTTTGGAAATAATCCATGTGATGAGAGAATTTTACCGATGGTAGGATTTAATCACACATTTTCATGAGATATGGTGTTGGTTGTTTGAAAATTACGGTGTTTCCTAGTCGATTCTAGTGTGGTTAAAATGGAAATGTACACACCTATTAGTAAAATCACAGTGCATTCTTAGTCTAGAGGTGATAATACCCCAATCTTGGAATCACCCAGAGTATAATTAGAGAGCATAAACTATAAACCAAGCTAACTATTTGAATAGATGATATTTTTGGATGAAATTAATTCTCAAAACTTTCAATCAATGAGAATTTTTAAGATATTCCAAATGGTTTGTAGTATACTGTTGACTGTTGGTGGGTGATCAACCCTATTATAATTAAAATTCATCATTCTCCATGAGAACTATTCTCTGGAATTAAGAATGAGTGATGGATGATGTTTATTTCAGTGCTCAAGATGATAGGAATCTTATCCATGATAGTAGTTGGGTTCGGTGATAGACATATCATGGGATATGGTAATTAAAAAAATTTCACTGATGGGATGTTAATTATACTCCTAATGTGGGGAGAGAGACATTGGCCACTATTGGAAGAATCTTAGGAGAGAAAGGCCATAGATCCTTGAGACCAGTCATGTGATAGTAATTGTTCCACTCATATTCAATTAAATAAATGAATAATGGCAATGATAGTGTTATTAGTAAATTCTATTTATGGGTTCAATAATAGATTTGGGTGAAATCCTGATACAATCATTAAGCACGAAGTACCTTTAGATAATCATTGGATTCAGGATTATAATACTTCCATTGATGGTGTTATAGAATGATGGTTTTGGGAAATAGGTATTACTGGAATTTGAGTACAAACTTTGGTGAGTATGTTCTTAATGGTCTAGGTATTCCACGGTATAAAGAATTATTATCTTGTTTTGTTGACCCATAAGTTGTTAAAGCTAACCATATTTGAAATGGTTCGTCAGAGGTAGTTCAACTTGAATACTTTCAAATAGTTGTATTTGGTTAATAATAAATCATAGAAGGCATGCCCCCAATATGAGATGGGTGAAGCTTAAACAGTTAGATAGGATATTCCAGGAAAATACACCATGAACATTTAAATATTGATCCATTTGGAATTTTAATAGTTTGATCTAATAAAGTATTGAGAGAACATTTATTATGTTCAACCACATTTCATTAGTACATAATCATTCTAGAATCATTGTTTGGATTGTAGGATGATGTTTTAATAGGTAATTCTGATGGTAGAAGCACCATGACTATGAGCATCCCATGAGAAATTCTAGAACCTATGGTGAGGGAATTACATAGGATAATGAATAGAAGAATAATAATAAATGATCTATGTTAGGGCTAATGGGATCATGTAAGTGTCCTCAAAATGTATTGATGGTTTTTTTGAATGTTGGATAATGTTTTAGCTATTTATGTACTTGTGTTTAAAGTGATTCCTATATTGGTATTGGGATTTTGTAAATGTAACTCAGTCATTTGAATAAAAAACATTGAACCAAAAAGGTCATATGATGTTTCCATTGTTCCCAATGGAATCTTGGTGACTATAAGTTCTATATTTTGGAGTTTGTAACATCCAATGATTTGGACGGGTGTATATTCTCATGGAAATTCTAATTTTTACTTGGGGGAATGAAAAAATATTAAATTTTGCGTTAAAATGTAATTTCAAGGGATAGAATAGTCAAAAGAGATTTCTGGTTAATTTTTTAGTGTCGATAGGTCTCTTGGATGTTTGGGTGAGTTTCATGAGTTCTATGCTCCAAAGGATCTTTTTCCCAGATAAATAGTAAGGGAAAACGTTTTTTTAAAACAATATCCCCCAAGAGAAATTAAGTGACTATGTTAGGGGTGTCACATTGTTTTTTTAAATCATGCAAGGTAGGGCACAAGACCATGAGATACCTATTTAGTTTATTGAATAAGTTGACCAATTGTATTGTGCATTGTTTGTCTAATTATGAATCCATCATATTCGGTATGTGGATTGGATATTTCCAATGTTATAGTTGATACACAGTTTTATTGATAGTGTTCACAAACCGAGTGGGGTATAACTCTTAGACAATATGATCTAGATAGTTGGAACATAGTTATCCAAACCTTACGATCTAACCATGCTCCCCATTAAAGAAGTTTGAAATAACAATTTTTTCCTCTAGTGTTATTTCTTTCTTCCTTCGCCTTATCCCACTTATCTCGCATTCCTAGGCCTCTTGAGCTCCCATATACTCCTTAGATATTCTTCCATGGTTCTTCCTCATATGAGCTCCTATTCAGGTTTTTTCAGGTGCATTCGAACCATATCGGTATGCTATTGACTCCTCTTTCTTCCTTTTTCAATTTGCCTCAACATATGGAATGATAATCCTTGTTAGATCATTTTCCTTATTTCTAGGTTGTTTCATTAATCTTTTTATTTCTCCCATTTTAGCTAAAAAAATGTCTATTATTGGAATAGTGAATATTTTTATGTATAAGGATGGTAGTCTATACAATTTTTCCTAATGGTTATATCATTTATATAGTATTGTTGTGGTGTTTCTTGCTAGAATTTTTTTCATTTATCTAACACATGAGTTTACTTAATTAAATTACCTATAACTAATTTATATATGCAGCAACACGTATATCTAGGTTTGGATATTGCCAACCTCAAGCCAAACCAGCACCCAAGGTTAGTTAGACTAATTTCCCTCAGAATATATGATTTACAATTTCACTAAACCATCCCTTATAGTGTTTTGTTTGATGAAAATTCTTATATTAATATATTAATGTTTTGAACAAACTTCTTATGTGTGATGAATATACTTCATAGAAGAAATTATTAAATTGACTTAAATAAATGATATGATAATCAAGCCTTAGTTTTCTAATAAAACCTCAATTGAGGTTTAGTGTCTAATCTAATAAAAAGGGGTATTTAATTAGAATACTCTGGTGTTATATATCATGTTTACATATATAGAATACTTTATCATTTAAAATTTAACTGTAATATGGAATTTCCATGTACGTGACCTTTTTTATCTATCAAAAAACAATCCAAATTATTTAATTGGATTAAATGAAGAGTGAATGGTAAGACCATATCACATAACCCTACTTATAACTTATAATCAAAAGGATAAAAAGTATTTTCATCAATAGTAAATGGGTATAGAACACCCAAAACTTTGATTATAGTTATGGAACCTTGGGAATAGAGTCCATTATATTATTATCATGATTGTGGAACCCTGAGCATAGAATCCCAAAATTGTGATTTTTGGGTATTGTAATATATTCATGGTGTCCTTATATTATAATTACTGGTATAAAAGAGTAGGCTTGACATCCCTTATCTATCATGCGATCCCCTCGTGTATATTACTTGGTAATAAACCTCAGGATCATACAAGTGAATGTTTATCTTTTCAAATATTTTTTTTACATATGCATATATATATATATAAAATTTGTTGTGGAGAGACACTCCATATTAGGACAAAGTAGGTATGGTTGGTCAGGTGTCTTTGAGGAACTTGATCCCAACATGATAATATTTATCGTGTACTTATTTATTTGGATATACCTATACACCACTTACTTTATATTCATGTAATTAATGAGTTAAGAGAATTCTGGTGGTGGTCGGATGAGTATATCTCACACCCTATTTAGGCTGCCATTTGGTACTCAGGTAGACCTCATGTTGGATGTTCAAGATCATGGATTGTTTTTTGTACTTGCATAATGTTATTTTTCAGGACTAGGTAATAGTATGTGGGTTATAGGGCCGATATTTTTCTCATGACTAGAATGTATATATCCATTGTGTCATTTATTAATTTACTTATTTTTTCAAACTAGCCATGTACTTTCTAAACCTTCATGTATTTATGTTAGAGAATGGTTTTTCATGATTATGATTTCTTTTATTGTTGATGACCATTTGATATTATATTTCTATTCCATTATTTCTTATTTCTTATTTTTTTTACATAATATTTTTATAATATAATCAGGATGGTATAGTATCCCTGTTATACGACCATTAGACCCCCACTATTAATTGGTTGCCTCTCTGTATGGCGAATCACACCTGATACCTAGTGGCCCACTGGCTCAGACATCATTTCAATAGATATTGGGTTGGGATGCTACAATGCATGAATGATTATGGTGAGTAAAAATCAACCAAAATTGAAATATAACCTATTAATTATAATATAAGTCCATACATACAATACATAATGGGAAAAAAGTTAAATTCACCTTATATACTCATACTTGTACTACCCACCTCAGGATAGGTCTAATGACTTGTATACACTCCAAATGAGGGGTTACCCATAATCCCTCTTATGTTAGAATACATTATCTTCAAGAGGTACTATCACAAGTCTATAAATACAGTCACTCAGATTTTCACCACACCCATCAGTAATATCACTATCTAACAAATAACTAAAACCCAAAATATCATGTGAATAAATGATAGAATTATTAAAAAAAGATATATGGTCAAAGAGATCCCAAACATAAATATAAATCCTAAAATGATAATGAAAATAATATGGTTAGTCAATTATGACCCAAATAAAAAATATCAACTGAAAAATAATACCGTAATAAAAATTTGAAAACATAGAATGGGGCCTAAACAAATGACATAAAAAACCTATCACTTTCACCCTTCCTAATATCATCTCAACATTAATTTACAATTCTATTCACCATAATAACCATAGATAACACCTTACTATGCCTTATGTATTTCATTTCATCATAGGGGTTGTGTTATAATACAAAATTTTATAACCCTGTGAATGTTGTTGAATCCCTCAAGTCATATATTGGAATTATCATCAACAAAGTGTGTTTCACGGATATAGTGTTACTATAGGTGGATGCTTGGAGGAGGAATATAGTCTTATTAGTTTATATAGATATCTATATCGCAAAATAGCATTCCACTCTCTTAATTAGAGTCGCATATACCATTTCTACACATTTTAATGTCTTTAGGGAAGATCATAATTAGAATAATTATAAATTCCATATGGGAAAATGAAATATTATCCATGACCTACCCAAAATAACAATTAAAATGAACTCATTAGATCATCATCATTTAGGTATTGACTAATGTCACCTCTCCATATAGGAATCATCATGATCTTGGAGGTTTTCTAGAACATCATCTCTATGTCCTAAGTGCATTTTTTAATGGAACATGACATAATAGGCTATATTATTAGTTTATCTATCTCATTCCAGAAAAAGATAACTTTATGTTGGTATAACCACTCAAATATGATCCAATGGTCGTGGTCACCACTTTAGATACTAAAAAATAAATGTTTTATTTCCAATTAATCTATCCATAGCTATCAATATAAATGTCATAGGGACTATCTACCACCTTAACCACCAATACATATCTAAAAATATCTCATTAATGTAACTAAGGATGCCAATCACTCATCTGAAATATCAAAATACTTGTCATATGATAATAATAATAACAATAATTCATTATATAATCAATATCATTATCACACACCATTATCATTGGATACCTTATACTTTTCTCAAAACCCACTTGTGATCACTTAATCAAATTCAAGGTATGAAGTATTATCCCAATGATCACCCATTTACTCGATAACACCATGCATATAATCACTTAATTAAAATATCAATAGACCCCACAACTCACTTAAATTATTTTAGATTATAAGAGAGTCAAATTATAACTCATAATTTTTCAAGGAACTTCCAGTTAGTTCTTATACCTTAACGAAATTCAAAACTCACAACACATATAAGCCTTGTATAACCAACCCATCACCCAAGGAAATGATTAACCTATAGTTAATATACCATAATTATTCAACATATATCCAATATAACATATAATGTAACAATAAATAGCATGACTCATAATAGTATATAAACTTTTTTACATTATGTAAAAACTCACATGAGGTCAATCAGAACTAATTATATATCAAAAAATGGACACTTCTTCACATTAAAATAATATTAAAAAGAATCATTCATAATTACATTTCAAATTCATCACATATTGGATTTATCCAAACTATTTCCATATAAAAATCCATAGGAAAGACACTTTGGATATGCAAAACAGAGTTTTAAAAACCCAATTGAAAACCATTCTTTCAACCCGACCATTTAAAATTTGGAAAACCACTCCCAAATCCAATTCCATTTGAAATAAAATATTAATGGTAAAATCCTTCTATTTTAGAATCCATATTAAAAAAAATACAAAAAATTTGGAAATAAAATAATCCATATTCTTTGAAAAAATAACTTGTGCCACTAAGTGTGTCAAAAGATAGGCTATTAGTACTTAATTGATCGAGGTTTTTAAAAATAACAATTTAGTAAGAAATATAATACATATTAAATATTTAGACAAGAAAATGAAATATCATTTATGGAGTAATTTAATGTAAAAAAAATATACCATAATAATAATAATAATAGTCACAAAAAAATAATATACAAGTAGTGAAGCCACACAATCCAAACATTATATAACACCCTAAGATTTTATGAAATATTTCTCTTCAATTAAATAATATTTCTTTTATAACTTGTTATACATTATAATCTAATTCTAAATGAAATGTAATATGTTATATCTTTACAACATAGATATTAAATTTTATGTTTGAATAGTAATAAATAAATTTTTAAAATTATATATAATGTTTTTATATAATGAAAATACATTGATAAAAAAATACTCAATTTTGAATATTGTATAATCTATGATTTAAAAATACATTTTCACCAAAAAATATTATTTATTTATTTTTTTGAAAAAGATAATTGAATTATTTTTTAATACATATAGAAGATTTATTTGAAAAAATCATCATTTTGTATGTCAACATTTCAAGATTACATTAGTGTTTTTTTGAGAATTTATAAAAAAGATAAATTTTTAGACGAACAGTGACAAATATATATTTTTATTCAAAACTGTATTTTATGTTAAAGCTTTTAAAAAGTTCTATTTGGTTTTAAAATTATTTTTAAATTAACATTAGTTAATTATATTTTTATTAATTCAATTAGGGTCAGTATAACTAGTTTCATATTGGACTTTGGTACAAAAAAATTATACCTAAGAAAACATTTTATTTATAAAACTATTTTTCATTGCAATTTCTTTGTTTAATTTTAAATTAATTTTTCCACATCTATGAATTGATTTTGATAAATTGGTTTCTATATATGGAATTATATATAAAAATTTGGTAATGAGTACACACTGATTTTTTGTAATGATAAATAGTAAATACAATAAAAATGTATCATTGATTCGATGGTTAAAATGAATGTAATAGGGGTCAAACCAAAAGATATGGGTATGTTTTCCTGTAAAACTTGTAGAAATCCAATTTAATGTTGAAATTTAGACCTAAAAATCCCAAATTAGAAACTCTGGCCACTTGGGAGAATTTGTAATAAGTGCGACTTTATTATATTTTTAATTTTTAAGAAATATCAAATGTGTCCTCTCCCACACTTATAAAAGGACACCCTCCTTTCTCTTATTTACTCTACTTTAAGAAATCTATCTCAACCAATATCATCCCAATTTTATTCTCAAATTCCCTATCCATGTATTATATGTTATTTTATTCATATAATATCATTCAATGGGTCTGTAAGAAATGATCTAAATGAGGCCTACTGAGGAAAAGGTAATCTTCATACCTAGCGTCTTTTAATTTATTTCGTTTTCTACCTCCTATAAATCTATGGTATTCATCCTAAAGTAAAAAAAATGAAATCCTTAATATAATGAAATTTTATTATGATTTGGAAACAACCAATATCCACCATTTATTCCATCAAATGAAAAGTGAATATATCAGTCATGTGTACATGTTTGTTACCGCCTCCATATAGCGATACAATTCATTTTCCATAACCATCATTCATGGATGGTTATTATGATGGGTTTAATGATTTACAATTGGAAAACTGGTATTTGTGATTGGTTATTTGAAATTAGATGGAATGCCTTTAAAAATAGTCTATTTAACCAAACAATTTTCAGTGTGATCTTTTTCCCATCACGAATAACTATTTATTTTTAGTTATTTATGAAAATAATGTATTTCTCGTCAAAAGTACATTGGTGTGAATGTGCGTCATATAGAGGGAAGTGTATTTTCCATGACAATATATTTTCATGGAAAAATACTCTTATGTTTAAATAACATTTTTTATGGAACCTGTCAGAACTTTTCTATCAAAAATGTTTTTATACCACCGGTACTATTTATGACAGGATATATAAAAAATAGTATGTTTGCAGAGCAACATTTGTGACAAAACTAGTTACAAATTGTTTTATATGAAAACCATAACTATTTTTGTTGGGAACTATGTGAAATGAGTTTCATCATAAATTGTCATATTTGTTATGGAATTTCTTTGAAAATAATCCCACCACAAAAAATTCTAAACTATAAATACAACCAGAGTAGAATTTTTCTTACAAGCATTTCACATTTCCTCACTTTGTCTCTCTGAATTCACTCTGATGAAATTTTAAATTTTCTAGGGATATGAGGTTTTCAGCATAGAATTACTATTTTAATTTCATTGACTCATCATTTATTAGGTATATATCTGAATCTTTTTAATTCCTAATTTAATTATTTTATTTTTTATGATAAATTATGAGCACAAATTACCAATAATTAGTTGTTATCAACAATATTTATTTTAAATTGATATGATATATAGGTAATTAATATGTAATTAGGAAATAACTATGAATAATTAGTACTAAAAAGGATAATTAGTAAAATTTATCAATAATTAGTAATAATTTGATGAAAGTATTGATAATTAGATAATAGTACTGTAATTTGATAAAATTGCCGAAAATTAAAAAATTAATTATAATTAATAAAAAATAGGTATGATAAGAAAAAATTAGAGTTAGTTAGTTGTATTTTGCAATAATTGTTTACAACTAGGAGAAACTAGTGATCATTAATTTAAATTAGTTGTAATTATTAAAAATTAGAAGCAATTAGTAAAAATTAGCAGTAATTAATTAAAAATAGTGGTAGTTAGTAAAAATTATTAGAATTTAATAAAAATTAGTCTTAATTAATAAAAATGTGTCGTAATTAATATAAATTCTGATAATTAGTGGAAATTAGTGATAATTATTATACAATTACAGTAATTAGTAAAAAAAAATAGCAGTAATTAGTATTAATTAGATATAATTATTGAAAAATATTTGTAACTAGTAAAATATGGTGGTAATTTAAAAATATTATCATTAATTAGTGGTAATTAGAGTTATTTATTGATAATTAGAAAAAATTAGTGGTAATCAATGTAAATTTGTAAAAATTAGCTGTAATTAGAAAACAAATATCACTAAATAATGTTATTTAGTAAAAATTACTTATAATCAAGGATAAATAATAAAAATTCAAATTAACTAGTCAAAAGTGGAAACTATTAAAAATTTGTTGTAATTAGAAAAAATAGATATAATTAGAAAAATTAAATGTAATTAATGGTATATAGTAAGGATTAGTGGTAATTAATTTTATCTAGTAAAACATAGTGGTAAATAGTAAAAAGTTTGTAAAAATTATATGTACTGAGTAAAAATTAGGGCAAATAATAACAAATAGTGGTGACTAGTAAAAATTTGATGTAATTAGTAAAAGTTCACAATGATTAGTTGTAACTCGTTAAAATTCATTGTAAATAGTGGTAAGTAGTAAAAATTAGTTGTTATTATCCATGACAAGTAAAAAATGTGTGGTAATTAGTGGTAAGTAGTGAAAATTAGTAGTAACTAGTTATAATTAGTAGTAACTAGTAAAAGTTAGTAGTGACTACTAAAAATTAGTGGTAGCTAGTAAAATTTTGCCGTAATCGGTAAAAATAAGTGGTAAATATTGAAAATGAGAATTATTAAAAAAAAGATAAATACTAAAAAATAGTAGTAATTAATAGTAATTTGTAGTAGTTATTTAATTTAGTGATAATTAGTGTTAACAGGTAAAAATTATTTGAAACTATTAAATATCAGTATTAGTTAGAGGTGACAAGTAAAAAATAGTTTTAATTAGTGGTAAGTAGTAAAAATTAGTGGTAATTATTGGTAACTAGAAAAAATTAGGGATAATTAGTGAAAATTAGTGGTAACTAATAAAAATTAGTAGTAACTAGTAAAAATATTATTACTAGTAAAATTAGAAGTAAATATTAAAAAGTAGATGTAACGTGAAAAAATTTATAGTCATTATAAGTAATTAGTGGTAATTAAAAAAATATTACTGTAAGTTTTAAAAATTATCAGTATGTATCAGTAACTATTTAAAATCAGTAGCAATAAGAAAAAATTACTAGAAACTAGTAAAAATTAGTGTTAA
Source organism: Viscum album (assembly GCA_963277665.1). Lineage (NCBI taxonomy): Eukaryota > Viridiplantae > Streptophyta > Magnoliopsida > Santalales > Viscaceae > Viscum > Viscum album. The sequence continues at coordinate 28,564,762 of OY728164.1, read as the reverse complement.
ATAGTATTAATTTGTTGTAATTGTCAGTAATTAGAGGTAACTATAAAAAATTATTAGTAATTAGTAAAATTTTAGGAAAATTTTCAAAAAATAGTATGTAATATTTCTATTCAGATGTCACGACCCATCCTCGAGGCCCGTTCTGTGACTACCCCAAGCCCACCTTCCAGAGGCCATGGGCTGGAGACAAGCACTAAAGGCGTAATCCCAATAAAAAGTTAAGGCATTTCCATAAATAAGTAAACAAAAACAATAGAGTATGCAATTGGAAGTAAATAGTAAATAAAACTGTATACAAAATAAAGTGATGAAAGGAAAGGGGCCAGAAATAAATTTCCAACAGTAAAGTAAAAACAACTGAAAAAATAGTACAATTGAGGAAAGGTAAAACAATAACTATTGAGTCATCCTCTGGGAATCCCACCTGATGTGTGGGTACAGATGGCCTCCTCAGCACCCTAGGTCCATCTTTCCCCTCCATGTACGTCTCACCAGGTCTTCCACCTCCGGGTACGGTCCAGCTCTACAACTCTCTACCTCAATCAGCGTTGTCCGTCATCTGAAACCAACACAACGAAGTTCAGGCATAGCCCGTGCATGGGTGAGTATAATGATACTAAGAAGGTACCCTAAGACCCTCAAAGTCTCACAATATCCAACAAGGATAACTCACAAAGAAAGATACAATCATGAAGTATCCACCAGCCTTACTTAGGTATATGCCCATACATATACATAAGTCACCAATCTTAGTCTGGCTCCAACTCTCGAGCCCAAGCACAACCCAGTCCACAAAGGAAGTAAAGTCAATCACCACGATTATAATGTTTGAAAGTCATGACTTAGCTCACATAGGTATACATCTATTTTATAGTGATAGAGATGATCAGATGTAGTCATTGGTTCATCTATGTTGTCGGACCCACACAGGATACAGGACCAGCTAAACTGTCAGACCCACACAGGATATAGGACCAGCAATTCTGTCATACCCACACAAGATACAGGAACAGAAGTCAGAACTGTCGGACCCACGGAGGATTCTGGTATAGTAGACATCACTATCAAACCCACAGAGGATTCTGGTTCAGTAGTCATTGCTATTGAACCCACGGAGGATTCCAGTATAGTAGTCATCGCAGTCGCAGCCAGCCCTAGGTTTCCCACACACAGCACGCTTGATTCTAGGAGAGTCAGCTCCACGAGCCAAGTGTCGATACATCAACTATCACGAAGTCCTGAGTTGATGTATCCTATATTTATGTCTCATCAAAAGGAACTCAACGCGACAGTTGGCGCGTCAATTGGATGTCCGGTCTGAGAGTTATTGGTGTTTCGGTTCAAGGGGCCCAGTTGGATTTTACGCCCCATCCAACCCATACATTTTCCAATTGTGTCCAAAACTCAATTAGAATATTCCAAAAGGACCGCCTCATCGCAAGTTTCCCAGTTACGTCATTGGCGTGTCAATCAGACGCACGGTCTAAGAGGTATTTGTATTTAAGTGAAGATGGTCTCGGCCCGTCAAGCTCAGTGGGCTGGCGGGTCGGCCCGACCCGGCCCAGCGGATCTGACCCGGCTGGGGGTCAGCACATCTCAGAGGGGAATAGCCCAACTGCAGTCCCAGATCACACTGCGGGCTGGTCCTCTTTGCAAGTCATCACTACCTCCTCCTCTACCCGGCCTACTGCAACCAGTCGGTTTGACCCAGCGCACGCGGCCCGCACTGCGGGCCGTGGCGCGGTTTATCCCACACCGCACCTACGGGAACCGCGGTTCTCCAGCCCCACTGACACGCAGTTGGCCGGTACTCCCAGCTGAGGGTCCCGCGGATGCGGACTGCGTCCTCCTCCACGCGGCGCCTAAGGGCACCGCAGTTCTCCAGCCCACCCGGCAAGTGGCCGGCCGGTTCTTCCAGCCGAGCAGCCTGCGAATGTCGGCCTCAGTCCTCCTCCACCTGGCACCGTAGTGCGCCACGACTCATACATGAATACCAGACAGTTTTTCCATGGAATGGTTTGCCCTAGCGGCCATCGGTTCCTGCACGTGGCCGGCGTGCGGCCCCCGCTGCCGTCGCCGCCTCTGGTCGACGGCACCACTGCCTCTTCTGTACGCCGCATCCTGCTTGGTCAGGGCCCCCTTTAGTTCGTCGTGGTTCTTCTTCGAAGTTTTTTAATGGCACCACGCCCTTTCGACTCCGCCTCCGACATCAACACAAAGAGAATAACAACAAAAAGGGGTGAGGGTTGGACCCTGTTCGTGCAGTCTGAACCCTCCTCATTATGTTGCTAATATTCGGCATCAAGAGCACAACACATGATGAGGAAAGAAGAGTATAAATCATACATAAAAACAATCTAATTTACCATACCTTGATTCTATGTTTTTTCGTTGATGACGACGTCATTTTATTGATGTCGGGGTGCGTCTGAGGATGAAGCGTCGTCGTTGGCAACATTCTTTGTTGGTGGCATCTACTCCTTTAATGCGAATGGAGGTCGTTGGGGATGTTCTTTGTGTTCTTCAGGGGAATAACACTCTCTCTATAATTTTCCAATGTTCCAACAAGGTAAAATGTGCCAACCAACATAAAAATATAATCACACAACTTATTAAAAAAATTGCATAATAAAATAAAAAAGATTCAAATTCATTAATTTGCATCCTTTATTTAAAAAAGGTGTGTTGTCCCATTAAATTGGAGGGAGGAGGTGAAGAGGCTCCAAAATAATTAAAGGGAGAGTTTCATCCTCCTTAATTGGGGGTTCAAGTAGTTAAAGGGGAGTTCAAGGGGAGTTGAGGAGTTTGATGATCCTATGGGCCCCACCACCTAATATCCTCCCATGGGAGGTTATGTGGGGGTGGGCCCCACCACCAACATTCCCTTGGAGGATTAAACCACCACTTAAATAAAATTACGTCACACATAATTTTTATTTAATTTATTAAGAATTCCCAAAACAAAACTTCCATGCTCGATAAAACATAACTACGGTAAAAGTCTCCTTAAGAGAATACCTGCGGTGCAACTTCAATGGTGTATTCAGATTTCAATTCCAAGCACCGGTTCAAAAGATATAAAATCCCGATCGTACGTTTACTTAACGTACCCATACAAAACTTCAGAAATTGATTCTGGGCACACTGGGCATTAAAATCAAGTGTCGTCTGAAACTGCAGACTCGTAAAATTCCCGTGTATTAAAAAAAATTCCACGAATTTTTGGGTCTTTAAATTCTCCTCACCTAAGGGATTTACATCCCCATAAGATACAACACACACTAAGGGACCAATTGGGGGTACTGAGCATGCATCTATGCCTCTCGCTCCTATGTGCTCTCTTGGAGGTTTCCATGCTGCCAATGAATGTGCACCAGAGGAATCGACCATCCACGTAGGACCCTCTGCTGTCGATCCTCAATCACCATTGGAACCTTTGCGAATGTCTCCCCAACATCGATGTCCAGCTCTCTTTGGTTGATGATGTGGGACGGGTCATGCACGTATCTCCTTAGATGAGATATGTGGAAGACATTGTGCACCTGGTGCAACTGAGGTGGTAGAGCCATGCAGTAAGACACCTCGCCTACCATGCCGATCACCTGAAAAGGTCCAATGAATCATGGAGACAACTTGTGGCCTCGACCAAATCTTTTCAAACCTCATCGCGGTGAGACCCGTAGAAAGTCATGGTCGCCATCCTCGAACTCCAGTGGTCTCTGTCTCCTATCAGCATAGAAATTTTGTATGCTTTGTGCAGTCTTCATTCTCTCCTGAATGATCTACACATTCTTCATCTTATCCTGCACCATATATGGTCCTATAAATGCTGACTCCCTTGAGTCAGTCCAGCATAGAGGCGATCTGCATAGTTAGCTTTAAATTTCCTTGTAAGGTGTCATCCCGATGGTGGAGTGGTAGCTGTTGTTATACGCAAACTCTACCAAGGGTATGTGATCATCCCAACTACGAAAAAAGTTGAGGACACATGCATGGAGCATTTATTTGAGAGTCTGAATGGTCCTCTCAGTTTGGTCATCCATCTGAGGATGGAAGGCGGTGCTCAAGCGAAGTTGCATCCCGAAATCCTCCTACAACCCCTTCCATAGTAAGGAAATGAAAGGAGAATCTCGATCAGAAACGATCGTTGATGGCACACCATGAATCTATACTATCTTCTGTACATAGAGGTGTCACAAGCTCTCTACTGAGCCCTGCTCTCTGATCGGTAGGAATTGGGCCGACTTGATGAGTCTGTCGACAATCACCCAGATAGAGTCATGTAATCTAGATTTAAGTTGTAGTACTATCATGAAATCCATGTATATTCCATCCCACTTCCATTCTGAAACCTCTAAGGGATGAACCAAGACTTCTGGAACCTGGAACTCCGCCTTCACTTGCTGAAAAGTGAGGCATCATGAGACAAACTCTACTACAACCTTTTTCGAACCTGGCCACCAGTGCTGTCATCTGAGGTCCTGATACATCTTCTCTACTCATGGATGTACCGCTAGAGGTGAAATGTAGAACTACCTCAACACCTCCTCCTGTAGTGAAACTGGTACCATGGTACATCCTCTGAAGAAGAAGATGTGCTCCCCACCTTCAAAAAACCCATCAGGTGCCTGCCCTTAGGATATCTTGACACGTTGCATCTCATAGTCAATTTCCCCATGTTGTGCCTCCTTGAATCACTAAAGAAGTGGAGCAGTGACTGTGAGAGGCTGTAGAAATGATGTTCCATCTCTATCCACAAAGGATATCTGCAACGCAACTAGCTACTCTATTGCCTCTCCAAGCACCTAAATACCTGATCTCCTACTAAGAGAATTTGCTACAACGTATCCCTTCCCATGAGTATAGACTATCTCAAAGCCATAGTCCAAGAGGAACTCGAGCCATCGCCGATGTCTCAGGTTTAGGTCCTTCTTCGAGAAGATGTACCAGAGACTCTGGTGGTCAGAAGACTGTAAAATGCTCACCCATCAGATATTTCCACCACATCTTCAAGGCGAAGACCAATGCTGCTAACTCCAGGTCATGGGTATCATAGTTCTTCTCGTGCTGTCTCAACTATTGTGAATCATATGTGATCACTACTCGCTCTGGCATTAGGACACACCTGAGCCTGGTCCCTAATGTGTTGTAGTAAACTAGTTACCATGCGCCCTCCTCTGGTAGCCTCAAGATGGGCACACTGGTCAACCTCTGCCTCAGCTCTTGAAATCCGTACATTCATCTATTTGACCACACGAAGGGTTTCCGCTTCTTCATCAATGCTAAAAGAAGTGTTGCAACTATAGAGAAGTCAGGCACAAATCTCCAATAGTACCTATCCAGTCCAAGAAAACTATGTACCTCCATCACACTTTTGGGTGGCTCCTAAGAAAGTACTGCCTCGATCTTCGCTGGATCCACTACAACTCCAACCTCGGAGATGACGTGTCCCAAGAATGGAACCTCTAGAATCCAAAACTGGAACATCGAGAGCTTACAATAAAGCTGGTTCTCTCAGAGTGTGTCCAGTACTACGCGTAAATGGTAGGCATGCTCCTCCTCAGTAGTTGAGTAAATCAGTATGTCGTTGATGAATACTATGACAAAGCGGTCTAGGTAAAGCTGGAAGATACTGTTCATGAGACTCATGAACACTACTGGAGCATTGGTTATGCAGAAGGGCATAACCAAGAACTCGTAGTGGCCACACCGACACCTGAGGGTCTTCTTCTGCACATCCTCATCTCGAACACTGAGCTGGTGATGGCCTGACCTAAGGTCTATCTTCGAGAACCATTGTGATCCCATTGGCTAATCAAAGTGGTCTTCTGTCCTCGAGAGTGGGTACTTGTTCTTCACCGTCACCTAATTCAGGCGACGGTAGTCTACACACAATTTCAAGCTCCCATCACCCTTCGTGGTGAAAAAAACCGGAGAGGCCCAGGGTGAAACACTGGGTCGGATAAATCCCTTCTCTTGCAAGTCCTCCAGCTATACCTGCAGATCACGAAGCTCGGCGAGAGCCATCCGATATGCAGAAGTATATATCAGTGTCGTTCTGGGGTATAGGACAATGTAGAATTATACCTCTCTTCAAAGAGGTAGTCCTGGAACGTCGTCAGGGAAAACATCCGTGTACTAATCGACCACAATAGGAAAACTCGGACTCTACACATGAATTACTTCGAGGATGATACTAGCCAACTAATGTGTGATTAGATGCCCCCTCCTCAGTGTAAGTCCATCCTGAACTGCAAAGGCTCCTTTATCGCCAGTGAAGGTGAACATGGTCCCATTTATACGAACACAGCACACTTTTCACCTAATACTGTCAATCTGAGCCTGAACTGTGGATAACCAGTCCATACCCAAGATGACATCATAAGGCCTCGACACCCCAACCAAAATATCCCTGCCAAATATCTCTCCTCTTAGAGTAATCACACACTGCTGGCACCAGTGCGTAATCATTGAGTTTTCTCCCGTACGAGTCTCTAGCTGTAAGGATCAAGCCAATGGATCCGTCGGAATCTCCGAGCTCCAAGCGAGGAAAGTGTCAATAAAACAATGACTCACACTTGTGCGTATAAGCACTAAATCCAGGGAGGAGTATACATAGATAGTACCTCAAATAATCTTATGTGGGTCGTGGTTGAAGGCCTCCACTACCTGGAGATGAGCCCACCTCTGTCTGTCTGCTCCCTGTGGTCAGGGTGGACCTCCTTGTGGTGGTGGTAGGGCCTCGAAACGTGGTCCACCACTTGCTACTCGGCAAACTCCTCTGCCACATCTACCTGCTCCCAGCAGACCACCATGGTTGAACCTCTACCTCTGCCTGGGAGGTCCCTTTATCATCTACTGCTCATCCTCATGGCGGGTCAGGCAGTCATGACCTAGGTGGCCCTGCCCGCCGCATGCATAGCATTTCCTGCTCCTCGTATAGTTGGCTCTGTCTTGTGTTCCCCTCACAACTGAACCTGTATCCCGGGGTTCCCGCCTGATGGGATGGTCCTCTTGGACCTATGCATCATCTATCTACTACCGGATGTAGACGAATCCACTACGTGTCACCCTGTGGTGGGTCTCACCGCTGGTGAAAGCTCATCGAGAAAACTCTCCACTAAAAGGGCTCACTCCAGCACCCCTTCCTGTGTCGGGATACTGAGGGGGATCATCGAAGCCCTGATCTCATGCCTGAGTCCCTACTCGAAGTTCCATCCCCTGAAGAACAGTTCTCGTACCATATTCGGGGAGTAGTGCGAGAGGTCGATGAACCACACTGAGTACTAAGCTACTATCATGAGGCATGATGCAGATGAAGTAACTCTTGAATCTGCACCGCATGAATGGTGGATAAAACAAACTTTGAGCGAAACAGACTCTCAAAGTCTCTCAGGAGTAATGATGCCTCTTCAAGCACCTAGAGCATTAGGATCCACCATCTACCTGCTGCTGCATGCATGAGACTCATAGCAAGGATCACCATGAGGTTGGCTAGTGTCCCTACCAATCTGAAAAGTCTCACGACAGCCTCCATCCAATCCCCAGCTACCTGTGGGTCCGTCTCTCCCTAGAACCTGGGTGGCCTCTGGTGATGGAACTCATGAAATGCACTCATGCGGCGTGTACTCTCTTCTGCTGGAGCTGGTGGTATTGGTGTCCCAGAAGGTAGTGGCACCGCTAGTACCTCCGCTGTTATGGTGCCCTTCACCGAGGCCTCATTTCTTGGTGGGATACCATCACGTATGTAACTCAGAACCCTAGCTGGATGCCCTTGTGGGGCCATCCTAAAAATAAACAGGTGTTCCACGGTTAAAGTTGTATACCTGGAGAGCTGACACAAATTAACCACAAAGGAACCTCTTGAAACACACACGCAATCCATGTTTTCGTGCACTAAGTCGGAAATCATAGGTCAGAGACCTAGTGTATGGATACGTCGGCTGCCGAACCAAAACTAGTTTCCCTAAACTGATAACCACAACCAAAATACATAACATAATTTCCGTTAAAAGAATCATAGTCTAAGTTCTAAGGTAGAACCTCTCTCTAATACCAATTTTCACGACCCATCCTTGGGGCCCATGCCATGACTACCCTAAGCCTTCCTTCCATAGGCTAGGGGCTGGATTCTAGCACCAAAGGCGTAATAAAAAAAAAGGTAAGGCATTTCTTTAAATAAGTAAACAAAAACAACAGAGTACACAACCGGAAGAAAACACTAAGTAAAACTGTATACAAGAGAATGTGTTGAATGGAAAGGGGCCGGAAATACAAGCCCAACAGAAAAGTACAAACAACTGAAAAACTAGTACAACTACAGAAAGGTAAAACATCAACTACTGAGTCATCCTCTGGGAATCCCACATGAAGGGTGGGTACAAATGGCCTCCTCAGCACCCTAGGTCCGTCCATCCGCTCCGTGGACGACTCGCCATGTGGTCCACCTCCTGGTACCATCCATCTCTACAACTCTCTACCTCAATGAGAATTTTCCATCATCTTCAACCAACACAACGAAGTGTGGGAATATCCCATGCAGGGGTGAGTATAACGATTCTCATAAGGGACCCCAAGACTCTCAAGGTCTCAAAATATCCAACAAGGATACCTCACAATGGAAAGATATAATAAAAAATTATCAAACAACCTTACATAGGTATATTACCATACATATACATATGTCACCAATCATAGTTTAGCTCCAACTCTCAATCCCATGCAGAACCTAGTCCACAAAGGAAGTAAAGTCAATCACCAAGATGATAATAGTTGAAAGACATGACTCAGCTCACACAGGTATACATCTTTTGTAGAGTGGTAGAGCTGATCATATGTAGTCACTGATTCATATAAGATGTCGGACCCACAAAGGATACATGACTAGCTAAGCTATCGGACCCACACATGATACATGACCAACTGTTCTGTCAGACCCACATAGGATACAGGAACAAAAGTCAGAACTGTCGGACCCACGGAGGATCCCGGTACAATAGTCATCATTGTCGAACCCATGGAGGATTCTGGTTTAGTATTCATCTTTGTCGAACCCACAGATTATTCCGGTACAGTATTTGTTGACCTCACCTTTTTTGATAATCCCAATTATGCTTTCATATATTTTGATAATCCCAATTAATGTTTATTTATATATTAATTTTTACAAATCTATGATATTATATGATCATGATGATAATAATATAAAAATAATATCTGGAATATTTTAATCATTGTTTATCCATGTTTATATGTGTACTCAAGTAAATCTAACCCAATTGGATGTGTTTTGCATAAAAACAGATAAGTGTGAGTCACTGATCTGCATATAGCTATTGATAAAGAGCTTCCGGTACTCAGTCTACCGATAGACTTAGTCTACCAATAGACAGCGTCACCAATACACAAAGGTCACTGATATTTATAGAGCTACCGATGTGCATGTCTACTAGTAGTTACTGATAGAGTAAGTCTACTGATATGAGAACAGACAATCACCAATAACCAGAGCTACCGACTGAAAAACCAGAGCTACTGATAGATAAGAGCTACTAATAGACATATTTCTACCAATAGATCCCGTTCAAAGATAGTTACTGATAGAGTAAGTCTACCCATACAAGTACAGTCACTGATACATGGAGCTACCGATGGAACTAGATCAACCTATGGAACGAAGTCACTGGTATATAGAGCAACCGATGCAAGATCAAAGAGCTACCGATGGAAGGACCTGTTACACATAGTCCACCGTACACATTTACCAACACAAGCTACTAATTGACCAACCAGTGAAACTCTATACTCTAAATACTATTTATTTATTATGCTAACAGTTACATTTGTTGGTTTTAATGAAGTTAATGTTAATTAATTAATTTTGTTTCCATATCAGAGAACCATACCTTGTACCCATGAAAAAAGTAATCATTCCTTTTTTCCAGAGCTGAAATCTATAAATGGAAGGAAAGATAACACTGCAAAGGTGACCGAAAAAAATATAGAACAAGTTTTTCAAAGTAATGAAACATAGAGAATCAAGGAACTAAGAAGGCACACAAAGGTAAAAAAGAAAAAGGCTCAACAAGCATTCAAATGTGAATCCTTCACGCAAGGCTACATCTATTCTCCAAGAACTATGAACATACTTGAATATGATCATTCTGAATCAAAACACAAGCTGCATCTTGAGTTAAGAACTACCACAATCACTTCATGTACTCAAGCTGACAAGATGGACCAAGAACCAAAAGAAGAAAATGACACACTGTTTTCTGATCAGAAACCAGAGAAGGACTCAGAAGCTTTTCTGACCAACCAAACGAGTCCAGAGCATCACTTCCAATCACTAAAGCTTATCTAAACTCATTCTTACTTACTTTAGTGATTACTTATTTTTACATTTCGAGCAGTGTGTGTACCCTGTATATTTTACACACACACTGTCTCATGAGATAAGTAGGAGGATTCTCAAATCCTCATTAAAACTCTATAACTCTTTTGCTTCCCACTGTGGATAGTGGTAGAGGTTGAGTAAGACCTGAATATATGTGATCTATTGTTTGTTTCCCACGATGAATTGTGGTAGAGGTCATTGTACCTGGACAATGTGTTCACTGTTGTTAACCCCGATCTAGTGTGTGGATCAATTTATATAAATTGTTGAGAGGACTAAGTCTCGGATTGAGACTAAACCTCTTGGTTAACACTTCTATGCATTAAAATTTAAATATATAAGTATACTATATATTTATTCTGCTGCTGTTACTTTGAAATACAAAATTATTTTAAAGATAAATTGATAGTTAAATTATAAAGTGTTTATATTTATTGTAAATAAGTAAATCAGTTTCAAAAGCCATTTTAATATTGAGATTAAATTAACTGAGACCTAATCACTCTTTGAGAAACTAACTGACCATTTATAATATATATAAATTCACTACAGTTTAACATTGTGTTTAAATTGGGGATTTGAAGAGAAAGATTTTGAACAGAAATTTTAATTGGAACTCAATTCACCCCCCTCTTGAGTATCCACTCCGACCAACATTTGGTATCAGAGGTTGTTATTTTAATGGATTTTTGACATACTATATATTTTTAACTGTGATTTTAGTTGCATATTTAATGATCTTAAATTTCTGTTAGTTCTAAATTTTATCTCTTTAAAATTTCTTATCTAAAATCAAGTTATGGACAATTGACTAGAGGGTGATGCTACTAACTAGCCACCTTTCTTCAATGGCACAAACTATGCCCAGTGGAAACAAAAAATGAAAATTCATTTAGAATGTATGGGTTTTGATATCTAGATTGCTATATAGTCTCAATATAAATTTCAAGAAAATGAAAGAACAACTAGGGATGAACCTATAAAGGCTACCTATAATAATAATTGTAAAGCTATTAATTCTTTGTATTGTGCTTTAAGAGATGAAGAGTTTAATAGAATATCTACTTGCAAAACTGCTTATGAAATATGGGATACTTTGGGTGTTTCTCACGAACGAACAACCAATGTTAAATAAATGATATTGAAAACATATACTATTAAATATGACAATTTAAAATGAAGATTGATGAACCTAATTCTGAAATATATCTCAGGTTTAATGTGATAGTCAATAAAATGAGCTCACTTTTAAAGTTTTTTCCACTAAAGGAACATATTATGAGGATACTGAGATGTTTTCCAGACCGATGGAGAGGCACTTCGGTTTCAATCATAGATTCATGTGACATTGGAGCACTGCCTGTAGAAGAGCTTATTGGTAAGATTATGATGTATGAGTAAGAAATCAAGGTGAACAAGGAGGAATATGATGAACCTAAGAGAAAATCCGTAGCTTTCAAGTCTACTTCCTCTATGAGTAAAGACATGGAGAAAATAAAAATACAAACTGAAAGTTCAACAAGTGGAGATTCAGACGCTGATAGTGATGCTCAAGTGGATCAAATAGCTAGGAGATTCAAGATGTTTTACAGGAAGAAGAAATTATTTAGTAAATATATCCTCAAAGGAAGGTATGACAACAAGGGAAACTGGAAAAAGGATTGGAAGAAAGCTGACAAGGATGATAAAATAGTCTGTTATGAGTGCAAAAGGAAAGGACACATCAAGGATGATTTTCCAAAATTAAAATTCAAAAATAAATATGATTATAATTACAAGAAGTAAAAGAAAGATCTGAAAGAAACCTGGAGTGCTTCGAAGGACAGCACAAGTGAATCTGGAAGTTCTAATTCTATGAAGAATCGTTCCAACATGTGCTTCATGACCAACACATCCGAGGTACTAGTTTTCCCTGTTCTAAATGGTTATTATTTGGGAAATAAAAGTGATTCAGACAATGATGTAAATATGTATAAGTATGAAATGTTTGAATACAGTAACATGATGGAAGAAACATGTAATGAAATTAAAGACAAATATAAGTCATTAAAGAAACAACATGCTCTCACTATCACTTATAAATCTGCCTTTCATATAGAAAAAGAAAATAATGCTCAACTGTTAAAGGAAAACACTGAACTGAAAATTTCCAATGAGAAACATTGAAAGGACTTAGATAAGTTCACAAAGGGAAAAGATAGTATAACTCAAATTTTCGGTAAGAAAGTTTTACCTAAATACACTACTGGTTTGGGATACCAACCTGGACAGAGACAGTTCACTAAAAATCGATTTATCTCTAAGTCTGGACAACATTCTGCTTATTCTAGTTGTGGAAATTCCTATGATTCAACTAGTTATTCATATGGTTATAGGTAAAATAATGTTTATCATTAAAAATCTATTGATTCTGTAAATTATATGAGACCCATAAGGAAAATATGGGTACCTAAATCTCTGATTGATATCCTTTCTGGACCCAAGAAGATCTGGGTGCCAAAATCATTTTCTATTTAAATCTGTTTTGTAGGAGACATGTTTCAAGTGATCTCAAAAAAGGTATGGTACTTGGAAAGTGGCTATTCAAGAGATATTTCTGGAGATTATTCATGCTTCAAAAGTTTAATAAAGGTTGATGGAGGCCATGTCACCTTTGGTGATAATTCTAAATAAAAAATCATTAGCCTAGACCAGATTGGTAATTCTAATTCAGTTTTAATTTCTAAAGTTTTATTTGTGGATAGACTTAAGTATAACCTGATAATTATTTCTCAATTATGTGATGATGGCTATAATATTAAGTTTGAAAATTATTCTTGTAATGTTTTTAACTCTAATAATGTTTTAGTATTTTCTTCCTTATGAAATGAAAATGTTTATATTGTTGATTAAAATTAATTATCCAAACAAAATATTACTTGTTTAAATGCTTTTCATAAATAATCTTGATTTTGGAAAAGAAGATTGGGACACTGCAACATCTATTCACTAAGAAAATTTACTAGGAAAAACTTAGTTAGAGACCTACCTAAACATTATTCCCAAAAGGCAATGTTTGTAAGCCCTGTCAAAAGGGAAAGAAACATAAAGCTTCCTTTAAATCAATGAAAGAAGTTTCTACTTATCAACCTCTCGATTTGTTTCACATGGACATGTTTGGACCACCATGAGTTTCTAGTATAAATGGTAAGCACAATGTATCTGTCCTTGTAGATGACTTTTCTAGATATACTTGGGAATACTTCTTAGCTCACAAAAGTGAAGCTTTTTCTTACTTTGTTAAATAATCCAAATCTGTAGAAAATCATAGTGGAATTATGATTAAATCCCTGAGAAGTGATCATGGCCGTGAGTTTGAAAATCAAGAGTTTGAATCCTATTTCTTACACAATAGCTATAGTCACCACTTTTCTACTCCTAGGACACCTCAAAATAACAGTGAGGTATAAATAAGGAATAGAACCCTTCACGAAATAGATAGAACCATGCTTAATGAATATGACCTTCCTATTTACTTTTGGGCTGAATCTGTTAATACATCTTGCTATATCATTAATAGAGTTTTAATTAGACCAGTTCTTAAGAAGACCCTATATGAGTTGTGGAACAATAGAAAACCTAATGTTAGTTACTTTAGAGTCTTTGGCGGAAATGTTTTTATTCTTAATACAAAGGATAATCTGGACACGTTTGCTTCTAAAAGTGATGATGGAATCTTTCTTTGTTATTCTTTAACTAGAAAAGCCTATAGAGTCTTTAATAAAAGATCCAAATGTGTGGAAGAATCTGTTTACATCATGTTTGATGAAACAGATCCACATGAGCCTAAAACCTCTCTTGAAAATCTTGAAGAAGATTTGAGTGTTTTGGACCTTAATGATAAATCTAATGAACCTCATATAAAAACGTTCAGTTCTGGACATATTCCAATGTTTACTTTTGTTGAACTCGAACCTTTAGATGAACCTAAAATTTCTAGTCCTACCTTTACTAGATCAACAAGGATTATAAAGAATCATCCTTTAGGTGCTGTTGATGGTAATCTTGATAGAGGGACACAGACTAGAGCTTCTCTAAGAATCCAGGTTGAACATCAATCTCTTCATTCACATATAGAACATAAAAATTTCAATGATTCTATCAATGATAAATTTTGGGGAATGGCTATGCAAGAAGAGTTAAATAAATATGAAAGAAACAAATTTTGGAAATTAGTTGACAGTCCTAAGGACACTTTGACAATATGCACTAAATCGGTTTTTAGAAACAAATTTGATGAGTTTGGAAACATAGTTAGAAACAAAGATAGGCTAGTTGCATAAGGATATAGTCAAAAGGAAGGTATAGACTATGAGGAAACCGTTGCACCTGTAGCCAGATTAGAAGCCATCAGGATATTACTTGCCTATGCTACTCATGTGAATGTCAAGTTATATCAAATGGATGTCAATAGTTCTATTCTAAATTGTTTTATAATTGGGTATGTTTTTATTGAACAACCACCTGGATTTACTAATCCTCATTTTCCAAATCATGTTTTTAAACTTACTAATGATTTATATGGTTTAAAACAAGCTCCAAGAGCTTGGTATGATAGAATTAGTAAATTTTTTATTTCAAAAAGTTTTACTAAAGGGATTTATAATCCAACTATTTTTATTAAAAGAGTTTCTAAATATGTTTTGATAGTACAAATCTATGTTGATGATATTATTTTTTGATCTTATAAACATTCCTTATGTGCTGATTTTTCAAAGAGTATGCAAAATAAATTTGAAATGAGTTTAATGGGTGAAATCAAATATTTTCTTGGATTTCAAGTTTTTCAAAATGAAAATGGTATTATTTTGAATCAAAGTAAATATAAAAAGGATATTTTAAAACGTTTTGGTTTGTATAGTATTAAGGAAAGTGATAATCCTATGAGTACAGTCTGTAAATTAGATGCAGATGAAACTGGGAAACTAGTGGATCAAACCAATTATAGAGGTATGATTGGAAGATTAATTTGCCTTACTTCTAGTCGACCAGATATTATGTTTAGTGTGTGTATGTGTGAAATATTTCAATCTAATCCAAAAGAATCTCATTTACTTGTTGTTAAAAGAATTTTTAAGTATCTTAAACGTACTTTAAAATTATGTTTGTTTTACCCAAAAGGACATTCCTTTGAGTTAATGAGTTATTCAGATGCTGACTTTGCTGGTTTCAAGTTGGATAGAAAAAGAACATCAGAAACATGTCATTTATTGGGAAAGTCCTTAATATCTTGGTGCAGTAAGAAGCAGAGTTCTGTGGCATTAACCACTTCCAAAGCAGAGTACATAGTTGGTGGTAGTTGCTGTGCAAAAATTCTGTGGATGAAACACACTCTTTTGTACTATGGATATGACTTTAAGCATGTTTCTATCAACTGTGACAATACTAGTACAATAAATATCTCAAAGAACCCTGTGTCTCACTCTAGGACCAAACACATTGATGTAAGGCACCATTTCTGGAGAGATCATTACCAAAAGGGTGATATTACTCTTTATTTTATAGGTACTGAACATCAATTAGCTGACATCTTCACTAAACCTTTGAGTTCAGATAGGGTAAGTTACATCATACATGAGTTAAGTATGTTTAACGTTGATCAGTAGCTATCCTCATCAATGTAAAATTCTCAACGATGTAAAATCCTCACCGATGTAAAATTCTCACCGATGTAAAATCCTCAACGATGTAAAATTCTCACTAATGTAAAATTCTAACCGATGTAAAATTCTCACTGATGTAACCACACTGATATGAATTATCACCGATGAGTACGCTGTTTTAAAACTTCAGTCTTCCACCAGAATCTAAATCATTTTTACTTTATTTCATTTATTTTATTTATCTTATGATCCCTAAATGATAAAAACTAAGTCCTAGCTACTTCTCAATCCACCGGGCCTCAAACCTTTTCCCTCAAACATTAGCTCCAAAATCTATTGAGAACCCTAAATCCCTCAAACCCGTGATGGAAAAAACCAAACTTCCTACCATCAGAGATGACACTATTGAGCCGAAAGAAAATAAGTAGATGTCTGAACAAGAATCAAGTGGTAGTGTTTCTAGAACTAGGTCGGGGAGATGACTAGTGAATCCTCATCTGCAGAATAGAGTCATTGTGATTGAAAAGGAGTTGTGCATTGAATGGTTGCTGTCTAGAAAATCCATAGTGCTCAAGGTGCTTGATGATCAAAATGGGTGGAGTGTTTTTCGAACTACAATGGTCTTTACTTTCCAATTTTAGTGAAATAGTTTTACAAGTTTTTATCCTTTGAGAAATCTGAGAATGAAACCTGAGTGACTTCGTATGTGAATGGAAAAGAATTTCCATTTTCATTTCTGGAATGGGATGAATGTCTGAATGATCCACATGAAGGTGTATCTGGATATTTCTCGAGAGCTATGCCTCCTACTAGTGACATTTTCGATTATGAGACTTCTTTGGAAGAGCTAACTGGTGATGGAAATCAAAGACAAGTAGTTGCTACAGAAATGGATGGAGAGAATAGATTGATGTTCAAATTTGTTCAACATGTCTTGATACTGAGGAGAGGAGAATTTGAAAATTTGAGATATCAAGATATCTATCTCATGCACCTCTTATGACATGTGAAATGGTGAATTTGTGCATATTGCTGATGATCCATATGGGAGACATGACAAGGCCGAAATCAAAGAAAAATGAAATATTCTTTGCTCAGTAAATTTCTGTGATGATCAAGGTAAAATGGGTAGCTGAGTCTCAAGAGGAGACAGTTGTAGTAATTAATAACTTTTGTATCACATCCACAGTTTTCAAATACATGAGGATAAATTGGAACCCTTGGAGAAGAGAATGGGTCACTGAAGAACAAAAGGTTCATGAAAAATTTAATCCTGTGATTCATCCTTGAAACCTAAGGATGTGAGGTATCCAGGTCTGGGACCTGATGAAGAGGAGTCAGAATACAGTGATGATTTAGAAGAGGAAGAGTCCTCTGCTGATGAAGGAGGATAACCTGACTTACCTCCTAGACCAGCTCGTGAAAATTTAGATTAACATAAATCAGATAAGGAAGAAGCTACTTTAGAGGCTGTTGAAGAGGCTGCTGTAGATAATGAAGAATATGTTCATGACAGTGAAGCATCTCTATCAGCTGATTTGAGCCTTAGTCCATTTATTGGACAATCTTTAGTGTTTGTTAAGGATGCAAATGAAGTTGGCATACCCTTTCCTACTTTGGAAGACCCTCCTGCTGCTGCAGAGATGGAAATGATAGTAGAAGATTCTCCTCAGGATGAGAGACCTACCGAGAATGCTGCTAAGAATGATGTTGGTTTATTTGGGTATTAACCAGTTTAGTGGGAGCATCAAACCAAGTTTTGAAGTGTTATAGTGGCTGTTAATATTGATGACTGGGAAGAAGACCCATGTTTTGTTGTTTGTGGTTTAGACTATCCTGATTCTGATAATGAAGCATCTCTAAATAGACCGAAAATTGTTTATGATGTTGAGACTGAATTTCTACCTAAATATGTGGTCAGAATGCATGACCGGGATAGTTTAAGGAAAAATCTTAAGGAATGCTTTGTGGAAGAGGTAAGGAAGATGGTTGTTTCTCTGGTATCTTCAATTCAATCTGTTATGACTGATTCTGTGGTCAGTTTATCCTCTCAAAGATCATCTGTTTCTGTTGCAGCTACTAATTTAATTACCAATACAGATCTTGAATCCTTAAAGGATGAGCTGAAAGAGTCTTTTAGTGCCTTAGTTACTGAGATGAAGCATAATTTTGCTGAATAGATGAGTATGTTGGAAAGATCTTTTGAACTTTCTCACGCTTGTAATATTTAATCTTTTATGAGTGAGATAGTGGAAGAAGATAAAGACTGACAGGCTCAAGTCTCTAGACTTGAAGTAGATCTTCAAGATCTAAAGGAATCTGTTTTTTCTTTAGATTCTTACATTAGCTCAAAATCCCAAGCAGATAAGGACTTAGCTTATGTGAAAAGTGTTGAAAGATAGATGGTTTCAGTGTTCGAAAGTTTTAAAACATCCATGAAAGATCATGTTAAAACCCGGTATTCTCAAGTTCAAAATCTTATCAGTGGGTTGACCAAGAACTTAAAAGAAACATTAACTTTCTCTATTGGTTCTACTACTTCTAAACCATCAGTAGAGTTGAATCAAATTCAAACTATGATGAAGGAGGACCTTGGTTCAGCTTCAACCAGTTTCTCTGTGGACTCATCCGAGATGATTTGAGTTGTGTTTTCTACTAGATATTCAGCTAGAGAAATAATGAAGATAGTCCAAGACTACATGAGAGAAGCTTCTGCCTCTCAAAAAAGAAGTAAAAGAAAAGTTGGAATCCTATTTCCAAAATATTTACACAAAGAATCAAATGACCAGTCACTTCAAGATTCAGATAGAAACTAGAAATCTACCTCATGTGAATCAAGCCTTCAGAGAACAAGTTAGAAAGCTAAGAGAATTGACTCCAGCATTGGGAAAATTTATGGAGAACAAGGATGACTTCATATCTAATACAGAGAGAGGAGGAGGAATAATTATGGACTTCAGAAATATGTTGTTGCCTTTTCTGCATGTTGATGTTGGCCAGTGATTGTCCCTCCTGCTCTTCCTGCCTCTACCTCTTCTACTTCTCTGGTTCAGATGACTCCTGCCCAAGCAATTCGAAGCCTCACTCCTATGATCACTCAACGCTCTCCTTAGTACAGACCAGGAACAGTTTCTGTAGCTCAGCCTCCAATGTTTATTTCTGGAATTCCTAATCCTTCACCAACATCCTCACCACCAGAATCCTCTTCTGAACCAAAAGGAAAATATCACATTGAGGATGTTGACTGAACAAGTGGCTATACTATTTGATAGGAATCCATTGTATTTTTCTTTATTACATTGTACCTTATTTGGAACATTAAATAAAACTATTTTTTATCTCTTCTCTTTTTTTTATTTTATTCCTCTTCTCTTTAGTTTCCCACTTTTTGATTATCACAAATGTTGAGAAATATTTTACTAAGATTCTAAAAAGAGGGATAAATATTCACCCAGGGGGAGAAGCCTTAATGGGAGAATAAATAATGCGGAGAAAGTATCAAAGGGTGAAAAAAATTTCTCTATGGAAGAGCTATCATGATTTTCCCCTCCGATACTAGTGCTTTTACTTTCATCCTCTGATACCATTTCATTTAATTATCCACTACCATTTCATTTAATTATCTGATTCCACTTAATTTTATCTCTGATATCATTGAATTTTCTTTTATCTCTGATACTATCACATTTAATTCAACCTCTGATAAATTATGTTCTATAACATACTGTTTTCTCTGAGAAAATTGAATTTAATTATATATCCTTGGATACAATTTCTAACTATTTTTAAAACTATAATATTTTATGTTGTGATTATCAAAAAGGGGGATATTTTTGACCTCACATGTTTTGATAATCCCAATTATGCTTTTATTTACTTTGATAATACAATTTAATGGTTATTTATATATTAATTCTTTCAAATCTATGATATTCTATGATCAAGATGATAATAATCTCTGGAATATGTTAACCATTGTTTATCCATGTTTATCTGAGTTTTGAGGTAATTCTAACCCAATCAGATGTGTTTTGCATAAAAACAGATAAGTGTAACTCACTGATTTGTGTATAGCTACTCATAAAGAGCTACTGGTACTCATTCTACTGATAGACTTAGTCTACCGATAGACAGAGTCACTGATACACAAAGGTCACCGATATGTATAGAGCTACCGATGTACATGTCTACCAGTAGTTACCGATAGATAATGTTTACTGATACGAGCATAGACAATCACCAATAACCAAAGCTAATGACTGACAAACCAGAGCTACCGACAGACAAGAGCTACCGATAGACAGAAGTCTACCGATAGAGCCAGTTCACAGATAGTTACCAATAGAGTGAGTCTATCGATACAAGTACAGTCACCAATACATCGAGCTACCGATGGAACTAGAGAAACTGATGGAACAATGTCACTGGTATATAGAGAAACTAATGCAAGATCAAAGAGCTACTGATGGAAGGACCTATTACACAAAGTCCACCGTACACATTTTCCAACACGAGCTACTAATTGACCAACTAGTCAAACTCTATACTCTCAATACTATTTATTTATTAAGCTAACAGTTACATTAATTGGTTTTAATGCAGTTAATGTTATTTAATGAATTCTGTTGCCATATCAGGGAACCATACCTAGTACTCATGAAAAAAGTAATCATTCCTTTTTTCCAGAGCTGAAAGATATAAAGGGAAGGAAAGAGAACACTGCAAAGGTGATAGAAAAAAAGATATAACAATTGTGTCGATGTAATGAAAGAGAGAGAATCAAGTAACAAAGAAGGCACACCAAGGTGAAAAAGAAAAAGGCTCAACAAGAATTAAAACGTGAAGCATTCATGCAAGGCTACATCTATACTCCAAGAACTATGAACATACATGAAGCTGATCATTCTAAAGCTAACCACAAGCTACATCTTGAGTGAAGAACTACCACAATCACTTCATGAACTCAAGCTGACAAGCTAGACCAAGAACCAAAAGAAGGACACGACACTCTATTTTATGAGCAAAAACAAGAGAAGGACACATATGCTTTTCTGACCAAGCAAACGAGTCCAGAGCTGCACTTCAAATCACTGAGGCTTTTCTAAACTCATTCTTACTTACTTTAGTAATTACTTCTTTTTACATTTTGAGAAGTGTGTGTATCTTGTTTATTTTACACACACTCTCTCTCCTGTTCTAAGTTGAGAGATTCTCAAATCCTGATTCAAACTCTATAAATATTTTGTTTCCCACTGTGGATATTGGTAGAGGTCGATTAAGATTTGAACAGCTGTGAGCTATTGTTTGTTTCCCATAAAGAACTGTGGTAGAGGTCTTTGTACCTGGACAATGTGTTCACTAATGTTAACACCGATCCAGGGTATGGATCCATTTATTTAAATTGTTGAGAGGACTAAGTCTCAGCTTGAGACTGAACATATTGGTTAACTCTGCCCTTCATTTTATTTTAAATCTATAAGTATACTATATATTTATTCAACTACTGTTACTTTTAAATAAAAAATTATTTTAAAGCAACTTTGATAGTAAAATTATCAAGTGTTTATATTTATTGTAAGTCAGGAAATCAGTTTCAAAAGTCAATTTAATATTGAGAATAAATTAACTGAGACCTAATCACTATTTGAGAAACTTATTGAACATTTATAATCTATATAAATTCACAACAGTTTAACTTTGTGTTTAAATTGGGGATTTCAAGAGAAATATTTTGAACAGAAATTTTAATTGGAACTCAATTAACCCCCCCCCCCTCTTGAGTATCCACTACGACCAACAGTGTTCATCGCAGTCGCAGCCAGCCCTAGGGTTCCCACAAGCATCATGCCCGATTCCGGGAGGGTCTGATCCTCGAACCAAGTGTGGATACACCAAATATCATGAATCCTTGTGTTGATTTATCCTATAGTTCCGTCTCATCAAAAGGAACTCAACGCGATGGATGGCATGACAATCGGACGCCCGATCTGAGAGTTATTGGCGTTTTCTTCCTAGGGGCCCGACTGGATTTTACGATTGATCCAACGCGGCCATTTTCTAAATTTTTCCAAATATCACATAGAGTATTCAAAAAGGACCGCCTCATCGCAAGGGTCCCAGTTCCATAGACAGCATATCAATCGGATGCATGGTGTAGGAGATATTTGTATTTATGCGAAGACGGGCCATGCCCGTCAAATTTATTGGGATGGTAGGTCGGCCCGACCTGGCTCGGCGGGTCTGGCCGGCTGGGGGTCAACCCGACCCGGTGGGGTGCGGCCCACCTGCAGACCCGGCCCACACTGCAGGCCAGTCCAGTTCACCCAGTGGCATAATGGGGCGCCGCCTCCTCCTCTTCCAGACCGGTTCGGCATGGCGCACACGGCCGATGTCGTGGGCCGCGACTCGGTTCTTCCCACGCTGCACCTGCGGGTGCTGTGTTTCTCCAGCCCGTTCGACACGCGTCCATTGGGTTCTCCTGGCCGAGCGGCCCGCAGATGCGGTCCCCGTCCTCCTCCACACGGTGCCTGAGGGAGCCACGGTTCTCCATCCTGACCGACAAGCGGCCGACCGGTTCTTCCAACTGAGCGGCCCGCGGATGTGGGACATGGTCTCCCTCCACATGGTGCCTTCATGCGCCGCAGATCCTACATGCGGACCGACTGGATAGTCCGGCTGGTTGTTCCACGGACTGGGTGGCCCGAGCGGTCGTTGGTCCCTCCACAAGGTCGGCGCGCGGCTGCCACTGCCGCCTCCTCTTCTGTTTGCAGCGGCCCACATGGTTGCGACCCCCTTTCGTCCACCACGGTTCTTTTTCGGAATGGTGTGACGACACCATGCCCTTTCGACTCTGCCTTTGATGTCAAGACAAAGAGAACAACAACAACAAGGGGGGAAGTTCAGACCGTGTTTGTGCGGTCCTAACCCTGCTCATTACTCATACGTAAAAAAATCCAATTTCTCACTACCATGATTCAATGTTTTTCCGTTGACGACGACGTCGTTTTGTTGATGTTGGGGTGCGTCTAAGGAAGATGCTTCGTCATTGTCTATGTTCTTCACAGGCGACATCTACTCCTTTATCATGGTTGGAGGTCGTTGGATATGTTCTTCATGTTCTTCGGGGGAAGAACACCCTCTCTAATTCTCCAAAGTTCCACCTAAGTAAATTGTTCCAACCAACATAAAAATAAAATCACATAACTTATTAAAAGAATGGATTAATGAATTTAAAAAGTTTCAAATTCATTAGGTTACATACATTAATTAAAAAAGACGGTTTGGCCCATTAAATTGGAGGGAGGAGGTGAGGAGGTTCCAAAATAATTAAAGGGAGAGTTTCATCCTCCTAAATTGGGGGTTCAAGGAGTTAAAGAGGATTTCAAGGGGAGTTGAGGAGTTTGATGCTCGTGTGGTCCCCACCACATAATATCCTCCAATGGGAGGTTATGTAGGGGTGGGACCCACCTCCAAATTCACCTTGGAGGATTAAACAACCACTTAAATAAAATAATGCCACACATATTTTTTATTTAATTTATTAAGAATCCCTAAAAATTAACTTCCATCCTTGATAAAACGCAACTACGGTAAAGTTCTCCTTAAGCGAATATCGACGTTGTGAGTTCATTGGTTTCCTCGAATTTAAATTCCGAGCACCAGTTCAAAAGATATAAAATCCCACTCATACGTTTACTGAACGTACCTGAAAAAAACATCAGAAATTGATTCCGGGCACACCGGGCCTCGGAATCAAGTGCCGTAAGAAACTGCAGACTAAAATTTCTGTGTATTTAAAAAAACTCCATTTAATTTCCAGGTCATTACATCACTATTATGTTTTTAGATTGTAATTATTTCTAAAAATTTGTTTTATATAAAACTAAATATCTATATTTGGTAATATCTATATGTAATTATTAATTTTTGATTCTTTGAATTTTTTGGATCATATCTTCCAAGTATAAGATTTATCATATGAAATATTTCTATTTTCTAATTTTTATAAAAATATAGAATGAATAAATAGAGAATCATTTTTATTAAAATTCCATGATTATATATCTAATCATAATAATCCAAATGGTTCTAGTAAAAATTATTTATATATTGATGGTTTTGAATATTTTTTATCATTTTCATCATCAAAACCAAAATTTGAATGAAAAATAAAAATTTAGAGATAGTGTAAAAATTGTGATTTGAGGATATTTGAGATCGTTGATAGTGTTTTGAGTCATATATTTTGTTTTTGTTTTGAAAAATATAATGTTTTTTTGTATCAACATCGAGAACATGGTTCATCATAATATATTAATAATTTTGTTCCAAATATATCATAGTTTAAAAATTTAGTAGATGAGGTGGTTGGTTTTCCTTTTCAAAAAAGAGAAACTATGAATGATGATTCAACTCTTGTGTAGAAACCAACTTGATTTTATGATTTGGTGATGTCTTCTGAGGATTCCTTAAATTATGGTCTAAAGATAAAAAAACTTGAGGCTATTACAAATATTTTTATATTAAATTAGACAATGGAATTTCAAATAGATGTTTTGATCAAATATTTTACTTAATTAAATATTCTTAACTGGAAATAAAAATATTTCATACAAATTTCTATGTGAGCCAGAGGCTGGTCCATAATTTAGGACTGGTTTATCAGAAGATTCATTCTTATTAAAATGATTGAATCCTATATTATGTTTAAAGTGAGTAGTTATATAGTTTTCAAACATTTGGTAAATCTATAAACAAAGAACCAAAAAAATAAAGTCTATAATTATTCTAATTAAATAGTTGGGGTATTTCCAACTGACATGCTGATTAAATATTTTATTTATGTCATAGAACGGAAATTCATTAATGTAATATCACTAATATAGTATTTTAATCACTAAATAAAAAAATAATCTTTATGATGGTGATTTTGTATATTTTTTTTTCATAGTGAAGTGATTTATTGGTGGGTGATATATTAAAATTTATTTTATTATTGAGCTTCTTGAAACCCCAAGTGAGGATATTTCACATCAAATTTATAAATAGTTTATTAAATACAATAAGAATAGAATATTTGATCTAAGAGATATTTCACAAATGTAGATGTCAACCATCTGAAAAAGGCCCTTCATATTTCATTCTCTACACTATAAGGATCCATGTTTATCATTCCTCTGGTGATGATCCATATATTCTCCTTTAATATTCGAGAAAT
Organism: Viscum album; assembly: GCA_963277665.1. NCBI lineage: Eukaryota > Viridiplantae > Streptophyta > Magnoliopsida > Santalales > Viscaceae > Viscum > Viscum album. The sequence continues at coordinate 28,539,507 of OY728164.1, read as the reverse complement.
ACCAAATGATATCTAGGTTCTGGAATGATTTATTCATTTTCTGGTGTTATCCATGTGAATAATTCATCCTTCAATCAAGAAGTGTTATCTCTTGTGTTTCTAATTAATTATATGAAGAGAGAATAGAGGAGTCGATAGAGTGTTTTTTTGTGAAATGATTGTCATGTTTTGATTTTTGGTGATCTACACAATAGACATATCCTTCTATTTATAGAACATGGGTTTATGATAAAATATTTTTTAATTGAATTTCAACCCTTATATTTTATATTAATATTCAATAAACCTTATGGAACATAATTTTAATTATATTATTAATATTTTTTGGCATGCTCCGACTAAGGAAATAAGAAATATTATTTAACCGACTTGTTAATTATTATTTTCACCACACATTGTCTTGGATAGTTTGAACACAACTATCATTTATTGAACACATAATAAATATATAATTTAAATATTTCATTCCTCCATTATTATTTTTGATTGGTAAAATGTGAATAAAATTATCCCTCGTTGTTGTAGAATAATATTTAATCAATTAATTAAATTCAAATAGAATTTTATCAAGATCATTAGAAACACATAGTGTTTGAAACTCTAGGATTATTTTTCATTTGAATTAGGTGTTATAGCATAAATTTTCTGGTTACTATCTATCAATGGGCCAAGAAACCTAAGAGAAATAACTTAATTACATAATTACTAAAAAACTCATATGAATACTTATTGTGTAATATAATCCTGTTATCATAATATCATATCAGGTCAGTTGCACATCTGTTTCACCAACCTATTTTCATGATACATCTTTATTTGACTATCTAAAATACATATATCTTTTCACCATAGAAGTGGACTTTAATTTTATGGTTCTATTATAATCAATGTTTTTGAGATATCAATTTCCATAAATATAGAAGGGGAAATCCTTCCTTAACTTATCCATTAATGACATGTTAATTGTGATGCATCCAACATTCTCTACCTTTCCACGAACATATGGAGTCACGGTTTTCATCAAAAAAATCTAATTGTGCAAATAATTTCATGCATTAAGGATAATATTAATGTCTATGGACCAGTGCATCAGATCTTGGATTGGAATATTTGATGACACCAAAACATGTCAAATTCTAACATGCGGGTCTATTCTCATAATATCTAATAATGGATCATAATAAGTGATAAATTCATGAGAATAAGACTCATCCACGTATGAGTACTCAAACCTAAAAATATAGACACTATGTGTCCCATCATATTACATTATCTGACCATAAGACTATATTAATGAATATCATTATTTTACTTTATGCTTCTCATTATAGAGGTGAACTGTTATGATGTTATCAATGTGATGTATACTCTATGAAATTATTATATTATTCTCATTCCAAAAAAACAAAAAATTTATAATAATAATTTTTATGAATATTAAATACATAAAATAAACATTTAATCACTTTACAAAAAGTTGGTTATATGACAACATCTCCAATAGTCTATAACATAGACTAGATCCATCTACCTACTAAATTTAGTCTACTAGAATTCACAAGATAATCAGGTTCATAATGAGTCAAATATTTTTTCAAGGTCTCTACCACATTTTCTTACATGTAAATATTTCTCAGTGCATCCTCACATCTATGAAAAATATCCCCAAAGATATGATAATTCAAAATTATGTTCTCCGTCTGCTGATATTTCCTTCGATATTTTTTGAGAGCCACTAATATAGAATGATCACAATAGATTGTGACATGATATCTTACTCTAGTTACCACATAAATCTCTTGGGTGAAATTTCATATTCATAATTCTTATTTATCTACCATAGAATCCAAAAAATACTCATACTCTATTATTGAATTTGTGACCATATCCTTCTTCGAGCTCTTCCAAATCACAACAGTTGCATTAAATGTGAAGATATATCTTGTTTTTGGAATCATATCAATATGATCTATTTGGAAACTAGTTACATTATATCCCCTGAACACTAATTCCTCATCTACTCCATAAACTAGGTACATATCCTTATTATACGATAGATACTTGAGTATAGTCTCGACTGCCTTCCAATGGTGGTCACATGGGAGAAATGTATATCTACATGAAACACTTAATGAGTTTGAGACGTCTAGACTAGTATATAGAATAACTTATATGAATTACCCAATCATTGAAACATAACGAATCAGTTCCATTTTATATAATTACCCATGGGTTTGGGTACACATATTCATAGAAATATGAATTAATTATGGTGTTGGGAACAATCTCCTCTTGGATTTTTAAAAACGTAATATCATTATTTTCTTGTTAATGTATATACATTAACTTAGGTAGGTTAGCCTCTTTGATATTTCTTGGGGGATCTTGATCGAAAGAATATATACTGCCTCACCAAAGTCTTTCATTGATAAAAATTTATTCAACCACACCATAACTGACTGTAATACTAGTATATAATTTCCAAAATATAATATTCTATCAACATATACTATTATGAAAATTAATGCACTCTCACTAAAACATTTGTAATCACAAGGCTCAGATTAGTTATTTATGAAAAAAAATCAAATATCTCCTCATCAATATGAATGTTTTATGACCATTTTATGTTCTTTAATCTATAAATGGATATTTAAAATTTTGATATCATGCTGACAACCTTGGGAGTCCAAAAACCTTCATGTTCTTCCATATAGAAATCTTCTCAAAGGATCCTCTTATGGAAATAAATTTTTGAAATCCATTTTCCAAATCACATAGTCATGGTAAGATGCAATGTAATGTATAATTCTAATGGATTTCGGCATTGCAATTGGTTAAAATGATTCATCTTACTCAATAACATGACACTAATAAATCTTTTTTACATCCAGACGCACCTTATAGGTACTAAATTATCCTTCTATGTAATGTTTCTTCTTCAATACATATTTGAATCCAATAGTCCTTACATCCACTAGAGGATCTACCAAAATCAATAATTTGTTTTTGTGTATGAAATCCATTTCAGAAGTCATGGATTCTTGCCACATGGAATCATCTGTTCCACTTACTTATTTTATATAGGGTAGAGAACCATTATTATTAAATAATAATCGGTTACCATCCTCAGTTACTAGATAACCATACCATTCTAGTTCTCTAACCTCTCTTGTACTTGTACATAGTATTTGTGCCTCTAGAATAGTTTCTCCTTCCATTGGGATTTGTGGAATTTTTTTCTTATTTAAAATCTTTTATACCTTGTTCCTAAACTTTATCAAATTATATCTCACTCCCATTATCTATTTTAGATATATTACTCCTCTCAATGAATTTGGAATTTCATTCCACTATTACCTTTTTGAATGAGGGGACATGTAGGTAGTGTCCCCTTAATTATTTTGGGAATGTTATGAAGCTCAAAATTATTCTTCAAGGTGTAATTATATTACCTTAAGAGTCCATAACAAATTATTCACAACCCCACACATGTACGTATGATAACACGGTTTTCTTTCCATTGCATAAATGTTATTGTATACCATCTAACACTTTATATGGAACTTGGGTTATAATTTGTATTATTGTTTGTTATGAATATCCATAGAAAGATATTGGAAAACTCTGAAGACTCATCATTGATCTCGGATTTCCCAACTAGGTGTGGTTCAAACATTCACTTGCACAGTTCTACTGAGGTATATTAGGAGTACTGAGTCGGGATAGGATATAGAACACCCATAAGTAACCAATGAAGTCTTAGTTAAGATATTCTCCACCATATTCTTAGTGGAGTTTCATGATATTCATAACAAATAGGTTTCCAACATCATTCTTGTATTCCTTGAATCTATCAAAATAATTAAAATTATCCCACATTAAGTATAAATATTTATATCTACTAAAATCATCAGTAAAAGTTATGAATTAGGAGTACCCACCCTTTACCTCAATAGATATTTTCCACACATCTGTGTATGAACTTATTCAAGAATATCGTTATCCCTTTTACATTTTACATTAAATGGTGATTTTTTTATTTTAACTTCTAGACATTCATTACATAGACCAAGTGGTTTTAGTACAAAATAATATAAATATCCATCTTGTTATAATTTATTATTGTGCATTTTGTTTACATGACTTATCTTGTGAAGTTGTATTTGAGTGTGGTATGAGTAATGTGAAGCAGTTTCTTTATCAATTTCCATTACGTTGTTTGTGTAATCCAAAACATGGAGACCTATATTTAAATTTTCCTTACCATAAAAAATTCTATATTCATAAAATAATCAAAATATATTTTTTAACATGAAAATAAATCTATTTATAACATGTCCTGGTACACACATAATGTATTTGGTAACTGAAGGCACATAATAACAACCCAATACATCAAAGATCATTCTAGTTACCGATGTGACGTAGTATTTCATGATAGACACAACATCAATTTTTTCCCTATTAACTGGTCATATGTAATGTCCCGACCTGGCTCACCTCTAAGACAGTTGTCGGACCGGTGGGTTATATGAACTCAATCACATCTCTTCAAACACTTGAGGTTGCCAAATAGCAGTGAAGGACATTTTGTGTCTGAGGGGGACTATGCCTTCATAGGTAATAGGTATTATCACAGTGGAAGTAAATAAAAATTTATAATAAATAGAAGAATCATATAAATGATTACACTGCAGTAGAAGCAATGAAATAATTAACTCAGCCTGGGTTCCCAACGATGCCAATCCTCAATCTCCTGCTTTGGCCTATGTCGGATTTCTTAAAGGAGTACCTGTAAGAGGAATACACATATTCATATATATTAATCCTAGAAGAGTAAGGTAAATCAAGGAACAGGAATACCCCCAATCTTGTGACTCAACTTGGGGTTTAAGTCATGTGTCAACCAGGTGTGCTTCAACATACCAGAAAATATATCAAATCTCATGAGACTAATAGTGAAATTAATATAAACCTTTAGTTCATCATTATTATGGTTCATGTAGAGAGTTGTAATCTGAGCCCATCCCAATGGTATCGCTACAAAAAATCCTTCAATTATCCAATTCCACTATGCCCATCCAAGGTGATCTTTCGAAAGACCAAGTATCGCCTGAGGCATGGCTTTACCCTAAGTTTGCCTCGATCTCACAAAAAGGGGTTGAGTATCATCTGAGGCTGGTTTATCCACATTTCCAACAGATTTGTCTCGATGGGCCCTTTTGGAAACGGTGTCACTCATATGTATTAGAAATCCCGATGAAGTCTCAGTCTGGAAAATCCAATGACACCGCCCCCGATACATAGTTGTAACCATCAAGAACAGAGGGTCAAGTCGTCTCCCTTAATATGAGACCAACCTTCTTTCCCTGCACTAAATTTAATTAATGTTTCCACAGCAGTAGAGATGACATAATTAGGATGTGAAATTACAGCTTGAAGACTAAAAAGATACACTTGTGCATCATAAGGTACAAATTAAATATTGTAGTGTAACAATGTTAACAAGGAAAGATATTGCATCCACATAAGCAGATAAATGAACTTTTAAATAAATAAATAATTCATCACAACCAACTACCAAGAATACAACAATTCACAGTTCATAATTAATCTAAATTATTAATTTAAATTCAACACAACAAAAGTAGCTTTCACAACACATGTAGTTAATTAAATTAAATGCCCGGGCATGCACATTTAAATAAATAAATACATCAACACAAAAAACTACCAAAGATCTAAAAATTTCAAGGTTCATAATTATTCTAAAATATTTATTTAAATTAAGCAAAACAAAAATAGGCTGTAAAACACATGAAGTTAAATGTATTAAATACCTGGGCTAACATAATTCATACCGACCACGTCGGCTCACCCACAGGGGTGTCCGACCACATTGTAACAAATTAAAAAAATTAATACATGGTCAAAAATGCTGAAAAAACAAGGGGAAATAAATAAATTAATGAATTTTGGAGAATTTTCACAAAGCCGGTAGGCACCGACTAGCGACACAATGGTGTGTTTTTATAAATCTCAATGAAATGGAGGGAAAGAGAGTAGATGACCTACCTTATGGTCATAGATGAACCTTATATTTGAGGTAGGATTTGATTTGACTTAAAAAGAAATAATATAGGTGATTTTAGAAAAATTAAAAAATAGGGTAAAATACTTCCATGATGAACTGTGAATAGGATAATCAATAAAACCCTACGATTCGTCTTGTGTACGGTTAGTCTTACCCTTAGGTTTACTGCACACCTCATGGAGAAGAAAACGGATGACAAAGAGTGGAGTGGAGGTTATCTGAAGGGGCTGTAAGGTGTTGTGCCACCTAAAGAGAGGGGGTGCGCCACAAACAGGATAGGGAGGAGAGGAAGAGAGGAGAAAAGAAATAAAAAGGAAAGGAAAGAAAAGGAAAAGGAAAAAATAAATTAAAAGGAGATAAAGAAAAATTGTAAAAATAAAATGCTGGAAGAATGAAATAAGTAATTAAAATTGCATTACCTCAATTTAATTATTTTTAATTTTCTCTCCAATCATATCAATTTTATTATTTATTTTTATCCTTCTGTAAATTCAATTAATTTCTTTTAATCCTTTTTCATTATTTTTTACCTGAACATTACGCTATGGCTCTACGTGAAATTTTAAGTAAGGTCCGAGAAATTATTTAATTAATTTTAATTGTTATCTCAGACCCGCAATAGCGTGTGCAAGCGTGTACCCTAGGTAGCTTTATAGATCTGGATTAAAAACCTAAAATTCCACACCTTGATTTAAGTCGATATGTTAAATGCAGTTATGCAGGTAATTAATAATATTTCATCTAACCCAATAATAAATATCCACCCATGTATATGCGTGTTATAAATATATAAATATAGACATCTGCATATTCATATATATAAACCCACACATGTATATATAACTATATATATATATATTTAATCCCATATATATATATATAACTCATATATATATATATATGTCAATGATTTTGTCCCAATATAATAATAATAAAAATAATTACAAAATTATTATTATTTAATTCAACCCATTAATAAAACCATTAATATTTTAATGATAACAACAATTAATAAAAAGTATAATGGTTATGAAATAAATATTGATTGTGCATTTGTATTTAATTTGAACAATTAATAATATCATATTTATTACATTACCCGGTTATTATTTACACCGCGACAAATTTATTAATTATAGGTGTGTATTTTCATTTGTTGTATTCAATGCAAATAATAATATTAATAATAAAATTATTATTATTTCTAATTGCCCAACAAAAATATTTGAATCCCAAATAAATTAGCTTCAGGTTAGATCGAACAAAATGTCTAATGCTCGCAAATGTTATACCTTACCTAGGGTAAACCCCACATCCCGAAACTATTGGTGGTCTCAGATTCCTCATTCGACGCATCGTTTTTGAGAAAATAATTATCTATTATATAAAAAATGGAATAATTAGTAAATTTAAAATAAATATGGAATTATCATGTGCGAGGGTTCCAAACACCCGATGCAAATCATGTTTATACCCTACCTAGGGTAAACACGGCGTTCCATACCTAACAGTGGTCTAAAATTTCTCGTACGACACACCGTTTGAGAGTTATTTTAATTTTTTGAAAAGAAACAAACACAGATATGAAAAAAAATAAATTTAATATTTTTATTCAATCAATGTCGCAGTGTTGGATATAAGAACAAAATGTTCTGATGCTCGATTTTTAATATCGTCCTAACCAATTAATGGAAAAATTTAAATTATTCCACTTTTTCATTCAGTTCAAAAAAAAAATGTAAAAAACCATCCCACCTTAGGACTTCTCATCCCCAAGAAGCCTTTTGGAACAACACAACACCAACCCTATCAATAGGGTCATGTAGTCTCATACAAAAGGTCGTGTTGTATCCCCAAATTCTCAACACATGTTCAAACATTTTTTAGGAAAGTGGAACCTAAGATACTATGGTCTAATTGAATGCTCATTTTCCAACTGAAACACTGATAAGGTACCTATCCAAACATGTTCAGCTAGAGACACGACCATGTTGTCATCTCATTAGCTTCTGGACAGAGTTACTTCCCACCTTAGGTTTTAAAGTTATAAAGAGGAAAATTCTAATCACGACACCTTCCACCGTCATAATTTTCGATAAGACACTCCCTTAAGCATTCTAGTGAACTTCTCGCTTGATTTATGAAATAGATAAAATGGTCGATTCCCCATTTCCCATAAGTCCCAAGTCAAGTCATATTTTTATAAAACACACTGGTTGATACAGACCGCACTCGTCTCACCTGACGACGTGACAGAAAAAGGTCCTTCACTGACCGCTTTATTGAATAAGAGAAAGAACTTGTCAATCCACTCTGGCTGACCATTTAAGAAGATGATTGGCTGTAATGATAGGTGTTTTATAGACTAAACTATGATGTCTTCTTCAAACATATCTCACATTTACCACGAACATGTACACCAAAGTTCACACCTAACCTCTGGTGACGTTCCTTGATTTAAGAATCACCGAGTCCGATAACAATTCTAGGGTAACCTCAGATTGGCAAAACAATAGTGAATGTAACTAACAAAAAGTAGTCCATACTCCATGTTTACGAGTGTGACATTGGAATAAGGAAAGATTACCATATAAAAACATTGACTGAGCCAAGAGTGGCATCAGTCTGGTGGTCATGTTAGACGAAATGGATGGTGTACAAGAGTTAGTTAGGAATTCCTACACAGAAATCCAAGGGTCACTCAAGACTAAAGAAAGCCTTGATAAGAATGATGAATTAGTGTTAAAAACTGAGAAAAACATGCTAAATATTCCCACAAACATTTAAATCATTACCATGGAATATGACCAATGCTCTATTAGTGAATCAAGGATGAAAGAAATATAGAGGGCATGCTCTACATTTAAGGAAGAGTACACTAAGAGGATTTGGAGATTACCAGAAAGAAAACATTTAAACAATTGGAATGAAATCCCAACCAAACTAGTTGGTGTGTCAAAACACCTAAGTCTCTGGAAGTTATCCTGATAATTTAGATGGCCTTGATTCTTTTAACACAAACGTTACTACACTATATAGATGAACCAAAACATATTTAACTGCGCAAGACTTGATGATTACTCTGAACTCAACCGGTTTGTCCCAATGTTAATCAGTAGACGACACCACGTGTGTGAACACATACTACACTTAAGGGATACAGAAGAAAGATAACATTTAAATCGGATGAATATATACCAATTCATCCATTTTTGTGGAGAATAGAGGGTTGAGTGACCTATAAAGAAACTGAAAATTATTAAGGCATTCTTAACCTGATGGAAATGAGCATTACCGATGCTCAAGCCCGAAACAAAAGTCAAGGAAAACATGACCACTCGTTCGATCAAGGGTTCCATTTTAAGAAAGGGTGTCTGACTAGGGAAAACAGCTTGCAAAAGGATCAGTTCAAAAGATACTCAAGGAGAAACTAAAACTATCCTTATACAAGGGTCTTAAATAGAGGACATTTCTATAGTTTCCATATCCAAGAACTTTATATTTAATCACATTTAATCATTAATCATCAAAATATTTAATCAAAACATCAACTATCATTTTTCAAAACAAAACACATGGTACTTGATCATAAACAACACCTCAATGGAAAATATGAATGCTTTATAAAAATCCATTTTAACACATTTTACATTAATTTAAAACCCGTCCATAATTTGGAAATATATCACATAAGTTCCTTTTAAGCAGATAAGGAGACCTACAATGGTCCCACTAAGCTGACCTTGGTTTATTATAATGAAATACAAAAGCAATTGTTTAATTATTAAGAGTCACAACACTCATACTAGGTTATCTCTTATTGAACATGCACCAACTAGCCCACATGGGACTAATTGTGCCTTTCGGTAGTTAACCAAATTATTATGACATGCTCAATCACTTATCATCCTAGATATATTGGTGGATATCAACCTAATAAGTTACTATACACTTTATTGATTTTGGAATTATTCTCTCATTCAAAGGAAACCAATAAATATTATCAAAGAAACCAATTACATAACCAACAAGATAGAAGGTCACTATAAGAAGCTAACAGAGAGAGACTTGTTGTAATCACATAAGAATAACATTTTAATCACAGAGACAAGATACTAGGAAAAAAGCATGATATAAGGAAAACATGGTATTAAATAGGCAGTATGGAAACAAGCAAACATGCTAATTGTATCACGGAAACATGGTATCTAAAAAGGCATGATTAATAATTACAATACAAGTCATACATTCAAGGCACAAAATTTGAATCAACAGGCAGCCTAAAATGCAACTACATGGCCTGGAACTATTCATGAAATGTGAATTATTATGTACCTATTATGATGCATGCAATGCTTCATCCATAACTTAATAGGCCAAGGGTAAAATATCATAAATTTCATAAATTCATAAGCAGCGGAAATTACACTAGTCACTCGTTGTGAAATCATATCAACTGTAATATCGAAAATCAGGAACATCAATCCCAAACCTAACCACTTGATCATTTCTCATACATGGAGTAATCAGTCCCAGGCATGGCTATTAACGAAGCGCCGAAAAATTCTTAGTCCCATGTCTACCAACCCAAAACAGTAAGACAAAGGAAAAATACAACCTTTTATTCCACTATGTAATGTCCTGACCCATCTCACCTCTAAGATAATGGTTGGATCGGTGGGTTATATGACCTTAAGAACATCTCTCTAATTGATAGAGGTTTCCGACTAGTAGCGAGGGCATTTTTTTGTTCGAGTGGGAGACTGTACCCTCATAGGTAATAGGTATTATCACAACGGAAGTAAACTACAATTTATTATAAATAGAGAAATCATATAAATGATTAGAATATAGCAGAAGTAATATGGATAATCCAACTGAATAAGAATCATGTGTGGAATCTCACAAAACAATGTCATGCCATGATGTCTTTCTAAACTAAAAACATGGTAAATAGAAACCGAAGTAAACTATCAACTAAAAATAAAATACAAAAAGTGCGACAACTGTATCACGAGAAAGGCTCAGTCCTCTACCTCAATATTCATCCTATGAAACAACAAACAATCAATCATAAGAAGTATCACGCTTCCCATTTTCAATACCTAAAAACATAAAATCTACTCGGGTGTCAATGACGCCCAAGCAGGGTGTGAGAAAAAATCCCAGTAGGCCTGCACCCGCGGTGTCTAAACCTTTCGTTTTCATACAATAATAAAATGCAGTGTTCCACTATATAACAATTGCAGATAATTTATTAAGTGCAATGAAATAATTAACTCGTCCCGGGTTCCCAACAACACCCATCCATAATCACCTGCTTCGGCCTAAGTCAGATGTCTAAAAAGAGTACCTATAAGCAAAATACACATAAGCATATATATGAAGACTTGAAGAGTAAGGTAAAACAAGGAAGATGCATACCCCAAGCATGTTATTTAACCTGGGGTCTATGATATGTGACAACCAGGTGTGCTTCAACATACCAGAAAATATCTCAAATCACAAGAGACTAACAACAACATTAATATAAACCATCAGTGCAACATTATTAAGGTTCAAGTTGAGATTTGGAATCTGAGCCCACCCCAAAAGTATCACTACAGAAAATCCTTCAATTATACATTACCACCATGCTTGTCCATGGAAATATTTCAAAAGACCTAGTTTTTCTCGAGTCATGGTTTTACCCTGAGTCTACCCCGATCTCACAAAAAGGGGTCAAGTATCACCTGAGACTAGCTTAGACACATTTTCAATGGATCCCTCTTGATTGTCCATTTTGGAACCAGTGTGTAACACCCCCAAATGATAAAGGGTTAAATGACTAAATTATATGACTCGTGTCAACAAGGGGAACCTTCTTTTTCAAGATCCTATATGATTAGAACTCCACAGTTGAGCATTCTTAGCCTAGAGTTGTGATCAGGATGGGTCACCTTCTGGGAAGTTTCCATGAGTGTGTGTGAGTGTGGAAAAATCATAGTGTAAAGGACATGTGTTGGCCTGTGGAGAAATTCATTAGTCAGATGTCTTGTTCGGGCAGGTGAGTGGACCCTAGGGTGGGGCCCACATGTCTACGGGGTAACTGGGGGTACCCTATAGGCCAGGACCTGACCGACATGTTAAGGCAGGGTGTCTGTGCTGTCACCAGGACCCAGTTTTCAATTTGGTATCAGAGGTGGTACCCAGCCTTAAGTGTGGTGCACTTCCTGGGTTGAAATGTAGGGCCCACAACGAGGACGTTGTGCTCTAAAGGGGGTGATTGTAAGAGACTATTGAAATGTTGATCCATAACTATCCAAAAATTATATCTTTAAAGCTGACAACTACTATGTCACCTCTCCTAGAAGTTGTATACCATTCCTCCTGCTAAGAGCATCTACAACAACATTCCCCTTCCTAGGAGTATAGAGTATCTCGAAGGCATAGTACTTATGGAACTAAATCCATCACTGTTATCTCAAGCTCAGTTCCTTCTGAGAGAAGATATACCTGAGACGCATGTGATCATAGTACATGGTAAAATGATCGCATGTCATATAGTGCTGCCACATCTTCAAGGCGAAGACCACTACTTCTAACTCTAGGTCATGGATAGCGTAGTTCTTCTCATGTTGTCTCATCTACCGAGAACCATAAGTAATTTCTGCTCTCTCCTGTATCAGGACACACCCATGTCTGGTCCTTGATGCATCATAGTAAACTACGCACCTTACGCCTTCTTCTGGAAGCCTCATGATGGCGGCACTAGTCATCCTCTGGCTCAGCCCTTAAAAACTCTGCTTGCATCTCTCCGACCACATGAAGGGTTTCCCCTTCTTCGTCAAGGCTGATAGTGGTGATACAACTCTGGAGAAGTCTGGAAAAAATATCTTGTAGTATCCAGCCAAGCCTAGGAAACTCCTCACCTCCGTCACACTCCTAGGTGGCTCCCAAGCATGTACCACCTCAATCTTCGCTGGATCTACTGCAAATCCAGCCTCTGAGATAACATGTACCAAGAATTGAACTTCTCGAATCCAAAAATGGACCTTCGAGAGCTTACCATAAATCTTGTTCTCTTAGAGTGTGTCCAGTACTACCTGAAAATGGTAAGAATGCTCTTCCTCAGTAGTCAAGTAGATCTGTATGTCGTCGATTAAGACCACGACAAAGAAATCGAGGTAATTCTATAAAATCCTATTCACGAGACACATGAACACTACCGGAGTGTTGGCTACGCTGAAGGGCATACCCAATAACTCGTAGTGGTCGTACCGACACCTGAACTCCATCTTCTGCACATCCTCATCTCAAACTCTGAGTTGGTGATAGCTTGATCTGATTTCTATCTTTGAGAACCACTTTGCTCCCTTGAGCTGATCAAAGAGGTTGTAAATCCTCAGTAGTGGATACTTTTTCTTCACGGTCACCTAGTTTAGGTGATGATATTAGACAAAAAGCCTCAAGCTGTCATCCGCCTTCTTGGCGAATAGAATCGGGGATGCTCGGGGAGAAACACTAGGCCAGATGAAATCTTTCCCCTATAAGTATTCCAGTTGTACCCGCAGCTCACGAAGCTTAGCAGGAGCCATCCGATATGCTGGTGTAGATATCAGTGTGTATAGGGGTAAATTTTAATATAGAAATCCACATATCTGTGAGGAGGTAGTCCTGGGACATCGTCAGGGAAAACATATGCGTACTGGTACACCACTACAGGATAAGTCAAACTCTCCACATCAACTGCTCCAAGGGTAAGGCAAGCCACCTGGTGAGTGATCGATTACACCCTCCTATGAGTTTGTTTGTTCTATGCTGCAAAGGTTCCCTTCTCGCTGGTGAAGGTGAACCTAGTCCCATCCATGCAGACACACCACACTTTTCTCCTAATACAGTCTATTTGACCATGGACTGTAGATAACCAGTCCATACCCAAGATGACATTGTAAGGCCTCGAAACCACTACTAGGAGGTCGTAGCTGATGCTCTCGCCTCCTATAGTATGCTCGCACTGTTAGCAGAAGTGTTTAATCATCAAATTAGCTCTCGTAGAAGTATCTAGCCATAAGGATCTAACTAACAGCTCATTCGGAATCTTCGAGCTCTGAACGGGGGCAGTGGCAATGAAAGAGTGACTAGAACCTGTGTCTATAAGAACTGAAACTAAGGTGTATGAGACATAGATCATACATTGAATCATATTCAGAGCACCATGGTCATATGCCTCAGCTTCCGGAAGTTGATCTCTCCCCTGTCCACCTACTCCCTGCGGTCGGGGAGGACCTCCTGGTGGTGGTGGTGGTAACACCTCGTAACGTCTTCCACCACATGTTGCACATCCAAATCCTCTTCCACGTCGGCCTACACCCTACATACCACCTTGATCGAACCTCTGCCTCTGCCTAGGAGGTCCCTCAACTGTCTGTTCATAAACTGAATAGTGGTTTAGACAGTCACGAGCCATGTGACCATGCCCGCCGCATGAGTAACACTGCTTTCTCCTTGCAGGTAATTCACTTACCTGGGTGCCCTGCAAAACAGATCCTGAGTCCTACAGTCATCCACCCATGGGTCTGGTCCTCTTGGACCTCTGTGTCATATGTCTACTTCCTGCTACAGTAGACTCCATTGTGTGTTGACTAGTAGTGGGTCTTGCTGCTAGAGACTGATCAGCAAGGAAACTCTCTACTAGGAGGGCTCACTCCAACACACCCACCTTCATCGGGATAATGAGGGAGATCATCGATGCCCTGATCTCTCGCCTGAGCCCCTGCTCGATGGTCCGTGCCCTGATGAATGGGTCCCGTACAATATCTGTGGAGTAGTGAAAGAGGTCGGTGAGCCTCACTGAGTACTAAGCTACAATCATGTTACCCTGCTGTAGATGTAGTAGCTTCTATATCTGCACCACACAAAGGGTGGCCAGGACAAACTGCACCCAGAATAGGATCTCTATGTCTGTCCAGACTATTGTCTCCTCATCATACACCTGGAGCATCAGGGTCCACCATCTGCATGCTAGTCCCTGAAGGAGACTCGTAGTAAGGATCACCATGATGTTTTCTGGTGTCCATACTAGCATGAAGACTCTCACCACAGCCTCGAGAAAATCCTCAACCACATGTGGGTCCATCTCTCCCTGGAACGTGGGTGACCTCTAGTGATGGAACTAATGAAACACGCTCAAGTGGTGTGAATCGTCTACTTATGGGGATGGTGGCATCGGTGTCCCAACGGGAAGTGGTACCGATGGTTCCTCCACTGGAAAAGGTCCCTGCACTGAGTCCTCGTCGCTCAGTGGGCTGTCAAAGTGTATGACTCTTGGGGCTCTGTGGGGAAGAATCCTGAAAGAAACAGATGCGACATCGTCAAAAGACAATACTTGGTGAGCTGACCTGGTTGAGATGACTTAATAAAACTTTTAAATACAGGCACACAATCAATGTCTTCATGCACTAAGTCGGAAATCAGTAGTTAGGGTCACGATGTATTGACACGTCGGCCTCCCGCACCAACACTGGACTCCCTGAACTGAAAACCACACATAGTATGCTTAAAACTATTTCTTCAAAGAAACGAATGATCAGAGTCCTATGTTCTGTGGTAGAACTGACTCCTCTGATACCAATTTTTCACGACCCGTTCCACGGGGCCCATATCGTGACTACCCCAAGATCTCCTTCAATAGGCTAGGGGCCGATGACTAGCACTAAAGTCGTAAATCCCTAAACTAGGAAGGCATTTCCTTTAAAGAATTAAACAAACACATCATAGTACACAACTGGAAGTAAAAAACTTTGTAAAACTGTATATAAAAGAGAGTGCTAAAATTAAAGGGGTCCGGAAATAAAATACCAATAGTAAAGTACAAGGAAATGGGAAAGTACAAGTACAATAGAGAGAAGAAGTAAAGCAGCTATTGGGTCGTCCTCCGGGGTTCCTACCAGAAGGGTAGGTAAAGATGGCCTCCTCAGCACTCCACGTCCGTCCGTCCGCTCCATGTACTATCACGCTGAGTGGTCCACCTCTGGTTACCATCTAGTCCTGCTACTCCCCGCCTCAGTCATCAATGTCTGTCGTCTTAATATAACACAATGTAGTGCGGGCATGGCCTGTGTAGGGATGAGTATTACAATACACAGTAGAGACCCCGAGACCCTCAATATCTCACAAAATCCAACAAGGATAAACCACAAAATATGAAATCAACAGATAATCATTACTTAGGTATATTCCCATACATATAACTAAGTTATATAGTATCCCATATCAATCAAGAGGAAAACACAGAAGACATTGACTCAGCTCAAAACTAGTATTTTATTCTGGGGTTGGTAACATGTAACACTCCCAGTATAACTTTCAAAACCTCGGCTTCTAGTGTACTCCTCCTCAATAGTGTGTTGTAGGCCTACCCTTTCACATAGAGGCACTTCCCACTATACAGGACTATTTTGGAACTCCTCATGTCATGTACAATGGGTCTACTATGTCACATAAAGGCGCTCCCCACTGTGGGTTTTCCATGCTCACACAGAGGCACTCCCCCTCGTAGCATGCTGAGGTACTCCACCTGTCCTGTATTGTGGGTCCGCCACATCACACAGAGGCGCTCCCCACTGTGGTTTTCCTGCGTCATATAGAGGCGCTTCCCACTAGACTAGACGAAACACTCCGAGTTGAAGGGTTAGCAATCATTAGGTCTCAGCTGGCTATTTGGTCTCTGTACTCTGCTCACTTGTCTCCAGAAGGATCCGCTCCACGGGCAACAGGTCGATCCTCCAACTATCACCAAGTCCCATGTATAATTATCTCAAAAGGTCTGCCTCATCATAGGGGTCTCAATGCAACAGACGACGCGTCAATCGGACGCCCGGTCTGTGAGTTATTGGCATTTCTGTTTCAAGGGCGCGGATGGATTTTAGGTTCAAACCAACCTGACCGTACGCTAACTATGTTAAAACCTCAAGTGGGGTATGCCAAAAAGAACTATCTCACTCTAAGCTTTCTTTCACCATAGACGGTTCATCGATCGAATACTCGTAGCCCGAGTTATGGGCGAAAAGGTGTGTTTGGGTCAAACGGGATCAGACTGGGGTCCGACCCGATCCGCAGGTCCGACCCGTCCATAGAGGTCGGACCGACCCGAGGGGCCGGCCAGACCAAGACTCTCCCACCTCATGGGTGGCCCATCCTAAGGGTGGCCCGGTTCAAGGGGGCAGCCAGGCCCGAGGGGGCCCGGTCCGTATGGGTGGCCCGTCGGCCCTGTGGGGGTCCCCCTAAGCCATGTCTTGGGGGTACCACACACCCCATGGAAATCCCGAATGGATGAACCGTTCGGGGTGGGGACCGATGCGGTGCCAGGTGGTGCCTATCCTTGTCAAGAGAGACCCAGCTGGGTTTCGCTTCTCCCGGCAGGACGAGCGGCCAGCCACTCCGCACTGCCTGCAGCCGACCCAATGTCGACCGCCTCTGCTCTTCCACGGCGGCCCGCCCTGGCAATGGATCAGCTCCTCTGCGTGGCGTGATGACACCACGCCCTTCTGGCGCGGCCAGACAGGGTCGCGGCGCTCCTCCTCCACGTGGTGTGTCGGCGCCGTGCCCTTTCGCTGCAGCCCAGCCTGGCCGCGGCCCCCTTTTTCCCCACGGCACGACGGTGTCATGCCCTTCCATCTACCCGGTGGCCTTGAACCTCCGGTTTCATTCATGGTCAGCGCGTCGCCTGCCGTCGTTTCAACGCCACGGTCCGCCCTTCTGGTAGCGTCGTTGCACCGCTACCGCCATCATCAAGAAGCTAGGTAAAATGAAGGGGGAGTTTCAGGTCATGTTCATGTGGCTCGATCCTTCCACGTTATGCTGATATCAATAGGACTCAAAGAGCACAACTAACGATGAATAACGGAGGGTAAAACTCAATATTAAAACAACCCCTACCTCGTATTTTTGTTTGTCGATCATGTTGTAGAAAGTGAATGTCGATTCGACATTTTCCATGTTCATCACGCAATCCTAATTTGAAGCTCGTGCGTCAGAATTTTTCTGGGGTAGAAGAACGAGGAAGAAGCGTCACCGGCTTTCTTTTCATTCTTCGTTGGGAGGATGGTTCTCCATAGCTCTCCCCTTCCTCCGTTCCACCAAAATAATGTTGCCAACCAAAATGAAATAATAGATTATTCCAATTTTTTAATGGTTGGAATGAATTCAATAAAACCGGGTCCTGGTGACAGCATGGACACCCTGCCTTAACATGGCTGTCAGGTCCTGGCCTACATGGTACCCTCAGTTTCCCCGCAGACATGTGGGCCCCACCTGAGGGTCCACCCACATGCCCGAATGGGACATATGACTAATGAATGTCCCCACAGGACAACACATGTCCATTCCAGTGTGCTTTTTCCTCCCTCACACACACTCAGGGAAACTTCCTAAAAGGTCACACATACTGATCACTACTCCAGGATAAGCACACATAACTATGGAGTTCTAATCAGGCAGGCTCATGAAAAGGAAGGTTCACCTTGTTGACATGAGTCATGTAATTTATTAATTTAACCCTTTATCATTTGGGGGTGTTAGAATCACACCCCCCCCCCCCAGAGAACAACGTCCTCGTTGTGATCCCTACATTTTAAACCACCCAGTGCACCACACTTAAGTCTGGGTACCACCACCGATTCCAATTTTTCTAGAAATGGGCCCTAGGGGATAGGTCATGACATAGTGTCACTCATAAGTATTAGAAATCCCGTGGAAGTCTCAGTACGGTAAATCCAAGGATCCCCCCCCCCCAGTGCATAGTGATAATCATCAAGAATGGAGGGTCTAAGTGTGACCCTTAATACAGGACCCACCTTCTTTTCCTGCCCTAAATTTAATTAATGTTTTCACAGTAGAAGATATGACATAATAAGCATATAAAATTACAGCTTGAAAACTAAACAGATACACCCATGCATCTATTTCCTCAGAAATTTGGGATGACCTCATTGATTGAAGGTTCAAACATTCCAATCGGTTTCTAACATGTTTTTTCGTAGAACCGAAAACATCCAATGATTCCATATCCATTTAGACCCACTTTCCAAAGGTAGGCACTCATTAGTTGTGGACTGATAGGGCTTAGGAATTTTCATTGGTCGAGAGGATGGGAGGTCAGACTCATCACATCTTTTTGAACGAAATTATTGTCTACTCTGGGACTCTCTTTTTAGATTTAAGTTATGTTCGTGATTCCTTATTACATTACCAAGTATAAAATGATCATTCCTTTAAATCTGACAGTCAATTATTGATATGTAGGAAATATAGAGAATCTTCTATATAAATTCAATGTTCTTCATCGATAGAGAATCATCTTTATTAGTTTGAGATTCTTATTCAATGGTATCCTTCAATACATAAAAGTCTCTTGGTCATTATGATAACCTTACTGGTTTTAAAGCCACTCAGTGGGGCACATGAAGTTTATTTTCATTCAGAAGGACATGGATTATTTCAGAGTTGGGATCGTACCCGCTGATGGGATACCTATGTATCCTTTGTTTTGGAAAAGGAATCAGAACCCACATAGTTCGAGTAAGAGAGTATGATTTTTATACATGATTGATGGCTCAAAGAAAATATGTCATGATTACTTTTACACTCTGAGCTCACATGAGTCATGCTCGGTGTGAGAAACAAGAGGTATTGGTGAAACCAAACAATTACGCCAAGAAAGATGCAATGATGTGGGGCTTATGTATGCATGAATACCCAAAATAGATGAGTATTAAGATTTACTTCAGGTAAGAAATCCATGAACAAGGTCCAAAAAGGTATATGTACTTCATTGAGATTTGGGTACTCTAACTTGGGGCTTACTCCTGAGGAAGATTCGAAAATTAAGAGGGGACTCATGATTGGGTTTTATTCCTAAGAAGCAAGCCTATATCAAAAGTAAATTAAGACTAGTTAATATAAATTAAGACTGGGGCTTACTCTTGAGAAGGAGGCCCAGGTTTAGGGACTTGAAAATTAAAGGACTTGGGGCTTACTCTTAAAGGGGATTCCCATATTTAAAACTAGGTAATACTCCTAAAAAGGAATCCCATGTTAATAGAATTATGGTTGGGGCTTAATACTAAGGAGGATGCCCAAATTAGGGGACTTTGACAGGTATTACTTCTGAAAAGGAGGCCCAAATTAATGAGGACTTGGGGCTTACTACTAAGGAGGATGCCGAAATTAAATGAGGATTTGGGGCTTACTCTTGAGAAGGAGACCCAAATAAATGAGTATTTTGGGCTTACTCTTGAGATGAAGTCCTAGATCAATGATTCTCTCATCTTAGAGGATGAGGTTGAATGAATTAACTCTCTAACTTTAGTGATATAAAGATGTGAAAATAACTATGTTTTGAGAGATGTTCCACGGAACTCCTTTCAGATAAAGATTTCAATCAAGAAAACATGCCATAAATGGCATTGAAGAGTGTCTTGAAGACTGAATCTTGAATAAGAGAGGTGGAATGGCATAAGAGGGGTTAAATGGGTAAGAAGGGCACCCAAAAATTAGAAGTGTGTGCATGTCCTGGCAGGCGGGTAGGTACTGCATGGGCGCGCAAGTCCTGGTCATGCAGGTATACCTGCATGACATATGGGTACTTGCGCGATTGTTAACCAGTAGGGTAATACATGGGAGATCCTTTACCAAAGCCTTTAGAATTATCCTGAGGTACTTCCAGAAGATCGGCACACAACTTTGAATGAGTAGGTAAGGAGGCGTGCAAGTGTGGTCATTTCCCTTAAAGGGAAAACACTTATGTGCACAAGTGTTAGTGAATTATAACACATAGACCATATTACTCTTGTTTAGACCTTACATTCTAGGTAAATAATTACCTTATAAGTGTTCGAAAGACTTGAAGAAGAGACTTTGGCATTCAAAGCTCTGTATATGAATTCTGAAAAAATTCCTTCTGAAATGGGGTGCCCACTGGGGGTATTTGTAGGCTGGAGAAGACCCTGGGTGGTTTTCAAAGAGGGCGCACAAGTCTCTTGTGCAACCATTAGGCGGCCCTCAAGTGTACTTGCGTGACAGTTAGGGAACTTGCGCGACCCAATGGTATTTGATTCCTTGTTCATTCCTTTGTCGGTTTTTTATGTTTTCTTTAAAGGATGAATTAATTTGTGCTAAGTCATTTTCCTTTCCATTCTTTTAAACAATGTAATGAAACGGAAGGTCAAAAAAAGTCTCCACTCAGAGATTGATCCGAAAGAAATAAGGATGGGACTCTAAGGAAATGAAGAAAAACAAAGGGAAAGAGGCGCGCAGGTGTTCAGCGCGCGAATGTCATCGCGCAGGTGCGGGTCGCTCAGGGCTGGAGAATTCTAGCTGTAGGCGCACAGGTGGTCGGCCTGGCCTATATATATGCGCTCATTTTTTGCGCATATCATCAAATTTCGGATTTTCGAGCTCTCGCCACGTAGGTCACCTTCGTCGTGCAAGTTGCTCCCTTTTCTGGTTTTCCTTTGTGGTCACGCTGCTGTCAAGGTATTTGGACTTGCATGGTGATACCTGCATGCCAAAAATTGGCACGGTATATTAACACTTGTGCGACACATCCACACTTTCGCGCCAAGATTAGACTTGTGTGCCTTAATGCCTTTTCCATTTTTGTTGAATTACTTCACAAATTTTAAAAAATAAAATGATTTTAAGTGTTAATTTATTTAACTTTTGTGCAGATTCAATGGCTCTCAAGAGAATCAGAACGGCTGATGAACTGGAAATAAAATGTCTTGATGATATGATGAACATCAGTGGCCATGATTATTATACCATCTATCATAGAACTCTTCCGGATTTTTCCATGTATCTGAATAAATATCACTTTGATTCCCCACAAAGCACTTATCTACCTTTGTATGGTTATGGTTATTTACGAGAAGTCACTATTCCAGAAGCAACGAACTGTCTCCCATTTTCGTGTTTTCAAAATTGCACCAACATTTCTTCAGTAAATATCTCATGTGGAGGAGGATTTATAAATTTTGGAATAGTGGAGAAGGCCCACATGATGCACTATATCCCTTGTATGCCAGATATGAAACCCCATAAGCCTGAGCTTCAACCACATTATCATCCTTCAATCTTATGAAATGCTTAGATGGATCAATCCAAAGGTTGGGAGAAAAGTTGGGACTTCCATCCTGGGGGAGGTGTGAAGCCAACTTGGATGTGGGCATACTGGGTGCGACAAACCTATGTAGAGTTTGTCGAGGATTTGAACGGAGTGGTGATATACGAAGCTTTCTGGGTTGGGGAAACATATGTTTATAGAAATTATAACTTCATGCAGGAGATACTCAGCCACTGGAGCCTAGAAACCAATTCATTCCATCTTAATCATAGAGAAGTTGGCATCAGTCTGTGGGATGTCCACAGTATCTTAAGGGCTCCAATTTTGGGCAGCATGTAAGATGAATTCATTCCTCCCAAGGTGGCATGTAGTTATTCAAAGAAGACTCCTGCTTTGGATCGAGAATTATTTAAAATCATCCATAGGCTCAAGAGTTCAGAGACCTCCATGAATCATTCTATAAAGGATATTCATCCAAAGGAAAGGATGAATGTATTTCTTATAGATAATCAGGAGAAGAATCTATAGGAGAAGGGATCAAAGGAGAAGGGATCCAAGATGATGGGGTCTAAGGAGAAGATTCCCACTCGTCCTACCACATGACAAAAAACCGAGAAGAAGGGTTCTCCTGGCACATTCTGTCCAACTCTAGAAGCAGGAGAGTTTGAGAAATTGGGATATGAGGTGAATAAATTGATCCCAAAGAAGACCCGTTTATCAGAATTTTTGGCTTTGTGGCTCACCGTTTATCTCTTACCAGTCAGGGACTTGACGGGAGGCATGAGGCCAGGGAACTTCGTTATTGAAACCGATTGTTTTATCTCCTCCTCTAGGACTAATTCACTGGATTCCCATGATGGGGATGATGAGGCACAACAAGTGTAAAAGTGGCCTCATGCCCGATATAATCCTCTGGTCATCAACTCCTGGTGAGTTACATCATCGTGGTAATTTAATTACCATCACTTTATAAAGCAATAAGTTTTATTTTCTTATTCTCTATCAATAGGTGCATGATATGGGAAGAAATTGAAGTCGAATATTGTAGGACCTTCCTTGTAGCCTTCTGGTACATGCACTGAATATCTATGACCATAGGCTGTCCAAATAATGGCAGAGTCTATATTGTGGTACTAAGACTGCCTGGATGGATTTGTGTGAGGGTCTAAAACTCCCTGGAATAGGGAATCTTGTGGATTCAATAGATATCCAATACTAGGATAACCCCAATGAATTGTGGTATTACATCAGAGAGATAGAAATGATCATATATGCCACTGATGATTCCATTCCTGTCACCATGCGGGTGAAGGAAATGATAGATCGTGGTAACGCTGAGGGGACTGATGAGGAGTGGCATGATTATGTGGCCCCGGAAGATGTAAGTTTTCTTTCCTTATTTTCTTTTCAACTTGATTTCGGTCAAAACTTTTTTAATTATGGAATTTGTTTTCTTCATCCTACAACTTGAAAAAAAATGAACTACTGAAGTTCCTTCACCATAGTATAGCCCTAGTGGTACTTCCATTGGGTCCGCTGATGAATCTTCTCATGAATCGGGTGAGATATCTCCGGGCCAGCAGGCCATGAATGATGAGATAGACATGGCCTTCCATTTTCCAATTAATGTGCCAATAAGGGAGACTACTGATACTCCCAAAAAACCAAAGAAGAAAAGGCATCGGAGGAAGAAGCACACAACTAAACGCTTCATTAGTAGCAGTAAGTTCATCGGATAATCATGAATCTATACCCATGAAAATTTTTCTCATATTTCTGGGGATTGAAAGGGCTTCATCAATTTCCCATCTGAGGGAAAGGACAGATCCTCCTTTGAATACCACAGAGGGTGCTATGGAACAATTGCAAATTCAGGCTGACTTGCCAGCTCCTAGAGAAGAGCCAACATCTATTCCTAGTATCCCTCTTGCAACTATTGAAATTAGATAAGAACCTGCTGCTGGTAAGTTAACAATGATTCCTAAAATGATGAATGAAACATCTACTTACTTCCATTCTGTGATACTTCATGTTCCACCCCTTCATTAGAGCTTTTGGAAGCTATTGGAACTGATGCTGCGATTTTATCTAAAGTTGTTGTCCATTGTCAGGGACCGCAGGATGAAGGTCGCCAAGAAGACACATCAAATTCTCCCACTGGTGAGACTAACCAGGATTATGAGATGACATTAGATGAAGTGATGGAACTTGGCACATCTTTCAAAGATTTTATAAATCATGTTAAATTACCATGTAATTTATAAGATTATGGACATGAGTGTTATCCTTCATCCTATTAAAAATAACTTCTTATTACAATTCTATTCATGATTGGTTCAAATGTGCAGTTTTGTCTGAGAAATCTGCTGAACTAACCATGCCTAAAGGGTGTATAGAAAACCCTACCATTGTAGAGAAATTAGCACAAGTGGAGCTGAACCCAGTAGAGCTTCCTCAATTTCATCCTGAAAATCCGATCGAAGCTAGGAAAGATGGGGAGGAGCCTTCTCAGGTTGCTGATTTACTATTGGGTAAGGAATAACAATATTTGTGATTGTACTAAAATTACAAGAAAACTGATTATTTTGTTATCCTTTGAAACTAATGAAATCTTTTAATTAATTATGCAGGGCCATCAATTGCAGTAGATAGATCTGGAGGTGAGGCCTTAGCATCCGCCCCAACGGGAATTGAAATTGATGAAGCTCATGTCAGGGGGTAAGGAGAAGAATAGGTAACTTCCCTAAGTTAATTAATCCCATATTACACTCCCCCCTGTGATAGTGACGTTGATTCGGACCTGGAAGTTCAAAAGGCGTTCTAATTTTCACGACACAAGGAATGGAAGAACATATGGAAAATCATATCTGAAGTGCCTATATAGGAGATTCCATCCAAGATTCCCCAGATTTCATACCTATTTGTCATATTGGGACTTAGCGGTTTTGGATATGAAAAGATCCATGACGCGGTGAAACAGGTCAATTTCAGGAGGGAGCAGGAGTAAAAGTGTCGCGAAGATCTGACCAGGGTGAAACCATCAGCCAATATTAGTGAATTTGAGGCTACGGTGTCCCGATCTGAGGCTGATTATGCTGACAATATGAGGTAGTTGAAGCATAAGATCAAAGATAAAGTCTTCCAGCAAATGCACCTTCATCAACAGTTAGACGATGTTACTGGGGAACTTGACCAACTCAATAATTCATTAGAGGGAGCTCAAACGAATGGTACGAAGGCCATCGTGAATGCCAAGAAAGCACTCCATCAGGCCGAAAAGAGTGAAGTTGATTGGGTGCATGAGCTTCAAGTAGCTGCTGATGAAGCTCGGGATGTTGTTCATCAAGTGAAGACTTATGTTGACTGCCTCTTGTAATTTCTTAGAAAAGAGAAGAGACTCCAATCTATGGATGTCCTTATAATTCTTGTGCATCAAATGGAAAGAATTCTTTCATTTTCAATCACTTGTGAACGTATTTTCATGCTACTTGGTTTAAATTTTACCTAAGCCAATGGGCCTAGTAAGCATAGTTTGATTTTTACTAGGATTATTAAAAATAACCCTACAAACTTTGAATCTTTTAATTTCTCAATATTACCTAAATCATAAAAAATGTATGTTTAGTGAGCAGGAACGTGACTTTTATTCAGAGTTACCCTGTCTTGTGTGGGCTGTTTAAAGTCATGCACATCAGACATAAAAAGGCAAATGTTTAAGGTTGAAATATCTTTGACTGAAATGGATTAAAATTGACTCAATTCCTTGACAACTTATCTGAAAATATTTTACCACACTCATGTATGAGGTAAAATATGTAAACTATGACTTAATAAAATTTGAATCTGAGGAATGATATGGAAAATAGCTAAAAGGATTTAAAATAAGTAGTTCCCAAAAATGAAGTTACCAATATTTAACAAACCCATTAGGGGGTTGAATTATGCAGGGCCACCTAAGAGCATTGGCTGTGTATTAAAATAACAGCATCTTTTTCCTGACAGGTCCATTATGTAGACTGTTTATGCATGGCCACCTAAGGGCATGTGCTGCATAGTCAAGAAAAAGAACTCTCATAAATTTATTTTTCTACTACTAAAAAGCCAGTGGAAGTTTATGAGGATTCAAATTTTCCAAACCATAGAGTTTGCTATATGGAGAGAGGTACTTGAATATGGAGAAGATATTTCCAAATAGGATTGTCTAAGAATTGGATTAATGTTACTCCTACGAAGGTCTGATCCAGATATAGGGAAGGAAAATATAAACCATAGACATGGATAATTTCAGATCATGAAAAAGAGTATGGGATAGATATGTTAAGGATAGCCATTTTTTTAAGGATCCCTACATATTGTCATACAACCAAGGACAAAAGAGATTTTATTCCCAAAAATGAAGTTACCACTATTTGACAAACCCGTTAGGGAGTTGAATTATGCAGGGCCGCCTAAGGGAATTGGATGCATAGTCAAATAATAGCAACTTTTGGCTGACACTTCTGTTATGTAGACTGTTTATGCAAGGCCACATAAGGGCACGTCCTGCATGTTCAGGAAAAAGAATTCTCAGAAATTGGACATTTTGTGACCAGAAGTCAAGGAAAGGGTTGTGAAGATCTGGAAGTATTCAAGACTAGGATTATGACACATAAATATGGGTATTGTCCGATGTATGCAGAGATACACAAATCAATCCTAACCATAATCATGTTGTGGCTGGATCCTGATTTGAAATATTTGGACATCACTACGTATCCCATAAGGATGGGAATCAAGCCATATGTAGTTCTTGAAACGCAGTTTAACGTCGTGTGGGACGAATGTGTGGGAGGTCTTAGTTTAGGGTCATAGAACATAGACCACTATAAGAAATATACAGTGTGTGTTTTCATAGGGACTTTTCAGCCAGGGGACTGAAAGTGGAAATTTGGGTTAGGCCCAAAAGACTTGGTGCTGGATTCGAGGGACACTAGAATGTTCTTACGTATCCCATAAGGATGCGAATCAAGCCCATGTAGTTCTAGAAACACCATTTGTAAAAATTTGGTTCATACATGTGAAGGGTGAAATGGGACTTTAGTGCAATGATGGTTCAACACAAGATAAAAGGTTTAGGTATTGCCATGTGTGAACAAATTTTTTTTTAATATAACATGATTGAAAATCAATGTAAATAATAATTCCCTCTCAGGTGAGGGTATCAAAGAATATTGTAGTTTATTGTCATACATGACGAAAGTGTTGTACAGTTTAATGTCGTATAGAAAGGACGAAGGTGAACCAATGTAAAGATATTGATTCTGGGGGCGGTTTCAGGAATCAACATCGTATGAGATGGAGGTGAACCGATGTGAAGAGATTGGTTTTGGGCGTGAACCTCATGAGGTTGCTTACGTACCCAGCCTAGAAGGCAAGGATCAATGTCCATGTAGTTCAATAAAAGAATGAATTAGTGATAAAGTTGTTCTTGGGGACAATGACCTAAAAAATTATGTTGGGACTTACGCGTGGTTAGCGGCACAAAGAGGGTCTTATGGTTGAAATTGTCTCTAAGATAACGTGATTCATACTCGGTGTGAGAAACAGGAGGTAACAACAACCTTAATGATGCACAGTTTAATGTCATGTAGGACATATGTATGGACTATGTAGTTTAAAGTCTTACATTTAAGACTATTGGTGCTGCATAGTTTAGTGTCATGTTGCAGGGACAAAAATAAAGTTTAACGTCATGTAGGACGTATTAAGGGATTTATATTCAGTTTAGCATCATGTAGTTAAGACTATGGGGACAATACAGTTTAATGACATGTTGGAAAAAAAGAGGACTGTGTAGTTTAATGTCATGTAGTAAGGACAAAATAGGACACATTTTAACGTCATGTTGGACGTATTAGGGACTTTTTCACAATTTAGCATCATTTTGGACGTAAGTGCCAATAGTTTAATGACATATCCATGGACCATGGATGGTGCAGTTTAATGTCGTGCTGGACTTAAAGGACATGAAAATAGATTAAGGTCATATTCATGGACCGTGGATGGTGTATTTTGTGTTTATACAAAATACTTTTTCAGAAATCTGGAATTGGTTGGAGTAGTGATGAGTTCTCCATCCATTGAGATTAAATAATAAGCTCCATTGGAATAGACCTTATGTATTGAATAATGTCCTTCCCATTTTGGTTAATGCTTGGGAGGTTTCTTTCCTGGTATCATTGGATTTCTAAGAACTAATACCAATTCGCCTTGGACGAATGAACGAAGACAAAAAAATTTGTTGAAAGCTCATGCTATTCGATTCTGATAGACTTCCAAGTGGTGCGGAGCGCACAATATTTTCTCATCTAACCATTCTAATTCATTCAATCACTTTTGATATTTTTGATCTATAGATTATTGATCATAAATTTCTACTCTGAGAGAAGGTAATTGAACTTCAATGGGAAATACTTCTTTCGTTTCATATACCAGTGAATATGGAGTTGACCGCGTTGCAGTGCGGGTGGTGGTTTGATAATGCCATAAAACATGAAAAAGTTTATCAGGCCATGACCTCTTATCTTTATCCTCCATATTTTGCAGTATATTTGACAGAGTCTTGTTTAAATCTTCAATCTGGCCATTGGCCGCTGCATGATACCGAGATGAATGATTGGATTTGATGTTGTATTCTTGATACAAATTCTTTACCTTGGATGAACAGAATTTTTTGCCATTGTCCTTAAATATGGTATGAGGGACACCAAATTTGGTAATGATGTTAGACATGATGATGCTAACATTGCTTTTAGAACTATCTTCTTTGAGATGTATTTCCTCTGCCCATTTGGAAAAGAAGTCAGTAGAAGTAAGAATATACTTAAACTGCATGGCCGTAGCTAAAGGGTAAGGTCCCACCACATCCATTCCTCATGTGGAAAATTTCCACGAGTATTTAGCTGTATAAAGATACTCTGGAAGTTGATGAATGAAGTTGGAATATACTTGGCATGAATGACACTTCGTTTTGAAATCAACACAATCTTATATCATTGAAGGAAAAAAGTATCCATGCCTTCAAATCTGATCAGACAGTCTATGTCCAGACTGGTGGAAACCACAGACTCATACATGCACTTATTTCATGACATCCGTTGTCTCCTCATCATCAATTCATTTGAATAGAACTCCATCAAAACCACGCTTGTAAATAATTTTATCTTGGTGATCTGGGCTATCCTAAAGAGTAAAATTGACCACATGTCGCCGGATTTGTTCTTTCCCAGCTCTATCAGGTGGAAGTGTTCCATTTTCAATATAATCCCTGATAGGTGTCATCCATCCTGTAGTATGACCATGTGGTTTAGAGATGGGAATAATTTCATTGATTTCCTCTGTTCTGGCATGAACATAAGGTTAAATTGTACGATAGTGGGAAAAACTAATGGTTGTCTCATCCCGATTTGGATCTGCCAGAGCTGTGGCTATATTAGCCAGTGCATCATGATGGGAATTTTGTGACCTTGGGACATAAGAAAATGTCGGTTCTGAAGGAAACTCCTCTATTAAATCTCTGATGTAATCATATAAATGGATTAGTTCTTATTTTCTTGATGGCATAATCCCCATTGACTTGCTTGATTACTAATTCTGAATCACCTTTCACCTTTAAGTGATTCACTTGTGTTTGAAGCACCAACTCCATGCCTGTGATGAGAGCTTGGTATTCTACTTCATTATTTGTACCAACTCCCAATAATGAGAAGGAATAAGGTAACACTTCCTTTTCTGGAGAAATGAGTACACTCCCTAAGCCAACATTGTTGAATTTAGGATTTTCCATTTTCTTCCATGTTGGACTTATGGAAGCACCATAGAAGTACATTTCCCATGTTTGAAGACATTCTTGAATAGAGAAGACTTCTTCATCTGGGAGTTCAATATCTGAAGATGTGCCTTCCACTGAAGGGTGTTCATCAAGGAAATCATCCAGGGCTTGGCCCTTTATTTTCTTTTGAGACACATATTGAATATCAAATTTTTGCAAGATAACTTCCCACCTTACCAGACGTCCTGTAAGCATTGGACAACTAAGGATGAATTTGAGAGGGTTATTGTGGGATACCAATTGGACCTCGTGATATTTCAGGTAGTGTCTCAACTTTTTTCTGCAAAGATTAATTCTAGGCATCACTTCTCAATATTTGAGTATCGGGTTTCGGCTTCAAGAATTGTCCGTCTGAGATATTAGTGGTTGTTCTCATTCCCAGCATCATTCTTCTGAGTAATAAAGGGACCCAATGATCGCTCTAAAGCTGTCACATAGAGGATAAACGGTCTTCCTTCAACAGTTGGAATAAGTACCGGTGGACTCAGTATATACTTCTTGAGAATATCCAATGCTTCTTGACATTTATCAATCCACTGGTAAGTGACTAACTTCTTCATCAATTTGGTGAAGGGTAAGCTTTTTCCTACCAAATTGGCGATGAAACGTCGAATATAGGCTAAGTGTGCTTGATGTCCTCTCAATACATTTAAATTTCAAGGAGATGACATACCAAGGATTGAATTTGTCTTCTTAGGATTGACTTCGATACCACGATGGTGTACCACAAAGCTGAGAAATTTTCTTGAGGTTACCCCAAAAGAACATTTTAAGGGGTTCATCTTCAAATTATGTTGCCAAAGTTTGTGGAATATGGATTCCAAATCAACCAACTTATTAGAAGTCTGTTTGGATTTGACCACCAAATCATCCACATAACATTCAACAAACTTTCTGAGAATGGGTTTGAAGATACGATGCATGGAATGCTGATATGTTGTGCATGCATTCTTTAGGCCAACAGTCATTACCCAATAGAAAAACACACCCCTAGGGGCTCTGAAAGCGGTAGATTCCTCATCTTCTAGAGCCATTAGTATTTGATCATATCTGGAATATCCATTCATGAATGAAAGTGCTTCATACCCAACTGTTGCATCAATTATGAGTTCTATAATCGGAACTGGAAAATCATCCTTAGGACAATGCCGATTAAGATCTCTAAAATCAATGAAAACTCTAATTTTTCCATTCTTCTTGTTCACTGGGACAATATTACCCAACCACTTGGGATATTTAACTTCTCTGACAAATTTAGATTTGATGAGCTTATCCACTTCAGCTTCAATTTTTGAAGCATAGGTTGGGTGTGTTCTTCTAGCATCTTGTTTGAATCCTCAATGTTCTTCTGGAAAACCCAAACGATGAGTGGAAACATTAGGATCCAGCCATGTCATCTCTGTATAGTTCCAGGAAAATATATATCTATTTTTCTGTAGAAAGGAAATATACATCTCTTGCTCTTCAAGAGTCATACCTACACTAATTAAAGTGGGGAGTTGATCTTCACTTTTATCAAAATTTATTTCTCTGAGATCATCCATGGTAGTAGAGATACCCTCTTCAAATGCTGGAGGAGCATCCCTAAGATATTCCTCTTCTTCTTTAGCATGTGTTACTTCTTCTGTTTCTACTTGCATAGTAGATGATGAAGAAGAATTTCCCTAATCAGAAGAGATGTCAAAATTTTCACATCTTGAAGAAGAAGCTCTCATTTCCAACCCAATTGATGATGAAGGGTCTTATTTGGTTAATAAAGAGGAGATGATGAATTGAGAATCGACATCATTGTTAACCTCTATCATTTCTATAACTTCTTCTGGCCCAGTTGGCAAAGTATAGACTTGCTAGATTTTAGCAGATGACATGAAGACATCTCTATTTATCCTTTCATCATTTCCGGGTGGATCACCAATTTCTCCCATGTTGTCTGGATCAATTATCATAATTGACATTATGGATCTTTCCATAAGATTATTTTGATTTGGGTCTATCCTGTCAATTTGACCCATAGGAAACACATAATCTGTGCTCAATTGTGCTAATGGGTTTACTGGAATCTTTTCCAAACCATACGGAGCATTAACTTTGGTAATCTCCTTTGTTGTGGATTCCTCCTTTCCCTTCATGTGGTAGAATTCCGCCTCAATGTATTGAGATTCACATGTCTTGAAAAAGGCCTTATCACCATATAATGTCCCAACTTGACCATCGAAACAAAACATGAGACATTGATGGTATGATGAAGGGATAACCGCATGTCGATGTAGCCAGGGTCTTGCAAACAATATGTTGAAGGCTGAGTCTTGATCAACAACCATGAAATCTGAATTGAACACAAGATCTCTAAACTGAGTTCTGAGTGTAATCTCGCCCAGTGGTTCTCATTCATTTTTATCATTTCCTTGTAACATCATAGTTGAAGGAGATAAATAAGATTCCGTGAGGCCCAATCGATGACGTGTACGAATGGGCATGAGGTTGACTCCTGAACAATTATCAATGAATGCTATTTGGATGTCTACGCCATTGACCTTTCTAGATAAGTACAAAGGTCTAATATGTCCATGCACGAAATCATCTTCATCTTCATCAGTAAAAGATATTACAGCATGGAATTCTGTAGGATTATTCTCTACATAGTATAATTCAGCTGCAAAAATATCAGTCTAAAACTCTTGAGGACATGACAAAGCCTCAACGAGTTCCTCCCAAAGATCCTTTGATAAATTCAAGGCATCCGGAATTGATAACATGGCCAGTACTTGGGTCAGGTGTTTCAATATATCATACTTTTTATACAAAGGTCTGTGTTTCCCAATAGGTACATGTGGTTTAGCAGGTGCCTTGGAAGTTGATGCTTTGGAATTTGATGCATCTTATACTGGGATAGGATTAGGTAATACTCCTGGATTTGGAATATTAGACATATTTGGTCTACTTACTTGGTGAGAGGAAGAAGATGGAACCTTCAACCGATCTTGCATAATAATTGCGCTAGGGCTGAGTCTTCCTTGTGTGGAAGAACGTTCTCCTTCTTGTTGAGCTCATTGAATGGCTCTTCCACGAGTTTCTACCGCATACACAGTTCTACCAGGGGTAGAATTAGAATAGTAGCCTCTTAAATATCCACGTCTTCCTCTGTATCCTGAGCCTCTGGAACTTCCTCTGATTCCTCTATTTGATATAGGGAATTTGGGCTCATCAAAATCAAAACTGCGAATGGCATATGGATCTGTTAATTGAATCCTATTAACAGAACCGAATACCAACTCTTCATACGATGAAGACTCTTCCTGATTAGCCTATTTAGGTTGTGCCATTTGGTGGGGTGGTGCCAGTGAATTTGAAGTAGATGGCATGAAGTCTGCCAGAGTCAAAGACAACTTAGGCTTTGACACATACTCATCTTCTTCTTATTCTTTTTCTTCCTCTGAATCATGTCATTTCTTTGAGGATTTTTCCTCTGATGAAGAGGTTTTTGCTGTGACATTCATGGTAGAAGGAACAATTGGTTTCATCAATTGCATTTGAAAAATGGCATGAGTTCGGTTGATTATTTTTCTGACCATCCAATCATCATATTTCTACACATTTTTTCTTTTGACTTTTTCCATTCGCCTTCTTCCTCTGGAAATGTAGTAGTAACACATGCTACCTGGTCTGAAGTGACTTTTAGTTTGACTTGTCCCGAGTCAACCATCTTTTGCAGGAGTTCTTTGAAGAAAAAACTCTCTTGTATTGGATGCCACAAAATTTTATGAAAGGGGGAATATTTGGGACAGTCTTCATCTCCTTTCTTGTTTGGCCTCTTGGGCCTTGGAAATTGAACCAAATTATTTTCTACAGCCAAAATAAAATAACTAGGAACTTTTTGTTGGCGCTCAGGAGGTGGAGCCCTTCAAGAAGATAAAGGTTTTGAAGTAGAAGCAGGTACAAGTGATTATTTAAGCATAACTATAGTAGTTTCTTCTTTACCCATTCTCCTTCCTAGAGCTGATGGAATTATATGAGCATTATCCTTTGTCTTCATAAGAGAATATTGAATCTGTTGAGCGATTGAAGTAAGGTCTTGAAACCCTCTTGTGTATTTAAAAGGGATCAGTGGTGTATGCAAATCATCATGTAAATTTTCCACACATATTGGCAACAATTATTCTTGAGGGAGTACTAATCTTAGGGAATATGTTAATCCTTTCCAGTGATCAATGAAATCGGAGACCCTTTTATTCTCTCTTTTCTTACTGTTTGTAAGATCAAAAACTATTTTCTTTGGCAACGTTGAGCTAAACTGAAGAAGGAATTTCTGGCGAAGATCTTCCCACCTAGTAATTGACCTAGATTGCAAGCTTGTATACCAAATAAAAGATGGTCCTTGCAAGGTTCGCATGAAGCATCTGAGCTTCACTGCTTCTTTCTATTCTGGAGTTCCCATCATAGGATCGCAACAAGACACATAATGTGTCAAATGCTATTCAGGATCGCATGATCCATTGAAAATAGGGAATACAGGGTTCCCAAAACATGATGGGGGAAGGATTGAATCTACACATTCAGGGTAAGCTCTCTTTTCTAGTTTAACCTATGCACGCTTCCCTTCCATAGTCTCTAACTGAGCTGTTAATAACTCAATGGTAGTTATTAACTTTTGAGAAACAACCGGTTGAACACGGACTTGGGCAGGTGCAACAATTGGACTCTAGACATGTATGGTGGCTGGTACTCGAACTGATGGTAGCACCATCAATTGTTATTGTACTTGACCCAAATGATTATACCTGTGAGGGTGTACTGATAGAGGAGGATATTCATGACCCATCTCAGTAACTACAACAAACTCCCTTGGCTTACTGACTCTGTCACGCTTAGGAGAAAGACTACCTTAAAGTATTTCTACATTCATCCTCCTCAATTCCTTCATTTCTTCCTCTTGTTGTGCAAATTTTTTCTCTAGTGAGAGCGATTGGCCTTCTCTAGAAAAAGGGTATGTAACCTGATTATTTCTTTTCCCCTTGTTAGCTACCTTTTGGAGAGGGGAAGTGGGTTAATTGAAGGATTACCTAGATTTTGGTTAATCCTTTTATTTTGTGTACGCGCACCTTCTTCATTTGTGTCTGTGCGTACAACTTATGGAGAAGGAACCTCTTCATCTAAGTCCCCTGAGTGAGCCTCATGGTCTAGAAGATCAGAAACAACGGCATTAATGACATTAATTGATGCATAACACATCGCATCCCTTCTATCATCATTTCTATGATATTGTCTTCTTCCATGCCCCTGACAAGACATTTACTTTTGTATATTTTATCCCTCGGGAACTTCTTGTCAAACCATAATTTGGAGATAATCTCCTGATAATTTGGCTCTTCGTTCCTCTTGTGGATTCTTCCCCAATCGAGAGAAGACCGACTTTTGCTGAGAAGTGGATTGATGATTTGAAAAAGTCATCAGTCTGTTGGACTGGGGTTGTTCCTTTTGTCTTTGCTAAACTCATCAAATCATATTTGTTGATTCTAAGGGTTGGGTTAAAAGATTCCCCAATCTAAAAAATTGTGGTGGCTCTTGACATGATATGTATGAGACTTTCATAAAATCTCTCCTAATCTTGTGGACCTTATTCTGGAAATTAGGTGGATGCATCAATCGACATCCACTTTTATCACCCGGCTCAAAAAACCGTTGGATGATTTCTGACACTTCTATCACATGATTATGTGATTTCTCCATACGAGAGGCATGTTCAATATTCTCGTTTTCTTGATGCAGGAGTAATTCAACAACTTGTTATATGTATTCTGGATTTTGAGAAGAACTAGTTGAGGCCTGTTTTTGGGAAAGATTTTGATTACAAACAAAACACATTGACTGTGGACGGCCACGAGCAATAAAATTGCATGAGACCATTTTCGGCGGGCTTTGCTGACTGGAGAGTACACTGAAATTTAGTGCTCCATGAACACCCCATCCCCTGATATGAATACCAGATAGGGCATTGACAATTAACTGGCACAATCTTATTAGTGCACCATGTAATGAACGCTGAAGGGCTCTCTGCTTCTTTTTAGCCTTCTGATATCGAGAGACTAATAGAGATTCCAAATCAATCTGACATTATAACCCTTCTATTATCTTATGATGATTTTCATATTCATCATAAGATAATACTTTATTTTTCAACTGAAAAAGAGTTTTCTATATGTTGAGACGAATATCATGAATTCCATCTTCCCTCAACATCTATGGAATGTCATATTGAGAGTCAGCTAGAGGCCAAAACATGAATGGAACTCCACCTCTCACCAGTTGTTTTCTCATGTTCAAAATTTCCTCTTTATCATTCAATGAATATTCTTCAACCTGATTAGACCAGAGCTAGAGCTTCCTTGTTGCTTCATCAGATTCAAAAAGATTGGTAGAAAAATCACCGATCAAACTGGAAGATGAATGACCTCGGGGTGGTTCGGAAAATTATATACACCTCGGGCTATCATCTGATCGAGAAATTATTTCACTTGCTGATGGTAAAGCGTCAGACATGACTGGATTTACTTTTTCAAGTTACTCAAGATAAGAGGGATTTCTCGGCACTACATTGTACACTGGAGTATTTTCTGGGCAATGTGCTTCACTACTGCGGAGAATAATTTCGCAGAGAATTTCACCATCATGTGGAGGAACACCATGGTGGGTTACAAAAAAAGATGAGATCTCTTGCTCCTTGGTCATCTAGCCATACAAAGGGTTATGTAGCTCTCATCTGAAGATGAAACTTCAAGATCGACCGAACTGCCATGAAGAAAGCCTTTATGAGGAAGTGTCTTTTAATACCTTCTAAATTAATGTTCCCACTACTGGGAAATGAAGGAGTAGAATCTTGGATTCCAATAGATAATTGTCTAAGGGCTTCAAGAACTCCAGTAACGAGAAATGCCTTATTACAGATTGGATCTTGATTTCTTGACTATTGTGGGAAGTTCTTCTTCTTAGACGCCTTCTTACTCAATTTTGCAGGTGTATGTGTATGCTCAGAAGAAATGATCAGGTTAGGATGATTATCTCCTATCAGACCTGGTGTATGTACCTGACATTGTTGTCCGTATGATATGGGGGAGTACGCCCCACAACCCTCTTAGACTAGAACAGATGTGTGTGTCTGTTCCGAAGTGAATTGTTGATTTGTCACTCTACTGGTAGGGATAGATTTATGTATCTTTCCCTATGATGCTGCTGAAGCTGTTATAATATCCTGGAATGCATCCAGAATATGCACAGGGATTTTCTTCTACTCTCTCACCATTGATAAAATATGCTTGGTGACTTCAGCTTCCGGAATAGGGATATACGTCCATTCTGTGCTTGTAGTAGGTGTGTGTTCCTGGTCTTGTCCTCATTTTCTTGTCAGTGAATCCCGACAGTACTAATTTGTGGGGGCAGAGAGTTGAGTCTGCCTCCTATTTGTCACCGGAGATTTCCTACTAACATCTCCAAGTGCTACCAAGAGAGACTGTTGGTAGGCATGATCAATACTAGCAGGTGTATGTACCTACTGATTGAACTTCACTATACGTGGTTGACGAGCTCCATCATGTGTTGTCAGACGAGCCTGCTGACTAGCTGTGTATAAACAGGTGTATGTTCCTACCTATAGTACTCTTCCGGAATTGTCTGGCAGGATTGGCGTGATGCTTCCAGATGAGTCTGCCGGACAACAGGATTAAAATGGACGGGTGTGTGTGCCCGCTCATTTCTTGCCACCAAGTTATGTTGGTGGACTTCTAAGGAGATGAAAGAGATGATAACCTGCTCACTATTGACCGGATTTCTCCTCTGGTGCTTCATCTTGCCTGCTCGGGTTCGAGGAAACTGTGCCGAACGCCTAGAGTCGATACATTCATCATGTTGAGGGCACACTACCGCACGAGTCTAGCGGGGATTGTTGATGAGATCCCTCGGGAAGGATTCTTGTCTCCTTGAATTAAGGCCATGAGGGACCTGCTCATTCACCTCCTTAGAATAAGGGAGTGAATGGTGATTGCGTTTCGGGGATAATGACCCTAATGATTGGAGATGGTGGTTAGCACCGCCTGCTTTTTGATCGCTGGTCATCGTTGTCCAGATGACCAGGTTGAATTGTTGACTTGGAGGTCTTTTCAAGCGGCCTCCAGAGTCAGAATAGTACCGTTTTGACGTTACTCCTTAACCAGCGCATTTGATACC
The DNA here is from genome assembly GCA_963277665.1 of Viscum album. Classification (NCBI taxonomy): domain Eukaryota; kingdom Viridiplantae; phylum Streptophyta; class Magnoliopsida; order Santalales; family Viscaceae; genus Viscum; species Viscum album. The sequence goes on along the minus strand of OY728164.1, from coordinate 28,501,218 downwards.
CAGCGTTGAAGATGCTGAGTAGGTTATGTCGTCCTCAGAGAGGATGATGATCCAACAGAAGTAGCAGTAGTGGCATTTGCAGCAGAAGTTTTCACAGCAGACATATTCACAGGTGTAAACTTGAGAGAATCCATATTCGTAATGCAGAATATCATGGAAAAGAGTGCATGTTTGATATAACAGAGATAATCAAGATAAGTTCGGCCACTACATATTTTGGATGAGAAAATATGTTTCTTATTTCTTTGTTGGCCCTCTCATTGAGTTTAAAGAGGGGCCTAACAAATAAGTTAAGCATTATTTTTACTTGGTAAAGGATTCACGCCAGGTTCACCATTTTTTTGTTTCCTCTGAAATTTAGGATGACCTCGTTGATTGAAGGCTAAAACATTCTAATCACTTTTCTTACGGGTTTGTTTATAGAACCAGAAACATCCAACGATTCCATATCCATTTGGACCTACTTTCCAAAGGTAGGTGCTCATTAGTTGTGGACTGATGAGGCTTAGGAATTTGCATTGGTCGAGAGGATCGGAGGTCAGACTCATCAAACCTTTTTAAAGAGAATTATGTTCTACTCCGGGACTCTCTTTATAGATTTAAGTTATGTTCGTGAAACCTTATTACATTACCACGTATAAAATGAGCTTTCCTTTAAATCTGACAATCAATTATTGATATGTAGGAAATTTAGAGAATCTTTTATATGTATTCAAGGTTCTTCATCGATATAGAATCATCTTTATTTGTTAGAGATTATTAGTCAATGGTATCCTTCAATACATAAAAGTCTCTTGGTCATTATGATAACCATACCAGTTTTAAATCCACTAAGTGGGGCATTTGAAGTTTATTGTCATTCAGAAGGACATAGATTATTTTGGAGTTGGGATCGTACCCACTGATGGGAGACCTATGTATCCTTTGTTTTGGAAAAGTAATCAGAACCCATGTAGTTTGAGTAAGGGAGTATGATGTTTATGCATGATTAATGGCTCAATGAAAAGATTTCATGATTACTTTTACACTCTAAGATCACGTGATTCATTGTCGGTGTGAGAAACAAGAGGTATTGGTGAAACCAGACAATTTTTCCACGAAAGATGCAATGATGTGGGGCTTATGTATGCATGAACTCCCAAAATAGACGAGTATTAAGATTTAATTTAGGGAAGAAATCCAAGAACATGGTCCATAAAGGTATATGTACTTCATGGAGATTTGGGTAATCTATCATGGGGCATACACCTAAGGAAGATTCACAAATTAGGAGGGGAATCCTGATTGGGTTTTATTCCTGAGAAAGAAGCCCATATCAAAAGTAAATTAAGACTGGTTAAGACAAATTAAGACTGGGGCTTACTCCTGAGAAGGAGGCCCAAGTTAAGGGAATTGAAAAATTAACGGACTTGGGGAATACTATTAAAGAGGATGTCCATATTTGAAACTGGGGCTTACTCCTGAAAAGGAAGTCCAGGTTAAGAGAATTATGGTTGGGGCTTACTCCTGAGGAGGATTCCCAAATTAGGGGACATGGACTGGGGATTACTCATAAAAAGGAGGCCCAAATTAATGAGGACTTGGGGCTTACTCCTAAGGAGGATTCCCAACTTAAATGATGATTTGGGGCATACTCTTGAGAAGGAGGCCCAAATCAATGAATATTTGGGGCTCACCCCTGAGAAGAAGTCCCAGATCCATGATTCTCTCATCATAGAGGATGAGGGTGAATGAAATAACTCTCTGAATTTAGTGATATAAATATGTGAAAATCACTATGTTTTGAGAGATGTTCCACGGAACTCCTTTCAGATAAGAAATTCAATCAAGAAAACATGCCATAAATGGCTTTGAAGAGTGTATTGAAGACTAAATCATGAATAGGAGAGGTGGAATGGCATAAGAGGGGTTAAATGGGTAGTAAGGGCACCCAAAAAATAGAAGGGCACGCAAGTCCTAGCAGGCGCGCAGGCACTGCATGGGCGCCCAAGTCCTGGGCGCGCAGGTATACCTACGTGGCACATGGGTACTTGTGTGATTCTTAACCAGTAGGGTAATACTTGGGAAATCCTTGACCAAAGAATTTTAGAATTATCCTGAGGTACTTTAAGAAGATCGGCGTGCAAGTTTCAATGAGTAGGTAAGGAGGCGCGCAAGTGTGATCATTTCCCATAATAGAAAAACACTAAGGCATGGAAGTGTTAGTGAATTATAACATTTAGACCTTATTACTCTTGTTTAAAACTTCTATTCTAGGTAAATAATTACCTTAGAACTGTTCGTAAGACTTGAAGAAGAGACTTGGGAGTTCAGAGCTATGTATCTGAATTCTGGAAAAATTCCTCCGAAAATGGGGGTCCCACCGGGGGTATTTATAGGTTGGAGAAGACCCTGGGCGGTTTTCAAAGAGGTTTCAAACGTCACTTGCATGACCATTGGGCAGCGTGCAAGTGTACTGCACGACAGTTAGGGAACTTGCGCGACCCAATTATATTTGATTCCTTGTTCATGCCTTTGTCATTTTTTTGATGTTTCTTCAAAGGATGAATCAATTTGTGCTCAGGCATTTGTCATTCCATTCTTTTAAAAAATGTGACGAAAATGAGCGTCAACAACATCACAAGGTACAAATTAAATATTGCAGCATAACAATATTAACAAGTAAAGATACTACATCAACATAAGCAGATAAATGTACTTTTAAATAAAAAATAATTTAGCACAACCAACTACCAAGAATCCAACAATTCACTATCAATAATTAATCTAAAATATTAATTTATATTCAACACAACAAAAATATGATGTGCACACACATGATATTAAAAAAATTAAATTTCCGGGCATGCACATTTAAATAAATAAATAATTCAGCAGAAACAACAACAAAATATCCAACAATTTAAAGGTTCATAAGTATAAAAAAAATAATTATTTAAATTAAACACAACAAAAATAGGCCGCACAACACATGTAGTTAAATGAATTAAATACCTGGGCTAACGAAATTTATATCAACCACGTCGGCACACCCACAGGGGTGTCCGAACACATTGTATCAAATTAAACAAATTAATTCATGATCAAAAGGGATACAATAGATAGGGAAAACACTTAAATTACAAAATTTGGGTGAATTTGAACAAAGCCGGCAGGCACCGACTAACGGAACAATGATATGTTTTTATAAATCACAATGAAATGGTTGTAAAGAGAGTAGAATCCCAACCTTATTATCGTAGATGATCCTATGATCTGTTGAAGGATTTGATTTGACCTAAAACGGAAGAAAATCTATGATTTTATGAAAACCCCAAAATAGGGTAAAATCATTCTGTGATATACTGCGTGTAGAATACTTAACGAAAACCTATGATTACACTTGTGCAAGGTCAGCCTTTCCCTATGGTTTACTGCACACCTGACGGTGAAGAAAACATATGATAGAAGGAGGATCAACAATCTTACGAAGGGTCTACAAGGTGGTGCGCCACCTAGGGAGAGGGGGTACGCCACACAGAGAAGAGGGAGGAGAGGAAGAGATGAGAAAACAAAATAAAAAGAATGAAAAGTAAAAGAAAAATATAAATAAAAAGGAGATAAAGAAAAATAATAAAAATAAAATGGTGGAAGAATCAAAAAAATAATTAAAATGGATTTACCTCAATTTAATAATTTATAATTTTCTTTCAAACTGTATCTATTTTATTATTTATTTTTATACCCCTTTAAATTACATTAATTTTCTTTAATACTTTTTAATTATTTTTAACCCGAACGTTGTGCTATGGAACGACACAAAATTTTGCGTAATGTCCAATAAATTATTTAATTAATTTTAATAGTAGTCTCGGACCTGCAACAGGGTGCGCAGGTGCGTGCCCTACGTCGCATTGAAAATATGGATTAAAAACATAAAAGTCCACACCTTGATTTAAGTCGATATGTTTAATGCATTTATGAAGGTAATTAATAATATTTTATTTAACCCAACAATAAATATTCACTCATGTATATATTTGTTATATATATATACACAAATCTACATATTCATATATATACACCCACACATGTATATATAACTATATACATATATATATATATATAATCCCATATATATAGATATAAATCATATATATATATACATCAATGTTTTTGTCCTGATATAATAATAACAACAATAATTAAAATAATTATTATTATTTAATTCAACCCATCAATGACACGATTAATATTTTAATGACAAAAATAATTAATCAAAAGGATAACGGATATTAAATAAATATTTATTGTGCAATTTTATTTAATTAGAATAATTAATAATATCATATTTATTACATTACCCAATTTTTATTTACACCACAATGAATTTATTAAATATGGGATTGTATTTTTATTTGTTTTCTTCAACGAAAATAATAATATTCATAATAAAATTATTATTATTTCTAATTGACTAACAAAAATATTTATAACCCAAATAAATTAGTTTCGGGTGTGATCTGACAAAATGTCCAATGCTCGAAAATGTTATACCCTACCTAGGATAAACATCACGTCTCTGAACTATTGGTGATCTCAGATTCCTCATTCGACGTACCGTTTCTGAGAAAATAATTATTTATTATATAAAAAACTGAATAAATAATTGATTAAAAATAAATATAGAATTATTATGTGCAAGGGTGTCAAAAACCTGATGTGAATCAAAGTTATATCTTACCTCGGGTAAACATGGTGTTCCAGACCTAATGGTTGTCTCAGATTTCTCATATGATGCACCTTTTGAGAGTTATTACAATTTCTTGAAAAGAAACAAACACACATAGGAATAAGATAAATTTAATACTTTTATTCAATCATCGCCGTAGTGTTGACTATCAGAACAAAATGTTATGATGCTCGGTTTTTAAAACTGGCCTGCTAATTTTACGTAAAAATTTAATTTTCTTTGGTTTTTAATTCAGTTTAAAACAAGGAACATTACATTATAGATTTACCTCCCATCATTAAATTATTTTTAATTTACTTAGTTTTTTTATTTGAATACATATGTGAGCTTCAGAATATTTATCTAATATCCAATTTATAGAATTAGATAAATTTATTTTGATAAAAAAATAATCTAGAAGATTTGTCATGCTTTATTAGGTGGGTGTAGTTTTTCTTCTAGTGGACCTTCATACCACAAGAAAAAGAAGCATTGTTCTCTCTATCTTTCTCCTTCATTTCTTCTTTTTGTAAGGGTGTGAAGATACTTTAGGCATAAATCTCTTAGCATCCCCATTCTGTTTTTCACCAAAAGGATATGTGGGGTTTCACACTTCTTCTCCTTTTCTACTTGGTTAAGAAGAGTTAGAAGATCTGGAAGAGAATTTTCAATATTTTTTATTTTAAAATTCAGAAAAAATTAGAGAATTTAAGACTTAGTGATTCCAAAATGAGGTCAATTCCTATTTCTTCAAAGAGTATTAACTATAAAACTATGGGTGCTCAATGTATCCAATGAGATTGACTACGTGAGGCCAAGCTATGGAACACTCTCTAATCATGTTCCGAAATAGCATGATGGGAATATCAAACTATTCCTATATATATATCTTCTAATAAATACCATAGAGGTTCTCAACAAATCTACATTAATCCATGCATTTTTTTGACATCAAAACTTTACTAGACATAGATGAAATCATTAATCACTAAATTCTGACCATATCACATAATGATTTGCATAGGCAATGATCTCTTCATCACATAACTCTTGTGTTTTAGGACCAGTAAGTGAGGATTCTATCATGTATGATTTTTTTTTTCATGGTGAAAAAAACCGAAGGTGTATGAACCACTCCGGAAACATACATCCAGTGAAAAGATTATCTATCTCAAATATAGATCGATGGGATAATGATGATAAATAACTTTCATATTTTTAAATTATTAAGATAATAGATTATTAGTACATTTCATGATAAAAAATATGTTAGAAATAATAAATTAATAGATTCTATTAAATCTACCAATATTCAATCAAGTCTTAACATCACTCATCATTGAACATGGAATGTGTATCTTATTGGATAGTATATTAGATGTCATCTATATATCACTTAACATAACTTTAAATAGGGTTATTCAAGAAACTTGATGGTGTTTACATAGGTTGGTCTACGCTAATTATGGACTTTCTTCTCCTTGAACCGTTGAGTGGACTCCCTATCTTGAAATACTGATATATATTTCCTTAACTTTTTCTTCTAAGTTACATCAACTCTATTGAGGGTTACTTCTCTTAATGTAATACAGTTAAGTCACCCCATAAAATTCTTAACAATTCAATGTTAAATGTTAATTTTCTAATAAGTATTGGTCAAGCACTCTATCATTCATAATCATGTGATGGATGTCCAAGTATGACTTAATATATATTTGAGGTATTTTATATTATTATCCATAAATTTTATCTTTTTTACCCTTTAAATAGTTTTTTAATATTATATGGATGTTACATAATTGATTAAAAATGATGCATAAAAAATTTAGACATAATTCTTTTATTTAAATTCAACATTTTCACATTAATTCAAAAATTTATGTGATCACGGTATTGCATCAAAAAAATTGAATACTACATTGAGAGAAATAAATAAATAACTAAATAACCCATTCATGATCATTATCTAATGGTTTATTTAATAAGTGAACCTTAAATAAACCCATGAAATTAGGGAAATAACTCTTTTTTCTACTCTTGTAATGAGTTACAACATTCCACTTATCCACCTATGTAATACCTAGATTGACATTATTTTGGGTATGTCTAGAACTTCCTCCAACTGACTTGGGAAACTCCATTAATTTCAGGTATTTATAACTCACATTAAGTTGAGAGGAACCTAGGTATAGGTTAAGGGGAGTTACATTAATAACCATGGACATGTGGGTCCAATATAATAATTAAAGAAAGGTTAACTCGTAGACCATCATATTTAATTTAATAATAAATAATTAAAAATCATTGTAATAAATTAAATTAATACATCCAATGCATTCATAGGACTTGGTAAAGATAATGAATTGTTATACATGAAACATATGTGCAAAAGTAAATAGATAATCATTCATTTTATACTAATTATTTATTATTTTGATAAGAATAATTTCTTTAATAAATAAATTAATTAATGAAATCCTTTTCATCATTAAAACCATCTATATTCTCACGGAGATAACCAAAATAAATGAGGTAATGGAAATTAAATGGAAGACCCAATATTTTTAGATTTATTGTGATAAATTAATTGAGAATTTATAATTATTTAAAGCCCTTATTAAATTTTCAAACACTAAATGTTCCAATAAAATCAAAAAAAATTTAATGCTACAATTTTCAATTTATGGTAATTTATCTATTCCATTAATTAAATTAATATAGAGTTTATACTGTCCTACAACACGTTGTGTACCTAGGTCTCCATATATTCAGGTTACACTCTTAGGGATTCATCATTTTGACTCAGCTGGACTACATAGCTTGTACATCCCAACTACATGCCATGTATCCACTTTCATTGTACCAAATATACTCACCTATGTATTTTTTATGTATCTATATGGAATCACAGAGAGTGTATAATAAAGATACATATCATATATCACTTATTCATTGTTTCCACTATTCTCAATTAATGGATTTTTAAGTATCTCGGATGTCGGAAATGATGAACTACATAGTTTATAAACCACATTCATGTCATGTGTATCATAAATTCCACATGTGGATAGTCGCATCTAGTTTTCCCTTATATAATTACAATGAGTATTGTGTGTTTATTTTCCTAACCCATGAAGACAACACTGTGTGTATTCCATATACACACCATTTAATCTGACATACTATGTACCAGGTTAGTAGGTCAACATAATGCGTACACTGTGTGTAATAACTATGTGGAATCCTATATATCACATGACATGCTTTGGTGTAACGTAATAGGGTACACTAGGTGTACTCAATATAAACATATAAAATCCCTATCTTTCTAGTAAAAAATATTGGATGTTCTCGGTGGAATATATAGTCATTCTTCAACTATTTTTAAGACCATTATAAAATGAAACATTGAATGCAAATGATTAAAATTTAGATTACATTTTAATTTAAAACAGAATAAATAATTATTGTTCATGGATAAACAATAAAATAAATAATTATACATTTAAACATGACCACTCTGATACAACTTATAGGTTTTGAGCATAGCTAAAGGGTGTGGTGGTGGGAAGTATATTAAAATGCCTTTTAATATCATGCTTCTAGAAATCCCAAGAAAGGATCTTGTATTTCAAATTTATAATTAATTTTTATAATATCAAATAAAAGGAATACATGATCTAATAGTTGTTTTTTGAATGTAGATTTTGATCATCAATAAAATTCCCTTTAATATTCTCTACATTAAGCTATGAGTATCCAAGGATAGAATCCCTCTACTGCTGATCCATATGTGATCGTTTGATCTATGATAAACACCAATTGATCAATAGGTGATAGCAGGATGAGTCAATTGTCTTTCATTATTCATGTTGATCAATTTTACTTTGATCGTGAAGGTATATATCTTATGTTTTTCATTATTGATTTGAATAAATAATGGAGTAGTCAAAAAAGAGAGTTTATTTGCATGAAAAAATTCTCAATATTTTTTCAGATGATCTACACAATAGATAAAATGTCTATCTATAGAGCTTGGGTTTAAGTTCTATTATTATATAATTTATTTACTACCCTTAAATAATATTATAATATTAAAAAATCCCATGAAACTTAATAACAATTATATAATTATTATTATTACGTGTCATGCATCCATATATGCTATAAAAAATATTATTTAGCTAGTTTGTTAATTAATATTCTTCATCAAATACAAACTTGGTATGTTCTAATTCCTCTTGATTTTATTGAAACCCAAATACATATTTAATATAAATATTTCATTCATTAGTGAATATTTTCATTTGATAAAATTTGAATAAAATTATCCCCCATTCTTGAGAATAATATTTATTCAATTAATTAAATTCAAATATACTTTAATTGAGATCACCAGAAAAACTTTGTGTGTGACCCTCACAGATTCATTTTGGTTGGAATTAGGTGGGATCACCCAAAATCAAGATTTTATATATAGAAATTGGAAAACTCACTCAATAGAAAAAACATAAAGTCATAATATTTACAACCACATATAAATACTCACTGTGTAATATAATCCTTTTATCACAATATCTCAACATCAGGATACACATTTATATTTTTCAGTTGATAAAATGTGAATAAAATTATCCCCCATTCTTGAAAATAATATTTATTCAATTAATTAAATTCAAATATACTTTAATTGAGATCACCAGAAACACTTTGTGTGTGACCCTCACAGATTCATTTTGGTTGGAATTAGGTGGGATCACCCAAAATCAATATTTTATATCTAGAAATTGGAAAAATCACTCAAGAGAAAAAACATAAAGTCATAATATTTACAACCACAGATAAATACTCACTATGTAATATAATCCTTTTATCAAAATATCTCAACATCAGAATACACATCTATATCACCAACTTTTTTCCTCGATATGTCTTTCTTTTACTATTTGAGAAAAATTCATTATTTTACCACATCCATGGAATGTAATGTGAAAATTATATTCTAATAATAAGGACAATATATCAACATCTATAAGGATATTTGGTATAATAAACATGAATTATCCATTAAGGACATGTTAATTGTGATGCACCCAACATTCCCTACATCACATTGAATATATGGTGTAATGATTTTCATCAAAAAATATATGTACAAAAATCACAACATGCATTAATGATAATATTAAAGTATAAGGAGTGCACACACACCCGTAGATTTGAATATTTGATGAAACAAAAAACCTACATAATTCCTACTTGAATGTCATTTCTTATAATCTTCTATATTAGAGATTACCAAGTCAAACATTCATGAGAAGAGTCATCATCTGCTTATGAGTAATCACACTTGACATTTTATATATTATGTTTACAATCATAGCATGTTATCTTACCACGTAACCACATTTTGGAATTTCAACAAAGAACTTAAAGGTTCTCATCATTGCAGGGAACTAATTTGGCCTTGTTAATGTGATGGACACTCTTGAAAATTATTTCATTAGACTCATTAATAACAATGAAAAATATATAATAATAATGTTTATTAAAACACAATACATCAAATATATATGTAATCAAAGAAAACAATTTCCCATAGGACCCATAATCCAATAGATTCATGGAATAATTTTGACAAGGTGTATCTGTATTTTTCTTCATAATCCTATAATTTTTTATTTTGTCTTTCTACAGATTATTTTCTCCATTTGGTTCTTACGGTAGTAAATATTATTGTTGTACATTCTTTATAACTCCATAAAACTTCCCTAATTGGATGTTGATGAATAAACCATATATATATTTAAAATTATTAATTTTAATACATTTAAAAATTAATATTGACATTTATTTTAATCCATTTATTAATGAGTCAAATTTAGTGTGAATTAATGTGGTCATTACATAAAATGTTGTTGAAAAAATCAAATATACTAATCAAAGATACATTAATGTTGATAATTAGTTAAATCCTAGAATATGATTTGTTATATGTATATAGTACACGTAGTCCCAAATATTTTCTATACTGTATGAGTGACAAACAAGAATTTATTCTCATCAATGGAAAAAATATGTTTTTTCGATTTTCATTGCATATTTATTCATACTAACCATCCTTTATTAAAAAATAGAAATAATTTCAGAAATTGAATAGTTGAAAGAGATGGACCTCCCAAAATGATCACATGAATTGATTTAAAATATATTATCTCATCATTACCTCCCATTACTTTTAGAATGAATATTAACTAGAAAAATAGATATCTTTGGGAAAAAACAAAATTGGATAAAATAGACTATTTTTTGGATCTTCCGTATTGGTCTGACTTGTTGGTCTTTCACATATTGGATGTCATGCATATTGAGAATAACTATTTTGAAAATATTTTTTTATAGTTTTGAAAACACCTAGTAAGAATAAATATAAATTAAAGGCGTGATTAGATCTTTCCCATATTTTGAGGTGACCAAAAATGATTTATTTTCAAAATCAATGATCATATATGTTAATGAAGCCAAAAGTGGATTATATATTTTCAAATGAATGTTTTTTATTATTCAATCAATGCATTCTGAATTCTAGGTAATTGGTTAATTATGTTTAAAATTTTTATTGATATGTTAGAAATTGTCATATTACATGTTTGAAAATCCATGATTTTCATGTTATAATGGAAATATTTCTACTGATTAGAGTTAGTGGTATTTTTAATTCTCTAATTTGTGATGCACTTTTAGAAATATACATTAAAATTAAAGACATTCATGTTGTACCATGGAATAAGATGCACTATGTATACTGTAATAAGATATAGATTTAATATTATGTAAACAAGAAGAAAATGTTCTTTTGGATTTCATTGATTCAATAATCCATTTCCTATTAAATTTTACATATTAAACTATATATATAGGAGTAGTAAAATCCCAATGGATGTACCCATATGAGTAATGCATGTACCAATTGATGAAAATGTTATTTAATAAAGAATGAGTTAAAGTGTCAATTGTAGAATATTATTTTTAAGAGGGAATTTTTTTCTTCCCAAATTATTTCAAATAGGAATATCTTTTATAACATAACCCCATGGGATATATTGAGATAAATTTTAAAAATGAAATGTAAAAAAATTTATCATGTTTTAATCACCCTAAACATGGCTTTGGTGGAATTCATGAAAAAATCCATCAGATGATTAATATCAAAACACTCAAACATTTATTATTCTAAATTTTAAATAAATCAATTGGTTTATACAATGAGTTATAATTTCACCTATTATTTATAATTTATTTAAATGTTAAATAATATCATATTTTTTATAGATTATATTATGATCATATCATGAAATATTCCCCACAAATTACACCTGTAGCTCTGGATGAACATTAGTAGTTTAATATTTTCTACTAGTTTCAGTGATTTTTAAATTAAATTATTTATGGTTTATCATATAAACTCTATTTATAATTTTATATATTTATATTTTTTCATTTTTTTGTTATCCTAAAATGTTGATAAAATAGATAATTGGTTGTGTGTATTGAGTAACCTACCATCCAATGTGGTTAAATATTATAATGTAAATATTCTGAATTGTTTTGGATTCAATATATTTTCATATGGTGATCAAAAAAATTTAAAAGTTTTGTTCACTTGAGAGAATCTCATAATAGAGAAAGTGAAGTTGAATTTTATAGCATGCTAGGTCAAAAAATTGAGTTGTGTTATCTGGGGAAATTTTTTTTAATGATGTTTAAATTAAATTGGTTTAATACTGATAGAAGATTTACTTTTCATCTGTTCCATGTAATCATTGACATTAAATAAAAAATCCATATAGTAGTAAAAAACCATATCTATTTGATCATAAAGCACATAAAATTTATCATGAAAACTATTGTCTTAATTCAAGAGAGTTAATTGAATTTGAGATTATAATAAAAAAATCTCATAAAACTAAGTTTATGAAAAGTTAAATTGCATCTGATAATGTGAAATTAATTGAATTATTTCAATATAAAACTCTAAATACATATTTTTCTTGAATAGACAAAAATATTTATGATGACACCCCGTAGTTATGGGATGATGGTGATGATGATGTTAAAAATGAATTTGATATAACAAGAGATAATTAAGAAGAATATCCTATGGAAATTGATGATACATAAGGAAGATATGATGATATAAACACCATTGTATACAAAGATTAGGAAAAATATATAGAATTATGCAATTACATACTGGTTATAGTCAATATATATATATTACATGTTTTCAATTATTTGTTGAAAACAGTCATTTATGCTTAATATGGATGGTGAAAATATAGATGATTTGTTCAATAGCCTTGAGGATGCTTTCCTTCCTAGTGATGAGCCAGATGATTCATCATCAAACCCTCAAGTTACTGGAAGTTCATAATTGACTCATCGGGTTTGTGGTCATGTGATATTGTTGATACTTAACACAATTATTTAGTGATGTCCACGTCTTAATTTCAATCCACATATTCTAATTTATGTTAAATTATTTATTTTAATTGATCTTTATTTATTTTCATTAATGTTCATAAATTTATTTATATACTAATAGTTTAATTATTTTCTACTTTTTGTCACATTATTTTTCATATAGATATTAGAAAGGGTAGTTCAATTTTGTAGAATTATTTTTCGGAGCGATGGGTGTTGTGGGATCAGATTCCCAATGATATTAGACATAAAATATTTTATCATTGGATGTTATGTAAATAAACAATAACTTTTTTAAAATATATATAATTATTAACATTATATTGTTAATTATTTGTAGGGTTTATGGTATCCCATAAAATATACATGAGAGCCTCTTTCTAGGAGGAATGGGAGATATATATGCATGAATACTGTCATCATTTTTTCACAATTTGACGAAGAGAACCATTTAGAAATCTGGAGGCACATTTCTTATCAGTCTTTCTATTGCCATCGAACTAATTACATATTATCTCAGTTTTGGGATATAATGTTCACATAATAGATGGGAGATACATTTCATATGATATCATCATGATGAACCCAGGGAGGGAGGAGGTCACACATAGAGCTAGTAGTCCTACATTTAGTACTCATCGGAAACATATGGATAGCAATTTTATTTAATAATTTATAAATACCATAAATGTAAAAAATTTATTTTATATTCATATAGAAAGATGACCATCCCAATGTAATAGAGTTATGGGTTTTTTAGAGGATGTACATTGATCCATTAGTACCTATGAGATAGATTTAACAAGACTTGTGTGGTATGTTTCTCATATCATCTTCCAACAAAAAAGTAAGGATGATTGATTTTTCAATGGATTAAAACCAATTCTCTAATGGGTGTTTTCCATAACAGACTGAATTTGATATTAATGAAATTGTTACATGTGATATCATGATAGAAATGGAGATTACCGTAACCAAATAATTGATAAAAAATATATATAGAATTAAAAGAAAATTCTAATAATAAAATTCAAGGGGAGAGAATGGCTTCTCATTTTGTTGTTCTAGAGAACGCGCCCCAGGTGCCTGCGGTCTCTCAGTCACTCTATCTGGAGGTCCGGCCATTCTTTCCCAAGGTTTCCAGATATGGATCTTTTCTGATGGTGGAGTTTCCCCCTGATATCTACAAGGAGGCTCTTCAATTCCTAAAATGGACCCTGTACGCACTGTTTGGATCTTCCATGTCACCTCTATTAGATCTCAAGCGGTTTGTGGATTTCTGGTGTCTCGTTGCTCTTGTCCAAATTTCATCCCTTCACTAAAACACCTTTTACCTAGATTTCTCGTTGGATCATCATCTCATTCATTCTTGATGTTGATACCATCATTTCAGGGGAAGATGGCACTTTATTCGTTCTATAAGGACTCTTGATTCCCATTGTGGAAGAGAGATCCCCCGTGCCGCTGTATGGATTTCCCTCCCGGATTTATCGCTCCCATTTTTTAATGATGATTTTGTTAAATCTATTGGGGATTCTATTAGATGACACCAATGTTCGGACGATAGAACTAGAAATGTGGTGGTTTCCACAGATGCTCGAATCTTTGTAGATTTATATTTGTCTTTGTCACAGCCGGAGGAAATCAAAGTAAACGTGCAGGGTTCCTACTCAAATGACAGGGACATGTTTGGTGGTAGATCATTTTCATTCATTCATAATATACTGGATGGTCCTAGCCAGGCCATGTGGAACGACTATCCTATAGAGTCCTCAGATCTATTAAAGGTGATGCAAAGACAGGTATCTAGTGATGATAATGCTTCTTTTGAAGATATACCTATGGAGGAAGAGGTGTTCAAGGCCATGTCAAAACTCAACCCGAATAGTGCCCCGGGTCCCGATAGGTTTCCTGGTTCTTTTTATAGGGGATCTTGTCAGATAATGAAGGCGGATATAGTTATGTCCATCTAGGACTTATTCTGTGATTTTACTCTCCCTAGGATCGTATGTGCTACTACATTTGTTCTGTTTCAACAGATCAAAGACCTGTCCTCTATTCTCCATTACAGGCCGGTGGGTATGTGCAACATTCCATATAAGATTCATTCAAGAAATATCAATTTGAGGCTCTCCAAATATACTCCACAGTGGTTATATTTATAGTAGAATGTATTTGTCAAAGTTTAGTCGATTCAATGGGCTATTGAATTGGTGTAAGAGATGCTTAGAGATATTAACTTCTAGACACACATCTCAAATATGGCTATCAAATTGGATATGGACAAGTCATATGATAGAATTGAATGGGGTTTTATCAACAGGGTTCTCTCCATCATGGGCATTTCGATCTAGTATACTGAACTCCTTTTTAGATGTGTTATATCTATATAGTTGGATGTATCCTTTATGGGTACATCTCACGGTATCTTCAAAGAAACTCGGGGTATTAAGCAGGGAGACCCCATCTCCCCTACAATATTTATTATAATACAAGACATGCTTAGCCTACTTCTTAATTGAAAGTCCTACACTGGGAGAAATTCTTCCATTCCGCAGGAAAAGGAATCATCCCTCAATATCTCTTATATTTGAAGATCTATCCTTGATTTTCTCCAATGCTAATAGAAGATCAGTTCGCTTGATCAGCAAAGATCTGGATGAATAATATTCCTAGAGCGGCCAGGTGATCAACAGATACAAGAGCATCATTTACATCTCTATCAAATGTGGGTCAAGTCGGATCTCCCTCTTGTGTAGTGAGTTGAACATGCATAAAGGATCCTTTCCATTGAAGTATTTAGGAACACCTATTTCTTTAGAGAGAACTTGCATTAAATATTTTGATCTCATTTTCAATATGACTACGAACCAGGTACTCAACTGGAATAATCATTACCTTTCCTTTGGGGGATGTATATCATTGGTTAAAAGTGTCCTTTCAAGTATTTCTATCCATGCTCTTTCGTCCATTAAGGTGACGAAGGGGATAATTGTCATCATTGATAAAATTATTGAGATATTTATATGGGAATCATTATCTAATGGCGAACATTAGTGGACTTCATGGAGAAGGATGGAGAGACCGATTCACGAAGGTGTGATCAATGTTAGGAACCTATCAGACACCCCGCACAGTATGCATGCAAAACACACTTGGGAGGTTGTAGAAGAATGTACTTTGTGGGGTACGGTCATTTATTTAAACAACATGAATATTCATGATAATGGGAGATCACATGCATCCATTTTGTGGTCCATGATCTCCCCATTCATTTAATATCTCTGTAAACATTATTGGTGGGTTGTGGGTGAGGGGGCCATTCACTTTTGGAATCATAATTGGGTGGGATCCACACATGGATTCCTGAGATTCTCAATCCCTTAGATTACCTTCAAAGAGGCCAGTATGAATCCAACCTTTATTTAATCGGTTCTGGATGAGGAATAATAAGGAGTTTTGATCTCATTGAAATCAAGTCAGAACCAGATATTTGTGTGATTACTCTATTGACCTCGGAGTTCTTTAATACATGGAAATTTCATAGGACCATTATCTAACAGGGGTAATCTAACATGTGAAATAAAATGACTTGGTGAAACAAAATTCCAACCAAGTATATATTCTTAACCTGGAGAATAAGGAACCAAGTGATTTCTAATGATGACAAGATCATATAGTTGGGTTTTAGCCTTACCTCTAAATGCTACTGTTTCACTTGCCATCAGAAGGATAATATGAATCAACTCTTCTTTGACAGTTAATGGGCACAAGAAGTATGAAATTTCCTTTGGATTGTTTTGTCACATCACTGTCTGAACATCATGGATGGAACCTTTATGAATCAGTGGTTTTATGGAACAATCATCACTGTTATGGAATGAATGTCTAGATCAGTCATTTTAAATGAAACCTATTGGTGTATCTGGTAGGCCAGGAGCAAGGCCAGGTATGAAATAATTATAACTATTTGAAGATCTATCATTTTTAGAATTTAATCATTTCTCACTGATGTGGTTTGTGGTATCAACAAATGGAATGAGGCACCTTCTTTGATGTGTTTCTAGGGCAGTGCATCACTAAACATTTATACTAATGGAGGATGTAGAGGACAATGGGTATGGTGGAATCCCCCAATTTATGGTTTTAATAATAATGTGGACCGTTTATGTAAGGAGGGGCTCATCCGTGGGGGAGGAGTCATTCGATATTACAGGGGAAGCGTCTTTCTTGCATTTTCGGTATATTATGTCCTAGGGATGTCAATCCAAGAAGAACCTAAATTGATGCTCATAGGCTTGCAATTTTGTGAATAGGAGAATATAGTTCTTTCATAGGTTGAGACCGACTTTGAGATCATTTGTGACTCCATTCCTGATAAGGGTACCACTCCATGGTTGATTGTCTACACCATTAGAAAATTCAAACGTATTCTCGACAATAATACTATAGTGACCCATATGTGGTGGGATGGAAACAAGGTAGTCAGCCATCTCACATCTATGGAGGTGGTGGATCATGGAATTAGTGTCACTTTATTTCCCATCATTCTTTTTTTGAAACACAAATGGGTGAACCTGATTAGAGTTGATGAAATTGGCCTCAATTACATTTTTCCACCCCAGGTTTTCTGTTTTGATATTTGCATCAGTCCTTGTATGGTGGTACCCATTCCTGATTAATAAAAATTTTCTTTGATGATAAAATTCATGGGGAGAATATGATGAGTTTCCCTTTATTCTCAATGTGTGGAAAGAAACCAAGAGGAAAGATTAATTTATGAACTGTTAAATGTTTTACATATGGAAAAGATGGTCATTGGTTAATCGATTGTTGAAGCGACGGGTAGAAGAAGTCAGTTAATGATAGAGAAAAGCAACATAAAATGCACCACCCACACTCTAATGGTTTAACTGTAAGAAGTATATGAACTATAATAACTGATGTTCAAATATAATGGTAAATGATGATGATAAACATAAAAACAAACCCTTTATCCTAGAGATAAAGGGATGTTTCTTGAAATCATTATTACTGATGTGGGGTATGATAACAAAGTGTTAAAAGGACCACTTAACTTACACTATAGGACTACTAATTCATTTTTCATTATAGATCTACCCAATCAGTTAGTTCAGAAGAATTTTTAAAGGGTATCAGGATACAAACCTAATGATTAGATGATGAATTATCAACAAAATCTCTTAATGGTACAATGAATGCATCTCAAGTCCAAGATTCATCTCTGATTGCAGTTTCTGGAATGGATGCCATGAAATTATCATTACTCCCCCTCTAGTTGAATTTGTTGTTATATTAAGAATGTATTGACTATCTTTACCTAAATCCAGAATCAATTTCCATGAAAAGGAAGTCACATTTCATATTCCAAACCTACATATGACCTTTTCATAGTGTGATGAAAAATAAAAACAACTGATGGAATTTAAATCCATTATATGGGTCTTGGTTCATATTCCAAAGGGGTATATATCTTAGATGGTTGAATAGAAAATCAAAATAAAATATATTCATATTGTTTGAGAGTTTTTTATTCCTTTTCGGAATAGTTTCATAGTCTTCCTTTGGATTGTAAAGTTGACTTTTCAACAGAACTCATACCTATTTCCACTTATATTTCACAGAATCTATATATAATGGCCATGATTCTATTTTTGTAATTAGATAATAAATACCATGATAATATTGATAAGTGATTCATTCAACCAAATGTATCACCATATGGTTCACTTATTTGTTTGTTATCAATAGTGTCAGATTAATGTGAATCTATATTTTTTTCAATAGATTAACAAGATTGCAATCAATAATAAATATCTTATAAGATGTACTAAGGAAATTTTTGAAAAATTATGAGGATCCAAATATTTTTCCAATACATATCATTAATCTGTAATCTATCAATTTAGGGTCCATTTTAAAGATATTCCTAAGATAGCCTTCCATATAAAGTATTAAAAACATGAATTTATAGTGATTTCATTTGGTATTACTAATTCTAATGCAATATTCATAGATTTAATGAATAGAGACTTTAGATATGACTTTTATCAGTTTTGGGTAGTCTTGATAGATGATATTTTTATATATTAAATGTTTTAGGAAGATCATGAGAATCATATAAGGATTGTACTATATACCCAAAATAAGGATAAGTTTTTTGAAAACATTACCATGTGTGAATTTTTACAATAAAAAGTTTCATTTTAGGGGAATATAATCTCAAGATATCGTTGTAATGTCCCTACCATAATCAGGTATGGAAAATTTCTAATTATTGTATCCTAATTAATTTAGCGACTCTGGGTGCGTGCATGCGAACCTCACTGCGGGTCGCAGAAAACTTTTTATTTAATTTATATAATTGGAGACGTTTCATGAAAAATATCATGTCACTCTTTGGTGCGGTGTTCGGGTTTTAAATAATTAATTAAGTATTGGAAAATAGTAAGAAAAAAATTAAAGAATATTTATAAGAAATCTAGAAAGAATAAAAATAAATTCTAAAATAAAATAAATAGGGGATTACGGTAAAAATGCAAATAATTAAAATGGGGGATTCTCGTTTTTAATTATTTTTATTATCTTATTTTCCATTCTTTTGTTTTGTCTTATCCTTTTATTTTATTTCATTATTTCCTATTCTTTTAATTCTTTATTATTATTTTTCTTTTCTTTTTCTTTCTTTTCTCTCTTTTCATTTTCCCTCTCCTCTCTTCCTCTCCCACTCATCACGCCGCACCCCTCAATCCTGTCACACCAACCGACCGCCCATTCTTAAGTTCGTTGCTCCTCCGTCCAACATCTGATTCCTTCATCGTCAAGTGTGCAGTAAACCATAGGTAAGGAATAATGTTATGCAAATGGAATCGTTCATTTTTGTTGAGTAATCTACATGTAGTTCATCATGGAATATTATTACCCTATTTTGAGTTTTTTCTAAAATCATTCATTTTCATCCATTTTAGGTCAAATAAATGCTCATAGTGGATCATAGAGTCATCTACGACTACAAGGTAGGGTTTCTACTCTCTTTCACTCTGTTTTGTTGTGATACATAAAAACGCACCATTGTGTCGTTTGTCGGTGCCTACTCACTTTGTGAAAATTCATCCAATTTCATTAATTTATTTGTTTTGCATAATAGTTACAACCCTATTTATCATGAATTGATTTTTTTTAATTGTTGCAACAAGATAGGACACCCCTTTGGGCATGCCGAAATAGTCGATGTATTTTTCTCTTAGCCGGGTTGTTAATTTAATTAACTGCAGGTATTGCACAACCCCTTTTTTGTTTTAAAATTAAATAAATAGTTATTGAATTGCTGCAATAAATTCAGACACCCATTTGGGCGTGAAAACATGGTTTGTGTAACCTTCCATTATCTAGGTTAATTGTTTGATTAATTTCATGTGTTGCGAACCAACTTTTTATTATAATTAAATTAAATAAATTTTTCCTTGAGCATGAACTATAATTTTTGGATCATTGGTACTTGTTTTTTTGAACTGTTTATTATTGAAATGTTAATTATCTACTGAGGTTGGTATGATATGTGTATTTCCTTGCAAGTTTTTGTGTTTTACTGTTAAATTTATGACTTTTGATGCATAGGTGTATCTAGTTAGTTTTAAATCTGCGAATCTTTATGTTGATTATGTCATAGCTTCTACTGTGAAAACATTAATTAAATTCAGGGAGGGGAAAGGAGGTGGGTCCCATATTAATGTCCACGCTTAGATCCTCTGTTCCTAATGGGTTACCTCTATGTACTGGGGGGCGGTGTCATTGGCTTTGTCAGAACGAGACTTCCCTGGGATTTATAATACTTTTGAGTGATACCGATTCCAAAAGGGCCCATCGGGACGGATCTATTGGCAATGTGCCTAATCCATCCTTGGATGACACCCGACCCTTTTTTTCGAGATCGAGACAGACTCAGAGTGAAGCCATACCTCGGGAGATACATGGTCTTTCAAAAGATTGCCTTGGATGGGCTAGGTGGTATTTGATAAATTGACGGATGTTTTAAACGGATACTTTTGGGACGAGGTCATACTCCAACTCTCAACTTGAAATTTAATAAATGATGCACTTAAGGGTTGATATTATTTCCATTTGAGTTTTCTTGTGAGTTGAGATATCCTTTTGATATGTGGTAGTACACCTAGTTGACACTTGACTTAGACCCAAGTCAAAGCACAAGTTTAGGGTATACCTCTTTCTGGTTTACATTGCTTTCTGGGCATTATACATATATACGTGTTCATGCATTTTGCTGATATGTATCCTTTCAGACTACCAACTTAGGCTGAAGTAGGTGATTAGGCATGGGTTCCGTTTGGACCCCAAGCCGACTTATTTGTTTCACTGAGTTTAAATTAATTATCTAGAATTATTATGTAATGGTACACTACATTTTTATTGTTGGATGAAATGTAAAGGTTTAGACATAGTGGGTGTCGTCCTAATGGGATTTTATCTCACACCCTGCTCAGGAATCATGGACACCCAAGTAGATTAAATGCATTCAGGTATTGACAAGGGGAAGTGTGCTGATTCCGATGTTTGACTACTCATTACTACATAGGATGGAGACAATGGAAGAGGATTAGACCTTGCTCGTGATGCAGTTGCTGCATGTGTCTTTTCATTTAGTTGACTGTGTGTTTGAGTTTTGTTTTCCATACTTTAGACTCATATCATGGAAATACACTCTTTTTTTGAGCTTCCGCATTCAATTATTATCATTCATTTGGAATATTTCCATTTCTTCTACTGCAGTTTGATTATTTACATGCTTATGATACTTTATATTTGTTGTTATTTAATTCTGCTGTGATATTATCTATTACCTATTAGGGCATGATATCCCCCACAGATACAAAAATGGGCAATCGTAACTAGTCGAAAGCCTCTGGCATTTGGGGCGATGCACTTGAGGTTATGTGACCCACCAACCCGACTACCATCTCAGAGGTGAGCTTGGTCATGACTTTACAAAGTGGAATCAAATGTGGTATTTCCTATTGTCTTACTATTTGGGTTAGATAAGAGACTAGGATATAGGGATTTGGAATATAATCTGTGCATAGACGAATCTAACCCTTGTACATGGGAAAACTCAATTTCCTAGGTTGGGAGTGCAGTTATTGATTATGCCAGTTACTGTTGATATGATTTCACCTCGGGTGACTCATTTGTATTGCGTTGTTATCATACTGGTATTATTGAAATAATGGGTTTACCATTGTAGCCCGATGATATGAGAGAAAAACATCCCAGTAATCATAATAGGAACTATAGAAATTAAATGCCATGCATATTTCCATGCCATATCTACTTTCAGCGTGCATTTACCTGTTTACATGTGAGTGCTCTTGTGGCTAGTGGTAAAATTTTGAATTTCTGGTTTGTTGATTATAAAGTTGGGATAGTCTGTTATATGATTGCATGACTTAATCGGAGAGTGGACTGTATAAATTTTTTAGTAATCCTTTTTAGTTGTCTCCTCCATATTGAAACCCAGCTCTTGAGGTAGGTTGTATGTTGTTTAGTGCTCAGAGGTAGGCTATGTACCTAATATATTTTGCACCATACATTTTTTTCTCACCTTCATTAATCCTTTATATCTTCTGCTATTGATGATAGTATTGGTTTTCCAATTGAGTACCATTGTGGTGTCATGTCTCCTAACACTCCACTTGGGGTCAGAACAAAGGGAATACGCCAGTTCTAAGAGTGCCTCCTCAAGATAGGAAGGTACCATTTTGTTTGGAATTTTGATATTCTCGATATGTCTGGCATCAAAGTCATTCTTTGTATGAATTGTATTTCTCCTTACCATGCCCAAGTGGATTGCTATCACCATAGGGTGTCTTTTACATCCCATCAGGGAAACACATATCTTCACAAAGGAGAATGGGATATGCAGGAAAACCAAGCTAAGCCTAAATACACAGGGCTTGGCAGAGTGACATCTCTGTTGGAACGTCTCTTCATGAGCGATCAGGGAACGCAGCTAGTTGAATTCCCTCTAGTGGTGGATCGTTTTTGGTACTTCTTCCCCAACGATTTCTCTAGCTTACCTTTTATGAGATACATGGATTTCACTATCAATCTCGTTCCAGGTGCAACACCAGTGTCTATTCCTCCCTATAGGATGGCACCAACAGAGCTACAGGAACTCAACAAGCATCTTGAAGTCCTTAAGGCTAAGGGTTTCATCAGACCTAGCACATCGTTGTAGGGTTCACCGGTACTTTTTTCCAAGAAGGAAGAATGTACCCTAAGGTTATGCGTGGATTATCGTCAACTCAACCAGCTCACGGTAAAGATTCGATATACATTGCCTCATATAGATGATATCTTTGACCAAATCTAGGGAAAAATGTTTTCTCTTAGATTGATCTGAGTTCAGGATATCACCAGGTGTGTGTGCGACCATCCGAGATACCACGTAAAACATTTAGAAGCAGGTATGGCTTGTTCGAGTATCTGGTTATGCCATTCAGCCTCACGAATGCGCCGACAATCTTCATGGTCCTGATGAACCGTTTTTTCATCAATATCTTTATTTCTTGGTGGTAGTATTCATGAATGAAATCATAGTGTATTCACATTCCAGACACGACAATGAAACCCTTCTTGAGATCGTGCTGAGTACACTGAGATAGCTCCAGTTATACGCTAAGCTTAGTAAATGCCACTTCTGGATTGATAAGGTACACTTCTTGAGTTAGATTATATCTAAAGCAGGGGTATCGATTGACCTTGAATAAGTGAGCGTCATGGTTTCATGGGAGTATCCCAAGAGTGTCTTCGAAATCTGCAGTTTCTTGGGACTCGCTGGCTATTACAGGCATTTCATCCAGGATTTCTCCTGCTTAGAAGCACCTCTTACAACCTTGACTAAGAAAGGTGTGTAGTTCATCTGGCCGGAATCTTGTGAAAATTATTTTAAGAAGATGAAAGGAAGACTGAGCTTAGACTTGATCCTGATTCTTCCTGAACCTGGTAAGAGATATACAGTTTATTTTGATTCTTCAAGAATCAAATTGGGTGTAGTTTTGATGTAAGGTGATCGATTCATGGCTTACGGATCCCACCAGTTGAGACCTCACAAGTGAAACTATCATACACATGACCCTGATTTGGTAGGTATGGTTCATTCTCTACGATGATGGAGACACTATTTGTTGGGTGAGAGATTCATTGTTTACACAGATGATAAAAGTTTAAATATATCTCCACTCATTGAGACTTGAACATAAGGCAACAGAAGTGGGTCAAATACTTGAATTCGTTCAACGTTGAGCTTTATTATACCCTTGGTAAGGGTAATGTTGTGGCGGATGCTTTAAGCAGCACGATATAGAAACATTCCATGCATGTTGCCAGCAGCCAGTGGCAGATGATGGCCTTGTTTTTAGAGATGCATTTGGAGGTTCAAGAGTAGAGTGGACAACATGTTCTAGTAACTCTAATAGTGAAATCCTCTCTTTTTGGAGGAATTCCATAGGCAATAATTGATTGACCCTGAGGGTCTCGTTTTGACGGAAAGTGTTATAGGAGAGAACCCATCACCTGGTTTGGTTATTGATGTTAGTGAAAATATCCTTTACTGTGGCCATGTATGGGTACCTTCAAGTATACGGGAAGAGTTGATGAAGGAATACCACACCTCTATTTGGGCAGTTTATCCAAGGTTGACCAGTATGTTTAGAGACATGTGTCACATTATTGGTGGGATTGTATGAAAAAGAAGATAGTAGGTTTCACCGCTCATTGCACCACCAGCCAACTGGTGAAGGCGGAGCACCAATAACCTGCTAGACACCTAGAGCATCTATCCATTCCTAAATGGAAATGGAATGACATCACCATGGATTTCATTATAGGATTTCAAAGATCACCTCGAAGAAGAGACGTAGTATGGGTGGTTGTTGATAGGTTGGCCAAGGTTGCAAACTTATTTCCTATCTGAGATACCTTTATGATTGATGAGTTGGGATGAATGTATATCCGGGAAAATGTGAAACATTATGGTGTGCCTCATTATATTGTCACAGAAAGGGATGCTCACATTACTTCACTATTCTGGAAAGGGTTGCAAAAGGAACTGGGCTCACAGTTACTTTTGAGTACTACATATCACCCTCAGAATGATGCGCAATCCGAGAGAACTATACGAGTGTTAGAGGATATGTTACATGCATATATCCATTATTTTGGATGTTCAAGGATAAGAATTTACCTCTTATTGAGTTTACCTATAATAAAAACTTCTAGGCGGCAATTCAAATGGCTCTGTATGTGGGTATCAATGGTAGACTCTATCGTTCACCTTTATGCTGGCTCGAAGCTGTTGAGGCACCTCTGTTGGGTCCTCATCTCGTTCAAGGGACTTATGAGGAAGTTCAGCTGATTTAGAAGCATATGACTACAGCTCGGTCCAGAAAAAATTCTTACACCGATCTTCGCTGAAGACCTCTGGAGTTCGAGGTGGGACATCGAGTATTTCTGCATGCTTCATCGAGGTTGGGTCACAGGCAGATCAGGAGGAAGGGGAATTTATCACCGTGATTCGTTGGGCCATTCGAGATAATGGAGAGAGTTGGGCTGGTAGCCTATTTATTACTACTACTTCATAGGTACCGTGCCATGCATGATATTTTCCATGTATCTCAGCTTGGACAATATCATCCGGACCCATCTCATTCTTTTGGCCCAGAAGAGATCGATCATGACGATGATGCATCCTTTGCAGAGCATCTGATTTGTATCATCGAACGTAGCAGGAAGGTCCTCTAAGGCAATTAAGTCCCACTGGTTTGGGTGTTGTGGCCACATAGATGTGTTCAGGATGAGACCTGAGTGTGGGAGATAGATGTATGTGCGTAGTAGCCCAAACTCTTCTCTGGCGGCGTTCCACTACCCTCGGAAGGGAAACTCAAGGAAAAGTTGTCTTAATGAGGGGAGGTAGTAACATACCGTCCTTAATCAGGTATGAACCATATTTAGTTATAGCAGTCTAATTAATTAAGCGACTTGGGGCGCGCACCAGAGCACCTCACTACGGGTCCCAGGAATCTTTTTATTTAATTTAAATAATTGTAGACATTTCATGAAAAATGTCACATCGTGCTTTGGTATGGTGTTCGGGTTTCAAATAATTAATTAACAAATTGAAAACAGTAATAAGAAATTTAAAAAAGATTTAAAGGTAATCTAGAAAGGATAAATAGAAATAATGAAACAAAATAAAGAGGGGATTATGGTAAAAATGAAAATAATTAAAATGGGGGATTCCTATTTTTAATTATATTAATTATTTTCCTTTCCATTCATTTGTATTGTTTATCTTTTTCATTTATTTACATTTTTCCTTATCTTTAATTTTTCTCTTATTTTTTTTCTTTTCTTTTCTTTTTTTTTCTATCTTTTCTTTTTTTTCCTCTCCTCTCTCCCTCTCCCACTCATCATGTCGCACCCCTCAATCCCATCACACCAACCAGCATCCCCTTCAGAATGTCGTTGCTCCTTCGTCCGATGTCTGATTCCTTCGCCGCCAGGTGCACAGTAAACCATAGGTAAAGGATAACATTGTGCAAGTGTTCGTTGAGTAATCTGTGTTCAGTTTGTCATGGAATATTATTACCCAATTTTGGGGTTTTTCTAAAATCCTTTGTTTTCATCCATTTTATGCCAAATCAAAGTCCACCATGGATCATAGACTCATCTATGACTACAATGTAGGGTGTCTACCCTCTTGTCCTCTATTTCATTGTGATTTATAAAAACACACCATTTTCTCATTCGTCGGTACCTACTGACTGTTCAAATTCACCCAATTTCATTAATTTAATTATTTCGCATAATTGTTACAGCACTATTTATCATGAATAGATTTGTTTGAATTATTGTAACAAGATCGGACACCCCTTTGGGTGTGCCGACATAGTCGATGTATTTTTCCGTTAGCTGGGTTATTAATTTAATTAACAACAGGTATTTCACATCACCATTTTTTTGTTTTAAAATTAAATAAATAGTTGTTTAATTGCTGAAAAAAAGTTAAACAACCCTTTGTGTGTACTGAAATGGTCAGTGTAACCTTTAGTTAGATGGGATTATTTTTTGATTAATTGCATGTGTTGCGAAGTACCTTTTTGTTGTAATTAAATTAAATAAATATTTTCTTTAACATGAACTGAAATTGTTGGATCATTGGTACTTGTTTTGATTAACTTTTTATTATTTAATTTTACCTTATACACTGAGGTTGATATGATATGTATATTTCCTTCCAAGTTGGTGTGATGTACTATTAAATTTGTGTCTTCTGATGCATGCACTACGGGAAAAATGGGTATTTGCGACGGGTTATTTCCAACGGAGGTATTTGCCCGTCGCAAATAAGTAGCCTTTTACGACGGGATAGCTTTCCACGTCGCAAAAGGACTGGCGCCCTTTGCGTGCCAAATCGCGGGAAACATATTTGCGACGGGGGAATATTCCCGTCGCAAATAACCGGCGGCGGTAAAAGGTATTTGCGACGGGAATATTCCCCCGTCGCAAATAGTATGTCGACAGGTGGTTATTTGCGACGGGACCCATCACAAATAACTATTTAACCGTTGACCGTAATAAATGATGGCTAAGGTATTTGCGACGGTACCCGTCGCAAATGGGCCCGTCGCAAATAATCTAACCTATAAATACTCCCATCCGTTTTTTTAAAATCATTCTCAAACTCCATCTTCTTCTTCTCTCAAAATTTTATTTCTAAAGTTCAGTTTTTCTCAAGTTCAATTTTTTTCTCCGGAGTTGATATTGAAGTTTTGAAGAACGATCAGAGATCAACCTCAGATCAATTTTCAAGGTATTTATATTAATTTTAATTTAATATTTATTTTTAATGTTTTATTAGTTTCAATTAATCTTAATTAGTTGTAATTTAATTATGTTTACATTGTTTTGTTACTTAATAAATTTAAATTATTAGTATTGTTCATAGTTAATGGTAATTAGGAATAATTAGTAATAATTTTTAATAATTAAGAATAAATATTAATAATTAGTAATAAATAACAATAATTAGGAATAATAACATTATTACATTATTAGTATATTTTATTATTAATATTAAAATAATATAATTTTTTATATATATACAATTCTCTTTTCATCTGTGTGTTTGCTGTCTCCACATGTATTATTTGTATGTGGAGATAGAAAACACACAGATGAAAGGAGAATTGTATATAAATTAAAAAATTATATTATTTTAATATTAATAATAAAATATACTAATAATGTTATTATTCCTAATTATTGGTAATTATTCCTAATTATTGGAAATTATTCAAAATTATTGATAATTATTCATTTAATTATTAATAATTAGGAACAATTACCAATAATTAACAATAATTAGGAATAATTAGTAATAATTAGTAATAATTACCAATAATTAGTAATAATTACCAATAATTCGTAATAATTACCAATAATTAGTAATAATTACCAATAATTAGTAATAATTAGTAATAATTCGTAATAATTACCAATAATTAGTAATAATTAGCCATAATTAGTAATAATTACCAATAATTAGTAATAATTACCAATAATTAGTAATAATTACCAATAATTAGTAACAATTACCAATAATTAGTAATAATTACCAATAATTAGTAATAATTAGTAATAATTAGTAATAATTACCAATATTTAGTAATAATTACCAATAATTAGTAATAATTAGTAATAATTAGTAATAATTACCAATAATTAGTAATAATTACCAATAATTAGTAATAATTACCAATAATTCGTAATAATTACCAATAATTAGTAATAATTACCAATAATTAGTAATAATTAGTAATAATTACCAATAATTCGTAATAATTACCAATAATTAGTAATAATTACCAATAATTACCAATAATTAGTAATAATTACCAATAATTAGTAATAATTAGTAATAATTAGTAATAATTGCCAATAATTAGTAATAATTACCAATAATTAGTAATAATTAGTAATAATTAGTAATAATTAGTAATAATTAGTAATAATTAGTAATAATTAGTAATAATTAGTAATAATTAGTAATAATTAGTAATAATTAGTAATAATTAGTAATAATTACCAATAATTAGTAATAATCAGTAATAATTACCAATAATTAGTAATAATTAGTAATAATTAGTAATAATTAGTAATAATTACCAATAATTAGTAATAATTAGTAATAATTAGCAATAATTAGTAATAATTAGTAATAATTAGTAATAATTCCCAATAATTAGTAATAATTAGTAATAATTACCAATAATTAGTAATAATTAGTAATAATTAGTAATAATTAGTAATAATTACCAATAATTACCAATAATTACCAATAATTAGTAATAATTACCAATAATTACCAACAATTAGTAATAATTAGTAATAATTAGTAATAATTATTAATAATTAGTAATATTTAGTAATAATTAGTAATAATTAGTAATAATTACTAATAATTAGTAATAATTACCAATAATTAGTAATAATTAGTAATAATTACCAATAATTAGTAATACATAACAATTATTAGTAATAATTACCAATAATTAGGAATAATTACCGGTAAATAGTTATAATTAGAAATAATTACCAATAATTAGTAATAATTATTAATAATTAGTAATAATTAGTAATAATTAGTAATAATTAGTAATAATTACCAATAATTAGTAATAATTAACAATAATTAGTAATAATTAGTAATAATTTATAATAATTACCAATAATTAGTAATAATTACCAATAATTAGTAATAATTACCAATAATTACCAATAATTAGTATTAATTACCAATAATTAGTAATAATTAGTAATAATTAGTAATAATTAGTAATAATTAGTAATAATTACCAATAATTGGTAATAATTAACAATAATTAGTAATCATTAACAATAATTAGTAATAATTAGTAATAATTACCAATAATTAGTAATAATTAGTAATAATGACTAATAATTAGTAATAATTAGTAATAATTAGTAATAATTACCAATAATTAGTAATAATTAGTAATAATTAGTAATAATTACGAATAATTAGTAATAATTACCAATAATTAGTAATAATTACCAATAATTAGTAATAATTACCAATAATTAATAATAATTAGTAATAATTAGTAATAATTACCAATAATTAATAATAATTAACAATAATTACTAATAATTACTAATAATTACCAATAATTACGAATAAATATTATTAATTACCAATAATTACCAATAATTACCAATAATTACCAATAATTAGTAATAATTACCAATAATTAGTAATAATTACCAATAATTAGGAATAATTACCCGTAAATAGTAATAATTAGTAATAATTAGAAATAATTATCAATAATTAGTAATAATTAGTAATAATAAGTAATAATTAGTAATAATTAGTAATAATTAGTAATAATTACCAATAATTAGTAATAATTAACAATAATTAGTAATAATTAGTAATAATTAATAATAATTACCAATAATTAGTAATAATTACCAATAATTAGTAATAATTACCAATAATTACCAATAATTAGTATTAATTAACAATAATTAGTAATAATTAGTAATAATTAGTAATAATTAGTATTAATTAGTAATAATTAGTAATAATTACCAATAATTAGTAATAATTAACAATAATTAGTAATAATTAACAATAATTAGTAATAATTAGTAATAATTACCAATAATTAGTAATAATTTGTAATAATGACTAATAATTAGTAATAATTAGTAATAATTAGTAATAATTACCAATAATTAGTAATAATTAGTAATAATTAGTAATAATTAGTAATAATTAGTAATAATTAGTAATAATTACCAATAATTAGTAATAATGACCAATAATTAGTAATAATTAGTAATAATTAGTAATAATTACCAATAATTAATAATAATTACCAATAATTAGTAATAATTACCAATAATTACCAATAATTACCAATAATTAGTATTAATTACCAATAATTACCAATAATTACCCATAATTACCAATAATTAGTAATAAATACCAATAATTAGTAATAATTACCAATAATTAGGAATAATTACCGGTAAATAGTAATAATTAGTAATAATTAGAAATAATTACCAATAATTAGTAATAATTAGTAATAATTAGTAATAATTAGTAATAATTAGTAATAATTACAAATAATTAGTAATAATTAACAATAATTAGTAATAATTAGTAATAATTACTAATAATTACCAATAATTAGTAATAATTACCAACAATTGGTAATAATTACCAATAATTACCAATAATTAGTATTAATTACCAATAATTAATAATAACTAGTAATAATTAGTAATAATTAGTAATAATTACCAATAATTAGTAATAATTAACAATAATTAGTAATAATTGACAATAATTAGTAATAATTAGTAATAATTAGTAATAATTACCAATAATTAGTAATAATTAGTAATAATGACTAATAATTAGTAATAATTAGTAATAATTAGTAATAATTACCAATAATTAGTAATAATTACAAATAATTAGTAATAATTTCCAATAATTAATAATAATTAGTAATAATTACCAATAATTAGTAATAATTACCAATAATTACCAATAATTAGTAATAATTACCAATAATTACCAAGAATTACCAATAATTACCAATAATTAATATTAATTACCAATAATTACCAATAATTACCAATAATTACCAATAATTAGTAATAATTACCGATAATTAGTAATAATTACCAATAATTAGTAATAATTAGTAATAATTAACAATAATTAGTAATAATTAACAATAATTAGTAATAATTAGTAATAATTACCAATAATTAATAATAATTACCAATAAATAGTAATAATTACCAATAATTAGTAAAAATTAGTAATAATTACCAATAATTGGTAATAATTAGTAATAATTACCAATAATTAGTAATAATTAGTAATAATTAGTAATAATTACCAATAATTAGTAATAATTATCAATAATTAGTAATAATTAGTAATAATTAGTAATAATTAGTAATAGTTAGTAATAAT
This sequence comes from Viscum album, assembly GCA_963277665.1. Lineage (NCBI taxonomy): Eukaryota > Viridiplantae > Streptophyta > Magnoliopsida > Santalales > Viscaceae > Viscum > Viscum album. The sequence goes on along the minus strand of OY728164.1, from coordinate 28,468,903 downwards.
TAGTAATAATTAGTAATACTTAGTAATAATTAGTAATAATTAGTAATAATTAACAATAATTACGAATAATTACCAATAATACTAGTACTATGAAAATAATAAAAAAATTATATAATATTAAAATTATCAATATTTGTAACATGTTTTTCTTTATTCTCAACATATTTAATTCGTAAAGGGTCAATTTTTAGGTCTATCTCAATAAAAAATTTGCGTCAGTCGTGTATGATCTAAACTCTATAATTATCCTAGCTTGAGTGTTTTTTTCTAACAAATTATTCAAAACCAATAATGATTTTATATTTTATAGAGAAATATGGAACAACGAGGTCGTCAACAATCATTATTAGGTGACCGCATATGGATAAATCAATGTAGAAATCTAAACGGTTCTGTTTTAAATCCAGTATATGTAGAGGGTGTGGAGACTTTTTTATCATTTGCGGCATCAAATCCAGAATTTGTTTCAGAAGGCAAAATAAAATGCCCTTGCAGAAAATGTGCGTTGAGAATGTTTGACACGTTTGAAAAAGTGGGAGAACATCTCTTGCGTTTTGGTTTTTAACCAGATTATGTTTTTTGGTATCAACACGGTGAACGCAGTTCCAGATCAGGTGATACCAACTTGATTCCGGATCCATCCCGGTTTCAAGATTTAGTACATGATGTTGCAGGTTCATCTGTTCAACATACAGAAACTCCGGCTGATATAGCTTCAAATCCTGAGTTGGCACCGTCTGAATTTTATGAGTTGTTGAAGTCTGCTGAGGATGCATTATATCCTGGCTGCAAGATGAGGAAATTAGAAGCAGTTGCAAAATTTATGGCTATCAAATCAGATAACGGAATGTCAAACACCTGTTTTGACCAGATATTTTCTTTTCTTAAAACACTGTTACTCGAAGGAAATGTTTTAACTGCAAATTACTATGAGAGTAAGAGGTTGGTTCGAAATTTCGGACTTACTTGTCAGAAGATTCATGCATGTTCAAATGACTTCATTTTATATTCTGGGGAAAATGAGTCGTTGGATAGTTTTCCCACATGTGGGCAACTGAGATATAAAGAAGGACAACACGGGAAGTCTGGTTTGATTCCTGTAAAACAGTTGAGATATTTTCCGCTTACATCCAGACTTCAGAGTTTATTCATGTCTAAGAATACAACGACAATGATGTCATGGCATAAAGATAATATTTCAACCGATAAAATCTTGAATCATCCAGCCGATGGTGATTCATGGAAACATTTTGATAGAGTGCATCCATCCTTTACGTTAGAAGCTAGAAATGTTCGACTGGGCCTTTCCACTAATGGTTTCTGCCCGTTTGGATCTTATGGTAGTCAATATTCATGTTGGCCTATTTTTTTAACTCCGTACAATTTACCTCCATGGATGTTGATGAATGAGCCATATATCTTTTTGACTTTAATAATTCCAGGACATCCGAAAAAAAATATTGATGTTTATTTGAAACCATTGATTGATAAATTAAATTTAGTGTGGAGTACTGGTGTTAGTACATATGATGTTGCAACGAAACAGAATTTCATACTAAGAGTAGCATTGATGTGGACAATAAGTGACTTCTCGGCTTATGGGATGTTATCTGGCTGGAGTACACTTGGTCAGAAATCATGTCCTTACTGTATGGGAGAGAACAAAGAATTTATGCTCATTCATGGAAAGAAACCTTGTTATTTTGACTGTCATCGCAGATTTCTTCCAGCTGATCATCCTTTTCGCAGAAACAGATCTCATTTCAGAAAAGGAACAGTTGAAAGGGAAGGACCTCCAAAAATGCTATCAGGTTCAGAGTTAAAATCAGTTGTATTTTCATTACCTCCCATCACTTTTGGTCCCACAATAAACCAACATAAAATTTATGGTTTTGGGAAAGAACACAATTGGATTAAACGTAGCATATTTTGGGATTTTCCATATTGGTCTGATTTGTTGGTCCGACACATGTTAGATGTCATGCATATTGAGAAGAACTGTTTTGATAATTTGTTTCATATAGTTTTGGATACGCCAGGAAAGAGAAAATACAATGTAAATGCACGTTTAGATCTTGCCCAAATTTGCAGGCGTCCAGAATTGAAACTGTTTGAGAATGTCATAAAAGAAAGGTTACTGAAACCAAAAGCAGCTTATACATTGTCTAAAGAAAATTGTTTATTATTTTATCAGTGGATTGCAGATTTGAGACTTCCAGATGGTTTTTCTTCCAATTTGGATAAATGTGTAAAGAATGGTCATATTACTGGATTAAAAAGTCATGATTGTAATGTTATAATGGAAAGACTGCTACCCAATTGATTAAGAGGTCTGTTGAATTCTGTGATTTGGGATTCCATAACAGACATGTCTCATTTTTTTCAGGAAATTTGTGCGGCTACAGCAGATTATGATGCTCTAGGAAAACTTGAAAAATATATTGTTGTAATTATATGTAAACTGGAAAAAATATTTCCGCCATCTTTCTTCGACTCAATGGAACATTTGATGTTACATTTTCCATATGAAGCCAAATGTGGAGGTCCAGTACAGTTTCTATGGATGTACCCATTTGAAAGATGCATGCAAAAATTGAAAAGAAAAGTACGTAACAAAGCATCTGTTGAAGGATCTATTACAGAAGCTTATTTGCAAGGGGAAATATCTTTTTTCTGGTCCCATTATTTTGAATCTGATTATCCTTCAAAACACAACCGAATGGGACGGAACGAGAGAAATATTGATGAAATCGACAATCAATTATCTGTTTTTAACCAGTCAGAGCTTGGTTTTGGTGGAGTTGATGAACACTGGCTTTCAGATGATGAACATCATAGAGCTGATACGTATGTTCTGCTCAACTGTGAAGAGATGACATCAGTTGTACTGTAAGTGTTTATATCACTTATTCTATCATTTATGTTACAGTAAATAACTTTGCTTTTTATAGGTTGTATGATAATCATATCAAGAAACAAATTCCACAAATTACAGCAGCTGCTCTCGAAGAACGTCGACTGAAAAATTTCTCTCAGTGGTTTCAAAAACTTATAACATAAATTCTTTATCTTTTAGCAACTAATTCAATTTATAATTTACCATATTGATAATTATTTCACAAATTTTCAGGTTTCTCGACATGCTGATAAAATTGAAAAACGGCTGTGTGTATTGAGTAACCCACCTTCCAAACTTGTTAAAACTTATAATGCATATGTGGTGAATGGATTTCGATTCCACACACATGCATATGGGGAATCGAAAAAAAAAATGAACAATGGAGTTAGCTTTGGAGGATCTCATCATCGAGAAAATGAATTTGACTTTTATGGCATAATTGATGAAATCATTGAACTCTGTTATCTTGGACAACATTACATAACCATGTTCAAATGTCGGTGGTTGGATACAGAGAGAGGCGTGCGTGTTCATCTGACTCATGGAATCATCGATATTAAATGTAAAAGTGTTCTCGAAGTAAATAAACCATTCTTATTGGCTCAACAGGCATATCATGTTTATTACGCAAAGTACTGTGCTATATCAAGAGACTTGACTGATTGGTGGAGTGTAATAAAAATCAAAATTTGAGACAATCAGTTTAGTCAAAGTTAATGTGCTTTCACTGATGTGCAAAGAATTGAAGTTTTTCAAGAGAGTACTCAAAATCAATCTTTTTTACAAAGAGACATGAGTATCGATGATGACACCCCACATTTAAGAGTCAGTGATGACGATGATGTTAATGATGTCACATATGAATTCGAAATGGTAAGAGATGAAGCAACTGTAACTCGAATGGATATCGATGATGTTGAGGAGGAATATGAAGATGACATTGACATATATGAAGATTATGATGAAGATGAACACTGATAGAATTCCATGGTATTTATATACAATCATAATATGTATATATGTATATATAATAGTAATTATAAATTATTTGATATCAACATTAACATTTTCTGTTTCAGATGGACGACGCCACATTTCGTGAGTTGGTGGATGCTGACCTGACGTTCGATGCAGATGAGTTGATGACAGATGACCCTCAGCCTGCAGGCCCTCCAGGGAGTATGCGGAGGGGGAGCGATCTTGCATGATTGATGATTCCTGCCCTTGTCCCCGAGCGACGTCCACGTCTTGGGTTTGATCCAGGCACACGGAGGTGTGATAACCTGTGTGATAACCTGTGGATTTGACTAAGATTTCATTAATCTATTCACATAATAAATGTTTATTATTTTTACAGTTTTCTACATATAGCAATCGAACAGGGCAGCGCTATTTTGCGTAACTATTTCTCTCAGCCATGGACCACATGGGAGCAGATTCCCATTGATGTGCAGCAGGCCATGTTCGGCCATTGGTTGGTACGTACGTAAATAAATAATTTTTATTTTGAAAAATATTTCATTTCTAACTTGATATTTTGATTTATTTGTGGGGTTTATGGTATCCGATCGAGGATACCATGCGTGACACCATCCACGAGGCATGTGAGGTGGCCATGCGTGATCGCCTTCGTCAGTTTTTGCACAATTTAAGAAAAGCTACGATGAAGAAAGCATGAGTGTCATATTTTGACGAGTCATGTAGAGCACACCGACCAGAGTACATTTCATCCCATGTATGGGATGGATTATGTGCGCACTGGTTGAGTGGTGCCTTTCAGAGAAGATCATCGGTGGGGAGGCAGAATCGGGGGAGACAGGAGGTGACTCATCGAGCTGGGAGTCATTCGTTCAGTACTCATAGACAGCATCTGGTACCTACATTATTTATAAATATTTTATATATCTATAAATATTAACAGTTTATTTTTTATTCTTATAGGCTGTCGAGTACCCCGATATTACGGAGTACGACGTATATCGGAGGATGTATAGTGATCCTGCTACTGGGGAGCATAGAGGTGATCGTCAGCATCACATCGTGGTTAGTATTATTTGTTTTCAAGTTTAAAAATTAACTGTATATAATATATTTACAATTTTAATTTTAAATTGCAACTACAGGAGTCATATGAGGCCGCAGCGTCACAGGCCCGGCCTGAGAGTCAGGCCGAGTCATCAGATCAGACCACTGGCCATCAGTTTGATGAGGCGACATGGATGCAGGCCACCCAGTATGCCTTCGAGAAGGGCCGGGTAGTTGGTATCAGCTCTCGGCTGACTCCCGGAGATTATTATGGCAGTGCTGTGATGTCGGCGTCCAGCTCGAGAGGAGCTCGTGCATCTTCTTCTGCTACACAGTATGATGATCAGTTGCGATCTCAGACTGCACTGATAGAGAGTCTCTGACAGGAGCAGGAGCAGATGCGTCAGCAGCATGAGGAGGAGCGTCGACACCAGCAGCGGCTGTACGAGTAGCAGACGAGTCGGTGGCAGCAGGAGCATCAGGAGCAGATGGAGTACATGCGCCGACTCACTCATGCTTTAGGGATGGAGTATCCTCCACCACCATCTGCAGATCCCCCCTCCCCCTCCTTCAGATTAGAGTTTGTATTTATGTTATAAAATTTGTGAAATCAAAATATGAATTTTTTTCTATTCGTAGTTTCTGTCTCATTATAAAATATTTATTAATATTCTATTATTTTTTATTTTAGAATTATAATTCTATTATTATTATATTAATTAAAATAATTTATTATTTTTATTTGTGAATTATAATTCTATTATTATATTAATTAAAATCATTTATTAATATTTTATTATTTTTTATTTTTGAAATATAATTTGATTATTATTATATTAATTAAAATAGTTTATTAACAGTTTATTTTTTTTATTTTTTTATCTTATTTGCGACGGGATACTATTCCCGTCGCAAATAGTATTATTTTTTTTTTATTTTTTTAAAAATAGTTTTTGCGACGGGGCCCGTCGCAAATAGTTTTTTACAAATATACGGAGTACTAGTTGCGACGGGGATTCTCCCCGTCGCGGAAAAAGGCTTTAGCAATGGGCCCGTTGCAAAATATTGTTATTGCGACACCGTTTTCAGCAACGGGTCATTTGCGACGGGATCCCGTCGCAAATGACCCGTCGCAAATACCTGTTTTTCTAGTAGTGATGGGTGTATCTGGTTATTTTTCAAGCTGTGACTTTATGTACTAATTATGTCATATCTGTTGCTATGAGAACGATAATTAAATTCAGGGCGGGGAAAGGGGGTGGGTCCCGTATTAAGGGCCATTCTTAGATCCTCTGTTCCTTACAGGTTACCTCTATGTGTCGGGGGGCGGTTTGACTAGATTTTTCTGACCGAGACTTCCCCGGGCTTTCTAATACTTTTGAGTGATACCAGTTCCAAAAGGGCCCATGAGGATAGATCCGTTGGTAATGTGGCTAAGCCAGCCTCAGATGACACACGACCACTTTTTCCAAGATTAGGATGGACTCGGGGTGAAGCCATACCTCGGGAAATAATTGGAATTTCTAAAGATTACATTGGATGGGCTCTATGGTATTGGATAAATTGAAGGATGTTCTATAACGATACCTTCAGGAGGGCCTCAATCACCAACTATCAACATAAAACTTAATAAATGATGCACTTAAAGGTTGATATTATTTCCATTTGAGTTTTCATGGGAATTGTGATATCCTTATGATATGAGGTAGTATACCTGGTTGACACCTGACTTAGACCCAATTCAAAGCACAAGCTTGGGGTATACCTCTTTCTTGTTTAACTTTCTTTCTAGGATTTATACATATATATGTGTTCATGCATTTTGTTGATCGTTAAGCTTTCAGACTACCATCTTAGGCTAAAGCAGGTGACTAGGCATTGGTTCCATTTGGAACCCATGCCTGATTATTTATTTCATTACGTTAAAATTAATTATCTGGAGTTATTAAGTAATGGAACAATGCATTTTTATTGTTGCACGAAATTGAAAGCTTTAGACATTGTGGGTGCCGATGTACTGGGATTTTATATAACACCCTGCTAAGGTGTCATGGACAACCAAGTGGATCACATGCTCACATGTATTGACAAGGGGAAGTGTGCTACTTCTTATGTTTGACTGCTCATTAATTCTTAGGATGGAGATTGGGGAAGAAGACTCGGCCTAGCTCACGATGTTGTTGCTGCTTGTGTCTTTTCTTTTAGTTGAATGTGTGTTTGAGTTTTGTTTTCCATAATTTCAGTTTAGACTCATATCATGGCATGAAACTCTTTTTTTGAGCTTCCACATTCAGTTATTATCATTCGTTTTTATTATTTACATTGCTTCTGCTGCAATTTATTTATTTCCATGCTTCCGCTACTTTCTATTTTTTGATGTTTACTTTCTCTGTGATATTATCTTTTACCTATGAGGGGATAGTCTACCCCACTGACACAAAAAGGGTCCTCTTCGCTAGTCAGAAGCCACTGGAATTTAGGGAGATGCACTTGAGGTTATGTGACCCACCGGTCAGGCCACCGTCTTATAGGTGAGCCGGGTCGGGACATTACAATCATATATCGAGGGATCCATCAAAATTTTGTTATAGAACATTGACCTAGACCAACCATTGTAACTGATAACCATTTTTTCCTTAGTTTGGATTTATATTATCAATATATTGTTTATAGTCTCTCATATTTGTCTAATCCACTCACCTTGTTAAATTATAAGAGCTAAAATATCCTTTAGATTGATGAAAACTATAAAATTTCAAGGAAATGAAGAGAAGGTGTGTTAGTGAACTTGTACTTGCAATAAATTGTAGTGGTGATGGGTTTATGATATATATGGATGAATAAAAGAAGGTATTTGGATGAACTCTCATTCATAATGATTTGGTTATAGCTTATGCATAAAGATAATTAATGGTTACTAAAAAAATTACCCAACTCATGATTTATAGATAACTACATTAATTTTTGCATTAAATAAATAGAGGTAATATCATTAAGGATAAACATTTGAAATATATATATCAATCATAGAAGTTTAAATTAAATATTCAATAATAAATATTTGAATATGTTCCATAAAATATGGTTGGAGTTGATTTAAGATTATGATTAGTAAATACATTACCACCATGGGAAGGAAAATAAGGTGGGATATCCATGAAGTAAAAAAGATCAATCTAGATTTTCTAAAATGCAGATAAAAAGGATCCAATGTTTATGGTTTTGAAAAGGATTGATCTATAAATATTAAAGTAAGGTGTGAAACATACCTTTCATAAATTAGTGTTCAACCATCTATCCAGGTAAATATTAAAGAAGTGTAGAAGTAGGATGTGGAGATGTAAAAGAAGGTGGTAAATATTCAAGAGTTTAACCTTGATTGTGATGGAATGATATGCTTTAGAAACCATGTATGTTCCTCATCAATACCAAACACGATGAAGGATTTATTTGATGAATCTCATATTTCATCAATCATTATTCATCCAGAAAGTAAAAAGATATATATAGATATGGAAGAGTATTTCTTGTGGTACACATGAAATAGATATTGAAATGTATGTATCTTAGTGATTGGTATGTAAGAAAGATAAGGGTAAGAAGTATATTTCTAAGGGGATTTTACATTCATTAACTATTCTTGAATAGAAATTGGAAAAAACACAATGGATTTTTTCATCGGATTCCCAAAAAACATCTAAAGACCATAATTCTATTTGGGTTATAGTTGATTAATGTATGAATATAGTATTATTTAGTTTTATAAAATATTATTTATCCCTTGATCAGACATATAGAATATACATTTACTTTTAAGGTTATATATAATAGAAAATTCTGTAATATTTGATTGAGATCTGTTGTAACGACCCAAAGTTCTTCAATGGAATTTACCTTCTTATAAATATGCCATAACATCACATGAAAACACAATATAACGAACTATTAAGTGCTAAGTGATCTTTAAACATAATTTTTCCACTTCTTTATTTTGAATTTCAAAAATATGACATACATGGTTGTGTTCAATATAATTTTTGGAGTCAAATGAATGAAAAATAATTTTCGGTGAATAGTAACCTACCTTTATGAATAGTAGCATACCCTTATGAATAGTAATATGAACCTTATGAATAGTAAATCATCCAACATAAGAGTAACCTTATAAATGAATAATTAAATAAAATAGAGACATCTTAGAAAGTGACAATTTGACCTTAGTAAACGTTTTCGTATTTTGTAAGTCATAAATAAATAATTATAAATAATTATTAATTGAAAAGAAAATTTATTTTCCTAAAATTGGTTCATAAATTATTTAATAAATTTCGGATAGTTTTTAGATAATTTTATAACACCCTACGTAATTTTTGAATGCACTATAAAATCAGTTTTTATTTTTAAAAATTGTTTTTTTATGTAAAATATGATTTTAATTAAATATTGAATTAATTATATTTAGAAAGATATTTTTTAAAAATGGACTTCAATTTTTGATTCTAAATATCTAAAAATGGTTGGGGTAATTTTTTCGGATTTTTCTGAAATACTTGAATTTTTTATGAATAGTGAAATATCGTAATTTACAAAATAAGCTAATTATTGAGCCATGTGTGATGTTCTGCTGATATAATACAACTTGGTTCGGGATCACATGATAAAATTACTATTCTTGGTCATTAAATACTCACTGTTCCTTGTATTAGGGGAAATTAATAAACTAATGAATTTTATATTAAGGAAACCCCTCTCCCCTCCACTATAAAAACTACCCTTCACACCCTCATTTCCTCACACCTCCCAAGCTTTAAAACATATATAAACTCTGCCAAAACATCTTACATAGCCCCTCTCCCATGTTAAAGAGAATCTGGTCTCATCAAAAGACCAATCCTAGCTTCCTTAAGGAGAATCTCAAGAGGAGAATTTAAGAGGTAATTTCTCTCCCTCTTCTCCTTTCATTTTCTTTCATGTTCAAATTCATTTCTTGATCTCTACCCACCTATCATCATAAAAATGGTATTTTAACTCCATTATTATACATATACTGGAAATTTATGATGCTAATGGGATATTATATCATCTAACCCCCTTTCCTTCTTCCTTTTATTTTATTAAAGAGAACGTTGTTCGTGAGGTGTTACTTTATCACCTTCAAGAACGACATGTTTTCTTCTTCAATTTATACCTTCAGATCCGGACATGAAACAATTTTTATGGTTTAAACATGATTTTTTATATGCATTATTTCATATTTAATTTTCTTTAAATAACATATGTCCATATTACTATGTGATAAATTAAAACAAGTTCATTGTGATCGAAAAACCGCCCAAATTAACTGAAATAATCATTATTTAATTCTTATCTAATGAATCACCCACAATGATCTAATATGATTCATTATAATATCATTAAAACTCATTTAATATCATTAATAACATGTAATATTAGTTCTGGATGGTTACCCATGTTCTACCCGAACTTCAATTTAAGAATACAAGTGAACCACTCAAGAAAACCATAAAAACAAACATTCCCGAAAATGTTTTTTAAACTCTATAATCATCCAATGGAACATAAAATTACATTATAAATCTATAATGAAACATATTAATGTACACAAGGTTCTGAATTTTAAGTAATGAAAATAATTTCATCATACAGGACATTAAAGAGAAGGAAGCATTCAGATACATGTTAAAGGGAAAATCTCGAACCCAATTTTCTTTCTTCGGGTTCATCCGATTTCACTCCAATTTTGTATGGTCACATCCTAAAAATAATTTTTTCATCATTATACTACCTTTTCTATGATACAAATTTTTTCTAATGAATTTTATGTCAATCCAAATGTTTTCCAAAAGAACTCTTCTTTTAAGAACTCAACTATTACCTCTCATTCATGGTTGATGGTTCTTGTATCAAGTATGTTGTTTCCTCATTATTTTGGGAACCCAATGATTATGAATGTATTCTAATGAGATTAAACCCATTCCCTACCATGCTTTAGTTATTTTCATTATTGATATATTTTCAATGTGTCATGCATGATAATTAAAATATTATTAGGTGATGGGTGCACCAAGAATTATATAGCGTAATATAAATGTTTGAATGTGATGGGTGTACCCGAAATTATATAGTGCTACAATGCATTAGATAAAGTGATTAATCTCATGAGTAAATGTGAAATGATGTGTGAAAAAGATTTTAGCTTGGTTCAAAAGTATTTGTGGTATTTTACCACTAAGACATGATGTTTCATTTTTATGCATTACCCCATTTCAAGTCTTTTATTTATGCTCCTCTCATGTTCATGATCTTTTTCCTATGTCATGATTATGCTCAACCCATGCTATATTCTTCTTATCTATCCTCTTACTGGGATTTTAGATCACCCCTTTTTATGTATATCCTTTGGTGTCTACATGTTCTAAGGAGAGGAAAAGTGACAATAAGAAGATAGAGAAGGAGAAATTAGATAAATGTTTATACTTGATATTGTAATTGTTATGTACGATCCTAATTTTCCCAAGACACTAAAACTTTGGATCCTCTATGTATAATAATATTATGTTTTTTATATTTAAATTTATTTAATATTAATGTATGAAAAGGCGGGGACGCTATAGTTGGTAACACATGAAAGGTTTAGTTAATTTGAGAATTAGGATTAGTGAACCCTAGAGAAAACCTCCAACATGAGACTAAGTAAAAATATGTACACATAAATATTTACATAGGGATCCCATATGTTATGTTTTTTTCTACGAATTTTTTAAATTAATAATTCATTCATAACATGTTTACTTATGTTTTGTTGTAACCTTTTATATTTTAGAAAATTGTGGGAACACGGAGAAATCAGGCCAACAACTCGTGTGAGGTCCAATGCAACGATTGCCCGAATGACATCCCCAATGATTTGGGAGGTGGATTTAAAAACATCATGGTGATGTTTACCCAATTATCTTAGGGTATGAACAATAACCATAATAATGGGGAGCATCCTCCTTCACCAATGTGGGAGAAACAAGCTATCAAATGATTTATGCAGAAACGACCACCGATGTTTAATGGATCTTCTGATCCACTAGTAGTGGAACAGTGGGTCAACTCCATGGAGAAGATCTTTTGGGTTCTTCACTATTCTGAGATAGAGAAGGTGACCCTAGACTTTTATCATATAGATGGAGAAGCTGATAAATGGTGGGCATTGATTAAGAACACCAAGCCAAGGGAGGAAATTGATGATATGGAATGGGAAGACATTAAGATAATGTTTATTAACAAGTATTTCTCACGAACACTTCACATGAAGATGGAGAGAGATTGCAGAGAACTCAAGAAAAAAGAAGGAGAATATATCATACCCTATGAAGCGATTTTCAAAAGTCATGGATGGTACACTTCGGGTTTTGTTATCAACAATGATATCAAAATTGATAGATTTTTTAGTGGATTAAAACCACACCTTTGAAAGGCTCTTGAAATTCGAAACTTTGGGAGTTATGAAGATGTTATTTGATGTTCCCTCAAAGTGGAGATGGATTTTGGAGAATGATCCCATGGTTATGGGGATAAGAAACAAAAGATGGAGTTTCGTGTTGGAGGATCTAATGACAAAAGTGGTAAGAAAAATCAACGACCCATATGCTAAAAATGTTGGATGTAGCATCATGAGAACTGCCTCAAAGGGACGAGGAAGTGCTTCAAATATGTGAAAGAAGGAAACCATGCTCAAGAGTGTCTAAAATACATGAGAAGGTAGGAGAATGCGGTATAAGAAAGTATAGAACCACTCATGGTTCAATTATACAACTATATGGAGCTCAAGAACTAAGCAAGTCAGTGAACTAAATCTCGAGTTCTCGAGGGTAATCAACATTAGTAACCACAAAATCCAAAGGAACAATGGAGGGCTTATACCATCACTACTTTGGAGGTGGAGCATGATATGGAATTCATACAAGGTACACTTCATATTCACTCAATAATGGAAAAAGAATTATTTTATTCTTATTCTACATATTACTTTATATCTTGCAAGTTTGCTAAAACTGTAGAATTGAAGCCCCAAAACATTGAACTAGTTATATCTGTAAAAACACCAAGTGGTGAAATCATTGCAACCCAAGTGTTTGAATCTTCTCTTATTGGCGTATGTGGGAAGATTCTTCTAGAAAATCTCGTAATGCTTCCCTTGGTGGAATTCGATGCTATATTGGGAATGGATTGGATCTCGTTATGTAGAGCACATATCAACTGTCGGGAAAAGGAAATATCTTTTCATATTATGAACCATCCCATGCCCCTCATCAAACGAATATGATGATCATGAATCTCCTTTGAAAAAACCTTCAATGGTGTGGGTGTTGATTCCCTATTAAGAAGCATACCTCACCCAAATGGCTGAGTTGAAGGAAAGTTCCAACCTTGAAAAAATTCCCATCATGTGGGAATACAATGATGTATTTTTCAAAGAGTTGCCCAAAATTCCCCCGAATTGTGAGGTAGATTTCTCAATTGAACTCATACATGGAGCTACTCCTTTCTCGAAGTGTACCTATAGGATGGATCTTATTGAACTGGAGGAGTTAAAGAAGCAGCTACAAGAGCATCTGGACAAAGGGTTCATACACCCTAGTGCATCACCGTGGGGTGCGCCAATGCTTTTGTGAAGAAGAAGGATGGAACAGTGCAGTTGTGTATCGATTATCAGGAACTCAACATGATCACCATAAAGAACAAGTATCCTCTCCCAAGGATTGATGAAATGTTTGATCAGTTAAGAGGTGATCAATACTTCTCAAAGGTGTATCTTCGTTCTGGATATCATCAGGTAAAGGTGAAGAAGGAATATATTCAATAGATTGCCTTCCAAACAAGGTATGGCCACAATGAGTTTTTGGTGATGCCTTTCAGACTTACTAATTCCCCTGCAATAATCATGGATTTGATGAATAGAGTCTTTAGACATTACCTATAAAAATTTGTGATAGTGTTTATTGATGATATTATCATCAACTCCAAGAGAAAGGAGAAACATGAAGAACATATAAGACTTGTGTTGGTGACATTATGAAAGGATACGTTGTACTCCAAGTATATCAAGTGTTACTTTTGGATGAAGCAAGTCACGTTCTTGGAAAATGTGATCCCAAGTGAGGGAATTTCTGTGGATCCTTCAAAAAAATGCTATTGAGGAATGGACCAGGCCCTCTAGTGTCACAGAAATATGTAGTTTTCTTTGATTGGTCGGGTACTACCGACATTCTGTGAGAAACTTCTCATGATTGTAAATCCTGCTAACTAAGTTAACAAAGAATGGGGTAAAGTATATCTAGATGGAAGAATGTAAGGGAAGAATCAAGGAGCTATATAGAAGGTTTAACACTTCACATGTACTCACACTACCAAAAAGTGGAGAATGCTTTGTGATATATAGTGATTCTTAAAAGAAAGTCTTAGGTTGTGTACTCATGAAAAATGAAAATTTGATAGCCTACGCCTCATGACAGTGGAAGAACCATGAGAATAACTACCCAACGCATGATCTAGAGATGGAAGCAGTGATTTTTTCCTTGAAAATATGGCGGCACTACCTTTATGGAGAGAAGTGTGACATATACACTGACTATAAGATCCTAAAGTATATATTCAAACAAAGGATCTCAACATGAATCAAAGGAGATGGTTAGAGCTAATCAAGGATTATGATTTCTATATTCACTACCATCATAGAAAGTCGAACAAGGTAGATGATGCTCTATGAAGAAAAGAACGCGCTACTCTATCCATGTTAGGGATTAAGAAAGAACCTATCTTATTAGATATGTAAAGAATGTATTTGGAAATCATAAGTGTAGGGGATAAATCCTACCTTTCCCAAATGATTCTGCAACCATCCATCCATGAGAAGATTAAAGAAGCACAAAGGGATGATGTGGAGATACAAAATATGGTGAATGCAGTAAAGGAAGGGAAGCTGTAAGAGTTTCATATCGATGATGATGGTGTGATTCGGTTTGGAATGCGGATTTGTGTGACATCATCTCTAGGGATAAAGAAGAAGCAATTGGATAATGCAAATAGCTCAACTTTATCTATCCATCCTGGGAGTACCAAGATTTACCATGATCTCCAAGAACACTTCTGGTGGGATAACATGAAGAAGGAGATTTTGGAATATATATCATGGTTCTTGGTATGTCAGCAAGTTAAAGGTGAGTGAGAAAAGTCCAAAGTTATGATGCAGCCATTTCCTATACCCATGTGGAAATGGGAAAATGTTACTATGGACTTTGTCACGGGTCTCTTGAAGACGTTTAGGGGAAATAATGTGATATGGGTTTTGGTTGACTGACTCACCAAGAGTGCCCATTTTATCGCTATTCAGGAAGATCTATCGCTTGAACAACTTGATAAGATATATGTGAAGGAAGTTGTGAGACTTCATGGAGTTCCAATCTCAATTGTCTCTGACCATGATCCAATGATCACATCTAAATTCTGGAGGATCCTTCAACATGCTTTGAGTACTGAATTAAATTTTAAAATGGCATATCACCTCCAAAATGATGTCCATTTTGAAAGGACTACTCAAATTCTTGAAGATATGCTAAGAGCCTTCTCTCTAGAATTAAAAGGTGGATGGGATCAGTATCTCCCATTGGTTGATTTCTCACACAAAAATTTCTTCCACTCGAGTATTTAGATATCTCCAAATCAATGTCTCTATAAAAAGTTATGTAGAACTCCAACTTGTTAGGATGAATTTTGGGAAAGAAATATACTTGGACCCGATATGGTTCAAGAGATGACAGAGAAAGTTCAAGTCATCCAGAAACACATTAAATCTGCTCAAAGTTGACAAAAGATCTATGATGACAACCGTCGATGGGACCGGGAGTTCGACATTGGGGAAAAATTCTTCCTTCGAATATCTCCATGGAAGAGAGTCATGCAATTTGGGAAGAAAGGGAAGCTAAGCCCAATGTATATTGGCCCCTTTGAGATCCATGACCGTATACGAATCATGGCCTATCAGCTTTCACATTCACCGAATATGGCTTGATTTCTTGATAATTTTCATGTATCACTCTTCAAGAAGTACATACCTGATCCCTAACATGTAGTAAACTCAGATGTGGTGTAGCTATAAAATGATATATCCATTGAGGAGAATCCAATAGAGATTATGGATCGGAGAGATATGGATCTACAAAAAAAGACAACTCATCTTGTTAATGTGTTGTGAATGAACCATATGTTTGAGGAAGAAATTGGGAACCAGATGAGGTAATGAAGGAGAAGTACCCTCACCTGTTTATGTAAAATGAAATTTCAAGGGAAAAATTTCATAAGGGTGGAAGAATGTAACGACCCAATGTTTTTCAACGGAATTTATCTTCTTATAAATATGCCATAAAATAACATGAAAACACAACATAATAAACTACTAAGTGCTATGTGACCTTTAAACATAATTTTTTCACTTATTTTTTTTTTTGAATTTTGAAAATCTGGCATACACGGTTGTGTTCAAGATGATTTTTGGAGTCTAATGCAACAAAAATAATTTTCGGTTAATAGTAACGTACCCTTGTGAATAGTAACCTACCATTATGAATAGTAACATACACTTATGAATAATAATATTAACCTTATGAATATTAAATCATCGAACATACTAGTAACCTTACCCATGAATAATTACATAAAATAGAGAAATCTTAGAAAGTGACAATTTGACCTTAGTAAACCTTTTGGTATTTTGTAAGTCATAAATAAATAATTATAGTTAATTAATTAATTTAAAAGAAAAATTATTTTCCTAAAATGTGTATTTAAATTATTGAATCAATGTCTTATAGTTTTTAGATAATTTTATAAGACCCTACGTAATTTATGAAAGCAGTATAAAATCATTTTTAATTTTTAAAAACTAGTTTATAAGTAAATTATGATTTTAATTAAATACTAAATTAATAATATTTAGAAAATTATTTTTGAAAAATGGACTTCATTTTTTTATTCTATACGTCATAATGTGCTTCGGGGTAATTGTTTGGGATTTTTATGAAATACTTGAATTTTTGAGGAATAGTGAAATACCGTAATTTACAAAATAAGTGAAATAAGATAATTATAGAGTCCTATGTGATGTTTTGCTGATGTAAGCCCACATGGTTCGAGATAAAATTACTAAATTAACACTCTTGGTCATTCAAGACTCACTATTCCTTGTCTTAGGGGAAATTAATAAACTAATGAATTTTATATTAAGGAAACCCCTCTCACCTCCACTATAAAAACTACCCTTCACACCGTCATTTCCTCACACCTCTAAACCTCCAAGCCTTATCTAAAATCTTCCCAAAAATCTTCCCTATCCCCTCTCCATGTTCAAGAGCTTCTGGTCTCATCAAAAGACCAAGCCTATCTTCCTTAAGGAGAATCTCATGAGGGGGATTTAACAGGTAATTCTCTCCCTCTTCTTCTTTAATTTTCTTTCAAGTTCAAGTTCATTTCCTGATCTCTACCCACATATCTTCATACAAATGGTATTTTAACTCAATTATTATACATATTATGAAATTTCAGGATGATAATTGGATATTATATCACCCATCCCCCTTTCCCTCTTCATTTTATTTAATGAAATTCAACATTGTTCGTCAGGAGTTAATTTATCACCTTCTAGAATGCCATTCTTTCTTCTTCCATTTCTACCTTCAGATATTGTAATGAAACTATTGTTATGGTTGAAAAAGAATTTTTTATATGTATTATTTCCTATTTAAAGTTATGGAAATAACTTATGGCCATATACTAAGTGATAAATTAAAACAAGTTCATCGTGATTGAAAAACTGCCAAAATTAACCCAAATAATCATAATTTAATTCATATCTAATGATTCACCCACAAGGATAAAATATTATTCGTTTTAATATCATTAAAAATCCTGTAATATCATTAATATTATTTAATATTAGTTCTGTATGTTTACCCATGTTCTACCTAAACTTCAATTTATGAATACTAGTGAACCACTCAAGAAAACCATAAAAACAAACATTCCCAAACAATGTTTTTTAAACACTATAACTCATCCAAAGGCACACAAAATAAATTATTAAAACCATAATGACACAAATTAATGTACACAAGGTTATTTATTTCTAATTAATTAATATAATTTCATCATACATGACATTAATGAGAAGGATGCATTCAGATACAATGTAAGGGGAAAATCTCGAACCCAATTTTCTTTCATCGGGTTCTCCCTCTTTCACTCCAATTTGGTATGGTCACCTCTTAAAAATAATTTTTTCATCATTACCATAACTTTTCTAGGATATAAATGTTTTATAATGATGTTTATGTCAATCAAAATGTTTTCCAAAAGAACTCTTCTTTTAAGAACTCAACTTTTAGATCTCATTAATGGTTGATGCTTCTTGTATCAAGTAAGTTGTTCCCACATTATTTTGGGAACCCAAAGCTTATGAATGTATTATTATGAGATGAAAACCATTCCTAACGATGGGTTATTTCTGTTAATATTTCGATATATGTTCTATTTGTAATGCAGGATAATAATAATATTATTAGGTGACTGGTGATCCCGGAATTATATAGCGTAATCTGAATGTTTGAATGGGACGAGTGCGCCTGGAATTATATAGCGCTCCAATGCATTGGGTAAAGTTATGAATCTCATGAGTAAATTTGAAATGATGTGTGAACAATATTCTAGCTTGGTTCAGAAGTTTGTGTGGTATTTAACCACTAAGACATGACGTTTCATTTTTATGCATTGCCACATTTCAAGTCTTTTATTTATGATCCTCCCATGTTCATGATATATTTCCTATGTCATTTTTATGCTCACCCCATTCTATATTATTCGTGTATACCCTCTTACAGGGATTTTAGTTCACTCCTTTTTATGTATATCCTCAGCTGGCTACATGTACTAAAAAAAGTACAAGTTCCAATAAGATGCTATAGAAGAATAAATTAAATAATTTTTTATGCTTGATGTTGTAATTGTTTTGTATGATCTTATATTTCCCAAGACACTAATAATATAGATCCTATATCGGTAATAATATTATGTTGTTTATCATTAAAATCATTTAATAGTAATGTAAGAAAAGGTTGGGATGCTATATCTGTGGTTTACCTCAATGTTCTGGTGATATTTTTTGTAAGATTATAATTTAGAGTCATGATTCTGTACTTATTATCATCATCAGATAAATGATTAGTGGAATATAACCATTTAACTCTAGAGTATATTCCAAAATAAATTCTATATTTATATATCGGTTGGGATCAACACCTTCATCTAGTCATATTTTTATTCAACAATAATTTTCACTTAAGTAATCAGATGGATCGTTATGAATCCCATTATAGAAAGAAGTGTTGAACTAAAATATTCTTGGATAATGTTTTAGAAAGAAAGATACTGGGGCTTGATCTAGATGATTTAATGGTATAGAATTTCATATCAATCCAGTAACACATCATGTAATTTTAGAATAGATAGAAAATGTATGAATTTTTTTAGTGATATCTAAAATTAAAAGATAGTGAGAATGTATTCCTGTAAATTTATTCATAGACTAGGTTATGATATTTATAAATAAGGGAAATATAAGACCTATGTATATTATATCCTTTTAGATTCTTGGTTATGTAGGAATGGTAGCTTATCTTTTGGTGCTTTCATCAAACCACTATCAAGTTCATGATGTGTTCCATGTATATATAAGAAGGAAGTACAAACATTATACTGCACATGTAATCAAGAAAAAGGTTATAAAACTAGATCATGACCTTCAATACGAGTAAAAATGAGTAGAAATATGGAATCATAGATATAAAGTGTTAAATAATAAGTAATCTCAATTGGATAACATTCCCTAGTAGAATCATAAATTCGAAGAACCTATATGAAAAACTAAGTATGTCATGAAACATAAATATCATCATTTTTCTATAACGGTGTTATGATATTTTTTGGGAAAATTAATTTAAGGGGGTTAGAATTAAACATCCAAATATTTTATGATATATTTCACTTCAAATACATTTATTTTCTTTAAAATCTTATGATAAATTGTTACTCGAGTCAAATTAAACTATACTATAGAATACCCTTAAAACATATCCAACAAGTTGGATGAATGAATTTGAATAACAAAATATTAAAAATTATCTATAATTGATTTATAAAAATAAATTATATTGATAAATAAATATTCAACTTTTATTATAGTCTTTATATGATTCAAAAATACATTATTCCTCAAAAATGTTTTTTGTAGATTTTAGAGGAAAAGTAATAAAATTAATTTATTTATACTTTTTGAAATTTATTTCAAACAATGTACTTTTTTTTAAATCAACATGCACAAATTTTCTCATAGTGAATGTTTTAAAATTTACAAAAAATATTTATTTTTTGATGAATATTAGAAAATACTGATAATTATTTATCATTGCCTTTTCATTTAAAAAATTTATAAATGTCCAATAATTTTAAAATTATTTTAAAAAGAAATATTTGTTTATTTATATTTTTAATAATTCAATTGTGTTCAATAATATTAATTTTCAATTTCATTTTGGTATAAAAAAAATTTACATAAGAAAACATTTTTTTGGAAAACTTATTTTTGTCACATTTTACTGGATTACTTTTAAATAAAACACTAGAAATTGAATGAATTGAATTTTATAAAATAGATTGTATATTTTTAATAATGATATAATTTTTTCAATAAAGCTTCTTTCATTTTTGTAAATGATGGATAGGAAATATACTAAAAACATTGTAATAAAGGTTAAAATGGGTTTAATGGGTGGTAAAAAAAAGATATGGGTATGATTGATAATTAAACATGTATAAATACTAATTTATAGAAATATTTAAACCTAATACTATTTGATATTATAAAATATTTCCATTTGTAATAATTAATATTGAGTATTAATTTATTATATTTTAATCATTTAAAAAAATTTATTGTGTGTTCTCTCCCCCAATTATAAAAGGACACCCATCATTTGTCATATTACACCACATTGGTCCAAATATCTATAAACAAACACCCAATAAATTCTCTTATAAACTTCCCAATACATTAATTATAGGTTCTGGACTTCATAATATAACATTCAAGTTGTCCTAAAGGAAGGATCTAAAGGCAGCCTACGAAAGAATATGTAGTCATCTTACGAGACCTATTTTAATTTTATTATTCTTCTATATCGTATAAATATCTATTATTCATAATAAATTAATAAATTAATTATATGAAATATAATTAAATTTTACTATGATCATATAAACACCACTATCCACACTATATTCTATCATATTGAAAGTGAAATTATTTCTCGTTCGTACATGTGGACTATGACCTGCACATTCTAATAAAACTCATATTCCATCACCATATTTCAAGGATGGTTATAATTATGGTATTAATGTGTATACATTATATTAATTACATAATTCTACTTATATATTTATAACATCATATCTATATTATTAACTTCCAATATGATGGAAAAATAATTATGTTCCTTATGCGTACGTGTGGATTATCACATCCACACAATGATCTGAATCTTTTTCCGGTAATAATTTATATGGATGGTAATAATGATATATTTGTTGAATATATATTATATATATGATATAATAATGATTTTTAATGATTTATTATTATTTTTCTTAATTTATTTCCTTCCATCAAAAAGTTAGAACAATATTTTGCATACGTGTAGCCAACCATATTCATAAATGATGAAATTAATTTTTATATCTCTACCATTTATAGATGAGTATATATATATATATAATTATTATTATATTTATATTATTATTTTAATTTTGGATATGATGGAACCATGACAAAAGTACAATGATTGGAACTACAAAAATAAAAAATGAAATAGTTACCCCCCAGAATGGATGATTTTAGTAAGGAAATATTAATAAATTTGGTTCGAAATGTTATAAGAGAATCGTATATGATATTATAGGTATATAATTTATTTTTGAATATATTTAAAAGGAATTTAAATTTCTTATGCTAGAGTATATAGTGCTTTTAATAAATTTAAACTTCAGGTAAGATATTTTTGTTAGAATATCATTATTTATCAGGATTGTTTATGATTAAGTTTACAATGATAATTTTTTTTTGTATTACATAACAATAATACCAATAATTTTCTTCTCAAATGGGGTTTTCCAGATATTCAATCTTTTCTGCTAATTGTTTCTCTTTAAGAAATCACAAAACTGAAAGAACGTTTGTTGGGGAAATCCACTTTATTTTTCACTTCAGTTAAAAATACTTTTTCTTGCATATCTATGTTTTCTAAAAAAATTCATGAATTATTTTAATATTTTCAAATGAATAAATTATATAATTTTCCCCAATGATATAATGATTATAAAATTTATTATTTTGATTATTTTTGTAAATATCTTAATGATGTAATTTTGGAATTTTACTAAAAATGTGAAATGAATATTATTTTTAATATACATGGAAAGAATAGAATTTATTTCCATCACGACCACACAATTATTTTTAGATTATTTCATAGGATTAAAATATTCTTTTAAGTGAAAATATTTTTCAAACTATTCTGGAAATGTTTACATTTTAATGTAGTTATTTCGTAGAGATAAGGGTTTTATCCTTAAGAAGTATTGAAATTGATATTTTAAAGATATTTTTTTCAAAGATGTTATCCTTTGATGTTACATGTGATTTACTAGGGATATGATCCAATGATACCATAAATATTCTTTCTATATATGGTTTATGATTATAATGCTGTTATTTTAAAGAAACCTAATTTTTTCTATGGGTTATGTTACAATGATATGTTAAAATGATTTGAAAACCACTCTCATTTAAACTGGTTATGATACATGACAAATGAATTAGGATATTTTGGAATATATATGAATTTATTATGATAATGACATTGGTGATCATTACATTATATATCCCTATAATTTATTGGGTAAAGATGGATATTTCCTTAGCTAATAATGACTATAATGGGGATTGGATCCAGTTCAGTAAGGGAATCTGTCTAGTATGATATTCTTGTTAGTAAACTTTGAATAAGGATATGATGGAATGGTTAGTGAACCAAAACCACTATAATAGTATTGGAATGAATAATTAACTAAATAAATTATTTTATATAATTTTTTGTATTCAATAAATTGTTGTCTTATGAAAATTTTATTCTCTCAGGTCTCATGTTATTTGAAGCATTTATGAATCATGTATTATAAACTACTATGATTTATTTTTTGGCTGATGATTATGATCTATGATATACTAGGTAAAGTTATCAAATGTTAATATCATGTTCTTATACCCTTATACTCTTGTTATGTTTATTAGATCATTTATATCTGATGTTTTACCCTTTCTAAGAATCTGAGATCACCCTTTATTATATTTCCTTTCCCCAGGTTATGAGGAATGGTTTCAAAGAATAATATTTTCAATAATTGTGATAGTTATTATGAACATAGTGTTAAATAATGTATATCTCTAATTAATTTTTTTTAATCATTGTTCCAAAATTTACTGAACCTATATGATTCTAGATTGTATCATAATGTTATGTGTTGAATATTAATCTAATAAGATGTAATTTTTATGTATGAAATGTATGGGTAACTATAAAATGACTATTATTAATGTATAAGAGTCACATACCTATCTCATCAATAATCATTACAATTTTATAAATAATTCATTATAAATAATAATTTCTATGTGCAGTAATTTATATATAATGATCATCAATTGGTTCGAATAAACTAAAACTATATGCAATAAATTGTGGTCTTCTCCTAATTCACCAATAGATTCACACCAGAAAAAATAACCAATATATAAACCATTATTATTCATCAATTTCACTATAAATTTCAACAATAATAAAATAAATTCCCCCAATGACGTACATAAATCTAGATGGTGCGAAAAAATGATACCTTTTATCCACAGTCCTCTTCTATGTTCCAAAAAAATACCCATCAAGAAATGTAATTCTCCATGCATTTTGTGGAATAATTATAAAAATACCAAGTCAGTATAAACCAAATTATTGGATACAGAAATATGACGTGTTAAGGGAAGAAACGAAAGAATATTTCCTCAAATTCATCTGATAAAATGTTACTAAACTAGATAGATCGAAGAGAGACAATGAAGATGAAAAAAGTAAGAGAGTTAGAACCTCCATCTTTTCTATCCATTGGGGATGAATAAGGATCAGGGGTTGGGGGTGGGGTGGGGATATAAACTGTAATGTCTAATGTTACCCATTTAGCCACTTTTAAAAAAGGATTTAGGGGGACAATATATGTCTAATGGATCCACTCCGATCATGTTATAACCACCGAGATATTATTGTAGTAGAGTTAGAAAACACCCACTATATATCCCTCCAAAATGTATAATGGGATGTTATAATGAGTTTGGAGGCTTTTTACTATAAACCAATAATACTAATACACCTATTCCATAATATAAACACTCTAAATTTAATCTCTATGCTAAAATCCTAGATAAAACACTTTTTTAAAACCCGAAATTGTGTCAAGAATATCATTAATCCATTATCTCTAAAAAAATTGAAAACTCCATGGTTATAAAATCATTGAAAAAGTCACCGACCGATTTTTTTACCTATACATGATGTTGAGAATAATTACAAAAAGTCCTCAATAATGTTAGTCATCCTTGAGAAGCTTCATTTATCACCTAATTATAAATCATGACCCATATCACAACCAATTTAGATTAAATTCATTGTGTTCTATGCCAAAATACTAATGTCACTCGTTTTATACAACTACAAAACTTGAATACACTATTAATTTAGCATCACATATCCTAATCATAGATACACTCAATAAACTGATGATATCCATCTCATCAATTATATTGTTCACTTTTAAATATCCATCAGTGCTCTTATAAATCAATTTCACTCAGAAAATACCATACTCATACCCATCCCAAAATCTCTGTGAACATGTATAAATGAAACCAAATAAAAAAAACTCTAAAAATCATATAATCTTCATCTTTATGGATCTTCCCCTATAATGAATCTAGACTAAATGTGTATTACATATCATAGTGTTCCCAATAATAATAATCACCTTTGAAAATTCATCTCATATGATCTAATATGTTAAAATAACAATCCCATATTCCAACCCCTAGTGCCTCAACTAAAACCCATACAAAATTACTAATCACACAAATATCATAAATTGTTAAAAACATAAAAAATAATCATGTATTATCGAGACCTAGTCATGATACAATGTTTAAAACCATTTTTCCATTTATAGTTGAGTCACCCAAATCCATGAAATAATGTCTCACACCATGAGTTCCTTATCTATGATAATCACCTAAAATAATTTTATAGCACCCCAAAATCATTAAATCCTTAAAATAACCCTTCATATTATGGGGTTTTAATTAAACCATAAACAACTAAAATTTCCATCTTAATAAGTATTTTTCATCAAAAGATGATTTTATTTTAAAAATACTATTTGAAATGAATTGGAAATCCTTTCACTCAATTTTATAAAACAAAATTCCAAATCCCCCCCAACCATGAAAATCATTTTTTAAATAAAACCACGTTATGGATGCCTCATGAAACCACATAGGTTTCCATTTTAAAATAATGATTTACTCAATAGAAAAACCTTGTTTCCATAGTGAAACCAAACAATAAAATAAAATAAATCAGGCTATAATAAAACCCATCTAATACATATTAATCTACTATCAAATAATAATAATTATTTTAAAACATAAAATAGAATATTTGTTTCTTTTAATTAATAATGGAACCAGATAAGGTAATATATCAAATAATATTACTTTTATGTGTGTGTATCTCACTCTTAGTACATAACTATCATGATGAATTAAAAATTCAACTATCACCAATATAATTTCAATAGTTCATTCCATATCCTCATATTCTATAATTTATAAACAAAATCCACACTCAATATATAGTTCCTTCAGTGAACATAATACATCCTATGGTGAATTGGATTTAAATCACAACCATGGTAGCCAAAAATTATTTTGGATGACCTTACGATTCCTAAAATCATATCTCTATCTCTAATTTATGTTTTCCCATGTAAATTTACACATTAATACCACTTTGTAATATCCTTGGACATGTCTACCTAAACATTAACCATTCCATGTTTTCAATGTGACCTTGAGTTCTCCACCTTGCATGTTAGAGGCTTCCGACTTGCAGTACATGCTTAAAATTTTCCTAGGTTATTTATTCCATCAAGTATATGGACCAATGTTCAAACCAAATTCATAAATAATTTCAGCATGATATATCTTTATCTTCAGATCAACCAATGATTTATACATAAAATAGAGATATAAGAGGGCTTCATGATGTTATTATATAAAATTAAAATATATTAAATCAAGTAGAAATATGTAATATAATAAAATATAAAATAATATATATAATAAATATATAATAAATATAAATAAACATAGTGTTTCACATTGATTGATATATATATATATAGTACATCTTAAACAAAAATCAACAATTGAATTTGGCCAAACTCACTAGACCAACTCCTATCGAATCATAGACCACTAATACAATGATCATATTCATCCGTAAAACAAACTCTAAGGTGACACCTCTAACCAAAATGGAGACATTAAGATCTAAAAACATATATAAAAACCCATTTCATGTAATTAGGTATGAGGTGTGTCTAATTACTTAGTAATATTCACATACTCAACTCAATACAATGAGTAAAAATGAACAAGTGGATGCATGTAAATTTTTTAGGTGTGTTTGAGTTGGTGTTGGGTGAAAATCAATCCACCTTGAAGCATAAGACATGAATACTCATAAAAATATATTCCTATATTATATCATGGATAAAAGAAACCCACCAACGACACATAATGGTATTTCTTAACATAAGTCATGTCCCACCTTCCTATAACCAATTACTCAAATACCATCATATTCCAACAAAGTATACCCCATTATCACTCTCATATCAATAGACATAATCAATAATAGGTACAGTTTCACATTCACAAAGACACTCACTCATAAATCCACTTGACCCATTTTCCATACCACTATCCAAAAAATAATGAAAACCTAAAATATTATGTAAAAAATATGGTATAATTAAAACCAACAATGGGTAATAAAGGAGGGACCAACCATTAATATCAATTATCAAAAGAAATAAAAAATGTTATTAAAAATTTAAGAAGGCCTACAGAAATTAATATAAATTGAATATAAATATCCTAATAAAATGATGCGAAAATAACGAATGAGTCTTGATTGAATGAAAAAATAGTCCCATTAGTCACACAATGCCCCATACCATTTCACTAGATGTCACAATATCACACTACTAGAATATTTATAGGAATCCTATACCTTTATCTCATATATCCCCAGTCATCATAGGGGTTGGATATTAATTCATGATATTATATCCATATAACTATATGATATTATCTCACATCATTAATTAGCACCATCAACAAATAAGTATATTCCATGACAAATATTTTACTATAGATGTATCCCGATGGTGATCGATCGACCTAATCACACATCATATTTAAGCACACAATTAATTTTTCAATACATCCCATGATACATAGAAGGTATTCATGGTTATCAAAGAGTTATAGAATCACATGACTTTATGAAGGATAATTTTAAACAAATTTTGTTTCCAAAAAAAATTAAGAGCTCATTAAACCCAAAATCCTAATATGACTAAACAATCTACCGAGGGATATTTTTACCTATGGTTATTATAAAATCAAGAATAAACATGATATTTCGATAAAATATTAATCAATCATAGATAAATGTTCTCAAAAAACTGTACTTCCTATGGAAATCTAGGACCACACAGACAGGGATAATTGAACAAAATAATTTTTCAAATTGTAAACTCTTTACAATAAATTAAAAATTCCATTTGATACCATTTTTCATAATTAATTTAAAATAATCTCACGATCTAGATTTACCCAATATTAACTGTTTAGTATGTAACATATGAAACACTCTTTGTAAAAATAACACAATATTTTGAAAAATAAATTCCATAAAATTCAATCAACCAAACCATTTTCTCTTATGAAAACCATTACCAAAATACAATCCCCTTAAAATCTGATTTTGAAGGTAAAATATTTCCTACTGACACATGCTAGACCAAAGTGACACCAACGTACCATTTAATAAGATATATAGTCCTTATTGACTATTAACAAAATCCTAGAAGGATCCATTTAGAGAGAAATGAAATTTTACACAGTCATCCCATAATAATAATAATATTTACACAAAGATAATATGCCAATAGTTAATCCAAACCTGCTATGTAATTACTTTTCTCGATGTGTAATGAACTCTTCCCTTAATAATAGTTCATTTGTTAATTAAAATCATGTTTAATACGATCAAACAGATGGGAACCTATCTAATAAATAATCATAAAATTTTTATAAACCCTTCATTTCAAATAATAACCCATTGATTTATATAATTTATTTAAAATTACTTGGGAAACCCTATAATATAAAAACAATCAACAATAAGATACAGTCCACTCTCAATGTATCTCTAGAACAAAGACATTAAAATATCAAATTTATACACCTGAATAAACTATTAATTTATTAATTTTTATTAAAATACATTAATAAATTCACCTAAGGAAAACACACAAACCAAAAAACATGTTACGATAAGATTCAACACTTCTTGTAGCTTTTTTAAACAACGCTCTTGAAATCCCCATCACGAGACACAATTTCAACATTATGTTGTTGGATAATTCTATAAATATAAATCTAAATCTCATAAAATTAATATAAAAATATATTTTTTAGGAATGGGATAGAAAAGAAAGGGACACATCATATTAATGTGATGAATCACTATAAACCCACCCAAATAAAAGAGAGAAAAGGTAGTAGAATAGTGGTGGGTATAGTTTTTCCACCTCATGTTTCAACCATCCAAGATGAAGACTGAGTGAGGCTATATCTGAAATAAAACCCCTAAAATTACACACTTTTACATCTTTTAATGATGGAAATAAGTGTTCTATAGATTTTTGGTGGCTCCATTGAACTCCCAGTGAGTCAATTGATTTTTCAGTGTCTTGGGTAGTGAAAAACCCTCACATCCAAGCCCATTATACTTCCCATGAAATTCTATAAATATTTTCGGTGTCTTTAAAATATAAACCAATGATATTGATACCCATATATTATGTTGAAAAATATGTATTACTGATTTCTATGAGATATTATGAGGAAAAAATGCATCTATATTCTCAAATGATGTGTAAATAACCTTTAGTAAAATCTATTCACAAAAATTAATAATTCCCTAGTCATAAAATCAAAATAAAACTTACCCACATATTAGTTATCTAAAAAGATAAGGTGAATATATTTACACCATATATATTCTTTAAGGTATAAATTTGTGTAAATATAATTCATTGTATTATGTACTGTATCTTATGTTGAAATTAAAAATGTGAAAGTATTTTTTAATGTAGGGTTTCATATCTCAAAGGGTTTCTATTTTAAATAATTGTATATCTCTTCATAGAATAGTTAAAGGGGTCATAAAATCATTCCCAATAGTCTAAAATATCAAAACCAAGAAACTCATATCACCACTTTGAAATTATAGTGGAATGGACACGACAAGTTGTGTATCAAAAAGTAAATGATAGAGTACCTTACTCAATAGACATAGGACCATCACCTTGAGTATTACAGAATAGTTGAGGGAGTACTAATCTCCATTAGAAATATGGGGGACCCATATCTCATTGAGTAGCACACAACAGAAGAGGGAGAACATTAACCCTATAATTCTTTGATGACCAAACTCGATCACCATCATTTACCCTGAAGAAATAATAATGATAAACTATATATATCCCCTCAAATATAACCTCTGATTATAAAGAGAATATAAAACCTCATTCTATAGTGAAATATGATTTGGATAGATAGCTCAAATGACCAAATCCTGGTCCTGAGAGTAGATATTTGGAATGCCAAGAATTATAGAAAATCCAACAATATACACTTTAGGGGTACCCAATGTATATCCCATGCCAATAAATTTTACCATGTAATACATCATTACATTGAATGTAATAGTCCACCTACATAAAACATGTGTTTAGATAATTGATATATATGTATTGGAGTATACATGGTGTGTACCACCAAACACATTTCATTTAAGGGTTGAATTATATGGAATTCACCTAATGGTTAAATAAATTTAGACTTAGTTAGTTCACTTATAAGATATAATCATTCATTTTTATTTGTGTACCACTCATGATACATGGTTTTCGGTCCTAATACACTTGGTGTGTATGGGCAAATGACTAACTAGGTGTGTACTAATTGTACATGTTGATTTAGTTCAACTTAGAGATATATGAAATATATATTAGGTTATATAGTGTTTTATATTTATTTTCACTTTAAACTCAATAATAAATTGTCTAGGTGATTATAAGTATAAAAAATTTGATTATATGCTTCATCATTGTGCCATCAAATCTAGATTCTTCAAAACAATCAAAACATCACTATTACCATTATTTTCACCCCCCATTTGAGATGATGATTTTTAGATGCCTAATTCATGGATATTAAGCCTCAATTGATTTATTTTTAGGTGTACCTCTCTAGAAAAATTATTTTGAATTGGTTTTGTGTAATAACCTAATTTTTTTAAAATAATTCTATGTTTGATTGTGTATTCAACATGCAACACTTCGCTTAAAATAACCATGAAATATAAATATATAGAAATTATTATTGTAACCTATGTGTTAAATTTGTAGTTATGAATAGTAGTAAACACATTATTAAATAAATAAATATATCTTAAATAATAAAATTTTATTGACTAGTTATTTATAAACAAGAAATTGATTCTTCAGTATAGTGATTTTAATCTCCAAAAATATGTTTCCTTCATAAATGGTTTTAATTGATTTTTGAGAGAAAATAATACATGAAATTACTAAAAAATTAGAAAAATCCATTTTCTTAAAACTATACAATATTTTCAAATCATCATATAAAATTATATATGGGTTAATGATTGGTATTTTTCAAAAAGTTTGATTTTTCAGTGAATAGTAAAAATTAATGATTTTTATACATTTTTCATTTTTTCTCTTCAAAAGACCCACTATGCTCTAAAATTTGACATTAAATTCAGATGATAATCCTTTATTTACATATAATATAATTAATTACATAGTAATTATGTTTATACTTGATATTTGTAATAAGACCATTTTTGGTCTTAATAAACGGTTTTTTCTAAAACAAATTCATTGCATATCATGGATTTATATAAGAGGTAATTTATGGAATATATATGAATTGAAATTTTTATAAATGGAATTAATTTTTTTATTCCCAAATTCAAATTATTTCAGGTATGAATTATTGATATTTTTTTACAAAGTTTAAATTTTATTGAAAAGTAAAAAAGAACCATTTTTATAAAATAAACTACCTTATATGATATCTCAAAGTCATAAATATGAAATTAAAATTACTGTTATAATTTAAATAATAAGTTATGATAATATTATACAAATATAATAATCAAATAATATAGTATATTTAAATTATAAGATTATTCATGAAAAATATGAAAATTAGTGGTTTTGTCAACATAGTGGTTGTGCAACACTAGAAAGGTCAAATTTGGTGTTCTAATGATAACAATGGAGATGGAAAAATCCTCTAAATTATTTTTTTTCTAATTTTTATGTTTAATTTATTAATTTTATTGATATTTTATAATTTTTGAGTTACATAAAATGAATATTTTTCAAATTCTTGTGCAAGGATAAAAAAGTAAAAATAACGTATTAAATAAGTTTTCATGTTATAGATGTGAGTAAATATACATAATGAATGAATTTAATGGTTTATATTTAACTTATTTATTTAGTTTTATGATTTTATATTATTTTATATTTTTAGAGGTGAAATATTTACCATCTTACGCAACAACAATGTTGTTTTTGTGCAAGGAGTAGAAAGATTGAGGAACTGATTTTAAAAACCCTAAATGTATTTTTTTGGGTGCGTTATAGTGGAAAATTATTTTAAAAATTAATATAACATATTAAAGATGAATTTATGGTTTATATTTGAGTTTATTTTCATTCATGTTGTTTTCAAATACAACTTAAATGAATAGTTTCAAAAATAACATAAATGATATTATATGTTAAATAATATTTTATTAAATTGTTTAAAATTCTTAAAATACATGAAATATAGAAATTATTATGTGAAATGGTTTTAAGTTACATATTGTTTCCATTTGTGATAAAATTTTAAACTTATAATAAAAATTATAACCCTTAAATATTCAAAAAATTCATTACCACGATTAAGATTAAAATTGGTTAACCAAGGCCTCAATAGAAAAGATGTTGCTTAAATTGATACCAAAACCTATAAACAAATGATTATATGAATATATTAATACCAAATACCAATGATTTTTCAATCCATTTTATTTTGAAACTATTTTTCACGAGTTAGACACATATTATATTATAATATTTCATGTATTTCCAAAAAAGGCATTAATGATATTTTATAATAAGAGAAATTTTATTAAATGATTTAAAATTTAGAAAATTTAATTTTAATGTATTTGAATTAGATATGTTTTAAAAAATACTATATGGTCTATATATGGGTAAATTTTCCTTTTATATTAAATTTATTATCTCTTTTAAAGCAAAATACATTGATAATGCGGTAATTGGAAAAAGTTTCAGGCGGGGGGGGGGGGGAATAAAACTAAGAGAAAACTATAAAAAATAACAAAAAATTGATAAAATTTTATTATAATAAAGGATATATACACATTATCTTCATATATTGTAATTATATAAATTTCGATCCATTTTACAATTAAAATAAACTAATATTAAATTTATATTTTTTTGTAATTACAATGGTTCCCATACCCTCAATTAAAAATGGGAACCCATTCTCCTATAGTATATAAACTTCAAGATCCATTTGTTTCAGAAAATACCTACTCAAATATGTTCCAATAATCCCTCCCCATATTAATTAGTTATTATTTCGATAATATTAGAATCCTTAGAGGGATTAAGGTTCAAAGAATATGATATTATCTATAGAAGAGGTACACCTTATAACCTAATGTTTTATTTTTTTTATTATACCTCGTTAAAATTTTATAAAAATATTTAGAAATAATGATAAAAGTATCCTTCATATAATGATATATTCTTATGATAACGTAATTACCTATATCATTTTACACTTCTATTAAATTTGAAACAAAACCATTATTCATGTGTATGTCGGACTACCTCCTCACGAACTGATGTAATTAGTTTTCCATAAATGCCTCTCATGAATGGTTTTAATGATGGATTTAATGTATAAATATTATATTACATAAATATATCATTCTAGAATGATAATATATCATATAATATCTTACCTTTCCATCTATTAAAAAAATATAATGTGGTTTATGTGTACGTGTGGATTACCACCTCTGTGAAGTGATTCGATTCTTTTTTCCTTACCACATCACAAAAATTCTACATATAAGTGTATTAAAAGAAATAAAAACATATTTATGATATAATCACTATTTTATAAATATATTATACCATCTTCCCATCATGTTCATTGAAGAATGAAAACGTTACACGCTCATTTGTACGACCTACCATATCAATAATCATTACATAGTTCATTATTCAAAACTATATTTCATTGATGGAAATAAAATTGTAATTTATGTATAAAAATGAAAATTATTTCATGATTATTTGTCTAGAGATAATGGAATAATTTCCACTTTTACCATAGTCAACCAACTGAAGTCATTTTAGATATATGTACCAAATATCATCAAATTGTCTCTCATGAACATAATTTACTACGTAATTAATTATAAATTATAACAAAGAAAATTAAAATATTAATAAAAATTAAAAATATTTTTAATAATGTAATTTATTAACATCTGTTTATTTTCTTGGAATTTAAAGAACATAAGTGATGATTTTGACTCGATGTAAGAGACACTTTACTTTTAAATCATGATTTTAAATGTCTTAAATTTTTATTTTGTAAAACATTTTTTTCATGAAAATATTATAATAACTATTTATTTATGTATTTATATTGAAATTTAATAATTTTAATGCGTTCTTTTTAATTTTGTAAATATATTTTCAAAATGAATCCTTTTATGGATGGTTTTTACATTCTTTTCCAAAAGAAATAAAGTAGTGTTCTCTTTTATCATATATTACTTTAATGAATTTTATCAAAATAATACACAATATTTTTATTGAAAAATATATTAAAATTTGACATTGTTTTTTTAGTGAAAATGTTTTTATCCATATATTTGTGAAGTTTTTGTTTTTAATGTTATTAAAACAAAAGGATATATTCATTATTTTTTGTGAATATTGAAATTTATTTTATATATGTATTGAAAAGTATATTTTTATTAGTTTTATAATATAAATTAAATAATATATGTCTTTTATAAAATTTATGGTCCTTGGAAATTTTTGATGATTTGGTGAGCCAGTTTTGGATCTCCTCTACATTTAGTAATGATTATGTTCTCTGGAAAATTATGTTGGAAGATGATGATATTAGTTATTACTCCTATAAGGGTTCTATGAACATGATGTACAAAATAAAAATACATTGATTTTCTATGATTTCTAAATAGTTTGCATAGAAATCATATTATTTAAAAAGTTATAAAAACGATCATTGATTTTAAAGGAATGATTATTCCCTTTAAGGTTAAGAAAGAATGTTTTTAGAGAACATTTTTTATAGTTTCTTGTGATTTAAATAAAACACTGAGAATAATGATTTTTCTTTTATGTTTACAAAAAAATATGTAAAACTTTATCAATAAATTATATTTAACTTCTGTATAAACAATCATTTTATCTGAAATATTATTATGTTTAAGGAAAACTATATTTTAAGATCATGTGTTTTTTAATTGGATTAATGGGTTTCTTTATTCCTATTATATCCCTCATTATGATTTTTTTCTCTCATCCTTATTTTTAAAATATTTTTTATATGGTTTTAGGAAAATTAATACCCACAATTAACACTTAGTAGGTGAAAATACAATACAGTTATAGAGGGAATAATTCTCACTTAAAGATATGGGCATTATTATATAAGATCTTTTCCTAATTTTCTAGAACTATAAACCGAAAATGTCAATGGGTATGTAAGTGATCATGAATTTCCTTTTTATATTTTATGTTTCTTATGGATTAAATTGGGTCAAATTTATTAGTATCCAATATATAAATTTAGGTTTATGTTTTTAAAACCAGAACATGGGTGTGGGTTTAGGGTTGTCATAATTTATTTAAGAGCAGGGTTTAGATAGCATGGTATATTAGGATGTTTTAAGTAGAGTTTTTATTTAGAGTTGGGTATATCATAATGGGCTTATAAGATTATGATTTTTCATAAGTTCAAAGTTAATGACAATAACATTATAGATTTTCAGTGATGAAAGTTAAAGGTAATTAAATGTATTTTTGTGGAAATTTATGGTAATATAAACCTTGGGTTTAGAATGGATTCTAGTGAAACAGTTATTTTAGGAAGAATTAATTTACATTTTTTGGAAATAATTTTATTGTTATTGTTAAAATTTAGGGTATATCTTATCTTTGATGTTAACATAATTAGGATTTAATAAAATATAGCAACATTTGATTTATTTTTATATAACAAAGGGATTGGAATTTCATTTGGCGATAATGTGACAATTTTTATTTTTGAAGTTCATTATAGTAGGTATATTATATAATTATGTTGAACATAAATCCTTTTGGATAATATGGGTATCATTTTAGGAAAGAGGTTTATTTATATTTTATAAACATAAATAGTTTTATTGTGATTTTGTTTTTGGAAATGATAAGTATTGATTGAAGAATATATGAAAAGGTATATGAATTTTTTATATGATACTTATGAGTGATTGATGTTATTTAGACATAAATGTTAAGTATATATTTGAATAATATTTGAAAAAATCAATCTTGTATTTATGTTTCAATAATAATCATGAATATTTTAAATAATTTTAATATGTGTTATTTGTGGAATGATTTAGATTGAACATTTGGTATTACTATTTAATTTTGAATATTAATCAATTATATATTTGTATGATGGTTTATTAATTTTGGGTATTATATTACCAAAGAATTAATATTCATGTTTTGGTTGATCTTCAAAGATAGTAATAATATATTTTCATCCTTTTATAAATCTTATGGTAAATTAGAAGCTTGTTTTAGTGTTTCAGGAATGAAAATTTCATCTTCAATATTCATCATCTAGAGAAAACGATGAGATTATGGAAGAGATTGATTAAAGAATGAAATTATTCGTTTCAATTACGAATATTTATTGATGTACATAGTATATATTTTAATGTTATTCCAAAACATTGGAATGTGGATCATGAAACAAAAAATTTATCATTTTACCTTAACTTCCAATGAACCGGTGGTGTTTTAAAACCTCATTGATTTATGGTTTTGTGGTCATTAATTTTATCTCGACAATTCATTTATTGTGATTATTGTTATCTATCACTCTCTACCACTATTTGAAAATTAATTGTCCCCTCCTTGTCGATATTTTCACTTCCCACTAATATCATATTATTTGGGAACCTATTTATGTCTTATTCCACAAAACCATCATATTTTACGTTCAATATATTCAAGATGATGTTTATTTAACACTTTTTATGAATCTGGATTTGAAAAATGGTATTTTTAAATTTCAATCACTTATTTCTAAACCTAATTTAAAATATTGATGGAGAAATTAATTATGGATTATGTAACACCCTAATATTTAAAACTAATTCAATTTTAGATAGAGTATACAACACACAACACTTTTCATGAAAGAAACATGAAATATTAAGATAAAAATTTAATAGTTATAACATAGATATTCCATTTTTTGATATGAGTAGGATTAAATTCATTATGAAATATATAATGGTCCTAGTAAATATAAATGTACGGATTAATTCTTATGAAATAAGAACTCAATTTTTCAGTAATGTCAATTTATGCTTAAAAACTATATTTTTTTCAAAGATGATTTTTAATTCTTTTTACAGATAAAAATATAATTAAATTTTGAAAATATTTTAAATTTAATTTTTTTAAAAGTATATCATTTTTTAAATCATCATATCAAAAATATATTAGGGTGATATTTTGAGATTGTTCATATAAGATTTATTTTTCAGTGAATTTTGAGAAATCCAGTTTTTTGTAAATTTGTCATTTATTTTCATTAAAATGTACTATTATGCTTATAAAAAAGATATTAAATTAATATAAGACTCATTAATATGTAAATAATCTAATTAGTTTTATAGTAATTGACTTTATATATTAATTTTAATATAATTTTATTTTTTGTCATAAAAATACATTTTTCTAAAAAACTATTTTGGTTACATTTTTTTAATTTATATTAAAATTAATTTATTCTAGTTAATGGAATAAAATTCATTAAATATTATTAATTATTGTATTCAAACATTAATCATTTTGCAAGTTTTAAATTTTTTTTTTATTTTTTGAAGAAGATAAATTTTTGCCAAATAGAAAAAAATGCGTTTTTTATAAAATATGAAATATTTTATGATATCACCAAGACATAAATATGAAATAAAATTTTATAATACATATTTAATTAATAATTTATTATAATATAGTACAAATATATTTTTAAAATAATTCAATAAATATAAATTAGACCTTATTTCATAATAAAAATAAAAATCATCTTCACTGTCGATGTCGTGCTTTCACAGAACAAGAAAAGTTAAATTTGGTGTCCTGATGAGAAAAATGAAGAATACAAAATATTATGTATAAATGATGGTTTTTAATGATATTTAAAAAATTTTAAATTATATAACAAGAATCTTATATAAATTTTTGGTTGATGCTTACATAGGGATGAAAAATAAAAATAACATATAAAATAACTTTTCATAAAATTTATATTATTATATATATATATATTTATTTAAAAAATATAATAATTTATAAGGAATTATTTTAATTTAATTTTATGACGGTAATCTATTTTTAATTTTTATAAATTATATAATTTGCTTAAATTTTTACGTAACGTCGATTCAATTCTTGTGAAAAAAATATAAAAACCGGTTAAATGTTTTTAAATAGTATTAAAGTAATTTTTTTGTTGAGTTACAGTGTGCAAATAATTTTATAGATTAATATACCATATTAGGTATTTGATATATATTTTTATTATAATTAATTTTTTTTCATGTTGTTTTCAATGTCAAATTAAATGAATTGTGTCAAAAATGAAATTAATGATATTTTATATTAGATAATATTTTATTAAAATATATTACAATCATTAAAATGCAGAAATTTAAAAATTAGTATGATTAATGATCTAAATTTTCATCCCATTACCATTTTTAATCCAATTTTCACCTTATAATAAA
This sequence comes from Viscum album, assembly GCA_963277665.1. NCBI lineage: Eukaryota > Viridiplantae > Streptophyta > Magnoliopsida > Santalales > Viscaceae > Viscum > Viscum album. Next base: position 28,430,170 of record OY728164.1, on the reverse strand, counting down.
AATTATAACCCATTGATATTGAAAAATTAATTTTTGTGGTTAGTGTTAAAATTGGTTAACCAAGGGGTTAATCCAAACAATAAGTTTTAAAATTAAATATAAACCTCAAAATATTTCATTGGAAAATTATATTTAGACAAAAAAGTAATTATGATTTAATCCATTTCATTTTTTAACCAATTTACATGTTTTTGGAAAATATTGTATTATAATATTCCATATATTTCAAAAAATGATATTAATGATATTTTATAACAAAAAATATTTAATTAAATGATTTCAAATTCATAAAAATAATATCCTTTTGAAGTTAATGAAATATTGTTTAAAATATCATCTAATTTCCAACTACATGTCACTTTTTCTTTTATAGTAACTTTCATGGCTCCTTTAATTTAAAAAAGCATGATAACATGGTAATTGTCAAATGGGTTAACAAAGGGTAAAAAAAGACAAAATTAAAAAAAATTAAGTAAACATTAAAAAATTTATTCGATAATATTATTTTAAAAAATAATCATTTTATATTATAATTATATAATAATTTATCCCTTTTTATATGATAATTAATTTATATTTATTTAATATTTTAAGTAATTCCATGAGTTTCCCTCCCTTAACTTATAAAAGGGTTCCACATATCCTCCCCTCTACACATTTCAAGAGCCATTATTTTTAAAAAATCCCTACCAATATAACATCCAAAAATACTCCCCAAATTCAATAGGAATTATTTTGTGATGAATACTAGCATTAGGGGGATTAACTTGTAAACCAACGGAGGTTTTCTTAAGAAGTGGTGGAACTTTTAACCGAATGTCAGTTTAATTTATTATCATACATCTTTAAAATATTCTTCAGTATTTATAACATAAATACCCCAGTATCTTATATACACTATGTTTTTATATGTTAATTTAGTATCCTATATCCATCTCTACATCCATCAAATATGAAGTGAAAGTGTCATTCAGGTGTACGATAGACTACTATATTGTGAGCCAATGTAATTCATTTTCCATCATCGCCTCTCAAGAATGGTTATAATATGAATTTAATGTATAAATATTTTTGATATTTAGGACATATTTTTAACTACTAAATGATTATATATCATTTAATTTCATACCTATCTATCCATTAAAAAATGAATACTCAATTCTTGTGTATGTGTGGATTACAACCTCCATGAAGTAATATGACTCGTTCTTCATGACCACACCAAATAGATTATATATATAAGTGTATTTAACTAAATTATATTATATTTAAAATATAATCATTATTCTATAGTGTTAAAATTATACCCACACTATTTCCATCACATTTAGTGAAAAATGGAAAGGTTACTCATGCATATGTACAACCTACCATCTCTATGAATATAACATATTTTATTTTTCATAATACTATTTCATGGTTGATTTTAAATGTATAAATGATTTTTCAAATTTACAATTATTTCATGATTATTATTTTATGTATTAAGGAATAATTTCCTCTTTGATCATAGTTATCCTTTAGAATTTATTTTGGACTTAAGAGCCGAATATTATTAAAACATCTGACATGAACTTAATTGACTAAGAAAATAAATATAATTGGTAATAACTAAAATAAAATTAAAAATTAATAATAGTTTTTCTAATAAACAATATAATTACAGTAGTTTTATAATTTTGGAAGATAAAGAACAAACATAATGACCCAGACTCAAGGTAAGAGATGCTTTACCATTAAAACCTAATTTTTACTTATTTTAAAGAAATATTTTCTAATTATTTTTATGGGATATCTATATTTTTAAAACTCTTTTATTTTTTTTATTTTTATATATATGTAATGAATAATAATGATACCTTTTTAATTTCTTAAAAATATTTTCAAAAGTAATGATTTTATAGAATGTTTTTATTTCATTATAAAAGTAAAAATGAATGTTCGGTTTTAATGTATATAGAATTAATGTATTTTTTCATGGCCACAACCATTATTTAATTTTCATATTTCGTTAAAATATTCCATGATTTATTCAATGAAATTATTTTATTCCAATTGTTCTAGGTATTCTAGTTTGAGAAATTTGGTTTTAAAAGGAAAGGTATTTTTGATATCTAAAAGTGTATTGTATATGATTTTATTTTTTTTTGGGATTTATAATGTGAAGGTTAGAGAATAAAATTTTATATTGATGATATAGTTGTTGGAAAATCTTTTTGATGACGTGTGATCTAGATATATATCATGATTTTGGTGAGCATGATAAAGATCATGATGACCAGTGAGCCCGATATGTCTCTCCAATGCATTGGGTAGTGATTATGTATTCAGGGGAATAAATTTTTAATTAAATTATAATGTTTCTTTCAATTAAAGGGGTTCTTATAAGGGTTCATGAAAGGGTTTTATAAGGATAAAATCTCAAGTCACTTATATTAATTTTCTATGCCAGCTAATGAATGTTCAGGGAAATAATTTATTTAACAATGTAAACTAATTGATATTTTTATTTAAAGGAATGACTATTAAATATTAGGGTAAAAGTTATGTTTTTAATAATACATATTTTATTGGTTCTGGTGTTTTCTATGAAACTCTCATAATTATTATTTTTAATCTATGTTTTTTGATAATGTATTTTATGAAAAACAATTGGCGATTAATATGATTTCATGTGTTAGTAAACTATATTTTGAGGTCAATGATAATTTTTTTAAAGGGAAACTATTTTTAAGATATAATGTTTTTAAAATGGAATCATGAGTTTCTTTCTTCTTTTTCTGTCCCTTATTGATATATTTTCTTAATCCCATATTTTTAATATTGTTTTGCATGGTTTTAGAATGAGTAGAAACAATATTGAAGACATAATATGGGAAAATAAAATCATAGTATAGTGGGAATAATGCTCACTTAATGAGATGGGTTTTGATATATAAGAGTTTTTCTGATTATATTAAACTAAAACCTAAAATTTACATGGTTAGTTATGTGATCCCATATTTATATTGGATATTTTAAGTTTGGTATGGTTGAAACTAAGTACCGTTTATTTTAATTGATGCCTAAAATGTAATGTTTGAGTTCTTAGCATGTGATTAGGGAGTGTATATTCTCTGATATTATAATTATGGATACATTTTACCTGATTTTTAGGATATTCCAATCATTAAAACCATAATAACTTGATAATATTATTACATAAGGCATAAATCTTCACTAACCAAGAGGTGGTTGGGCATGTTGTTGGTCATGTATCTGCTTTGAGATCAAAAAATATTGGATTTTCCCACTTGTATAATGATAAAATACATATCTAGATTCATTGAATTTACATGATTAAATGAAACATAACTTTTAAATGAGTGAAATGTGATATTCATAACCGCTTGGATGAGGGATAAGTGACAACCTCATCTACGAGATGAACAACAAATGATGTATTCATTAAACTATTCCTTATTTTTCATAGAATCAATAATATAGGAGATAGCCTATATGAGATTGAAATGTTACATTTCTATTATTAAATTTATGTAATGGAAAAAGTGATTACATAGGTACACATATGATTTATTTGATTCATATTATAGTTAACATATTCATATGATGATATGTGTACATTTGATCCAGATCACATGGGAAACCTTTGTATCTTTAGTAGAATTGTTTATTTTCAAAAGACCAATCTTCTATTACATCTTGTAAATTAGGATTTTATGTTTATTTACATTTATAAAAGGCCCATAGGGTCACAAAATTATGAATGAGAAATAATTAATAAAATTTAGAAAAAATGTTTTTCCCAAAATAAAGAGAGATTAATAAATTGCATCCAAGGGTGATAATATGGATCTAATTTTTTTTAATGTTTTCCATAAATCTATAAATTATTTAAATTAAAGTCATATAATTTTATATGTAGAAAAAAATGAATAATTTTATTTTATAGTTTCCTTGAGTTGTATCTAGAAATATATCCATGAAGATGTTTGAATCATATCATATGATTGGTTATTGTCATAGTGTATGATTGGATTGAATTATATGATATCAAATGAATTAATTCAATAACATATTCCAAATTTTTCCTATAATTTTTGATTAATTAAGACACATCCTTTATAGAAACACAAATAGATCATATTCATTTAATGTTTTTAATCCATCATCCTCTAAATGGATGTATAATGAGATTTAAATTAATGCTCTAACATCTTATTTTAAATATTATATTAGATAAATGGGTTGACCCCCCCCCCATTAGGTTGAAATGTGATACATATAAGATATAGATGAATCTTTATTCCTCAGTGATCGAAATGTTTCCGTACGATGAAGGTGCTAACATACTACTAGTGTTTCAGAGTCATCTCATTAAAAATAGGGATCCTAGACCGATTTACCTTCAATGTAATAAAGATATTTTTAGTTATCAAATGTTGATTCCTTTAATTAAAAATACTTCATTCACTGTGGAAATATTATTTATTAATTCTGAAACTAAGATCACAAGATGATCTTATAAAACCATTTAAAAACACTATTTTTAAAAATTCTACTCCAACCCAAACAAGAAAATTGAAGAGGGTATATTAGTTTCATTACATCCATGAGTTCACATATTACCTATTCATACTCAGTATCTGTAGATATTACATTTCCAATATGAGTTTTATTATTTCATAGAATATCATCTCTAAAATCATAGTTTTCCACCAAATGCTTTTCGTAATAAAGGCCATACTCTAACAATACTACAAATGGAATAATCGCTTTTAAAGGGTTTGATATGTAATTACTTAATAAAAAAACGTGAAAGACATTATAGAATAGAAATAATTTTGGCAGTAGTGAAATTTTGACATACCAAATTTTACTAACCTATAATTAAATGATTTATATAAAATTTTTTTATATAAATTCCCTTATCCTTTTTGGTTTTGAGTTTTAGAGAAATAATACACATAATTAACTAATATTGGAAATGTAACTATACTAATTCACATTTTTATAACTATATATGAAATTAAATAATGCATAATAAGTCTTTAAAATATGGTTTAGATCCTCCAAACATGATATTGTTATAGACATTTAATTTTTAAATATTTCCCCAATAAATAATGTAATAACATTACAAGTAAGAGTCCCTCAAACTAACACCATACAGATTAATGGTATATGGTTATGTTAATAATTTACAAAAATCAATCAATGTAGGGGTATCTCAATGAATTACATTTAAACAAATTAAATAAAAATATAGTATTCAAAGATAAAATTCATATAATTAATAATCATTCCTTTACATAGTGGATGACAATAGAACTAATGGATTTATTGGATTTAACCCCCTAAAAATGATATGATATTGTTTAAAATTTAATCGTTGAAAAATAAATCCAAATGAGTAAAAAACATTTAAAAATGATTAAAAATTATCAATGTTCTTGAATATAATATTTTTAACAATTCTATAAAAAGAGGATGTTACGAGTCCTGTAAAAATCTGTTTTCAAAGGGGGAAAATGATTTTTTTTAAAACCGCACTAAAAATAATCACATTTAATTTTTCTTGAAAATAAAATAATGGTTTTCGAAATTAAATGTGTAGTGGAAATTAAAATTTTAAATTTGAATAGGAAATTTTTTTAATATATTTTAAAAAAACCCTTTTTGAAACCTATATTGTAAAAAAAATGAACATCTTATGGAAATGTCGTGAAGAAAAAGAAAAAAATATATATCAGATTACAAATTTTAAATTTTATAATATATCAAAATATTTTTTGGAGAATGAAATAATATATATATATAATATAAATAAACATTAATGAGGATGTGTATTATTCTCAATAATTTTTCATTTTTATGAAGAAATATTTCCATCAAAGAAGAAAAATTTAAGTAATAATAGTTAAAAAATGATTTATTAATTAATAAATCAATATAGATATAAAATAATGTGTGAATTTAATATAATTTATTTATGAGGCAATATCTACCCAACCATTAGGAATAAAATTCAACAAGAATTATTACAACTCCACAAACAAAAATTGAGTTAGAAATACAATTATAACCATAGTAACACATGAATAAAAGTGGTTAGAATGGTTATTCAGGAAAATATTTGTAAATATTATAGGATATAAATTAATAATAATAATTAAATACACAATAATTTTGGTACACCATAGAAAATAAAATATGGCTTGTATTATGAAACATGCCTCCAAGAATTGAAATTTTTGACAAAGAACACTAATGAATATCACCATATTTGATTTAATAATCAATTTGAAAGGATTTCATGAAAAAAAATTGTATATATATAGAAAAATTTGATATAAAACATTATAAAATAATTCGATAAAATAATTGACCATATAATAATACATTTCAATAATAATAATTAAAACTCAAATAAAGTAAATTGAGTTATAAAAACACTTATGACTTTTGTATCATTTGAATAAAAAGGATATAAAAAGAGATAACATAAAATTTATTTTACAACCATTTTAATTTATGGTTTGTTATTATTATCTACATTCATATTTAATAATATATGCTAAATCATAGAAAACAATAGGTGAATATGTATCATATCTCAACGAATTGAATTGAAATAATTTCACCCATACCTTTAATCCAACTTATTTGGACATGATTTGACTACATATATAAAAATATTAACTATATAAATCACATATTTATGAACCTTATTCATTATTTTGACCCTTATAATAATTAAATTATAATAATTTATTAAAAATATATTTGTAAGAAAAATTTTATTTTCATCATTATATTTTATTAGTTTTGATTGTTTTTTACATGTTTCATAATAGAATGGATGATACTTATTTTTATATTCAAAATTAAAAATTACAATATCATTATTGATTACGAAATAGAATTTTTATAAAGGTTTATAATATTATATTTTTATTTCATAAGTCTTTATATCATATTTGTGACATTGAAGTTTGTGATGATCCTCTTTTGATAATTTTTAACAAAAAATGGGTTGTACAATAATAATATAGTTAATATTAATATAACATCTCCAATACCAGATAAAAATTATTCATTTCTCAAAAATTTCTAATAAAAAAGTTATTTTATTTTCTATTCTCATCCGTGATAGATAGATAGATATATATATATATATAATTGTTTATGTAGGTGGTTAAACCGACCCAATCAAGAATAATCTATAATCGTTTGGTGAGCATGGTTAAAGAAGAGATTATTTTTGAATAATATCATAGCTAAAGAATAAAATGATATTTTATATATTATTTATAGTTATTAATAATATTTTAGAGATAGTTTTATTTAATAAATGAAAATATGAAAAGAAAAAAGACATCAATATGATGTCCCAGAAGATCCGGCCACCTAACCCATGCCCCAAGACCGGTTGGCCACATAACCTCTAGCATGTCTCTCCATGGGCTTCTAACTATCAACAAGGGTGTGTAGGCAGTACAGTAGGGAGCCTATACCCCCATGTTAGTGTAACACAACAGATACAGAAAAAGTGATCAGTAGTAGAAGGATGATAAAACTGACATATACAATAAATAACAGAAGTATAATAAAATAAAGAGGAAGACTGAATAACTAAATAACATAGAAAAATCCTCATAGACAGAGTCTGAAACAGAAATGCATGCATTGAATGATTGTAAAAAAGGAAATATAAAGCATGTAGCAGGCATGATAAACAAAAGTGCCAAAGTGAACAAAAATCCAAAAGCATTACCATAAAATCTCATGCCAAAGCTCGATCCTATGCTCCAAAGCTCCATCTCAAGAATATGAATCAACATCTTGATGATTGGTGTTTTCCCCTATCCATACTTGCAAGAAAATATTATTCTATAGTGCCAAAGGTTCCCCAACTGGGTTTTGAGATAAACATCTCAGTATGCCCCCACCAACATTTTCTACATGTAATCCGAGTAGGCAATCCTATGTAAAAAATTTGTAGTTAGTAGCAGGAATGTAAAATAATATAGAATAAATAATTAAACTCCCACTCTGGTTCTTATAGGATACCTGGCAGATCTACCTGCTTCAGCACTAAGTTGATATGTCCGATCATGTTACCATATATATATATATATATATGTATATTTAGTATAACTAGCATAGGGTAATAATTCTTCTCATCCATATATGTATATAGAGATTGTAACTGGCATGGGGTAAGCCTCCCTCCTATCCATATTCATATATAGATTATATCTAGTTTGGTGTAAGAATACCTCCCACACATACACTTATAAAAAGTGTATCGGGTGTGGCGTAAGAATGCCTCCCACCCATACACTTATATTAAAATTTAGCATGTGGTAATAATTTATCCCATCCATTCACATTTATATATCTCATAGGCATAGTAGTGTCATAAACATCCATATTATATAACGTAATGATAATCTATCTTACATAATATCAATTTAAAAAAACAAACCATTTCATGTAATTACTTTATAATAAATCATAACAAGTGGTGGAAATAAAGATTGCGTTATGGGATACGGGCGCTCCATTCTGTGATGAAAGATTTTAGGGATTTCATTCTGCCATGGAAATCCTATTCATCCTCTGCTTCAATCTTCTTTCTCCTCCTAGAAGTGTGGTGTTGGTGGTTCCCTCCTGAATTTCTGCTCATGACCCTAATATCTCCGTAGATGATTGCAACCCTACGGTTACAAGGAATCTGAATATCTCGGCCATTTTTCAGTTGGCATCAAACCCTTTCACCAGATCTGCAGAGGCGTCATAGTGATCTCTTTCATCCTTGAAGATTGACATGAGGCGTGGAAACTCACAGAGGCTATCTGGTTGGGAGGATGTTTTTGCAGCTGTGAATCCCATTCAGGAATTTATGTGGGAACCAATTCTTCCCCACTGTGATGTTTTTTCAGGCTCTCAATCCAATTATAATGTGATGAGGAAATAAAATTCAAGGATGAAGCTTGATGAACCTTTTTCATTTATGCTATTCATGGACTCATGTCCTCATAGAATCTTCATAAGGGTTCATCATATCACGTTGAATCCAAACCTGTAGCACTTTTTGAGAGAATGTAAATTAGAAAAAAATTATTGATCGCATGAATTGTTCCTCCTAAAGGTGAAAACGATGGAAACATGATGATTTGATCTACAAAACCTAACATTAATGGGGTTTCTCTAATTGAAAATGTGTTTCTATTGGTCAAGGATTTATTCCATTTCCTTTTTTTGTCTGATGACTTGAATCTTTGAGAATGGAGCATTATAACCCTATTTATGAAACCTAAGTGGATTCATTTACATGAATGGTCTTTGAATTTTAATGTCTCGCATGCATCAAATACCTTTTCTCATCTCTATATTTGTCTTCATGGACACAATTTAGTCCTCTAGAATTCAATATATTTTCATGACATTGGCAAGGCAATTGGGAATCCGATTCATCTTGATAAGGAGAGTGAAAATGTTATGTTTGTTCACTATTCTATGATGTTGGTGGAGGTTGATCTTAGCTACAGTCTAATTGAAAATTAAAAGGTGAAGGATTTGACATTTTCAAAGTCTACTGCTCGTGATGGTGATTCACATAATGTTCTAGTTCCCACTTTTGTTGATGTGTCGATTAATAAGAAATCTGATACTAGAAAAGGTTTATTAATTGATGTATCTCTAAAGAAGGATCATAGAGGCCGCAATAATACTTTGTATGGTTTGGTTAAAGGGGTTACTCTAGTTGAGGGCACACATATACGGACCCTAGGATTGATTCCCCCTGATACCTCTTAGGTTTTCATCACCAATTAGAATGATGCACAACAACATGTTGATTGCAGCATGAAATCCAGAAGCTTCTTCAATTATCTAAATTACCTGAGAATTGGGGGAACTTTTCTGAGGATGAACAGAAGAATGTGGGTACCCCAATTAGGGTATCATCCAGTGGTGGGAAGTCCTCTTACAAGGATGAAATATTATGTGGAAATATAAAGATTATGGATAGTGAGGGTTTCACCTCTGTCCTTCACCTAGGCAAGGATTATTCTAATGTTCCAAGAAATGTGTCTACCAGATCATCATCTAAGGTTTCAAGGAATGTGGATATAGATATCATGAAAATATTCAATTGGGATAAGTCTCAATAGGACTGGGAGACTACTGGTGACTCAGATTATGGAAATGAGATGTCGTAATACGATATATAGACCTTTTTTAGTGGATGAGGGCATTTCTATCTTTTTACCTTATCATCGTCTCTTATTTACTTTTTTACATTGTTTTTAATAAATTTTCATAATCCTTGTTTCAATCTAGACGTTTCTAGTAAATAATAGTTAGGTAAATTCTGTGCCATCCCTTGAAACCATTCTATTAAATCCAATTCATCCTTATGGTTTAAGCCATCTCATCCTAGCTATCCTACAAATCCAACAATCCAATTTTCCTATCATAGAAAATTCATTTCAAGGAAAGGTGTCAAGGACAAAGTGTCAAGGTCTACCACTCACAAGACCATTAGGACAATTCCAATTGAAAAAGGACTAATCACCATTGAGGGACTTTGGTATACATAAATTACACATGGGAAATTTTATATATCAATTAAAATCCAATCAAAAATCTAAATTGGGTTCCATGTATTTTAAACCATTTGGCCCAAAAGGCCATTTTCAAGGCGGCACAACTACGGGTGTCCATAAAAACAAGTGTGACATATAATACCCTAAAGAATATCAAATTCACATATATCAATGCAGTTGGGTCATTTAGACTTGAAGGAACCAACACATCAAGGGATCTTGTCAATAGACAAATCACGACATGAAAAATAAAATATGAAACGGCCAAAAATCAAATGGAAAACTATATGACCACCGACCATAGGGACATTAATGAAGAGTCTCTTCATATCGACCCCAGATTCCAGGCATGTTAAATGAGAATGGTGTTTCAGTCTTACACCTTAAAAATAGGGGTTATGATACTAAAACCCAATAGCACAAAATATGTCAAGAAGAACAGAGATAGGAGTATAGAGACTAGGGATCCTTACTACAAGAGATCCAATGGCTCTGATAGATCGAATATCATATGTCAAAAAATGAAGGTATCAAGGATACAAGCTTCAAAGGGATTGATATCTCAAGGAGGAATAAGAACATGGTTACAATTACTGTAGTTCGAGGAAATAATAATATAGATTTTAATGTTTATGTGGGAAAAAATGGTAATTTCTTCCCAAACCCCATGAAATTCGATTTATGTGAACGATTTACATACCATATGATAGTCATGTGTGATGGATAATTCCTCATATGCAACATTCCATATGATAATGTGCCTGTTCTACATGGTTGCAAACATACCATGTAAACTTATAGCTTCCCCAGTCTGTAACTGAATTGTTTACACAAACCGTGCAACCAAGGTCACATGGTTTACACTAACCACGCATCCCACCCATCAGCCTATTTATCTAGACCTATGGGCTCCAAACCATCCCAAAACACTCCTCATGCCTTCTATAATCCATATAACACCTTTAAAATGATTAAGGGAATGATTTAAAATAAATACCCAATGATCTATACATTGGTCAAAATTCAGGTCATTACAACATATTATCCTTATAGAAATTCATCCAAGATTTTTCCTCCTAAGGGTAAAGAGGTATTGTTAGCAAAGAGTTCCATCCATTTATATTTTATATCAGCTTCCTACTCCCCTGTCTCATCTTGTACTCAGTCGTACTACCATAACACTTGTACAAGAGAAACGAACCTGCCTTGGAGTGTCTTTATGCTATGATCAAGAAGACGCACTGGATATTCCTCAATGTAAGAATCTATATCCAGGTCATCCTCATCAAGATGAAATATGTTAGATGAGTATGGATAATAACATTGAAGATGATATGCATGAATGAAATCATGAATATACTAGTATTCCATAGGAAGTTCCAGCTGGAAATACATTATTTTGATCCTCTTCACAACCTTAAAGGTTATAATGAATCTCTGTAATAGTTTACCCAAATTTTGAATACGTTTATTCCCTAACCTCAGTGGGACATTAAAAAAAATCCATTCTCCAACCAAAAACTCAAGAGGTCGCTGAAATCTCTTTGCATTAGAGTGTTGTCTAGACTAAACAGTCATTGTGCTCTTCCTGATCTATTGGACCTACTCTGACGTCTCCTACATGAGATGAGGCACAACCAGAGTTACTTCTGTTTCCACTATCAAGAATAGAGATGAGCGACAAGGCCTACCATATATGTTTTCATAGGTATCCATCTCAATGGAAGCCTAAAGCTATTTTTATAAGAAAACTGTATGAGCGGAATGGGTTTCTGTTAATAACACCCAAAATTCATGAATCTATGCAAGGATCATATCCTCTATCACCAGTATTGTTTGCTCCATCTATCCATCATTCTATGGGTTATAGGTCATGCTCAAAATTACCTATGTACAAAAGGCATTCTACAACCCCTGCCATATTAATGATGTGAAACAAGTGTATCTGTCATAACATATATAACAAGGTTTTCCATGAAGAATTACCACCTCTAAAATGTAAGACCTTCCTAAGTCGTTTACCAAGAAGGTCTCCCATATATGTAAGAATTGTGAGAACATCATCATTTGATTAATGAAAACCCACCCTGTGTTGTTCCCACGAGGTGATTTTGGTAAACTAGTCATGAAGTCCATTAAAACATTTCCCCATTTCAACTCAGGAATGTAAAATGCTTGAATAAGCCCTTCTAGACACCAATATTCCACCTTCACTTACTATTATATAGAACATCGAGTGATAAATATGGCTATCTCACATTTCATACTAGGCCACCAATATTGATGTTGTAGATCTCGATACATTTTGTTGACATCAGGATGAAATACCCATGCTGAGGTGTGGAAATCCCTCATCAACTCCACTATGATGTCATTCAGGACCCAGACACACCCATGGAACAATATAATATCATTCCCATCGACTGTATAACCATATATAGTATCATGATTTTGAGACACATTTCTGTCAGATAAGGCCTTTAGGATTATCTATTTGTCTCATGAATACTCATTTCTGAATAGTAGATTTCCCAACTAAGGCTCATAGAATATGATGACCATTGTACTCTTGAACCTCAACGTACAACGCCAAGAATAATTCCATAAGAAATATTCATCACAGGACTCCTAAACCACTTGTTTCTGTGTCTTTTAGCTCAGATCATTGGCTACTAAATTTCTTTTACCTAGAGTGTATGCATGATTGAAATAAAAATATTGGAGGAACTCGACCCATCTGTGCTACCAGAGATATAGATCCCACTTAGTGAAGATTTATTTTAGTATTTTAAGGTCTATGATTTTCAAAAAAAATTCTCCAAATAAACAGTGTCTCCAAATGTGTAAGTCATTAACAACCATAGAATGTTCAAGGTCGTGCCTTGAGTGGTTCCGCTCGTGAGGCCTGAACTGATGAGAAACATACACAATGACTCACTCATCCTATATCATAACAGCCCCAATCCCAAAATATAATGCATCATAGTAGACTGTATTGGCCCTTCCAAGCTTTTACAAAATCAATATTAGTGTTTCAGTGAGTCTTTCCTTCAACTTCTGAAAGGATACGTCACTTTCTTTAGACCATTAAAATTTCACAAACTTCTTTTTCATGCCCATAAGTGGGATGTCATGTGTGAGAAATTCTCAATGAAGTGTCTATAATATCTAATAAAGCGCTAAGAATCTCCAAATATCAAATACATTCTTAGGAAGATCCAAAGAAACTACAACTCTCACTTTCACATGGTCAGCATAAACTCCTAACTCTAAGATGATATCAAAGAAGAAGTGTTCCTTATTGATCTAGAAGTAGAATTTACTAAGCTAAGAATATGGATGATGCTCTATTAGTGTATTCAGAATGATCCCATGATAGTTTTCATGGTCATGTCAAGAGTGAGAATACACTAAGAAATATTCTATGAATAAAACCACAAAGGAATATAGATATGGGTGGAAAACCTCATTCATTAGATCCATGAAGACATTAGGTTCATTCAATGTGTACGAAAAACAAAAATAATTACTTTTAGAGATAAATCCTACTCCTAGAAGTTGTGTCAGGTATGTATGAAGTCTGAACACTCACCTGATGATATCCCAAACTCATAACTATTTTTAAAAATACCTTCTCTCATCGGATTCGATCAAAGAGGACTCCAATTCTAGGCATTGGATACTCATTCTTGATATTCAGATGATTCCACCAATAGTAATCCACACAAATCATAAGGGTACTATCCACCATGTTGGAAAAGAGGCTAGGTTATCCCCAAGGATATGTTTTGGGGCATAAAAATGCTTTTTCCTCCAAATACTCAAATGTATTCATGAGATACATAAGCTCCTAATGTGTCATCTAATATGGAGGAATGTTCAAAGGTGATTTTCTGAAAATATGATCCACAATAAACTCAAACTCTCTCACTATAGGTAGATTAGATAATTCATTAGAAAAAATTTCCATGAAATTGTCTAATACATGAGGAAATGCAATAACCTGTAACCCCTGGTCATCAAGGAAAATACTAGAGACCTATGTTGTAACACTACCCAGCCTCTGTTACTCGGGTCCTAATTTTGTCGCACTAACATAACATTCCTCGTTTTGTGTGTGCGTAATTCTGTAGTCTGATGTAAATTTCACCCTCTGACGATATAAGTCAATATGGGATCTTTATAGAACTAGTTAGTTATTTCCAATGGCTACATCAAAAACTCTCATTTTGATAATGTACATGTTCCAATAGAAAATGTAACCACCTATCTCATGTGGGAAATTATAACAACCGTGAATTCCCAATGAAAAGATATCTATGGGTCTAACCAAAATCATAACAACAGTATATTACTCACAGAAGAGGCCCATAATTTCTATGATATTCTCATATATGAAAGAGTGATACACAATGGTATCAAACAATGTGGAAACTAATGCGAATGTTACTAGAATAGTACCTCATACGGTAGGTGGTCTGACAGTTCTCTCATATGGTGAAGGATGGAATGCATTTAACTAGTCTGTACCATGGCTCTGAGTCACTTTCTAACTACCCCGAGAAGCCCACTCTACTGGTGTGGATAATTAAATGTCTGATTTCCTCTACCTCAACTGCCACCTCGGCCTGAATGACTAATGGTATACCACCTACCTGGCTGTCATGACCATACTTCCCCATCTTCTGATCGAGGTGTAGGAGAAGATCCCTTCTTTCTAGGAACAGGAGGGAATGTCCAGCATAAATTATGGATTTGACCCAACCTTCCATAGCTTCTGCACTCAATTGGGTTCCATGTACACGCCCTCATGAAATGTCTTGGAACCTCACACTGGTGACATATAAGAGACCTAGAAAAAAAGGATCCTGACCATTGTTACCACCAAGAGATTCATCAATGTTTCACATTCATCTAAAAGAAGACCCATATAAATCATTATGTGAAAAACCTCCCTAGATCACACCATCACAATCCATTAAATAGAAATATGTAATTATGACCTAGTTGAAGATTTCAAAAATAGTCATTAGACTGAACAAATTGACTTATGACCAGATGGTGCAACACAACCCTTCCTCAAATCATATAGAAACCATTAGATAATCAGTAACTAGAGAAGGAGTGAATAACTGTAGCTCAATGAAATGGGATGAGTAATCCATAACAGACATGGTCCCCTATTGTAGATTCATAAACTCTCAAGCTCTATCTGTCCTCAGTGTCTGGGGGAAGAAGTAGTCGTAGAAGATAGTCTGGATGTCGACCCACACCATCTCTCTATGCTACCTACTAGGGTGATGATATCCCACCACCTCTTGGATGAGTCACATAACATATATGTAGCTATATCAACCATCCAACCGGGATGCATCTCTAGGAACATCAAGATATGTAGGATCAACTCAATCTAAGACTCTTTGGAAAGTGGTCCTCTATCCAACAAGAATGTATGAGGATGCTAATGTTGAAACTCGAGAGTCAACTCTGCCATAATTGATGTATGTCACACTCTTTTTTACATACTCTACATAATATGAAATAATTTCTCTTGAAAATAAGAATCGACACCCAATTAAGGTATAAGAGAGAGATCCACATGTGGCTTGATTGGAAGGAAAACTTGCGGCTCAAGGCATGCCACCTCAAGGAAATGATCGTCGCCACCTTCAGGAAATGTGGCACAAGGATTTTGTAACGGCATAATGAAAAAATTTCAAATGAACATCTCAGAAGAAATTCATATTGTCTAAATTATTTTATTATAGAATCTATGATGTGTAGTAAATCCCTCTTATAATAACAAACACACCTCTCTTCCAACATCAAAATCCTAGACTAGACATTGGAACATACCATAAGGATAGAAAAACACCCACTACCTACCACTAAAGCTGGTTTTAGGTATGTATCTATGTTATTCATGTGCAATATAAATTTTCTCAGGTTATAAACCATTTCCCATTTGAAAACATTCTCATTTGAACATTTAATGCATTTAAGTTGGATAAATCCTGTGATATGACATTCAATGACTCATAAAGGCCCATACACCTTATGAACCATAATATGACACTTAGTTGAATGCAATTAAAATTTAAATTGTTCATATTCATGTAATTATACAACTCTTAATTGGTTGAGTTTTCTGGAATGCCATTTCTCGATCCATAAGTTCTCATACACCTTATGAATCAAAGAGTGGTACACACTGAACTCACACCATTTCATGGTCCAAAACCTTCATGAAGGGTCAACACAATTATATATAGATAAGATAAGGAATAATGAATATGCATAATCAATGCATGTTAGAAATTAAATGTGATGTGGTACAACACATGGTCTATTCGTATTTTTCCATTCATGATGCATGTTCTAATACGTAACCCTAATTTTATCAGTTTCAGAAATGTGGTCATAATTTCAATATCATAAATATCAATAACATCCAAAAAACATGTGAAGCACCCAATAGTGAAATATTATTATCAGTAATAGAAGAATCAATAACAATCATATATAATGAAACATGGTCTTGACCACATACATGGGTTTGTGACATCCAATAATGGATTATGACTAAGTCCCTAAGTTTTCCCAATATCAATTATATTGTATCCAAATAGTAAATCAAGAAGTGAACAACCTGTGATACCATTTGGCGATGTCCTGGACCCAACTTCCACTTAACCTATGACCTGATCCTAATTGTCCACATGACCACTAGAGCAACTCCCCATAAGACAGGGGCTTTATGCTAGCAGTGGGGGTGTGTAAATAGTATAGAAGGGAAACTATAGACCCATGTCCTAGTAACATAGTAGATACAATAAAATTAAACAGTAGTGGAAGCATATTCAAAAATATGGATATAGTAAGAAATGTAAGAATAATAAAATACATAAGGGGACTGAAAAACATAATAACATAGAAAAGGCCTCATTGGAAGTGTCTCATACAAACATGCATGCATGGAATGATAGTATAAAAGGAAACAAAAACTAGTGAGAAGACAAGCTAAAAAAAGTGCTAAAGTGAATAAATTCCAAAATCTGCTCCATAGAAACTCGAGCGTTAGACTGACACACTAATTCAAAGCTCTATATAAAGAATATAAATAAATAACCTAATATGTGGTGTTTTCCCTCATCCATACCTCTCGGAAAACAACATTCATGGGTACTAAAGGTTTCCCAAGAAGTGTTTGAGATTTAAATCTCAGTAGGCCACCACCAACGGTGTCTACAAGTTATCTTAATAGGTTCTCAAAAGTAAAAAAGAGTGCTTTTAATAGCAGGAAATTAAAACAATGAATAATAAATAATTAACCTCCTCTTAGGTTTCTAAATGATCCCTGGTGGGTCTACATAATTCATCTCAAAACTAGTATTTCCAATCATGTCACCATATATATATATATATGTATTATAAATAGCATGGGGTAAGAATTCCTCCCATCCATACATGTATATAGAGATTATAACTTTCATGGTGTATGCATGCCTTTCACCCATACACTTATTGAGATTATAACTAACATGGGTAAAATATAAACCCTTAATCAAGATCAAACTCACCAATATCATGGGATTAGGATGATTTAGACATTAAGGAACAAATACATCCATAGATTTAGGAAAAGGTCACCTCATGATGCAATGAATTAAATATGAAATGGAAAAAACACAAATGGAATGCTACGTGACCACCCAACTTAGGGCTATAGATGAAGTTTCGCTTGATATTGACCTTAGATTTGATGAAGGTTGGAGGAGATTGGATTTTCATTCCAACACCCTAAAAATAGGTCATATGAGCCTAGAAATAAATACAACAAAATATTTCAATAAGAACATGGACAAGAGTAGAGAGATAAGGGAGCCTGACCCCAAAGGATCTAATGCCTCTGACAGATTGAAGATTGGATGTTGGATGAAGAATTTATCAAGGATCCAAAATCATAGGGTTTGAGAGCTCATAGAGGAAGAAAATATTGGTTATTTCCACTGGATGAAGGGGAAATATGAAAATAGAACATAATTTTTATATGGGGGTAATTGTAATTTTTTCCCAAACCCCACTGCACACAGTTTATGTGAATATATTACAAACCATGTGTGAAGGCTCTATCCCCATCTGCACTAAGATGCAAGGCCATGTTCCTGGTCGACATGGTTGCAAACAAACTGTGTAGACATCATGGTTCCCCTGTCTACAACCACCCAATTTGAAAAATCTATGTGGCCTACGTCACATGGTTTACATTAACCATGCACTCAATCCTCCATCCAATTTATCCAGACCCCTGTACTCTGAACTAGCCCCAAGTACTCCTAGGTTCATCCTTAGTCCATAACATGACTTTTACATGATTAATGAAAAGACAAAAAATGAAAAACCAATGATTTGTACCTTGGTCAAAATCTGGGTCATTACAATCACATTCATAGACATGGTAGATTACACGTACGTATAGATACACGTTCATTTTCCATAGAATGGGTGGGGGTGGATTAGGGATTTTTTATAATTACTAAATTTTCATATAGTTAGTAATATCAAATTGATCCATTAAAAATACCACTCTAATCACTTTCAATGGGTGTGAAAAGTTTATAAAAATCATAGAGACGGTAGGCTTCACATAAACATGATTGAGTCTGTTTCTATGTAAAAGGGAAGAGGTACATAATTATTATTTAATAAAAATATTAAAATTTTATAATATTAATATTATTGATATAATTATAATATAATTTAAAAAATAGATCTTAATTAGGTGGAATAATAATGAAAAGAAATTTAAAATGAAAAGGACGGATTTATAATTTTTACCTTACTACTTGTAAAAATCCATTATAAAAAAGTTAAATCCATTCATGGATGGTATCTTGAGGAGAAACAAAATTCTATGATAATTTCGAGTATGTAACATAACTGATTTTTTTTGAACTAATTAGTTTTGGTGGGAGGAGAATTGGGGTCATGGATGTCCCATTTAAAAGTAGAGGGAATGGAATTTATGTTATAATATAAAAGATAAAGTCATTAGTCAAGGGTCAAATTGATATAATGATGGAGGATAATGGAGGGTGAATTGGTAAGATCAACAAATCATCATCCATACATTTTCATACTTTCTTTTTGAATGGTTTTATGTCTTTTACTCTAAGATTTTTCCCTGTTAAAATTACTTGTTTTTATCGTTGTAACAAATTTTTACCTAGATGATTGACTTTTAATAGAAAAACATAAAATGAGAACTGTTACATGACTTGGACCTAATTATTCAAAATTAAAAAATCATATATTAATAAAAAAATTATAACTATGATAATAATTATCTTCATTATTAATTAACATAATGTGTAAAATTATTTTTAGAGAGTGTATTATTATGCATAATTTTTATCAAAATAATATTGTCCCGGTTGTTTATTTATAATTCATTAATTTGTTTATTATTATCGCAATATGTTTTATGTACCATTCAAAATGATAGAAAACCTAATTCTATATATTGGATACTTAGTGTAAAAAAACAGATAAAAAATGTTTTTCTTAAATATAAATATTAATTAAGATTTAAAATGTAATGAACCAGTTTTCTCAATTAAAAATATAATTTTTAAATGAATTCAAATTACTCATTAAATACTTATGTTATAATTATTTCTTACAGTTTATATAGATATACATAATTTATGATAATGAAAAAAAAGCTATAGTATAATTATAAACTGTATTTGTCACAATTTACCTAATGAGAAACTATATTAAAACATCTAGAAAATTCTTATTAAGATAACATTGAATTTATAAATCCAAATTTTTTATTTTTCCAAATATAAATTCTATAATTTTAGTATTTAAATATTAAATTAAAATATAAAATATAATAAAAATTATATTTACTAATAATATGGATTTATAGATATTAATTATTTTTATTGGAATTTCATTTAAAATTTAAATTAATTTTATGCCCATTTATAATTTTTATCATAAATATATTTTATCCATGATATATTTAGAAACTTAATATAATAATGAATAGAAAATAAAAACTTTACTTTCTTAGAGAAATTCATTTTTATGCATAAAATCAATTAATCATTATTAAATTCGTAGAAATAAAAATTAGATAGATAGTGATTTATTATTCTATATATATTAATAATAAATATAATTATAACAATTTTTGAGTGAAGAGTAGTTAAGAATACACAACACTAAAAAACAAATATTTGAAAAATATTACATTTATATAAAATATTCTTCAAATAATACCATTAAAATTCATTTTTTATATTCTACGTAATTTTATTAATCCTTTTATATTAAATCATTATTTGAATTTGACATCATATAATAATATTAATAAAAATATGTAATGTATAAATATATTAATATTAATATAAATATATTTATTTATATTGTTTTTATTTTAATTGTTAATTATTAATTATTTTTTATTATATTATGTTAACTTTTTGACAAACAATACTCAAATTCTGTATAAATCTGTAATACATGTTCAACAAATTACCATATTTCCAATTAATATATTTACAAAATCCAGATATTGTAAATTTATATAACCTTACTAAACATATCTATTACCTAACACTCCTTTAGTCACACTTCACATTTCAATATTTCTCAATATATATCTAAAAATATTATTTTCCTTCCCCGATGTTCTTCCCCATCATAGGTTTTATTTTTTATTTAGTGATCCTTAAGGGTAAATATGATCCAAGGGATCTCATAGTATTGATGATTTTTTATTTATTATCCCTTTTTTGTGCACTTTAAATGGATATAATAATTTATGTTGGTTAATAATCCATGGTGTGTAATAATAAAAATGTGTAATACATAGTTTCTTTTTCTTTTTAAGTAATTTTTACCATGAATGAATAAAGTTTCGTAAATTTATTACCAATATTTTACAAATTATTTCCTAATAAATTAAAATTAATTTTAAAAAATAGAAAAATTAGATTATAATTATAAACATATGATTGATTTAAATAATATGACACCTAAAAATGGGGGATTTACATTCTACCCAATCAGTAAATAAATTATTACCTCATAATTTTAATTATCAATTAATAATAGAAACTGCAGAGTGTATCTAAAATATAATCATGACTCAAAATATATCTTCTAAATCGATCAAAACATTACTATCTTAAGAAAGACTAGGTAAGATATTATTTCCCTCATAATATTTATATTTGAATATTATAACCTATTTATTCGAAATAACACCCAAAAACTAAGTATTTCGATGTTTTTAGATAGATACCATAAAAAAGTCCATTTTCATTATACTATTTCTAAAAAAAATATTAAAACCAAAATAATTATGATAATATCCAATAAAATAATATTAAATGATCACATGGATATGAAAAATTTATAAAATGATTTATTATCTAATGATACCTCAATTTTATCCTATAAATTTGTCAATTCAACTATGATATAATTAGATCAACCTCTAACTCTTTTATCTTAACCTTGGTTTTCCATGTTCTATTCCTAATAGTTTCTCTAAAGTAAATATATTCAATCCATCACAATGGTTCTTAAAGAGAATATAAATTTCCAAATCATATCACTAGAGACTACCTAGAAAGGTTTTGAGTTATATGTCCACTCATTGTCCACTAACTGAAGATTTTTTTTATACCTAACCATCTGTTTTCAAGGTGATTACCACTAGGTGATTTTATTCTATAAAAACATACACATTATAGTGCAAAAATATGGATGTATTTTCAATAAAAACTACATTAAAATGAAATTTCTAAAATTCCATGTCATTATCCTATACATTGAATTATCCCTACGGTTTTCATTAATGTTTTCTATTCATAATTCCCCAATCATCAAAAAATATTCAATATTACCTCATCCATCCAAAATAATTATGAATACCTTACAAATAATGGACATCCATAACTTATCATCCCTTAATGACATTTATATCTTTTAAATTGTCCTCAACTAATAAAATCATGGTCTCCAAATTTTTCTAAACCTTTATCTAATGCATACTAAGATATCCCGAATTGAAATATAACAAAATTACATGATTTACACCAGCTATATTTTGACATACATTTCCATTTACTTTTAGGTTTAGATTTTTAATGAATTTAGACACATTATTAACTAATACATCAAATGAATTTCACAACTACATTACTAACAAATTGAATTTATAAATTATAATTATCATAAAAAATTATTGAAAATAATTTCTCTCACTCACATGGTGAAGAAACACCTCAACAAAAACTCTATATAAATCATTTTCAAACCCGAAGATTAATTTTACACTATATAATATCTTTGTTCATGGAATAGTTTCATCCATTTTTATAGAATTCATTCTAGGATGTGGTTTATGAACCTTCAGAAATTATGAAGAAAACTTATAAAAACCTAATTTTGGGTGAGGTTTTATGGTTTTTTAAAAGCAAGGAAATTATTTTTTTTGAAGTGATTCATGGAGTGGTTTTTTCCAAGGATGAATTTCCTAAGCTGCCTATTTTCATAAAGATGGAGGCTTCTCAGTTTTCTTTGATCCAGAGGCCTTACAAAAATTATTTTTTAGGTATATTCTCCATTCTTGGGCATGTCTCGTACTCGGAGGGAGATAATCCATGGTCTTACTATGACATTAAATCGAGAATTTATCACACATGAGGAGGTAATGAATGGAGGATGATTCTGATTGGAAGATGATTATTTAATATCATCATGGGAATCCTAATGATCTTGATTTAGAATTAAAATTTGGGAATATTCATTTGAAACCAAGAATTTTAAGGATCTTATAATGAGATTTCAATTTCAATAATTTCAATCAAAGGAATTAGACCTCTCAAATATAGTTTATATGGTAGGGTTTTATCTAGGTGTTATGACATACAAATATTCTTAATGACCTTTTTACTTCATTGGCGTGCCACTTAAAATAGATAATCACACTCTTAATGGGGAGTTGGGTCTATAAATCAGAGTATTGGTTGGTTAAAACATCAACACACCACTCCTAGATTTGATAATATTCAAATCTAGTGACCATAAATAAATTTTTAATGTTGAATATTATTATGTACCACCCTTCTACGAATATTCAAGGACTATTGGACATGACTTCCATAATTGTAGAATTATTCAAAAATAGAGGAAATATCAATATGATATAAGTGAATAGAAATTTTCCAGTAGGAAAAAGAAGAGAAAGCCTATTGTTATAGACAATAGAGAACCTCGAAGTAAGGATTTCCTTGTAAAATGGGTGAAAAATATCCATATCTCTTTGATTCAATGAATATGAGTGGAAAATCATTGGCTGCCCTTCCTGAGGATGAAAATTAAGACCCCTCTCAATTGAATAATCTTTTTGATCAAAATACAGGTAGTCTGTATGAGAATGGAAATATAAACATTGGATAATGACATTAATCGTTAAATTTCCAAATATATCAAGAAGTTAAATAGATATTTTCAGGATAAAAATTTTTATAGAACCACTTAAAAACAAAATGTGTTCTATACTTCTAATATTGATGATGAAAAAAATATCTATATGGTTATAAAGGTCTCCCAAAGTCAAGATAGATTCATTATATTCCTATAGGTCCCCATCCTATAGATACTATTCATGTTTAGGGCATGCTATATGATACATTAAAAGAGAATTCAAAGAAATATATTGAAGGAACATTTTGTGAATGTAGAGATCTCACCATGTAAATATAAACACATTAATTAACTTGAAGCCCACTTCCTTTTGTTATTTCTCATACTGATTTCCAACAGGTAAATACATCAGGAGGGAATTCAATTAAATCCATTTAAGTCATAATTAAATATTCTTTAGGGTCACCATTCCTGAACAATCCATCTCTATGCATGGCAGTCCCCTTCATTTTTTTCTTAAATATATTGAGGGACTTATGCAAAAAACATTAAAATCACTTCTAGTGAATTGTATTCAAGACTCATCCATGGATTCAATAGGTGTCAATATATTTGGATAGTACCAATATAGGTCTTCAAGTCTACATCCTTCAAGACATGTTGAAGGATAGCTAAATGCCGAATTAAAAGGGAATCTAGTGAACTATAGTGAAGATAATATCATTGGAAAGTCTCATTCCTCTTGGATCCACTCAATAGATGTGCCAAACACTGATCCTTCCTAATCTACCAATGATTCACAAGATAAATAAAAATTTACAACGACAACACATACTAGAATTACTGATATACTTAATAGTTCAATAGATCTGAATGGAATGAATTCCATTTAAATTAGTAAGGATATTATTGTTGAAAATAATACTATATGATAATTTTTATCTTTTAGAAATGGAAAAAATAATGATAGGGGAGATTCCACTCATCTCTCCACCATGAATGATAATGTTGTGATGCTTTAAAAATCCATGAACACCTAAAAATGGATCAATTCCTTGTTTTGAGTGATTTTACAGACAAGAATTTTAAAGAGTGTTGTTCCAACATAACAAATCCATGAACGGATGAACATGATAGTTCAAGAAAATATGGGAATAAAAATATTACAATCAGTAAATTAGTTAGAAATAAATTTTTTTTGGGAAATAAATGGGGCCCTAACTCCAAGAATAATTTGACTATAGGATGATGTTTTAAAACTATAAGGGTCTAGACAAGCTTTAAACAATTAGATCTCTTCCACTTTTAGTTACTAATAAAAAACCTGACCATCTATTTCTTTCAGAACTGAAGAGTATTATTCTAATTAGATTTCCCCTTTTGATAGGAAAAGATACTAATTGATAAGAAATAATTTGTTTATAAATGATATCAAAAGGCTTTGGGTTTTAGAAAACTCTAGATTGTATTGGATCTCATCTATCAGTTCTACCGATCAGATAGTAAATGTTAATTATAATTTTATGGTAAGAACATAATTCTACTATTTTATATATTCCTTCAATGGAGATCAAATGTGATGGGTGTCACACACCTCCCTGGATACCTTGCTAACCCAATAATCGAGCTGATCCTGACATAGACAAATGAGAATTCCCAATCCCCATTGGTTGGAAACTACCACCTGGCATCATACACTATGAAAGTGGGAACTAATATTCCACAAACACAATAGAAGAAAGAGATCAAGTCAGTATGTATTCAAGAAGAACATCATAGGTAGAAGTGTACCAGAATTCAAAAAGGTATGAAAAAAATTATAACCACAAAGTACAAGAATATAGGATAACAAACCATGTACCAAGTGACAAAAATCTCCAATCCCAATGATCAACAATTATAACAACATCCAAGTGGAATTTTACCCATTCTCTAACCTGGAAGAATATAATATAAAAGCACCCAAAGGTATGGGTGTGAGATAAAATTCTAGTAGGTTATCATCTAGCATTCCATAATAAGATACCAACATATAATTAATCAACTAATACATTTAATTTTAAATAAATTGAAACGAAATTTCAAAATCATATCTAAAAAATAATTATTTACATTTCAAATGATGGAAATATGTTAAAAAATGCATTAATAAAATATTTTATATAAAATGGTTTCTATAAATTCATAAGGAACATGTAAAATAGGTTAAGTCAAACATCAATATATATTTAAAATAAAAAAAATTAACAACATGTTCATCTTCAAAAGGTGTGATTGTTCCAGGATATAGGACCCCCTCACACTCAATTATTTAACATGGTAATATATGTACACATGTCCCTCTAACATTGGTCAATGAGGAACCATCACCATCTCATCAGGGATGTTAACTACTTTATATGTATTATTAGTGTTGTATAGTGATAAAGGTTTTGTAAAGACTCAGAAATTTCAAGAAATTTTTTCTTAAATTCAATTGAATTTTACTAGTTCGTAGTTTCTAATGGCGCCTGATTCTGAGGCCCGGTCTGCCTGGAATCAATTTTTGAAGTATTTTTCGGGTACATTCAATAAATGTTCGTGCAAGTTTTTATATATTTTAAACTGATGCTCAGAATTGAAATCTGAGGGCACTGATGAACTCGCATCACCGATATTCGCTTAAAAAAACATTAACCGCCATTGCGATTGGTCGAGAGTAGAAGTTATATTTTTGGAGATAGTAACAAATTAAAGAAAAATTTTTATTGTACAATTTTATTTAAGAGGTGGTTATATCCACCAAAGGGAAGGTGGGGTGGGGCCCACACCCCACATAACCTCCCATTATAGGATAATGTGTGGTGGGTCCCACACTAGCACCTAACTCTTCATCTTCCCTTTAACTCACATGAAACCCCCTTTTTAACTTTTTAACTCCCACTTAATGGAGGAGCCTCTCTACCTCCCTCCATTAATTGTGAAACCCAAAAAATTTAATTAATTAAGCACCCATAATTAATAGGTTCATTTGAAGTAATTTGATACTCATGGAATTATTAAATTGGGTAGATTTTCTTTTATTTTATTATGCAAATATTCATTGGGGGAATCTCGGGAGAATTAGAAGAGAGGTGTTTCTATCTCGACATAGGACACCGTTCTTCAAAAAAGAACATCTCCGATGAAGAACGCGAACACCTTCTCCAATGATGCTTCCACTTCAGACGCACCCCGACGTCAAGGGAATCGACGTCTGTATTCCTCAACGCACGACCACTGCGAAACTAATCTTCTACGGCTCGTTGACGTGCAATGTCATATACGAGGTAGGGGTTTCGAATTATTTTAAGTGAATAAATTTTCTTGTTCTTGTTGAATCCTTTGAGATATCTTCGGCCAACGGCTATTGCCTAACGTGGAGGGTGTGGACTGAAAAAACAAGGGCTAATGACCCTCCGTTGATCCTATTTCTTATTTGTGATAGAGGTGGTTATGTAAGAGGTAGAGACGACCAAAAGCGGTAGTGTAAACGGCGGCCGCGCACCAGCCCATTAGAGGATCGCGACACTGCGTACCATGCTGGGGGAGGAGACCGTGGCCCGTAACCGGGCTTCTCATCTGAAGAAGAACCAGCCCGCTTTAGCCGGCTGGGATGGAGAACCGCGGCCCGCACTCCGCAGGCTGCTTCGGCGGCGAACCGGTCGGCCGCCTATCGGCCGGGCTGAATGGAGCCGCGACACCCACTGCTGTGGCGTACGGAGAAATAGTGGCCCGCACATGCGGGTCGCTCGTGCCGAAAGAGACTGGCCAGCTTTGGCCGGTCAGGCAGGAGGGGCGGCGTCGCCATTTCAAAAAACCTGGGGGTTGCGCCCCCTGCACCGCTCGGCCAGCTGGTCGTGCCGCGACCGGCCGTGGGCCGGGCTGACCCCCCAGCCGGGTGGGACCCGCTGAGCTAGGATGGGCAGACCTGCCAGCCCACGAGGCTTGACGGGTCGGCCCGTTTTGCTTAAATGCGAATAACATCCTGACCGTACGTCCAATAGAATCTCCATCTGTGGCACCAGAACACTTCTGACGAGGTGGTCCTTTTCTGATACTCCAAGTGAGTTTTGGAAAACTTTCAAAGACGACCAAGTTTGGAATGAGAGTAATTCTAACCGTTCCCCTAGAATGGAAAAGCCAATAACTCTCAGACCGAGTGTCTGATTGACGCACTGTCTGTCGCGTTTTTTTTTGTTGAGACAGAACTTTGGGATATACCAACTCTAGACTTTGTGACAGTTGATGTATCAAAACCTTTGAATCGAGGAGTGGACTCTCCCGGAATCGAGTGTGCTGTGTGCGGGAACACTAGAGCTGGTTGTGACTGCGCCGAATACTTTACTGGAATCATCCATGGGTTCGAAAGTGATGACTACTGTACTGGAATCCTCTGTGGGTTCGACAATGACAATTACTGTACTAGAATCTTCTGTTGGTTCGACACTGAAGAATAATGTACTTGAATCCTCCGTGGGTTTGACAGTAACGACTATTGTACTAGAATCCTCAATGGGTTCGACAATGACGACTACTGTACTGGAATCCTCGGTGGGTTTGGCTACGAAGACTATTGTTCTTGTATCTAGTGTGGGTCTGGAATTTTGACCTCTGTACTTGTATCCTGTCTGGGTCTGACAGAGTAGCTAGTCTTTTATCCTGTGTGGGTCCAAATCTTAGCTGGTCTTGTATCCTGTGTGGGTCTGACAGCTTAGATGAATCAGTGATTACATCTGATCATCTCTATTACTATCAAGATAGCTGGTCTTGTATACTGTGTGGGTCCGACAACTTTTCTGGTCTTGTATCATGTGTGGGTCCGACAACATAGATGGTCCAGTGGATAAATCTGATCATCTATATCTCTCTACTATGATGGAATACCTGTGTGAGCTGAGTCTTGAATTTCAATCATTATCATTTATGTGATTGAATTTACATCCTGTGTGGATTGAGTTGTGCTTGGGATCGAGAGTTGGAGCCGAACTGAGATTGATAACTTAAGTATATGTATCGGAATATACCTAAGAAGGGTTGGTTGATACATTGTGGTTGTATCTTTCTTCTGTGGTTTATCCTTTGTGGATTCTTGGAGACCTTCAGGGGGTCTCGGGGTCCCTACTGAGTATCATTATACTCACCCCTGCACGGGCTATGCCCACACTTCATTGTGTTGGATGCAGATGACGTACAATGTTGACGGAGGCCGAGAGCGAGCCCGGACCGGTCGGTACCAGGAGGTAGACCACACGGCGAGACGGTACACAAAGCAGACCGATGGACATGGAGTGCCGAGGTGGACATATGTACCTACCCTTCAGGTAGGATACTTGGCGGATGTTCCAGGAGCTTCCCTTTTTAGATTTTGTCCATTTTTCAGTTGTACATTTTTCCATTGTACCTATACTTTACTGTTGGGCTTGTATTTTCAGCACCCTTTACTTTCAACACTACATTATTTATACAGTATTCACATAGTGTTTACTTCTTGTTGCGTACTCTATTGTGTTTTTTTACTTTCATAAAGGAAATTCATTCCCAACATAGAGATTTACACCTTTGGTGCTAGTCACCAACGCCTGGCCTATGAAAGGCGGGATTGGGGTAGTCACATCACGGGCCCCGAGGACATGTTGTGATAGGGTTGTCCTGAATAACTCAATAACTACCTTGGCTGGCATTTTCTCCAATAATAATCAAATATGGGAAAAAAAAATTAAAACTATTTATAATACAATGAAACCCAACATTAAATTTAAAATATTTTAATTTCCATTTAAAACCCAAAACATTAGTATTTAATCAAAACATGCATTTTCTAAGATAAAACCATCGGGATTCTATCAAAACCATTTAAAGCAATTTTCTCAAATACCAACACGAAATCACATTCATCAAATAAATTTGACAATCAAAACTCCATAGTCACATTACATAATTCAATTTCAACAAATTCCATTAACTTTCACAACACACCCCAATTCAAGGGAATTGGGGGTTTCACCAATTTCAAGCCAAATCAAATTTCAAATCCCCAATTCAATAAAATTGGGTTTTTAATAAATCAATTAAAATAAAATATATTTAAATTAAATAATTTAATATTAATCATTAAATTTATGGGTATTCATATTGGTCTTCAAAAATAGAACCACCTACCTAAGGATCTCTAGATCGCGAAACACAATACCCAAACTGGGAAACACCAAAGAACAACACCAACAAAAAAAATCTGAAAATTAAAACATAATCAAAGATATAAATTATTTTATATTATATTCTCCCATAACATGGATATAAATTTTACACTATGAAGGAAATATGATATACTATAAGAAGGATAATGGGAAGAGGAATATTACCAGGAAGACATCGAACATCATTCACCTAGATTTGATTCACTTCACAAGGGATATTGATGCCCCAAAATCATCTCCTAGGGCCTACAAGGAATAATAAATCATATTAATTTCATACTGGAATGTTGAGATCATAAAATGAGGATTTTGATGTTTTAAAAATAATTATTGGTTTAATTATTTCATGTATGCACATTTTATTGGGTAGTGCCGCACAGTTAGACAACCCATGGGACCTAACCATACACCGATAATAATGGGGTTGAATGTTTTCACCTAGGTGGCTACAGAGTTTGTAAAATAGTAAACCAACCATGAAAACCCACACTATATGGGATTTCGTGATTTACACTAGCAAAACACATGGTTTGGTATAACCATGTTCCAACTGTGCACATCCTAGAAACATTCAAAATTTCTAAAAATTTCACCATAAAAATCCCTAAAAGAAACCCAAACAAAGAATGATCAAAATAGGTGTTTAATAATAATTTAAAACATTAATAAGATGTTACAAACTCCACACTATGGAACCTTTATGTCCCCAAAAATACTATTAAGAAGATTCCATGTCAAAAAGATTATTCCATTGCACTATCATCAGTGCCTCTCTCTCCCACATCTCACGAGTATTAGAATTTTTTTCCATATCACTTGTACCAAAGGTTTCATCCTTTGATGAATCACCTTGGTTTTAAAATCAAATATAATGATTGGATTCTCAAAAATGGATAAATCAGGTTCAACATCAATGTCACTCTTGCTCAGTACATGAGATAGAACAAATATATTATTTCTCAACTATGATACATGGAAGTCATTACGTATCAACATCAACTGAGGAGGTGGTGAAAAATAGTAATCAAATTCACCCACCTTCTCTACAACCTCAATAGGTCCCCCAAAAAAAGTATAAAGCTCGCATTTCATCCAAAGACATTGATGAACCAACCATGGTGAAACTTTCAAGAACACTTTATCTCCAACAAAAAAATCCAACAGTCTACAGTGACGGTGAGGATAAGACATAAACTGGCTCTGTGTTATCAATATTCTCTGATAACTCAGCTAAATCATTGGTTTTCTTTCTATTTAATGAATCTTAGTCCAATGAAACAACATTCACCAATATATTACCAATGTAATAAATATTTTCAAGGGTAGCCATATATAGCCTCAAAAAAGGCATTCAGATCACAGACTATTAGCTATTATAATAAGAAAACACGATTATCCCCAAATGATCATCCCAAGATCTACCAAACTCATGCACAAAATAAAAAATCATATCGTCAAGAATATATAGTGCTCTTTCTACCTATCCAACTAACAATGAATTTTATATTGTTCTCAAATAGAACTGAGATCCCAGTGCCTCTTGAAGGCCCCTCCAAAAAATGATAAGTAAACTTATTATCCCTATCAGAGACTATAGAATATGGAAACTCCAGGAAAAATAAAAATAAATTTTACATAGATATTTTCAAACTCTCTAATAATGGTTGTGTCACAAATGGGTATAAATTGAGATGAATTGGTCAACATATCTATCAAAACTCATATCACATTCATCTTTCTTAGAGTATGTGTAAAACCAACCACTAATTCCATGGATATATCATCCCACCTCTAGGATAGCACTAGAGGTGGATATTTTAATCCCCCAGGTCTTTGTTGCTCATACTTGACCAGTTGTGACATATAACAATGAGAGATAGAATCAGAAACTCCTCATCTCATACCGAGCCACAAAAATATACACTCTAGGTTATAGAAAACAATTTCTGTTTCTTGGGTGCACTTCACACTATGAATTATGAAACTCATCCCATAATATATTTCCCTTTTTCTAATGGTACAACAATTTAATCCTAATAACATAGAAATCACTCTGTGGGGAATGGCCAGTCAGAAATAACATCCCCACTATAAAGAGAGTCTCTAATGCTACATATCCCATCATCAAGACACTTTTCATGAAGAATCATCTCAGGAAGATTGGATGAAAACAGAAAAATTGTCATGGAAAAATTGATCTATGATTCTTGGACTCCAATATGAAACATTGAAAAAGTATTCATCAACATCCACTCATCGAATGTTTTTTCATGGCTTGGTTTAGAAGTTTTCTTATAAAATCATCTGCAATGACATTCCCTTTCCTTAGTTTATAAATTTTTTAAAATAAAATGAATGTAGGAATTCCACCCAATGCCTCTATTAGAGATGTAAATCTTTCTGAGAGAAGATATAACTCATGATCCTGTTGTTGGAATACATGGTAAACCTTTCTCCATAAAGTTAATGCCTCCAACTCTTTATCATGTGCATCATTGCTGCAAGTTAAAGGTAATGGGTCAGATAATTATTCTCATGTGGCCTAAGTTGACAATATCAAAAAGAAACAACATGAACACCATTTATCAGAATGCATCCCAAACCTGAACTTGATGTATCACTAAAGACCACATATCCATACCCATCCTCTGGAAGAGTCAACATTGGCACAATAGTCCAAATATTTCCCATCTCAAAAAAATAACTCTGACATTTTTCATCCCAATAAAACATTACACTCTTCTGAGTCAGAGCAATAATTAGTTAATCTAATATTGAAAAGTCCTTAATAAACCAATGATAATACCTAGCTAAAACCAAGAAGTTCTAAATCTCAAAAACATTTTGTGGTTGTTCCCATGTCATAATAGCCTTCAACTTCCTAGGATCAACTCATATACCATGTTCTAACACTATATATCCCAATAAAATTACTTCTTGAATAAAAAATCATTTTGAAATCATGTCATAAATTATACGATTTCACAACAATTCCATACCTACAGTCAGTTGACGAACATGATCCTACATAGACTTAGAGTAAATAAGGATGTCATCTAGAAAGAATACCAAAGAATTATCATTTCACTCATGGAAAATCATGTTCACTAAATCTATAAAGACTGAAATAACATTATTTAGAACAAATTTAATCACCATGTACTCATAATAGTCATAACTTCACGAAATTAGGTTTTCAGAGAGTCATATTTCTTTATTCTCAACTAATAGTAACTAGAATGAACATCAATATTTGAGAGCCAATTAACTCCTTTCAAATAGTCAAACAGATCACAAATCTTTAGAAAAGGATACCTGTCATATACTGTAAATCAATTGAGTTTTTGGTAATAAAAAAAGGTAAACGGAACCATAATCTTTCTTGTAAAAGATAAATTTCAGTACCCAACATGACACACTTGTGTGCATAAATATTTCTATAGAATTTATTCCATAATAGTATTCCACTCATAAATTTCAGCTGGTACCATGTAATAATAATTAATATACACTACTTTAGTACTGGGCAATAAATCTATAGAAAACTCTACCTCCCTTACTGATGGAAGACCAGATAAGTTAAAAGTAAAAAATATCAAGGAACTCGATGAAAAATGGAGGGATATCACAACTCAAGGATTCCTTCTCAAAATCAAAAGAAAACATAGATATTACTTTTCCCATCTCTTGATAAGATGGGTTAGCTATACTCTTACTTTTGTCCCATTCTCCTAGAATTATATGGCACACCCAATTAGGTGTTGTAAAAGAGACCCATCGAAGAAAAAAATTGACCCTAGATCTAATGGAAATGAAAAAATCTATCCTAAATATATTTTTAAGAGGTTTCATGTCAAGAACTAGAAAACTACAAGAATGATCAATATCCAATAGTAAGAAAAATTGGGAACATGGAGGCCCTACTCTCCATTTGTTCCGAGGGGTGTAGTAATATCCCTCACATAAGATAAAAGATCCATAGAAAAATAAATAAGATTCACAATATTGGTTGAAATAAATGAAAGAGATGAACCAGTATCCAATAGAGTAGTCAATAATGATGAAGTTATAGTAATGTTACCTCTCACAGTCAACTGACCCATATCCGATTAATCTAGAGACTCTTCCACTGCGTAAAGAAGCTTCATTTTGGATTCTTGTGCATGGAATCCCATTTTTTATTAACATATGATTGAACCAAAATTTTCAAAGGTGTAGATAATCATTTGTCACATAGAATAGTGGAATATTCATAAAATAACTTTTTTAAGTGACATGAATATCAATAAGAGCCACATGTCTTGGGTGCCCTTATGAAAACCCTCATAGAATGACCAGTATTTCCACATTGGTATAAAAAATTAGTCCTTTTATAAGAACGTTTGGAGGTCTAGAAAAACCATTCTATTGAGAACTACCTTGAATATCATCATATTTACTATTTCCATTAATATAGTTTATAGAACCTCTACTAGGAGGAAATGAAACACTAATAAACCCTGAAATTCCTTCTAGGATCATTTCGACCATCAATGCTCTATCTAGCGCATCATCATAAGATGGTATATTAAGCATTAAAACATAATAAAGAATATCAAATCGAACTCCCTTCTAAAACAATCAAGTCTTCATATTCTAATTTTATACTATCTCAGGTAAAAAATATGGATTCAGAGTAAAACGGTTTTCATATTCTATAATGGTCTTTTAATCATTCTTGAGTTTGAATGACTCATTGTCCATGGCCAACACCATAAAATATGGATATAATTGGTCGATGAAAAGATATTTAATATCCTTACACTCTAAGACCTCATTCTTTTCACCTTCACCATTGTGTGACATAATTTTCTACTAGGTCCCTCTAGCATGAAGATTTCGCACTTCACCTTGATTTTGTTTGGTGACTTCAAAAAATTAAACAAACACTCAATCATGCTCATACATTCCTCAGCCTATTTAGGATCATTGGATCCTTTTAACACTGGTGAATTCTAGTGAAGGAACTCATGTACATGATTCTGCAAAACTTTCCTCTGAGGTCCCACATCTAGAGCCCGAAAGGGAACTACTGTTGGTTCCTATCCTAGAACATGGATAGTACCCAAAATCACTTCAACTATATTGAGGTCTAGATGATAATTTTCCCACTATGGTTCATCAGTATCTTCCTCCTAGATATTATATTCACATATTATCTTAGTAATAATGCTACACAACATCACAAAACAACATTGAAGACATCATATTAATGCCCAAATAGATAAATGAGGAAAATGAATCCCAACATATACAGAAATAATATTTTTATTTCAGTCTATCTAAATAAAAATCAGACATAATCCTACAATTAATCCTCAATTCTCATTTCCAAAATAGCACATAGTGACTTTAGGATCATTACAATGAGATATATAGGTCAATATCAACTTGCTACTGAGTCCCAATAACATTACACAACTACATACTAACATTATATAAAGATTCATAACATGAACCTTTGATACCATTGTGTCCCGACCTAGTCTATATACCCTTGTAACCTGATAACTAAGATGGTCATCATAAATCCCGAAGGGAATTATCAGTCCCCATGGGTTGAAGAAAAGCATAAGGAATCGTATAATATGAAAGTGGGGATGAATTTTCTAGAAACACAATGGAAGAAAGAGAGAAAGATAGTCTTCATACAAGAACAAATTCACATGGAGAAGTGTTCAAAATGTAAAACTGGCCTGAAAACCCAAAGTGAAATAAAAAGTACCATAAAAAGGATGAAAACCCAAGTCCCTGTAGAAAAAACTCTCCAAACCCAAGAATCGACAACTAGAACCACATCCATGTGGTGATATACACTTTCAAAATCTTAGAATATGATAATATACAAATACCTGAAGTCACATGTATGGTGTTAGCTAAAATCCAGGTAGTGTCTCGCCAATGATTCCATTGTTAGATGTCAACATTTAATTGACCAGATAAAGCATTTTATTTTATATAAACAAGAATGTAATTTGAAAGAATATTTAAAACATGTCATTATTTACATTTCAAATTATCTATATACATTAAACAAATGGATCAATAAACAATTTTATATAAAATGGATTATATAAATTGAAAGGGATTGTGTAAAATAGTATTAAAAAAGAATGGAATATATTTCAAATATAAAAAAAATATAAACATGGTTTTCTTCCAAATGGTGTGATTGTTCTAGGATATGGAACTCCCTCACACTCAAGTATTTATCATGGTAACATGTGCACAAAAATCCCTTAGACACTATTCAAAGATGAATCATCGTCGTCTCATTAGGGATATGACTTGCATCATATGTGTTGTTACTGTTGTAAAGAAGTAGATTGATGTCACAAATTACTCACTTAATACATAGGCTTTCATGTTCTATAATAACAATAATTGATGGGTAATTAATTATAAAACTTTTTTAATACAATTAAACCCATATTTCCATTTTAGGTATACCAATTTTTAATTAACCAACAAAACATGAGTTTTTAATCAAAACATTCCTTTTCTATAAGTTTAAACTAATGGGTAACTATAAAACCCATTTCTAATCCATTTTATCAAATACCAAATTGAAATAAATTTATCAAATAAATTTCATGATTCTAATTCCATAATTTAATTTCAATAATTTCTATCCAATTTCACAATACACCCCAATTCAATGGAATTGGGGGTTTTCCCCAATTTTATGCCAAAAATAAATTAAAATCCACAATTAAATGGAATATGGTTGTTAATAAATCAATTAAAATAAATTAAATTAAAATACAATAGTATAATTTAAATTAATTAATTTAGGATTAATCAAATTGGCCATCAAAAAATGGAACCACCTACCTCAAGATAACTGGATATCAAATTTCAAAGCCCTAATTGGGAAACTCTATCGAAGAACATTGAAAATGAGGATCTAAGAATCCAACCAAGATCCATGATCTAAAATGGTGGTTATTAGATTCTCAAAAAACATGGAGATCTATATAATACTAGGGAAGAAATAGGAGAGAATTGGAGAAAGAGAATGGGAATAGGAATCTTACCAGTAAGAGATCAAATGTCGTTCACATATATTTGATTCACTTATAAAGGGTTGTAAAGGGGGGGGGAATCACCTATTATGAGAATGTAAGGAAGAATAAATCGTATAAGGTTTGTACTTTCTTTTTGGGAACTCAAAACAAGGGTTTCAGGGTTTTAAAAAAAATTAGATTAATTATTTATCGTACGCATGATTTCATGGGAAAGTCTGCACAATTATAAAAATCATGTAGCCTAATTGTGTGTCCCTAATAACGGGGTTTCATGGTTTCTACTAGGTGGGTGAATGGTTTTTCAATCCGTTCCTCAACTATGAAATACCACACATTTGTGATTTTCATGGTTTAAACTGGTATGGTACACAATTTGGGATAAATTAATAAAAATAATTTATAGACCAACAACTTTACAAATTTCCAAACTTTTATCCAAAACATAAATAAATGAAACCCAACTAAAGAATGACCAAAAGTGGAGTTTTGTAATACTTGAAAATAGTAATAAGTTGTTTCAAATGGATTTATGGTTGAAAATTTAGGATATAAGAAGCACAATAACTAACTATTGGATTATACTTGGTAGATCAATTCAATTCTTAATCCCATTGAGATTTCAGGTTTCATAAATTCCCTTACATTACCCAAATATATCTAGACATGTATTGAAAATACCAATCTGGTAGGTGCTAAATATACATGGAACATGAAGCACCTTAACAAATATTCATCCAGTAAACTTGACATGTATTTTATCAATGATGTGGATACTGAAATTTCGACCTCAATTTCTTACTACACTTTTCAAGAATGAATTTAAGAAAGTCTTTTAAATAGATGGAATAAAACCCCTTTTCCATTTAGATTTAATAATTCTTTTCTTTTGAATACTAATTGTCAAAAAGTGATCTGAAATACTTGGAAATCAATAAAATATCATATTTATACATTTTCTATCTACATAAATTTAAATTGATTAAGAAAAAAAATTAAAAAAATGATTTTAGAGAGATTTAGTCACCTTAATGAAAATATTTTTCTTCTGAAATCACTTCATCATACAATTTAAGAAAATGAAACTACTTATAAATTTTCCAATGGTCTTATGAATGAACATGTGAATATTTAAGAAGTAAAATATCTTTTAAATCTCATATTATGTAAGCAAAGTGATTCTTTTAGTGTGAAATGTCTTAAGGATGGGGATAGAAATACCAATTATTTCAACACTTTTCAAAGAGTTTGAATGTTCAAAAGGCCTCTAGATATTCTCAATGATAATATAATATTTCTTCAGAAAATATAGGATATCACTTCCCATGTTTTCTCTTTATACATGAACCTATTTAATGGTCCAATAATTGATCTTGATATTATGAATGTTGTTATCTATAATCTTGTTTTCGTTGAGGTTAATTTAGGCCGTATTAATTTTCTTTTAGATTGTGAGATCAAAGATGAGGTTTTTTTGTCTTAATCTGGGTAGCTCTACTATCTTGGATGGGTTCGCCAGCATTTTTTTTCAAAAATATTGTGAGATTATTCATTATGTTATTTATAGGCCTATTAGTCATTTTTTCAAGGGTAGTCAACTAACTCATGTAATTAAGGCATAGTTCCATCTTTTAATTTCCAAGATGAAGAATGCGAATGATATTCATCTCTTCATACGAGTTTCCCATGTATTAACTATTTACAAAATTATAAGGAAAATTATAACAAACATGATTTCATAGATTGGAATTAATATTGTTTCCCCAAACCATTATAGATTTATCAAAGGTAAAAATATTCAGGATTTTTTTATTAATGCTTCATAATGAATTAATCTTCTAAAGAAAAATGTTAGTGGAGGAAACATTTCTATCAAATAATGATGTTAAAAAAAGTATTTCATACTTTGGACTGAGGCTTCATTTAGAAGGTCATAATTTTTTTTGGCATTGATTACATTTTTATAAAATTGGTTTGAATTCTCTTGGGCTCCTGACATGTATAAATCCCCATATATGGATCTCCTGAGAGATATTTTACCTACTCCATAGGTGTTAGTAAGGGTGATCCTCTCTCAAAAATCATTTTTTCAATTATGAATGATCATTTATTTAGTCTCTTTTCAACCTAGATAATGTCAAAAAAATTAAAGATATCAGAGAGGCAAGGGTTATTAATTATTTCACTCATTTTCTTTATGTTGATGATATCATTTTTATCACTCAAGGTTATAAAATAATCATCAAAAACATAAAATATACACTTCTTTATTATGAGAAAGTCCCAAGGTAGAAGGTTAACATGAATAAATCATTATTATACCTTGGAGAAAATACCCTTGAAGATAGAAAAGTTGATATCATCTATGAGTTGGGAATCAGAGAATGTGTTTTACCTTTTATATACCTTGGTATTCCTATGATCTAGGGAAAACCTTGCGTGAGACATATTTATTATGTTGTGAGTCTGATAAGAAATCTATTTTCCTCTTGGAAAGGAAACACAATCATAATTGCGGGAAGAATTAACCTTTTCAAGGCAATTATTAATTAATTTTTTTTAATTTTTTCATGATCTACAAATAGAAATCTTGTATTATCAAGAGAGTATGTGCCACTATTAAAAGAAATTTCTACAATGGATGTTTCCTCTAGAGGAGACAATGACTGTATCATGGAAGTACTATTTTCAACCAACTGATTATGGTGGGCTTGGCATAAATAATATATATAATTTCAATGATTATTTGTTGGTTATATTAATTTGGATTATTACGAATGATATATCATAGGCTCTTTCTTTTTTGAGATCCAAGTTTCTATGTAGGCTAAAATATGGAAATTTTAATTATTTAAAATCATTAATTTAGAATGTTCTAAAGAATCAGTTGACCACTATTTCAGTGAATTATCATTTTCCAACTAGTATTAAATCATCCTTGAATTTCTAGTCATAAATATGGATAGGTATACCTCTTATTGATATGATAAATTCTTCTTATCCAGCATTTGATACAAATGTGTTGATCAATAAACAAATGGAGCATCCGTTGTATATGATTCTTGTTAAAATTAATGATCATTTTCTAGATTATGATTTTATTAAGGGTGATTCCTTCCTTATTTGGGAACCCTTATCAAATGAAAAACTCTACACAATGTCTTCTTATCGTGAATCAGTTCAAGGGAAGACTAACAGATGTACCAAGGCATTGAATAAACATTGGATATCCCCTTCCAGATCCTCCCATTCATGGAGGATAATATACTAAAATCTCCCCATTGATAATTTTTTGTAGTTTTTTGGAATTAAACTATATTATATATGATACCTTTTTAACCAACATAGAGAGGATGTTTATTATTTGTTCCTTATATATATCACATCAACTACGCTTTGGAATCCTTGTGAAAAATGTTTTGAAACTACAGTCATATATAAAATGTTAATTTAGGCACAACTTCACGCTATCATGTAAAATCCTCTTTCCTAGAATCTTATCCATTTCATTCTTATGAATTTTCTACATGTTATTCACACAATACAGAAAAATAGAAACATGATAGTAGATAGTGGTTATTCCTTTAGCATGAATTCGACATTAGAGAATATTCTTATTGTTGTGAAACGTGTTAATAACATCAAACATGGGTATCATGATAACTCAATTCATGATTAAACTATTCTTATTCACTTTGATATTATATGTAATTATTTTTTCATTTTAGAACTTTAGAAGTCATATGGAGTCCGCCTCTCTTGGGTGGGGTCAAATTCTGCATTGATGTGGCATTAAGTGGAAATCTGGGTCCTTCTAGATATGGTGAAATTTTCAGATGTGATAGAGGTGATGCATTTGGATGATTTTATGGTCCCTGGGGTGTAAATTCATCCCTTATGATGATATTATTTCAGTTATTAATGCGGTGTAATTTTCTATGTAAAGAGGATACTTCATCTTGTGGATTTTATATAAATCCACTAATATGGTGCATGCTATTAGAAAAGGTATTATTCATCTCTCATGGATGTTTACTGGTAGATAGAGAAACTGTATGGATGATCTTACATCCATGAAATACAATATTACGCATATATATTGATAAAAAATCACTTGAATGATGGGATTTCTAATAATGGGATCACTACTCTAGAGATGTTCGGGCATAATGATGTACATGAGGAGCCCCTACCTCACTGGAAAAGGGATTATTGTGAAATGTCATCTTTCAAGAATCTGTATTATTATTTAAATTCCATACAGGTGGCATGCTATTTTATGAAGGGTCTCATTATAAAAAAATAAACTGAAATTTAGTGACAATTTTTATAAATGTTTATAATTTAGAAATGTTTTTATCCTTGTTTTAACAAGTCAACAATTCTATATTTAGTAACATTTTAAAAAAACATTTCTAATTTTAAATTTATAAATTTTTAATGAAAATATCACTAATTTAGAAATTTTTCTTGCAGAGGCTGCAAAAAATACATATATTTATATAGCCCATTTCCCCAATTCGATTTAAATAAATAAATAAATAAATATATAAATTCATAAACACATATATATATAAACATATATATAAAAATACGTATATTTATATATATATATAGGCACACATTCACATAAATACACACAGACACACAGAAATACAAACAAACACATAAATATATAAATATATATATACATATACATGTTTTTATATATAAAAACAGGCATATATTTCAAATTTAGTAACGTATTTTAGAAAAAAGTGATTATTTTGGTGAATTTTTAATCAGTTATTTAAAACATGGCTAATTATATATATATGTGTGTGTGTGTGTGTG
The DNA here is from genome assembly GCA_963277665.1 of Viscum album. Classification (NCBI taxonomy): domain Eukaryota; kingdom Viridiplantae; phylum Streptophyta; class Magnoliopsida; order Santalales; family Viscaceae; genus Viscum; species Viscum album. The sequence goes on along the minus strand of OY728164.1, from coordinate 28,387,987 downwards.
TTTTAATTTATAATTATAATTATATATATGTATAGATACACATATATATTGATACACAAACACACAGATATATATATATAATCATATATACATATATATATAATATAAATATATACATTTTTGATACAAACATATGATATTTATATAATATAAACATATATATATATAATCATAAACTATAAGAATATATACAAAATATAAACATATATATTAAATAAAAACATATATGTAAAATATAAACACAAATATATATAATATTATATAATATATATAAAAACTATATATATATATATATATTAGGTGTTCGGGGTAAAATTACATTGAAACTCATACACACACTCATTCATGGAGTAACCCAATCTGTAGCCCCCTAGGGATAGAATTGATAACCCCTTGTATATATATATATATATATTATAGGGGTATCTTGTTAGAACCCCCTATCATCTCATCGTATCCCTCAATGGGGTGGAGCCACTTCATGACACCATCTATTTCAGATATGACCCCATCAATCGGCGTCTACAGACAACGAACACAAATAGTCACCCCACCGTAGAGTGGGGGGATCCATATCCAACACTTGCTTCCATAACTCCACCATGTAGGCACCGTTATTGAAGTTGAAGACTAATTCACTCCCTGCACATAACTTGTTTGTATAGGAAAACATCACACTGATGTTAAATTACAGTGGGCAACAAAAACCCCCACTAAAATTCAGGAAAGGAAATGTTGCAGCTGTGTTTCAACTTGAGTCCCACGAATGTACCATGGGTTTATCTTATAACTAAGACAAATATCATGTTCATATATATATATATATATAATAATATAAATATACATTAACTTTTTAAATGAATAAATATATATATAGAAACTATAACACAATTATGTATAAAAAATGACATAGATGAGTTAGTCCAATATTTTGGTGTAATGCTGAAGGTACTAACTTTGAATTCTAGTAGATATTTATTTTTCTCTTGGGTTCTATTTGTGCATGGTGGCAGTCTAGGGAATGCAGGCATATCGGTGTGGTTCAAATTGTGTGGGGTGTGAGCATTATGTGCATGGGATGAGCTATCAAGGGGAGGTAGATGAAGTACTATATGGGGGATACATCTACTATTCATGAGGATCTAGCCAAGGGTAGGTAGATTTGTTACTAAAGGGGGGATATGTCTACTATGTGTGAGGAGATAGAAAATGTGAATAGGAACTATCCATGATAGTCGGATAATAAAAAAACATTAACAAACAATTTTTAGAACTGGTTCTGGATGAAAATTATTTCATGAAAAATTTTGAATTTAAAAAAGAATCAATTATAGATGATTTTTTTAGAAATTTAAATCATTATAAAAATTATTTCATAATATATTATGAAATTAAAAATAAAATCATTTATTGATGATTTCAATAAACATTAGTAAATGATGTGTGTTGTTTCTAGAAAAATTGGTAAATAAATTTGCGATGTTTTAAAACATAGATAATGAAAAAATGTCACTAATTTACCTTTTTTATTGATAATGGATATTTTTACCAAATTATAAAAAACTAATTAAATAATTATGTGCCTTAAAATATTCCATAAATTCTCAACACATGTTATTATTCTAGACATCTCATGTGTAAGGCTTTATTCATAACCTATGGAAGTGGAAATATAATAAGTGTGAGATCAAACACTCAAAAAGGGAAACAATATAGAAGAATATATCACAAAATAAAAAAGGCACAAATTATATATTAATAAATAAATTATAATCAAATAATTAAATATAACCAATCACATGATAGTGAAATAACCTGATAGTTAACAATATAAATAATGACATGAAAAATAATAACCATGTTTTTTGTGATTGAATACATAATAATAAACATGTCATTCCCTTTGAGTAAATATATTACATACCATTAGGTCCTTGTGCTAGGAAACCACCTATTATCATGATTATAAACAATACATATAAATAAATGGAAGGGCATGCACCAAATTCCCAAACTAGTTTATCTCATGAGACATAATGAGGATTCAAGGGGATATATAATTACAGGCCCTCACCATCAATAATTATTTTCAAGGAATTAATTATTATAATTAATGGAAAAACAATAACACACATAACCAATATACCTTATTAATCAATAAATATATATATATATTAATGAAAAGTACATAGGTTTTCAATATTTCCCTAATCAATAAATTTAAAAGTATTCTTTGTAATAATCCCTCAAAATAACACCAAATATATAAAGAATATGAAACTTACAACCTATAAAAAGTGGTTACATTGTTACATTGGAAATATATATAGTCGATCACATCCTAAAGGACAAAATAGTTTAGTTGTCTTGGTAAACTAGATATAAACATTAATCATATATCACATTTTAGTATATAAAATTTGACATAGAATTTTATTTCAAAAAACAATTACTTTCTCTTGAATATACCTTCATATTAATCATATAAAATTTAATGGAATCGTGGGGGAATGAAAAATAACAAAAGTGGTGATCTTAGATTATTTATAATATAATTAATACAACAGAATCTAAATAATGCATGAATAATATGGTAAGAATAAATAATATTTAAATAATTCCATTTAATTTATCACATTAGCTTGAAAATTACCCATGTATATCAAAAATATTAAAATAATCACTTGGAGATTAATAAAAAATTTCATAATTATGGAATTTATAATGATGGAAATCTAAAACATACCATCAAGTCATTAAGCCAATCCATCAAATAATAGCATTAAGGAATAGTGCTATGATTTCTACATAAATGGCAAAGGAATTCGTCAAATACAAAATCTATTTTTTATCATAAGACCTACTAATGCATCAAGGGGATATGTTATTCTAGGCCCCACCAATAACTTAATAATACAAGAAAATTCATCATTTGAATAAACTATACAACTTAATCAACATGGCCTAAAAAATCAATAACTTTCTTTATTGGGAGAACTAGCATACCGACTTTCACCACTTTCCCTAGTAAAAGTAGACATCAAACATACATAAAAATATGGGGGAAAATATATTTTGAGTATATCAAAATTAAATAATATTATTTATCATTGGATTTTTACCTAGATAAAATACATTAAAGAGATCATTGGAAAATTTTGTGAAGAAAATACCCCTTTTCACAATGAAATCACATATTTAAAATCTAAAAATGTCCAAAAAAACAAATATGTTTTATTTGGAAACCAACTTGATAAAATGTAATTTATTCTTAAAATAATTAAGTGGTTATGTTTCATATAAATTTCATTCAATATTTATATGTTAAGAAACATACCTTCACACTGTCCTAAAAAAAATCCAAAAATTACTTCATTAGAAAACCGAAAATAATATTTATTTTAAACTATTTTTTCAAAATTAAACATGCATTAAAATATCATTAAGAAAATTTACCATATTTAAAACATTATTTTATTTATTTTAAGGAAAATATGTATATGAATGAAAAATATTCTAGACCATGTAGAAAAACAATGTTAATTTTCATTAAAAACATTATTTTAGTATATTTAGAACATAAAGAGAGAGTAATTAAAGAAAAAAAATGTAATTCCTTGAAGTAAAATGATTTGAAGAAAATATATTGGTTTTTATATAAAAATATCAAATAGTTCCCCCATTATATACTTAATCATAAACAACCACGAATAATGATGACATTGTAATTTAAACCCTTACCTCAAGTCTGACATGATTTGTATGTGTTCAAACCACCTATATAATAAATATCAATTTATAATAAATATATTAAATAACTATAATAATGAATATAACTCCATATGTGATTCATTAATAAACTTATTCTACTCATTTATGAATCATTATTTATTAAATTCCATGTTTTTTTAATAACTACCTCGATTTTAACAAATGTTTTGGTTCGGTGGTTGTAGTCCCTATACATTAATCAATGTATAATTATCTCAATATTTTATATAATTATATAAATATAACATTTATTAATTAAATATATATAGTTATCCATAATTTGTTTAGATAGAAAAATTAATTACACCATTCGTAGAGTCAGAGGGTCATATGTATGCATGAACGTCTGTTTCACTTTTCAACAAGTGGAATAAAAGAAAGGTAAATAATAATTAATATTTCTAGAATAATTATTGTATAATAAATTTCATACACATTCATTAAATCCATCCTTTTTTCAATCTATGTAAAGAGAAGATGAAAAAAATCACATTGCATCATGGGGGTGGTAGTCCATACTTACGCATGAGCAACATTATCAGTTTTTAAAATAATTGAAGGTAAGAAGATGGAAAGGATGATATAATTAAAAATAATAATTATAACATACATATAATGTATAAATATTAACTCCATAATAATAAACATCCATAAAAAATTTAATGAATAATTAATTCTATCACTACATGGAGATAATAAGTTGTACGTATGTACGAGCGATACTTTTAATTCTCATTTGTTGGAAAATACTGTGAATAATGGTGGTTTCAAAATCACAATAATATTTCAGTATATTTAATATATTTAAGTTATTATTTTTTGATACATATTAAATATTTATATGATTTATTTATATATGTACAAATAAAGTGACCTGTTATGGCGATTACCTATTATTTGAAAGTCTAAATTTAGATATCATCATAAGGACCCTAGGGTTGGTCTTCTGGGAAGACCAGAATCTGTAGAATATGGATAATGATGATTATAAGATAATATTTTAGAGTTTGGATGATCTATATTTTTCAATGTTTAATAAATAATAGAGGAAGGGGTTTCCTTTTATAACAGGAGGGGTGGGATGACACACTTTGACTTTAAAAAAAGTATAAAATATAATTAAGGAATTGTCATGAAATATTATTTAAAATGGATAAATATTAAAATAAAAATTTCATAAAGACTAAAAATCATAATCCAATTACATTTAGTGTGATTTTTGTCACATTTTAATCCTTATCTATTTTATTAACTGTTGGGTTAACCAATTTTAACCTTAACCATAGTAATGATGTAACACCCCAAGATTTTATGAAAAATATTCTTTTTAATTTCATTAATGTATTGTGTTGTACTCTACACCAAAAGGAGATTTCGAAAAATTCATCCCTAACTTGGCTTGCATTACACGCAATCACGACCTTCCACGATAGCGTGTATTGTAGGCAATACCGAGTTTCGCTAAACAACGATATGTAATATAAACTAGCTGTTATGAATAGTAATTCCAAGTTTTTGAAATTTTATAAATTTCATCTTTCAAAATGAACTTCATTTTTGGATTCGGAATATCGATATTATCCTAGGGTGAAATTTTTGTATTTTTATGAAAACTTTCAATTTTTGATGAATAGTGAATACACTGAGTTACTATTCAAAAACTGACTTTTTATTTAAATAATTATTTATTTTATTTAAATTTATTTTAGGTAAAAATTGATTCATAATACGTATATAAGTTCAATTTAAGTCATTGGAGTCATTTTATAATAATTTAAGATATATAAAAATTTTATTGAACTTTTCACCGTCTTTTACCCACCTCCTCGAAGAATTTAGAAATTCACATAAAACATAATTTTACCACTTCTGTGAGTGGAATTTAGAAAATCCTAGAGACACCGTTAGTATCACGGACTAAAATGTGGTTCAATGAGATTAAAATAATTTTTGGTGAATAGTAACCTTTTGCTTTTGTTTACCGCGGTTAAAAGTAAATAGGGTAATTAAGGGTAAAAATGATATTATTATTACCCTAAAACATGTCGTAATTCTACCGGACAAATGTAATTCGACCAAAAACAACCTTAGGAATAAAATATGACCATTTAGGCCCACTTAGATTAGATTGGGACATTTGTTATTAATTTATTTAAAAAAGGGTTAAAATAGTTAAAATCAAAGTTTAACAACTAAATCATTTGTATTATAGGGTTATACATAAGTTAAATTCTACTATAAAAATTCATTAGAAAGCTAAAAAGATTTCATACTTAAAGATATTTTATTTTTAATTTTTAGACTTAGTATAATTTAATTTATTTTTGACACAATGATGCAGTAATTATCTTATTAATGAAATATTGACATAATTGATGTTATAAATACCCAAATAAATGTAATTTGAGACTATTTGTGAATTACAATAATTTTATATGTTAATATGACATGTTAGTATTGATTTAATTAACTTTTTTAGAAGTAATGATTCTGTTATGATTTTCACAAAAATCAATTACCAAATAGTGTCAAAATTGACATAAAATAGTTTTTAAAACAAATATTATATTATTAGTTGTTATTTTATTCTTAAAAATCTAAATATCTGCCATATGACTTAGATAAGGTTATATATATTAATAATAATAAACTTGGGGTTCGTTTGGCTTGTTATAGTAAGTTTATTTACCTTATAGTGTAAGAAAACATGAAGACACGATAAAAGTAATATTATTTAACTTAAAGTTAAATCAAAATGATAGGGTTAAAATAGGAACCTAAACTTGTCGAAATTCTATTGGATGAGTTGATTTCGACCCATCCCCACCTTACTATCGAAATAAATCAATTTGGAGCTATTAAATACCGAATATGACTTTATAATAAAATAATATTATCAGTTATTCCAAAGGTGACCCTCTCCTCCCTTATAAAAGGGAACCTCCTCCCTCTCTTCCCCACACCACATTGAGCCTTCAAGAACGGCCAACCCCTACCAAATTATCTTCTACACTTCCATAGAAACATCTTAGAGGTTCTTTTCTTCTTCAAAGACCAATTTTAGTTCCCTAATAGGATGTCTCAAAGAGGCTCTTGAATGAAGAGGAGGTTCGGATACGTATGGAGCATATCAGACCTAAGGTAAGGGAAAATCTCGCCATCTAATTTTTATCCGAGATTTTTTATACATCAGAATTTACTGGGGAATATTTATCATACACATACATGTTTTCTAAATATTTAATATCATTTATATCCTCTTACAATTGTTTAAATCCAATTTTACCCTTTGGTGAGTTTTTAGTAAAAGATATGAAAGGAATCTTTTACCGTTTTTCGTACGAGGTACTTTTTGACTGTTCCTGACAAAGTACAGGAAGAATGTTTTTTTAACTTATACGGCCTGAATGGATTTTTAGAAAATTATTTCTATGAAGCATCCTTTACAAGTTTACAAGATTATTTTTAATCAACTTATTTTTGTTTAGAATTGTATGACATGTTAAGAAAGGAAAAATGTTTTTGAATTAGAAAAGGATATTTCGCTCAAGAATGGAGTTCAATTGTTTTATCAAAATTATTTTCCATATAAGGTAATATAGTGTTATGTTTCTATACCTATTATTACATTTATTTGATTATGTTGTGATGGAATTATTTTTATGAATTCCTTAATCTTATATGAATTGTTTTATGATGTCACGATGCATAAGAATCCCATTTTTATTACATGGGTTATGCAATGATGTATGTTTTTTTGATTTTGTGGCACACATAATAATGGTATAATTATGAGGTGGATGGGACCTATATCTCCATCCAATTCATTGGGTAACGATTTATATCTCATGAGATAGACATGGCTGGAACAGAAAGTTAAACTGGTTTAGTAATACAGGACTGGAACGAGAAGTGAACTCGACTCAGAAAGGGACTTTGTCAAATAAGATGGTCTTGGAAGTAATTCCTTGGATAATATGGAAATAATATCATGTGATTAATGGTTTTCCACAATTACATGTTTAATTCCCATGCTATTTTATCATGACTAATGTTTCTTTATGATCTATGCCTTACGTACTTCCATGATTTATGTCATTGCTCAAGATTCTGATGTTTAAATATTATGTTAATGTTTTGAAGTTCAAATGTATATGATTTGTTTTATTTTATCCATGCTTACCTTTACTGAGAATTTGATCTCACCCTTTATATGTTTTATTTTACCCAGGATTTAAAGAAGGGTTTTAGGTATAAAAAAGGGGAAGATCTTATGGAAGATTTTGAAGAACTTTCACCACGATTAAAAGATTATATTCTGAGTTTCCAAAGAAACTAAACTATTACGGTCCTTGTGCGTCTTTTTTTGTTATGTACTAAGAATTCTGCAAAAGTAATGTAATGTCCATGTACGTCAAGCTTCGGGTCTCTACAGTTGGTATTAGAGGAAAGTTTTAGTCAACCATTGGAAACTAGGATGCGAAAACGTTAGTGAGATCCCTAGAGATATTTCTAAGGTATGTCTAGGGATGCCCCTAAGGATAAGTATATGTATAGGATATAGTCCTAGAACTATGATAACGATCTTATAATTTAACCTATGATGTTAGATATTGAGGGTGCTCCCCCTTTACTATGTTGTTTTCCCTATCATGAATTTTTCCTCTCACACTGTTCTTTTTGGGTTTTAGAAAATGGATGGAAACAGGAAGATTAATGATAATGGAGGATATGATGGACAATGGAATGATATTCTTCCAGACAAACCAAATGAAACGGGATTTGGAAGTCCAAATATCATTATTATGTATAATCATCAATATCATAATATGATCAATAATCTCAACTTTGGTAAGTTTCCCGACTCAGATAATAAGATAAATATGGTGTTTCATGATGATCACAGAGGAAAGAAAGTTCAATTTCCCTCATGTAAATCTTGTGGGAAGAGGAATCGGGGAGATTATTTCAAAGGAACTGGAAGATGTTTTGGGTGTGGAAAAGAAGGACAGAAATCCATCAAGTGCAAAGGAAAATGTTCAGTTAACACCATGGATGAGGATAATGTTATTGCTACGACATCAACAATGGTTAAATGTTTTAAATGTGGAATGTACGGGCATTATGCAAACCAATTCTCTAAGGGAATGTCTCATGAAGAGAATCAGTACAGTCATATGGGTAGTATTTATGTTGATGATGATGAAGAGACTACAGATGATATGTGAGATGAAAGAATTGTTGAAGCTCGGTTAATGGTTTAAGAAGGTACTAGAATGGTTACATGTTTATCAAGTATAATGTTGTATAAGTAATCTCATTGTACTATGGAATAAAGAGATATCTAAGGATTGTTACACTGTTGTCTTTCCTTATGATTTGAAAGTGTATGATTAATTGTACCAGTAACCATGAAAGGTTATTCAGATATTTTTGGAAAGTAGATGATATGCGCATAATGAAGGGATAAGGAAAAAATTAAATGTTTGATAGTATTCATGATCTCATGACTGATATAAGGAGAAGGTTATATCGTGGTTTGAGTATATAGAATTTTTGGATTTTGGTATGTGGAAGGAGTTAACTTTTGAAAGAATTCATGTTTTCACTAAGGTTTAATGGGTATTCATTATTCAAGAGAATACATGATTAAGGTATTCACATGATTGGAATGTGACCAACAAGATATATGGGGGATAAATGATGGTATTCACATGCTTGGTTGATGAAATTTCAAGTAATCGTTTTCATTATACTATGATCTTGGAACGAAGTATTTTAGATAAGCCTAAAGATTGGAATAGATTATGTTGGACATAATTTAGTATTGTTTAAGGATAGAACTTTTTTCGATATTATTTATGGGATGTTATATTAATGTAGTTTTAGAAAAAGGACAACCTCCAGGACGGGCGATAGCCCAGCGCATCGGACAAGGCTGTGGGAATTGAACCCACAACCGAAGTGTGACTGACCTTTATCGCCTACCACTAGCCTACATGAGGTCCCTATTTAGTAGAAACTAGTTTTATTATATTAATAAGTATGATATATGAGGTATAAGTCCATTTTAGGAACCATATATGATTAATCTTACTATAGATGGACTTATGTATTTTTGATAACTTTTATAACCTTTTGTTTGAGACAGATAGAATGCCCCATAATTCTATCACATGATCTTATAACACTTCATGAATGACAAATTCAACTTCATTTCTCCAAGAGATGAAGTGGAAATTGTCCAAATAATGACCAACGGTGAGATGTAACAAAATTAAAAATGTATTTCTTCTAATTCCAATTTCATCAACATTATGGAAATGATCTTGAAAACCAAAAATGTTATCCTAGTGCCCTTATATCAGATAAACTAGATGGTACCTTAGATCATCACAAATTTATGACTTTGTGATTGATGGCTTTTCTATGGCCATGTTATATACCACTCTCCATCAGAACATAATGGTTAGATTTCTCTTCCATATCCATATTTTCACCTCTGTGGAAACCCAGTGATTAGTTATTTTGGGTAACTGTTACGTTTCAGACTTTAGTTTTTAAAGTCAAGTTTTGGTATTATTTTTTACGATGTGGGTTTCTATTAAAAAAACTTTCGAGTAGTAAACCATTTATAACCCCGACGAATTTCGAGGGCGAAATTCATTTTAAATGGGGTAGAATGTATCACCCCGAGATTTTATGAAAATTATTCTTTTTAATTTCATTATTGTCTTGTGTTGTACGCTACACCAAAAGGAGATTTCACAACTCGCATCCTTGACATGTCTTTCATTACACGCAATCGCGACCTTCCACGATAGCGTGTGTTGTACGCAATACCGAGTTTCGCTAAACAACGATATGCTATATAAACTAGCCATTATGAATATTAATACCGACTTTTTTGAAATTTTATAATTTTCATCGTTCAAAATGGACTTCATTTTTGGATTTGGAATATCGAAGATATCCTAGGCTGAAATTTTGGTATTTTTCTGAAAATATTCAATTTTTGATTAATAGTGAAAACACTGGTTTACTATTCAGAAACCGACTTTTTATTTAAATAATTATTTATTTTATTTTAATTTATTTTAGGTCAAAATTGATACATAATACCTATATAAGATCAATTTAATTCATTGGAGTCATTTTATTATAATTTTAGATATATAAAAACTTTATTGAACTTTTTACCGGCTTTTACCCACCTCCTAGGAGAATTTGGAAATTCACATAAAACTTAATTTTACATCTTCTGTGAGTGGAATTTCAAAAATCAGAGAGACATGGTTAATATCAAGGACTAAAATTTGGTTCAATGTGATGAAAATAATTTTTGTTGAATAGTAAATTTTTACTTTTTTTACAGCAGTTACAAGTAAATAGGGTAATTAAGGGTAAACATGATATTATTATTACCCTAACACATGTCCTACTTCTATTGGACAAGTGTAATTCGACCAAAAACAACCTTAGGAATAAAATATGACCATTTAGGCCCAATTTTATTAGATTGTGACATTTATTATTAATTTATTTAAAGAAGGGTTAAAATAGTTAAAATCAAAGTTTAACAACTAAATTATTTTCATTATAGGGTTATACATAAGATAAATTAGACTATAAATATTCATTAGAAATCTAAAAATATTTTATACATAATGGTATTTTATTTGTCATTTTTAGACTTAAAATAATTTAATTTATTTATGACACAATGATGATGTAGTAATTTTCTAATTAATGAAATATTGACATAATTGATATTATAAATACCCAAATAAATGTAATTTGAGTCTTTTTTTGAATTCCAATAATTTTACATTTTAATATGACATGTTAGTATTGATTTAATTAACTTGGTTCGAACTAATCATTCTGTTATGATTTTCACAAAAATCAATTACCAAATATTTTCAAAATTGACATAAAATAGTTTTTAAAACAAATATTATATTATTAATTGTTATTTTATTCATAAAAATCTAAGGTTCGGAAAAATGACTTAGATGAGGTTATATATATTAATAATAAACAATTTGGGGTTCTTTTGGCTTTTTATAGTATGTTTATTAACCTTATAGCGTATGAAAACAAGAAGACATGATAAAAGTAAAATTATTTAACTTAAAGTTAAATCTAAATGATAAGGTTATAATAGGAACCTAAATTTGTCTAAATTCTCATTGATGAGAGGATTTAGACCCATCCCTACTTATCTTCGAATTAAATCAATTTGGAGCTATTAAAAACCAAATATGTCTATGTTATAAAATAATATTTTTTAGTTATTCCAAAGGTTCCCCTCACCTCCCTTATAAAAGGGCACCTCCTCTTTCTCTTCCTCACACCACTTTGAGCCTTCAAGCTCGGACAACCCCTGCCAAATTCTCTTCTCCAATTCCATAGAATCATCCTAGAGGTTCTGGTCTTCTTCAAATACCAATTTTAGTGACCTAAGAGGAGGTCTCAAAGAGGAGCTTCAAATAAGAGGAGGTTCGGATACGTACGAAGCATATCGGACCTAAGGTAAGGGAAAATCTAGCAATCTCATTTTTATCCGAGATTTTTTATACATAAGAATTTATGGGGAAATATTTATCATTCACATCCATGTTTACTCAATATTTAATATTATTTATATCCTCCTACAATTTTTTAAATCCAATTTTACCCTTCGGTGAGTTTTTAGTAAAAGTTATGAAAGGAATCTTTTGTCGTTTTTCATACGAGGTACTTTTTGACTTTTCCTGACAAAGTTCAGGAAAAATGTTTTTTTAACTTATACGGCCTGAATGGATTTTTAAAACATTATTTCCATGAAGATTCCTTTACAATTTTAGAAGTTTATTCTTAATCAACTTCTTTTAGTTTAAAATTGAATGACATGTTAAGAATGGAAAAATGTTTTTGAAGTAGAAAGGATATTTTCCTCAAGAATGGAGTTCAAGTGTTTTATCAAAATTATTTTCCATATAAGATAATATAGGGTTCTGTTTCTATCCTATTTATTACATTGATTTGATTATGTTGTGATGGAATTATTTTTATGAATTCCTTTATCTTATATGAATTGTTTTATGATGTCACGATGTTTAAGAATCCCATTTTTATTACATGGGTTATGCAATGATGTATGTTTTTTTTTGATTTTGTGGCACACATAAGAATGATAGAATTATGAGATGGGTGGGACCTATATCTCCTTCCAATGCATTGGGTAAAGATTTATATCTCATGAGATAGACATTGCTGGAATGACAAGTTAAACTGGTTCAGTAACACAGGAGTGGAATGAGGAGTGAACTCGATTTAGAAAGGGACTTTGTCCACTAAGATGTTCTTGGAAGAAATTCCTTGGATACTATGGAAATCATATCATATGCTTAATGGTTTTCCACAATTACATTTTTAATTCCCCTGCTATTTTATCATGATTAATGTTTCTTTATGATCTATTCCTTACGTACTTCCATGATTTATGTCATTGCTCACGATTCTGATGTTTTAATGTTATGTTCATGTTTTGAAGTTCAAATGTATATGATTTGTTTTATTTTATCCATTATTACCCTTACTGATCATTTGAGCTCACCCTTTATATGTTTTCTTTTCCCCATGATTTAAAGAAAGGTTTTCGGTAAGAAAACAAAAAGGGGAAGATCTTATGGGATATGTTGAAGATCTTTCACCAGGATTAGAAGATTATATTTCATGTTTCCATAGACACTAAAATATTACGGTCCTTATGTGTCTGTTTTTTTTATGAACTAAGAATTCTGCAAAAGTAATGTAATGTCCATGTACGTCAAGCTTCGGGTCTCTATAAATGACCTTTTCAATAATAAAGGGTTATTGTTTATCAGATAATGTATCAAATGTCTCATAAATGTCAAATAAATTCTATTTTAGTAAATAAATTATACCCCTTTACTTTATTCATGATTTTAATTATTTTTAGATAATTTGAAATATTTTTAATTTCATAAAATTTATTAATGTAATTTTTTAACTATTTGTATAATTAGACTCAAAATTCATCATGATAAAGAAGGAATTAAAATATAAACACTTCACATCACTATAATATTTCACATTCTCAATAAAATTAATGGAAGATAATAATTTCTCCAAATTTTTTATTTTTGAAATAATTTATTTTATTTTTCCATTAATAGAATAAATAATGTGTTTGAGTTGTGTACGGTTTTAAGGTAATTACTTAATACATAAAAATTAGAAATAAATTACCATCAATAAAATATTTTCATTATGAAAAAAAGTGAAATTTAATATTCATTCATAACATATTTTTATCCTAATGTGAACTCAAAATATTAGTTTAAAGTAAAAAAGAGTGGCATTTTGTATTTTTCTATGCAAAAAATAATTCAAAGGTCATTATCACCAAAAAATTGATCCAAGTAACAAAATTTTATAAACTAAAAATTATCTTTTTTTTATTTTCAAACACTTTTATGAGGGAAGTGAGAACCCACACATTTAAAATAGATCAGGTTGAATAATAGACAATTGACTTATTAAAGACAAATATTAAATGATTGGAATCACATTACCTAAATAATTTCCTAGGAAAAGAATTTACCTAGATATCTAGATCATCCTTTAATATATCTTCATAATGATACGCTATATAGTCCCAAGAATGCGTGTACTCTTATTTACTAAAATTCACCTTGTTAAAGCCTCTAACCAATATGTGGAATTATTTTTTAATCTACTCACATTTCTCCCTGGTGGTATTCAATCAGAGTAATTTTCCCATCATTTGATCAATATCTTCCTTCATTGCCTTAATCATCAAAAAAATATCCACCATTTCTTCATCAGAGTGCATGATTAGATCCATCTTATGTTCAAGATTTGTGACCATCTGTCTCTGTGAGCCGTTGGGATTCCCAACCTCGTGTTACTGTCTAGGTGGGAGATCATCCTCCTTCACCAGCATCACCTCCACGTTTTGTGGATTTATCTCCCATTGTTGATACTCTATCATCTTGTCTGCATCCCCATGAGGGGTTGACCAAGCTACTGAGGTACCTTCATCCTCTTGAGACCCGATGTCTCTGAGTAGCTGAACCTCCTCACCTTCCACTGTGTGGACCTTGTGATCATTGGGATTACTGAATTATTTTACGATCGAGTGTCCATATTCCTAGGAAAATAGGTGTTTTCTGTGTGCCCCTTTTCATTTTTCTACATTGAAACAATGAAACTCCTTGAGTCTCTATTTTCCTTATTTCCCATCTTCCTTCAGGGACTATGCAATTCTTTACCAACCCCTCCTATAACATTTTCATCTAAGTGTTGTCTATATCTATTGGACTAGGATTATAAGGAAAAATATGGATTTTCCTTCAATCCCTCCCTCGTTATTAAAACAATCAAATTGGTTGTTTATGTTGATATTGGAAAATTTCCGCCTCGTATTGTTTCCTTGACTGTAATAAGATACCTTATTACACCATGTGATGTCTTATACCACACCTAGCCATCTATAGACTCTCCAATCGATTGGATAACCCTTTTAGAGTTGTTACTACTTCTTGTACACATATCCATTTCATTGGTTCATGAATTTGGGATCATATCACCCTTATATTTTTTTACAATCATCCTCAACTGAATCCCCTAGATCTCATTCATTAGAATTATGTATATGAAAATTAACATCAACCATTGCATTGATCTATTTACCCTTTTCAATCAATGTGTCTCTATGATGACTCTCTAAATCTCTCATCATCCTATTAAAAATTTCAGAACCCCTTGGTTTAAGACGTATAAACATAACTAGTTTTTTCCTCATTGATTCCACTGAACAAATAATACCATCATTCTTTATAGAACCTTAACCATATCCATCACATCAATCAACAAAATCAACACCCACCATATCTAGGTGCTTTCCATCATCACTAGGATAACTATTTACTATGTTTTATCCTCATAATTAGAAATATGATGTCCATTTTTAAACATTCAATCTCTAGATGTGATATAAATTAATTTATTATAAAAACAAAAAACACAATGAAGAAAAACATTTTAGAAAAATTTATTATTAAGTATAAATGAGTTTTTAAATTAAATTCAACTATAAAATTTATTCTAATGAACATAATTGGATTAATAATAATATAGGAGATCTAATGTTACTATAACCCCATTTAAAAAAATGGAACATTGTACATTATTGATGTAACCACCAAGCCTAGGTGCCACTAATTTGGATTCCCTGAGTTGGTGGGAAACATTTTCATGGGTGTTACTCCCTGTAAGCTAGATGATATTAACTAAAAGTAAGCATATGTTATGAACTAGCCTGGATACCGTAGTACATAGATACTTGAGTTAGAACTGACATGATCTAAATCACATTCTAGGTCCCCATGTTTTGTCAACTAGAACCTGGAATCATACAATATAGAACATGAAATGAAATTACCACAAAACAATGTAAGATACAATATACAAGTAAATATGGTAAAAACTAGTAAAAAGTAAATGTACTAGAAAGAATACAATTATATCAAAACCCCAAAACAGTACATCTCCAATGTACTCAGAAATAGTGAAGATAACTCGACATCCAAAAGGGAACATCTCTCAAATTCCAAAGGATCAAGAACATCCACCCCCTGAATGAGGAATTTCCCTTTACTCAGACATAGAAGACCAAAATCTAAAAATGCATGAATGAAATGGTCAGTGTGATCTAAAAATCTTTGTATGGTCTTTAAAAATGTACCATAATATATTCTATAACAATAAACCTAATCATTCATATAGTTTTAATAAAACATGGCATGGAAATTTAATTTAACGTTTAGAAAAAACATTCATTCATTTAAAATGATGGAAACATTTTGAACACGAAGTCAGTAAAATTTTTATACAAAATAATTTATATAAATGAACATGCATGAATAAAAAATTTCTATAATCAATGTAATATATATCAAAATAATCACAATAAGAACCATTGTCATCTTCCCTGTGGTATAATTGTTTCTAGTGATAGTATCCTCACACATCTCTTATATGTGATCATGGAAATATGTGTACTGACATGCCTCAAGATAAAGAATAATATGAATCATCATCATACCATCTGGGTAATATCTTTTCAACATTATTTTTTTAATGTTTCATCATCCATTTTTTACTATGGAATAATCATCCAGGATTTATAGTCCCAAAAAACCCACTAATTAACCATGCTCACTTATTCCCAATAAATAAATTGAGAAAGGGAAAACCATTTCATTCCAAACCATTCATCATAATTCAATTTCCCAAATTTCCTTTTCAATGTGTTAATTCTCATTCAAAACTAAAATACAGATTATTCATCAATTAATTCCATTTTCAATAAAAACTCAATCATAGTTTTTATGAAATCAATTTAAGAAATTTTTTAAAATCAATTCTCAAATAATTTCATTAATCCCTACAATATTTAAATCCTCGATAAATTCTAATTCCATTGTAATTGGGGGGTTTCCCTAAAATTCCCTACAAATTGAAATCAAAATTACAGTTCATATTTAATTGAGTTTTTTATAAATAAATGGAAATAAATTTAAATCAAATCAATATTTAATTATATATATAAACTCAAAAGTAACCACCTACCATTAATCATTTAATCATAATTCACAACACCCATAATGAAATTTTTCAATCAATAAGGATGGAAGAAGAGATCAAGTGATCAAACCTAGAATCATGATTCAATTAAATGGGGTTTATATCCACTAAAAATATGATTATCTAACAATTACTAAGGATGAGATAAATAGGGAGTCAGATATAACACATAAGAGGAGATTCAAAAACTACAAAGGGATTAAATGAGATCTTCCACACCTTAATCAGCCAAAGAATCGGTTAGGAGGAGCCAAAATTGGTTCTTGTAAGAATCCAAGATATAGAAAACAAATTTATATCATGAAAAAACCAAGAAGAGGTTTAAATTGGGGTTCTATTTTTTTATAAATTTTTAGAATAAAAATATCTCAGATGAATGGTTAGTCGGGAAATGATGCACGGTTGTAAAAACCATGTTACCTAATTTTCAACCCCTCTTTGTCTCACTATATAATGATCATAGTTTCTACTAGGTTGGTGTATGATTTTTCGAACTATTTCCTAACCATAAAGCCCCACTTTCCAGGGTTGAATGGATTTCATAGGGAGTGTGCACAATTTGGGAAAACCATATGCCAACCGTGCACAACCCAATGAGCCTGTAAAAAACAAAATTTCACTTAAATAACTACTAAACAAGAACTGAGAAAATCTTAATGGAAATGATGGTTGAGGAGTACCAGAAATCTAGTAAAAATATGTTACAACCTCCCCACCACAAAATCATTATGTTTCTTGAAATCATTTTAATAAGTTTCCTTGTTAAATAGATGATCTCGATGCTCTATTATAATTTACTCCCTATACATCGGATCATGTTAATCAGAACCTTGATTCAATAGCTTGCAGGAAAAAGGTATCATCCTCCCATGATGTACCTTGGAATCTGAATCAATTATCCTAACTTGATTCTCAGTCATATATAAATCAGTCTCAACATCAATATCACACCATCTCAAAACATGATTTCGATCTAAAAGATACTTTCTAAGATTATATAAAAGGAACATGATATGTATCGACAACAACTATGTTGATAGTGATAAATGGTCAGCCACTTTCCCCACATACTCAAAAATCCAATACATATAGAAACATATGGAGCAAGTTTCCCTTTTATCCCAAGAAGTTGATGACCCAGATAGGGCGAAACATTCAAGAACACCTAGTCACTAGAGGAAAAATCTAATAGTCTACGATGATTATTATCATAATATTTATACTGGATCTATACAATCGACATTCTATGAAAATTCAACAACATATATGATGAAATATCTTGAAGAAATATGTTTCCAACCAAGTAACTTACATCAATATCCATCTAACCCAATGGGGATTTAGAAGGATGAAGACACTACATGAAAAATGATCTATAGCCACAGACCTATAGCCATTTTTTAATTACTCTATGGCTATAGATTAAAATATATTCATGATTCTTTTTAAAACCATGGAATTAGAGTAGATAAACCAATGGTTAATCTGAGTGTCATGGAAATTGTTCATCAATTAGTTTAACTCTATCATGTATCATCACCCACTTGCATCTCTACATCATCGGGAATCATCTCCAACCCACAAAACCTTTCTCACACAACGCCAACTGGTCATTTATTCCTCATCCAATCATCTCCGGAACCTCCAGTCAGTTCACCCCAATCTCACGTGATCCCTCCCATCCCCTTCTTCGAATGTTCGTCTCCTCCTCCACCCTTTCTTCATGTGTTCCTCCTCCAATCAATGAATCAGCCAAACTGAGACCTTCCATGAGTGGGATATGTATGAGCCAACCCCTAAACGTTCTACAAAGATTGTTGCGGTTACTCTTTCATGAAACCTACTCATGTGAAAGGGAAATTATTCCTTAAACCCCCTGTTCATTCCTTGAATGGAGCTTAATTTTCTTTTATACATGGGGGTAATCCCGATTATTTGAAATCAGAGTAATTTGGGTTTAAAGGGTTTTGGATATTAGGAGAGGGCCAGTTATTAATGGTTCTACCTCACTTTGTCCCTCATTTGATCTACCATGAGAGAGGCTCAATTTTTGGTATTATTTGATGATGATTTCGAGTGATTTATTCCATCCCTTTCCTTTTGTTTTGTTTTCCATCCATAATATATAATACTAGAGTATTTATGTTGGGGTTTATTAGAAATTTCGACCAAAGGATGGTAGAAATTTTCCCAAATGATGGAGATTTTTCCTAGTGTAGATAAAGGATGTCTTGAGATAAAGTCTGTATATTATTTCATGTTGTTTTATCATAGGTACATCACCTGATAATGTTTTGTATGGTTTTCAGTTAAATATACTGAAATCACCTATTAAATAGATTCAATTTTTTTTTGGATTATTCCATGATAGTATCAGGTGTATTCCATGGAACCTCAATGTGTATTTCTTCATGGTTTTGGTGCATTGAGGCAGCCTAGAGATTGATTAAGAATTTTTGTCTTTTTGTTTTAAATTATGAGATTAATTATAATCAATATAATTAATTTAATTGTATAAGATAGTTAATTATAAAATTTTATAATTGATTATTTGTAATTTCAGGGCCAGGTTAAGAGCCTCAGTTGATGCTAGATCTCATACAAGCTTAGAAGGCAGTCAATCTTCTTTAAAGGAAACAACTTCAATTATGGTCAGTGGTATCATGGGCATAACCCTTTATTTTATATAGGATTTATATGAAATCTGATGTGTGCAGTTTCACCACCTCAAGTGATTAATCTTTATAAATTAATTAATTAGTTTAATTATAATGGAATTCATTTGAATTAAATGTGGAATGTTCCAAGGCCCACGATGGACCATTGTGAACTATCTATATATCTCAACTGTAGAAGTATAGGATTAGAAGAATAATTGTATTCCATGAGAAACATGAACCCCATATGGGGTGTATATAAAATAAAGTAAATTATATAAGCGTAGTTGACCTTAGTGTAGGTTCCTTGGTGACCTTCAAGTGGAAGGATATGATGAGATATAGTTATTATACCTAGTAGGTCATGAAGGATGCTTAATATTCCTTAAAACCTTTATGCTAGTAGAGATGAGTGTGGGAAGGTGTTCCTCCCCTAATGAGGTTTAGATAACTTGGAGGGTATAATTTAATTAAATTGATTATAGGTTTGGTGAGCGGACTGATATTGTGTGACTTGGAAAGTTATATGGGAAGGTTTCCATCTCTTTATACCTATGGAAGTGAGGATTTTATTATGATTATAGCGAGGTCATTAGATGTTTATGACTATTTCAAGGGACATGATTCCTAGTGGTGGGTGTTGACATGATAGATGTGAATTTGATAAAGGAATCTACATAGGGTGTTCATGCTATAATGTAACCTAGAGAACCCATGAGGGTGACTTAGTGATTTTTATCCTTGTGAGGGTGCATGCAATAAGGATTATAGATGATTGTATGTGTCACTTAGCAACCCAAATCAATTATGTGTGAGACCGATATGGCATTAGCGATGATGATAGGTCATTCTCTTTAGAGGGAAACCCTTGTTTTTTATATGAGTTTGAGTAGATTTAAAACATGTATATAATCTGTTATATGAGAAATTATAGGAGTGACACACTACCCTCAAGGATTTAAGGGGAATACCCAAGAGGTTACCTTGAATTCAGTTGTATGGTCAAAATAGGATGCCTGGGATGTGATCCTAGGATCTGGCTGTTGATCATGATATAATATGAATGACTTGGGAAATCCCCTTATATTCAATATTTTTGTTATATAGAATTCCTAGGATATTGGGATTCCGTCTTTGGGTCAATATGATTAACTAGGGCCATCCCCCAAATTATCGATTCTATTGATGATACTACTGGATTTTCTAGGCCAATCCCCCTAAGAATCATTTATATGCTCGATACTACAAGATTTTCTAGAACACACTCCTTGGAATTAGGCATGGGCTTGATAAAATTAGATTTACTAGTATTACCTCCAATGAATATATGCTTTCACCATATAATATATTTATATTGGGATCCGTACTAGTGGGAATGATCATGTGACATGCTAAAAAAAACTCTTCCACTCACCAAAGAAGGAATAATTAAAACTAAGTGTCACGTTATATCCCAAGGATTAGTGATGGGTATTATTTATGCTTCCATAGTTTATTTATTTATTCAACTGATCATATCATCTCCCCCACACTATATTTCCTGGTTATGTATAGTACCCCTTTGGTGGTTCTATACTTTATTATACGCAAACACATCTTGGGTGGCTATGACTCTCGGGAACATGATAATAATTCACAAATCATAGGATTAGGTTGGGAAGAAGCATATAGTTTCAATATTTATTGAGATATCTTGGATGAAACTGAAAACTGGGAAGTGGTGAGGATTGGGGATGACATTATAACCTTATTTTATGATCAATTCCCTAGTAGGATGGTGTTTTTCATGTAATTCATGATGTGCGTATATTTGAGAAATTTAGAGTGGGTGTAAGCACATTAGTTGAATTAAGATATTTCAAAAAGACAAAATAGATGTTTCCTTATGATATTTGACCTATGTGAGATGTGGATATTGAGCTATGTGGGAGGGACTAATTCCCTTGAAATATGACTTTAGATATTGGTTATTCAGGTACTATGCTTGATATGAGATATGGTATATGATAATAAACTAATAGAGGAGATTTCCTGGGATTTTTTAAGGAAAACATCATGGCTAGATGATTTAAATTATGGTATTGGTGTATTATAGTTACAATAGAGTATGTGGTATATAAATGTGGATTCTTTAGGCTTCCATGATGAAAATCACTTTAGGTGTTTCAGTATTGAGGTTTGGATTTCAAATGGAATGATTGGTAGGATACTTGGCCTGACAATTTTAGGGTATGAATCCAAATGAGGTAGATGATTATGATCCTAAATGGGCTGATCTTGGATTTATACAGTAAAATTATACACTCAGGGTTCAAGAATATTCTAGTTGATGAGTGGTTAAGTTATTAAACTTAGAATGGTTGATATGTTAGACTTAATGGGGATAAATCACTAATATGAGCTTTTGATGAAATTATTTTGACTGAACTCTTATGTGTGTCTACTTCTAAGGCTAGACCTATTCAGATCATGTGTCTTCCTTAGATAATGTTGTGGGCTGCATGGATGTCCCTCTGGTCCCCCCTCTCTTGGGGTAGGGGGGATGATTCATCCCGAATACTCAGGATTCATAGTTATGATCAATATCCCCCTTCATCAACCCTAGCCTTTTTTTCCCAGCTTCCCAAAATTGAAATTAGCCTGAAAATTCTATCATTAGATGATGAAATTTATAAGACTGTAGTTTCCCCGTAGAATTTTTAAATTCTTCATCACTATTGAACCTCAAATTAGTGTATCACTTCAACTATAGTCTCCCATCGATGGAAACCTTTGAAAGGTTTATTTTTGATTCATGTGGTCTTCTTGAATGGGTGATTATAGGGATTAAGGATCAGTGGAAATTTTTTATTCATTTTTCAACTGAATATTCCCTTACATCTTCCTGATTGAATTCTCCACATGATTTCAATATCTTAAACTTCTCTATTTCCTATTTGATTTTCACGTTCCACCTAAAATAGGATCTTCCCTCCATTGTGATTTGGATTTTTGTCCCTATCCTATATCCCCCATTTCAGAATTTTGTAATTCTTAAATGTATTGGTAATATTTTTTCCACTTCTTATGTACTAATAATCCTACCATAACTTTCTTCCACCTTTTTTCTCCTTAAATATGTGTTGAGCTCTATGTATCAGAGGTACCAAGGGATTTTATATGTATTTATATTGAAGGGGATCTTTGTTGGAAGCAGTAGGTATACTATGAATCTTAGGATGATTCTATTCGTCATGTAGACACATGGGTCATGATCTATCCAACTTCCAGTGTGGGGAGAAAGTTTAAGATCTTGTAGGACTCTCAATAGGTGGCTCAAAAATATAAGGAAGAATAATAAATGATTTTCCCTAGAAGGGGGTGAGGTCACTACAACTAGATCTAAGGGTCACATATATATTTGTTAGTTTTAGGAAAGACTTGGAAAGATCCTAGTGGGATATGCAAGTCATGGGAGAGGCAGAGCCAATCTCTTCCACAGTTATATCCACCTATTCCCATACCACGACTTCTATAAATGGGTGAAAAGGGAAGGATCTTGATGATGGTGTTGTTCTAATCACTACATTCAGAATTTTGAATTACCGTAGTCAAATTACATTAGATTCAGTTCATATTTGAACATTGTAGGTTAGTGTTTCTAGTATTATTATATCTTTTTCTTGAAAAAAATGTGGTAGAACTGAATCCTTGTACATTTTATGGTCTAGATACCAGTGATTCTGAAATGTAGTTGTCCTCCAAGATGTGAGCCCCCTAACACAATCCATATTCACAACCATTTCAAAGATTTCAATGAAAATGTCAAGGGTGATAACGATCCTTAAGGCTGGATGGTAGTCCTTACTAGGTGAAAAATAAAGCAGGTTGATTCAAATATCTATGCAGAACCAGATCCGAGTGATTAATAAGTAGATTCTGAATTTTCTTTTGACTATGAGTATGATCATCATGTGATAGTTCCATTTCGGTTTGACTTAAGTAATTAGAAGAAAGACATCTGTGAGTCATGGAATTATCCAGGAAGTAAAGGGAAGAGAATAATGCATCATAAGTATTATAAAAATTTATCGATTCCCTTGGCTACTATATCTTCTGGTAAAACAAAGAAATCTATGGAAGAGTTAAGTCCATTTATGTTGGCATCAGAAGTGATTATAGATCTATAGATTAAATATAATTATAAGAATGAAAAAAGTTCTTATAATGATGTTGAGGATGATCAATATGATATAAAAAAGATCAATATTAGATACAGAAATATGAGATAATTGATGGTGTTTTGAAAGCTACAAGAATGGGGGAAAATGTTATGGAATGTGTGTCAAGGCATAGAGGTCCTTGACTCATGGGTGGAATCACTGTGTTATAGTAAAGAGTAGTGTAATCATGACTTGATGGGAATGAATTGGTGAAAGATAATTCACATCGTGGTTATATGTGGGGTCTATTTAAAAGATAGAGTGAGGTGTTATGTTGACCATTGTGAAGGTTTCTATTCATTTGGATGATCTCCAAGGAGGTGGTGATAGTAGGTCACTGGGGAATTTAGTTTAGGGTCACCCATATAGTTTTCTGTTGACGCGTTCAATATGAATATGATAGCGCATGGTATCCCAATGGAGTTTGTGAGTGGAGATGTCTCTGTGGTGTAAGAAAACATCAATGATAGATCTAGGTACCATTGTGCGATTGACCAGAGTTTGGAATTTATTAGAAATACTATGGCTTGAAGTAGAAGAATGCATGGGCGGATAAAAACTATGCAGGTGAAAATTCATATCCCACACCTAGGTTAATAAAATTCATAACTCATGTCAATAATTGAATGTAGTAAGTTTTTTTCTGGGTAATCTATGTGTATACAATACTTGGTAGTATCTTGGAAATCAAGTGTTAATTGATAATCTTTTTTAGTCATTGTGTTCAGTGTAGTACTAGTAGAAGGCTAGATAGAATGATGTGAGTGCTATGAAGTAACAGTAATGATAATTTTATGGTGGGGATTACCAACCAAGATTCATGTTAAATGACCTCTCTTGTGGGAAAGGTCATGGTATTTCATTAGAATGACCATTTGATTAGATTGAAGACACCATAAGACTAATGTTTAATAGATCTATGAATATCTATTTCCATGGTGAATGCTTAATTATTTATTTAGATGTAGCACTGGATATAGTCTAGATAATGGCTTTAGACTCCAGAGGAAATATCTAAAAAATGAGTGGGGGGGCTATCCAGGGGGAGGGGTGTGTCTAGGAGGGGTTGATGTGCATGGGGGGCATGTCCAAGGGGAATAGGATGGGGGGATTTGTAGGTGGGAAGGGGGTCTGCAGGGGGATACAGATTCAGAAAATGAGGGGGTGGGGGTGTGGGTTAGTCTAGGAAGGAGTTTGGGGGGGTCTGTAGTGTGGGTGTCTAGGGAGGGGGGGGGGGGGGGATGTCCGGGGGATGCAATGTGGGGGTCCATCCAGGAACGAGTGGGGGGGGGGGGTCTGTCTAGAAGGAGTGGGATTTGACAAAGGAATCCTCTCATTTCTAAAATGTAGAGGAAAATATTGATGATTATGGGCATGAACCATTAAGGGGGAGGGCGTCTATCTAGCAGGGGTGTCCATGGAGGGGGTGGTGGTCTGTCCAGGGGGAGATGGGTTGGGGGTGGTATGTCTAGGAAGGGGGATCTACAGTGGGGGAAGGGGGGTCTTTCCAGGAAGGGTGTGGGGGGTGTCTAGGGAGGGAGGTGGGGGGGGGGGGGGCTGTCTAGGGGGTGCAGGTTGGGGGGGGGGGGTGGGGGGGTGGGGGGGGGGGTGGGGGGGGGGGGGGGTTCTGTGGGGTAAGGGGGGTCTGTTCATGAAGGAATGTGGAGGGGAGGTCTGTACAGAATATAATTCTTGGAATGTGGATCTACTAACCAAACAACATGGAATTCTTATTTCTAGAAGTGCCAATTTCTAGCCCTATGCTGCAATGAAGCCAGTATGGGTCCCCTTCCACACAAATATATTTAGAGACATATATATAAGAAATTAAAATGGAAATTGGTAGTCTCCCATTTGACTACTGGTTGTTCACCAAAGCCTCATTACATTTCAAGGGAATTTGGTTAGCTTTTTATGGTTACAGTCATAATAATTAAAAACCATTCTCACCTATTTTTGGTTCAACAGAATGCGGTATTGTGGAAAAAATTATAGGAAAGTTGTGCATCAAGCTAGGGGTGTTCATTAATGAAAGTTTCCTTGTTTTATTGAATTATTATTTTAGGAATATCTGTTTCAAGAATGATTAATCCTTCAGTTTTTAGGTAAGTTGTATGTATTAATAGTTATATAATATGTTTAGTAAGCTATTGTACAATTGGTTGGTTATGGTTATATTATGAGTAATGGGTTCATGTTTTTTAGAAAGTAAATGCTAGGTGGTGGAGTTCTGTTTTTTTGTGTCTATTAAATATCAAGGGAAACAAAATGCACGGGCCTAAACACATGTCCAGGGGGGCTGTACACGGGGGGTGCAGGGTGGAGGGTATGTCCAGTAGGGGGGTCTGCAGTGGGGGAGGGGGTGGGGGGGTCTATCTAGGGTGGGGGGGGGGGGTCTGTCTGGAAGGAATGGGGGGGGGAGCTTGTATAGGGTGGAAGGGGGGCTACAGGGGAATAAAGATTCAAAAAATGAGGTAATAAGGCTGGTAAATGTTATTTCACAAAGGAATCCTCTCATTTCAGAAATTAAGATGAAAATATTGATGTTTCATGGAATAACCCATTAAAATAGCAGTTACATCCCCACGACACAAGCTACCGAGCTATCTTCCTAGTTTTTCATCCCCATAGATTTCATATTTACCCTATTTTAGAAGGATTTGGAAACATGGAGGAATTATCTACCTATTGATGGTATCTAGAGTTTCCTTGAAGAGATAGAAATCATTATGAATGGGTATTCTGAAATTTCCATGCCTTAGAGAATTTCTTACATAAAGCATCCTGATATTGAGTATGCATACATAGTGGACTTAAAAACACCTACATTTACAGTTTTAGATATATGAACTTCCTCACATGGCTAAACTCCATAACCACACTCCATCCACCACATCTCATTGTCAACAAATATAATATATATATATATCCATCAGATCTATTTTCTAACAACTTCAAACTCCTCAACAACGACCTTGTCAATATGTATAACTCAAACTCACTTTTGGGGTGTCCATAAATCTCCCCATATTTTCAAAAAATCATATTGGGAAAAGTCCACACATTTTGTCAGAAAATAAAACACAACCCAAGGGGTGTCAAAATGAATCACAATCCCCTCATATCGTTCATATTTCCCATCGATAGAGGTTCAACCTAATCCATTATGGAATACTCAATAGATATAGAATAATTTTACCTCAACGCTTCTGTTGTGTATGTGTGGAATGAAATTGGATTTCATTTGAACAAAAATCATTTCATAACGATCATGTTATTCAGTATTGGGATTTACATATCAATCTAAATATTCATTATTGGATTTTGGTTATGGGGTTCTGTATCATTTATCATGTACAGTGTTCTGATCACACATACATAAAATGTTGTTATATCTCACTTTTTTTTCCTATTATTTACATATAGGTGGTTACTTATATTGAGGTCGATTCTACCCACCACAATAGAAGGAAGTGATTTCAACATCAGATTTAGGTAAGTTTCCTTCCATTTTTATTCTTTTTCTCAATTTTAATTTGTATTTCTGTGATTTTTGGGTTCCCTATATTTTTTCTGTGCATTTTGGATCTCGTTGAGGACAGTGAAGCACCACATGACTGGGATATTCTCTCAATCTAAGGTAATGAGGCCCTCGAAAAGTTAATCACAAGGCCTGAATCCTTAGTTCAGTTTGGGCCATGTTTGGTTTGCTAAGTTATTTTTTATTGGGTTCATTTTTTTTGGTTTATGTCAATTTTAACGGGTTCATTTTGTTTGATTTGCAGATATTTAGTTCAATTAAATTAATTTTAGCTTCAATCAAGTATTTTTAATTAGTTTCATATTTTCTTTCTCAATTACACTTTATTGATGTTAGTTTTGATTGGTTTGAGTTAGTTTGGTTTCATTATTTTTAGATTGGTTCAGTTTCATCTTTTTGAAAACCATTTGGTTTGGTTATACTCTACTCAATTTGTTTTTATGATGTTTTATTTAGTTTTAGTCATATTATCATGTTATTGATTAGTGTACTTCATTGGACAATCATTTTTTGTATAATATCAATATATTAGCATGTTATTGGTTTTTGAAATTCAATTGACTGGTGTGTAGGGAGGGTTGGGGGAGTGTAGGGTGGGGGTCTATCGGGGGGGGGGGGGGGGGTCTGTCCAGGAATATGGGTTTGTCCAAGAATGGTGGAAGGGGACTGCAAAGGGATTGTGGTGGTGATGTCTAGGGAAAGGGGGGCTGTAGGGGTAGTGGTAGTGGGGGAGGTGGTGTCCAGGGGGAGGGCGGGGGAAGAATGGGAGTGGGGGTGTCCAGGTAAAGGGAAGGAGGGGGTTGGAGGGGGAGTGGTGGGTGGGTGGGGGTGTCTATGGGGAGTGAGGCTATCCATGGAATGGGGTGAGGGGGGCTGCAGGGGGAGTGGTGGGGGGAGGGGGTGTCCAAGGGGAGGGGGGGAGGGGGTGTCCAGCGGGAGGGAGGGGGTTGTAGGGGACTTGGGGGGTGTTGTCTAGGGGGAGGGGGTTGTCCAGGGAAAGGGAGGGGGATGCAGGCAGAGGGAGGGGTCTGTAGGCGGAGTGTTGGGGTGGGGAGTTCTAGGGGGTGGGGGAGGGGGCTATAGGGGGAGTTGTGGGGGGGGATATTCTGGGAAAGGGAGGGGCTAAAAGGGGATTTCCAGTGGAGGGGGGATGTAGGTGGGGTGGGGGGGGACTATCTAGGGAGTGGGTGGGGGCTGTCTAGGGTGAGGGGGTGCAATGAGGAGGGGGATGTCTAGGGGTGGGAGGGGGGTTTTCTAGGGGAAAGGAGGGGGATGAAGTTGCGAGTGGTTGGGGTGTCTAGGGGGCGGGGGACTATCCATGGGAAGGGGGTGTGCAGTGGGGAGGGGGCAGGGGATGCAAGGTACATGGGGTGTAAGAGGGAGGGTAGGTGTTTTTGTGTAGAATGAGAGGGTGGGGTGGGGGGGGGGGTCTGGTAGTGTCCTCTCAACAGCCATAACAGTGAACCATATTGGTTTTTTATGCGTTTGGAAGGCCTATATCCCTGGTTTTAAACCATTTCTACAGGCATATAGCCACGGTTTTATGAACCATGACTGATATTGGCATGGCTATAGGGCTGACCTTATAGCCACAGTTTGAATCTGTGGGTATAGCCCTATATCCACAATTGGATCTGTGGCTATAAGTCTATAACCATTGTTGGAACCGCGACTATAGGTCTATAGCCACTGTTTGCATCTGTGAATATAGGCTATTCCCTATTTCCACACCAATACTAGCCAAAGTTCATTAAAATGTGGGTATAACCTATTGCCACAGTTTTTGGTCCTATAACAACGGTTTACAACCATGGATATAGCCAAAATGTCTATTAGTTGCACGCAAGGCCTAAAAAGAAGAAATTTTGATCGTGGACTGGTAGCTATTGATATAAGCGATCTCGGTTAGTCCCAAATGGTCACCCCATAATATAGAAAATTTTTGGACACATGCACGAGAAGTATCCTCATGAATCAATATAACCTTCTCTTTATAGACATCTGTCTATGGATAGTATTCCATAATCAAATGAACCTATTATCCTAGTTCCTCCTAAGGGACTCTTTGTATGTGATAAGTAAAAAAGCATCTCTATCAGAGACTATAGCATATGGAACTACTTGAAAAAAAATCTATCTCAAATAAAAATTTACCATCTCCACAACTTTGGTTGTATCATGATTGAGTATGAAGTGAGCCAATTTAATAAGACTATCCATCATAACCTATATCACATTATTCATTATCTGTGTATGTGACAAGCCAACCACATATTCCATTGATATCTCATCCCACTAGAAAGTCATAACTAGAAGTGGATAAAAAAAAACTTGCAGGTCTTTGATGCTCATCCTTGACTTTTTGAAATGTATAAGAGTATGAAACAGTACCAATATTGTCTCATCTCATACATGGACAATAGAATCATCTCCTCATCTTCATGGTTTCTGGGTTCACAACCCATTGGGAATTATTCCACTACCCCATCACAACATTCCTCATAATTAAATGAAAATGTACTTTTTATACAACCATGGGATACCCTCTATAGATAAAGACCACTCCGCAATGGTCTCCCGACCATAAAGAGTGCCTAATGTTTTAGAATTTATCATCAAGCAGTTTTTCATAGGTAATCATCTCAAGGATAGTGGAGGTCAACTGAACAATATCCAAGATAACCTCAACCTCTATTTCACAAAGACTTATACGAAACTGTGAAAAGATAGTCATCAAGTTTCACACTTCAGATGCTTTTTCGATAGCTTATGTTATAAGTTTCATGCCCAATGCACCAACAATGAAATTCCCTTTACCAATGGAATAAAAGCTATCAAAATTAAAAGACGGTAGGTACTCCACCCAACAACCAAGGCAGAGATTCATATATTTTTTACTGAATATATAACTCAAGTTCATATGGTAAAAATACATGCTAAATCTTTCTTACAAAAGGTTATTGTCCCGACTATTAAGAAAATGCGTCATAGATTTATGTTCTAGGCCATGGGTTGGATTATTATTCTCATGTGGCCTAAGATTCCCAGATCCATAGGTTACTACATGATCACCATACATAAAAACACATCCCAAAACCATACATGATGTGTCACAGAAGACCACATAGCCATGATCAGTCTCTGAACGAGTCAATACAAGTGAAAAATTAAAATTAGATTTCATCTCAACAAAACAACTTGTACATTTGTAATCCAAAAAAAACATAACCCCCTTTCTAGTGGTAGAGGTCATTAGATTAGACTACTATGATAAGTCCTTTATGGACCGACAATAATATCATATTAAAACAAATAAGATCAATATCTATAAAACAGTACATGGTTTCATCCAAGTGATAACAGTTTTCACCTACTTAGGATCAATTAAAATACCATGATTTGGGTCCATATGTCCCAACAACATCTCATTCCAAACCAAAAAATATGATTTTGATATCATGGAGCGAAGTCAGTGATTTCTCTAAATTCCAACACTACACTCAGATGACACATATGGTCCTCCTCATACTGAGAGTAAACTGTGACATCATCCACAAATACCACCCCAAATGTATAAAGATACACATTTATAATATTGTTAATAAAATTCATAAAGGAAAAATGAGAACTGGGAATACAATATAACATGATAAGAAACCTATAATTTTAATAATTTCTAGAGAAGGCAGTTTTTAGAATGTAAGAATATTTTATTCTCAATTATTGGTAACCTGATTGAAGATAAATATTTCAAAACAATTTCTCCCCATTCTAAAAGTCAGACAAATCATCATTATATTGAATAATATACATATTATTTACTGAAATTAGATTGAGTTTAAAGTAATGAACACATAGGAGAAGTGTTCCATCATCTTTCATAGAAAGGAGAATAGGTACTACCTAATGTGACACACTCAGGAGTATAAATCTTTTCTCTAATATATAATCCAACTCAATCTTCATGTATTCCGTTTAATATGGCACCACATAGTAAGAGGCTATAGATATTGTCTAAGTATAAAGAACTAAATGAATATAAAAATAGACATATCTTACTAGTGGAAATCTAATGAAGTCAATAGGATATGCATTGGGAATGTCAAAGAAAACTAGATGGAGATCATCACTCAATTTTTTTCACTCCACATCAAAATAAAACTATACTATTACCTTCCCCAACTCTGGAAAAGAGGTCTATCTTTACTTGACATCAGTTCCCATTCACTTTAAATGATATAGAACACCCCATTGGGAATATTAAATGAGACCCCTCATAGATAACAATCAATCTGATATTTATTAGTAATGATCCAATCCATCTGAAAAATGACATCAACATGATTCACGTCAAGAACTAATAAATATCAACTAGGCATAATCTCTAATAAAAGGGAACACAAAAAGGACACTGCTGACCCTACTCCCTTTGTTCCATGGGGTGTAGTAGTATCCAACATACACAGTTAAATATTTTTTGGATTATTTAGAAATTTCACAATATGAATTAAAATAAATGAATGAGATGAACCACTATCAAATAATGTATTAACTAATTATGATGCTATAGTAATGGTACCTCTCACTTATTCTATAACCATGTCTGCTTTTTCTAGAGACACTTCATCTACTTGATGATGATTCATTCATGATTCATATGGCTAGAACCCCATTTGTTTATGGAGAATCTAAATGCACCATAGTAATTTTCTGTTCTAATGTTCCCATGGCACTAAATTGGGAAGAGAAGATATAATAGAATTTTAGAAAGTTCATTGAATTCCCATGATAGCTATAGATATTGGATGCCTAAGTGAAAACCCATTTTGAATGCCTATGATTTCCACACTAGAAGAAATTCAAAGGGAATATTTCAAGAACTACAATCGGAATGGAAGATCCATACTTTCGAGATCCACTATGAAAATCATCATCATTTCTCTTTCCTTTATAAGACCTCACAATACTACCACAGGGAGAAAAAGGAACTCCCATCAACAATACCTTAATATACATATCATGTTTAACCATAAACACCCTACCTAAAATGTTCACATAAGATTCAGTCTTCATTAAGAAAACCTGAGAAAAAATATCAAAATAATCATCACCTCATTCTGTCAAGACGTAATCTTCTAATTCGATTCAATATCAGGTGAAAACTAAAAAAGATCAGAAAATGGATTTTAATATTCTATCATAGTCCTATCATCCTAATTTAGTTTGAAAAAATCTATATCCTTATCCATAACCATAGACTCTGGATATAACTGATCAATGAAAAGAACATTAAATGTCTTACACTCTAAATAATCATACTTCTTTACTATAACCATTGTATCACACCATCCCCTATGAGGTCCTTCCACCTTAAAGGTAGAAAACATTACATTAATAGCTTCAAGAGTATCCAAAAAATCAAAGACAAGATCTATCTTTCTCATCCAATCCTAATACTCTTGAGGAACATTAATTCTATCATACGATAGTGGTATATATAGAAGAAACTCCTAAGCAAGACTCTAATATTCATCTATATGAGGTTCCACAGTTGGACCCTAGAAGGGAAGTGGTTCATGTTCATGTCCCAATGTTTTGTGAGCATACACAATAATATCTACTAGATTCTAGTCAACAAGAGGATTTACTCTCTATTTCTCACCAAAAACTTCTTCCTGGATCCTATTCACTTGCCCTCTCAAAGGAATGATGCTACACAACATCAAAAAAAACATTAAAGACAACATACATTTACTTATATCAATTAATAATTATTATTAACATGAAAATTTATCTCTTTAGATAAGAAAAAAATATTTAAATTTCAACTATCCAAATAAAAATAAGGACAAAAACTATAACTATATCAAAAATATAAAATTCCAAAACCACCTATGGTAACTTAAGGCTCACTATGATGAGAGATATTTAGGTAGTCGCTTATGCTACCTCTTATGTCCCAACAAGGTACCTCATACTGCATTCTGACATCAAGGAATGATAAACAACCCGAAACATTGATACTAATTTTTCATGAAATGGCTAGTTACCTTGGAACCCTAATACTTGATATGGAATTGACATAGCCTGAAGGGCATCCCAGATCCCTGACATTTGGTGACTACCACCTAGAATAATACAATATAAAAGAGGAAATGAATTTTCCCCAATACAGTGAAAGATAAAATATACCAGTTAGTATGATCAACACTCCAAAAGGTGAAATTAATATAAACCAAACATGTATCAATCCCCAAAAATGTTACATCATCAATGTTCTCAAAAAAAAGATAACTCAACAACCCATAAGAGAACATCACTACAAGACCAAAATATGAGATGGATTAGAATAATTCTTTTGAAGATGAGATACATGAAAAATTTTATATTTCAATGTCAACTATGGGGGAAATGAAAAATGGAATGTCACTTTCCCACGTACTCAATAATGTAAAACTGTCACACAAAATGTGGAGAATATTTCCCCGTCCGCCAAAGATGTTAATGAACTATATGGGGTGAAACATTCATAAACACCTAGTCACTATGGGAAAACTAAAATGGTCTATGGTGATTATTATAATAAGATTTATATAGGCTATGTGTTGTCAAAATTATTTAATGAATCATCGCAAAATTTTTTGTCATATCATTAACCACGATCGGTCTAACCAAAAAATTTCATTTATCTCTATCCAACACAATGAATATTTATATGCTAAACCATATAAGGACTCAAAAGGATTCATTCCGATCACATACTAGTAACTATTATTATAAGATAACTCAACCCATACCAAATGGTCATCCCATGATCTACCAAATTCGAGGATGTGGGCACATAGCATATCATCAATAATCTATATATTCCTCTCTGTTTAGAAATCCATCTTCCCATGGTATTCCATACTCAAAAAAACCTCAGATCATGGAGCCTCATGAAAGCCTCCCCAAAAGTCATAAGTAAAATATAGATCTCTACTAGAGACTATAGTATATTGAACTCTGTTAATATGAACAATCTCCCTCACATTGAGATTTCCCAACTCCTCATCATTGTTCGTATTGTGATTTGGTATAAAATGATTTTATTTTGTCAGCCTATCAATAAAAATACATATTTCATTATTCTTTCTCTTGGGACATGTAAACCCAACTAGAAAGTCCATAGAGATCTAATCCCACTATTAATTTGGAACTGGAAGTGGCTGAAGCAAACCTAAAGGTCTACAATGCTCAGCCTTGACCTGTTGGGAATTATATAAGTGTGAAACAAAGTTAGCGACGTATGGTCTCATACATTGACTCTAGAATCATTATAAAATTTCATAGATTTTATTTTTGGTTCCTCGGTACACATACCATTGAGGTTAATGGAAACCCCCCATCACAAATTTCCTCATAGGAAAAAGAACAACATACCAATTCTGGTACCATAAGATACCCTCCTTGATGAATGACCCCTCAACAACAGCCTATCAACCATAAAGAGAGTCCATAATGTTACAGAATTCATCATCAAGTTATTGTTCATGAAGAACCATATCTAGAAGAGTGTTGGTCAACTTAACATTATCCAAGACAACATTGGGCCTCCAATTCCTAAAAATCTATATGAAACTATGAAAAGTGTTCTATAAAGTTCCAGTCTTCCAATGATTCATTCATTGTATGGGTAAGAATTATCCTACTCAATGCATCGATAATGAATTCCCTTTCCCTGAGGAATAAGGGATGTAAAAATCCAAATATTGTAAGAACTCTACCCAGTACCTCTAGAGGAGATTAAAATATTTTTGAGAGAATTTATAACTCAATATTTTTTTGTTGGAATACATGGCGAAACTTCCATGAAAAATGTAATGACACTAACTATTAAGAACATGCATCCCAGATACATGTTATATGTCATGGGTCAGATAATTCATCTTGTGTCGCCCAAGATAATTAGATTCATAGGCTACCATGGGATCACCCTACAAGACAAAAAAACCCAAACATAAACCTAATGCATCATAGATGACCTTATAGCTGTTCCTAACATCAGGAAGAGTCAAAAATGGCATATATGTCGAAATATGTTTCATCTCAATAAAATAAATCTTATATTAATCATCCCAAGAAGACTTCACTCACTTATAAGTGTGATAGGGCATCATGAAATCCAACTTTCAGAAATTATTTATGAACTAGCTATAATATCCCACTAA
Organism: Viscum album; assembly: GCA_963277665.1. Taxonomy (NCBI): domain Eukaryota; kingdom Viridiplantae; phylum Streptophyta; class Magnoliopsida; order Santalales; family Viscaceae; genus Viscum; species Viscum album. Next base: position 28,351,926 of record OY728164.1, on the reverse strand, counting down.
ACCCATGATGCTCCATACATTGAAACAATACATGTTTTCTCCCATGTCATAATACATTTCACCTATTTATGATCAACTTAAATACCATCCTTTGAGACCACGTGTCCCAATAAACTCACTTCATGAATGTATAAATCTCATTTTCATAACTTGGAATAATGTCCATGATATCCCAAAAATTACAGAACCTCTCTTTAATGAATCACATGATCCACCTCAGATAGAGATTATACTAGGATATCATCCATGAAGACCACCATTTACATATCAAGATACTCATGGAAAGTAATTTTCATCAATTCCATAAATAATGTAGGAGCATTGGTTACACCAAATGGCATAAAAAGGTACTCATAATGGTCATAATTGCATTAGAAGTAAAATATATAAATGTGAGATTCTAATATTCACAACTAGGGGTAACCAGATTGAAAAAAAATCATCAAAAACCACCTCTCCCCTTTCAACTGGTTAAATAGTTCATCAATATGTGGAATCTAATATTTATTATTTTTTTGTAACAATATTGAGCTTATGATAATAAAAATATATGATAAGTGTTCATAAACATTCTTAATAAAGAGAACAGGAAACTCCAAAGGTGACACACTAAGGCTTATAAATCATTTCTCTAATAGATCGTCCAACAACATCTTATACTCTTTCATTTCAGCTTGTTTCAAAATTTAAGAGGGTATAGATAATAGACGTGTATTGTGAACTATATCAATAGAAAACTCTACCTCCCTTACCAATGAAAAAATAGATAATTAAGATGAAAAAATATTAAGAAACACAATAGAAACTGGAGGTAGATCATCACTCAATGATTTTTTCTCCAGATCAAAATAAAACATTAATATTACATTCATTATCTCTGGATAATAAGGTCCTACTCTACTCGCCCTAAGGACCCATTATCTGTGAAATATACAACACATCCTATCAATAACATTAAAGGAGAACCATCAAATTAAACTACAAATTTGGTATATATTAGTAATGATGCAATCCATCATGAAAATGGAATCAAGAGGATTCACGTGTACAACCATGAAATCACAAGTAACATCAATTTTTGATGAAGATAAAACACAAGATTGTTAATAGATATTTTACATCTCTTTGTTCGAAGGGGTGTAGTAATATCCATTACATAAGATAAATGTTCCATAGGAAGATATTGAATGTTCACAAGATGAGTTAAAATAAATGAATGGTATGCACATATATTAAATAAATCAATTAATAATTTTGAATCTATAGTGATGGTACCTATCATGGCCGCATGACTTATATATGATTCAACTAGAGACCATGCCACTAGGTGAAGAAGCCTCATTTAAGATTCATGTGGATAGAAACCATGTTTTCATGATGCATCTAAATGCAGGATAGTAATTTTTGGTGTTGATGAGCTCTTTCCACTAAATGGGCCAATAGATATATAATTTAATTTCATCATGTGTCATGAACATTCATAGGATTTGAAGATCTTAGATGCCTCATTGACACCCCATTTTCAATTTCCATGATATCTATAATGAAATAAATTTGATGGAAATATTCTAGGAACTGTCGGAGGTTTAGAAGAACCTTATTGTGAAGATCCACCATGAGTATCATCACTCTTTATCTTTCCTTTGATGGAACTCACTAAAATACCATTAGGAGAAAAATGAACTCCCATCAACCATGACTTACCTTCCATATCATGTTCAACCATGAAAACCCTATCTATCATGTAATTATAAGCATCCAACATCAGAAATAAAATATAATAATTAATATCAGATCAAAGTCCCATCCCACAACATTGTGTATCTATCTTTTCATTCAATATAATATCAAGAGAAAATTCCCCATATTTGAAAAGCGGTTTTCATAATCTGTCGTGGTCATGTCATCCAAATCAAGTATGAGAAACTCAATAGAATTAAAAATAATATTATACTATGGATAGAATTGGTATTTGGAATTAACATTAAATTACTTCCATTATAAACCCTCACGGTTCCTCGTCGAAACCATCAAATCCCACCATCTTTTTGAAGGTCTGAACACGGGGTAATTTCATCTTGGAGGAGCCGAATGTTTTTGATCATTTAGACAATTTGTGATTTTCTAATCAAAACATTGAGTTATCTTTTCATCTTCTATGTATGTTGATGAGGTACTATTTTGGGGGTTTTTATACCTATTTGGTTTCTATTACTTTCTTATATTGGATTATTGAGCATACTGACATGTATATTTTCTATTCCACTATATTATATAAAATCCATTCCCAATTTTATTTGGTATGATGTTAGGTTGAAGTTTACAGCCCTTGGTGATTGAGAATTCCCATCGGTCCATATCAGTTCCAGCTTGGGTATCAGGGTACATGGGAATCTGAACCACTTTGTGGTAGGGTATATGGAGGTACATGAGGAGACTATATCCTATCTACTAGGGTAGGATAACAAAACAAATCATGAAAACAATAACGAAGTGAAAATGAAAAAAAACCAAAAGTAAAGATGCATTATATATTCACCTACCAAATTGAGTTAATTCCCAAAAACTGATTATATTGAATATTTCATGTCATACTAGTGTCATTTTCTATAAGAAACAAAAAATAATGACATACTGGAAGTCCAAGAAATGGCTCTGAACACCATTATGATTCTTTCATCCAATATCTATCCCAAAATACTTACTTAACCATCTATCATAGGGAATTTTCCCTTATCCTAACATGTAACTAAGGAATCTACATAGGTACCAATGATAGCCCCATAAGGGTTTGAGTAAAACATAGTAGGAAACCACTAAAGGAGTCTAATGAAATTTTTGACCAAATAAAATGTCGGTGAAAGTAGATAAGATCATTAAACAAGTAACAAAATGTAAATAGGTACTTAATTAAAAAATTAAAATTATTTATTTGTCCATTCAGCCATACCATACCAGCCCAAACCACTGATCGTGCTCCACATATGAAGGCAATCTAAAAATTTAATAAAATGGTTTAAAATAACATGGTGAATTCATTAATCATTTCTATTTAACCTAATATGATACATGGATAAATTTTCCCATAACCTAATAATAATCATTTGTGCATGGATAACCTTGTCATCACCCTAAATAATAGTAGGAATCTCCATGTCCATCATATCGATTTGAGGACATCAAATGTCATGTATAACCATTCTAAATCAAGGAGAAGTTGAATCATGTCCCACATTCTTACCAATGAGTAGAATCCATAATTTATATCATCCCTAACCATTCCATCAACACACATTCCACAATGGTCATCACACTTAGACTTTTCAACATATTACATTATCAAGGATGAACCCCATCCATTTCACCATTATTCACATGTTATAACTCATGGAATATCAATAACGCAATACAATACATATATAATTTAACCATTTTTTCCAATAACACAATCATCATGGATTATTTATATAATTTAACAATATATTCAAAAACATTAAAATATTTTCCATTTATTTACAAATCCATATCATAACCTCTTTTTTTTAAAATAAATCCAAACTATCCCTTATTCTATTATAAGAAGTTTATAAAATAATTAAAATCATTTATAACATTTAATACTTCCAACTAAAAATTTTACCACTCATATACCATTTTCAAGGGACCAACATATCCCATGGGTGGCCTTACACTTGGTCTCATAATCCTTAATGGACCCCACATGGATCGTGAGAGGTCTAGGATACTATTTAGGGGCCCAAATAACTTTTACTAGATAAATAAATGAATATTTAGTAATTAAAAGAGGTATCACAACCACATGAACGTGAATAATAATAAGAATATAAGAGAAATCTTCTAGACCACTTACCTGAAGCTTTTAGAAAAACACCCACTCAACCTTGTCCCTTGATTAAAGATAAAACATCCTCTAAAATCCAAAATAATAACTTTCTAGAAAATAGTAGGTTTTAGTAGCTTTAAAAGAGTAATAAAAACCAAATAAATATTATTATAAAAAATAGAAGATTGTGTACTCATAAACTTACATGGAGCATTGATTCTCCCAAAACGACACTCCAAAAACCAAAGAATTGAAGGCAATTGATTCATGGAATAGGGGAGATCTCTTAGTTCACCCCCAATCATGAAGGGGATGAAATAAGGATTATAATTGGATAATCCTTATAAATTTTATGAGGTAAATTTTTTCAATTTTCCACTTTTAGAGGATAACATGGTTTGGAAAAATATGCACCGACCGTGTGGTCTCCTCTATCCAAAGGGATGTGTGGGACATATAGTTTTCAGGGGAGACCACATGGTATTTAAAACCACACAGAGGCCATGAGGATATATATTCCTAATTAAACACTATTTACTCCCTCCTCTTACGTGGTTTACACTCTATGAACCTACCTTTTACAGGACACATATTTCAAGAAGTCATTTAGTATTAACCATGCACCAACCATGCACCACGAACTAGTTGCCCACTTTCCTGAATTTTCTTTTCCTAAACCCTTGAGATACTTCTAAGTCACTTCCTACTCTTATAAGGCATTCAATTATCCAATTTAAACTGTATTAAACTAATATTTAAATAAAAATATACCTTTTTATAATTTTGATATCTTAAAACCTCCTCACCTTATAACAACTCCTCCACAATCTTCAATCCCAAACATCATTTAAATCCCAAGGAAAAATAATGGTCCACCGGGTCGGTATATCAACATACTATTACAATGATTCCACTAAAACATGACCATAATTCAACAAAACTCATATCAAATTCACGATCATTGGCTGCAAACAATTATCACATTAACCAACATTAAGAAGAATATGATCTTGAATGGATGCACCAGCCTGTAGCTCAACAAACAAAACATCAATGTCATGAGAAGGATTAGGGTTATACTTCTGAAGCTATAAAACATGGAGAATTTCATCCATACCACTATATTTATATTGAAGAGTTAAATAATATGCTACTAGTCCTATCCTATCTATAATCTATCACATTACTATGTAATTGGAGGAAAATATTCATTATTTCTAAATCTAAAAGTGAACCAATTCCGTGTAACCCAAAGAAATACACTTTCACCCATAATAAATTCAATATGTTGAAAACATTTACATGTATATGATATATGCCTACTCTATGTTGTAACTATAAGCTTCTGGATTAACATAACCTTCTCCGATGTATCCTATAAGATATTTTGACCCTACAACTCTAATTAAACATCTTTTATCCATCACAATGGATATCTACAAGGTCTACAATACAATTACTCGTATTGTTCCATATAAATTGTCACATTATAATTTCCATTATATGAGGACTCAAAAATATCACAATGGTTCTCCCCATGTCCGCTAAAGCCTAGTACACATTCCCTCATCATTCTCTTTAACACATGAGTAGTTTATTATTATTTCTTATCCATCTTTGTGTAAATACATGTACTCAAAACCACTTGATTACCATCTGCCTTCTACATCCCCTACTAGAAGCATGAATTAAAACATAAATAATGATCTGAAACTATAGTCTGTGACACATAATTAAAACATAATATCTCTCAAAAATACATGTCATCTAACTAGATGATGATAAAAGACTCTCATATTGAAATTAAATAGGCTTCCTTTTTTAAATATTCCATATTCACCAATATTGCATTATTCATCTAAGGCACCCCAAGATGTCCCACCACAAAATACCTGGTATTATAATCCCATATACATTCTGGAAGGGGAAACAAATACTGAGGTCTAGTAGGATTATAATTCTAGTGTTTCACCTATTGAAAAGTATAACATCATTTTATGATACATAAAATATATATTTTTCGTTATTACCCACCAATAATGTTAATAAAGATCACAATAAATTTTGGTAAAACAAGGGTGCACCACCCACTTTGATCCATGAAATTCATGAATCATCTCATCCTATATACAATTATAAACAACGAAAAAACTACAAACATCGATAATTTCATCATCATCGATGGTCCAATTAGGAGGTATCTCTAAAACATAAAATTTTTCCCTTAACACAAGACACTCCATATCATCCTATTTATTTCACATAATTTTTCTCAATAGTGGGGGTTCAATTTATAAATACCCAAGAATCATCTATTCCCAATCCTCATGAAAACCTATATGCTTCTTGGTGAATAATTCCATCATCTTCAACTTGAAAGCATACTCCTGAACCACCTAAGTCCATGCATTTAATCTCAAGTAATTTACATCAGTATTCAATTTTCCTAGCATATATGTTTTCTCAAGAAGAGAATATTGTATATAAATAACCCATATATTCATTAAGAGTTTTATATCATTCTATAAAAATATGTACATAAGGTTCTTATGATTAGTATAAACTAGAAATTTCTCACCCATATGATAATTTTGTCATCATTTTTAGTCATAAACAACTACGAGAAACATGAGATCATGCATAGGATAATTATATTTAATTTTTCAGAATTTTCAGGATCCATACACCACAACATGATCTCCATACATAAAAAATTCTATAATTTTGATGCCAAACCCATTATAAATAGAGTATACTTGTTACACACACTAAGAAAATCATAATTACAGTTTTCATTAGAATCACCTCAAATTTCTGGAAAGCTTTATCAAATTATTCTAAACATTATATCTTGATTCTCTTCATTTTTATGACTGAGAGTGATTTTTCTATGTTTGAAAAGTATTTTATGAACCTTATTTAGTTACCTAATTACACAAAAAATATTCTAACATAAAATAAATTCATAGGTTGTTCCCAAGAAAGAACATCTTGAACATTCAAAGGGTCCACAAAAAAACCTCCTCAGAGATAATGTGATATAAAAAATGTATTCTATATATCCAAGAATGAAATTTAGGTAGCTTGACATATATCCTATGCTCCCTTAATATACTCAAGCTGATATAAATATATTTGGAGTGATCTTTATGAGTCTAGGAGTACACTAAGATTTCATCAGTGAATACAAACACAAGATGGTCTAAATATGGGTGAAATTTTGAAGTCATCAAATCAATAAAAACATTATGAGAATTTTTAAACCTAAATGACATTACGACTGACACATACATGCCATACTGGCCTCAAAAACCATTTTTTGTATATTAGAATATATCATCCTTAGATGATGATATCCTTCTTGGAAATCAACATTGAAAAACACATGGAAACCCCTTAGCTATTCTAAAAGATCATCAATTAATTAAATAAGACAACGATTCAAAATCGTCACCTTCTTCAACTTCCAGTTCAAAACACACAACCACAATGTTTTTTAGCCTTCCATGAAAATATAATAGGTGAATATCTAGGTGATGTACTTGGATGGATAAACCATTTATCCTCCAACTCATCTAACAAAGACTTAATATCATAAATATCTATTGGTTACATTATATATGGATGAATACAAAATGGTTCATCTCCATGAATCAACTCAGTCACAAACTCAACCTATCTCATAGGTGGTAGCATGGAGAATTCATAGAGAAACACATCTTAAAACTGATCCACCATAGGGGGGAAGAAATCATGATCCAATCCCTCATAATCTGGTATAAGACTAACAATTTGATCTGCGATTTCACATATCCATGGATGAATTTTCCATAAATATCTTGTTTAGTTATCCCATTCTCCATAGATAACAAATCTAAAACCCTCAAGAGATGTGATGCCCACTCTTCTATAATTGAAATTAATATAAGCTCGATACAATACCATCCAGTTGATTTCTAGTATAATGTCAAAACCAACGTCACAAGAACATCTTAATACCAATGGAAATGGTACTCACTAACCTCAAAAACATGCCACATATAAAGATATATGTATTCCGATATCACCCACAAAGACATGACGATATACATGATCCCACACAAGGAATATACCACCAAACTCAAACCATTTACTAATTGACAAGATATAATATAATAATAGATTGGTATAAAAAATAATGAAAAATAAATAATGGAGGATACAATAATTGAACATTGGATAGTCCATGGACCATCCTTACCAAGAAAGGGTGCAAGCTGAACTACATGCAGCTCATTTGTCCCTCTAATTTGACATATTTTCTAAGTTCCATGTGCTTAAAAACCATCTAGATATAGATTATCTTTTTATGGGACTCCTCATTATCCTCCTGAATATTTTTGACTTATATATCTCAAATCATTAGACTAGTATGGGGCAGGAGACCACCTTCCAGTTTGCTGCATCTGTTTAGGCCCACTATCACATACCATTGGCTGAGGGATCCCATGGGACCTATATAGATTACACATCCTACCACAATCTCTAAAATGTATTAGAGTTCAAAGGCATTGTCCTCACATGTGACCAAACTCACCACACTAATATTAAAGATATTGATCACTTCCCTGAGAGGTCACTCCTCCCCCCTGGCCACTATACCCACCACCCCCTTGGAATAAGCCATCATAATGTCACTTCATACTATTTGATGACTCACCACAAGATCACACGATGGATCCTACATCTACACTAGTAGAATCTTCCATTGATTTTACCTCATAAATGATATATTTATTAACTACCTCATTATATTTTTGGATTGTGTTATATAAAATATGCACAAGAGGGGGGTGAATTGGCTCTTTTCAAAACTTCTTTGAGGAATATTGATAATAATAAATATTGTCCTTTTATATTTATCATATTGTTTAGGTAGTGAAAATAAAACGATATCAGGATGCAATGATTTATAGTGGTTTGGGGAAAAAAGATCCCCTAGTCCACTCCACCAATTATCTTCTCTATGAGCTTGGCAATTTTCACTAGTTGGTCCTCTTTTCACAAGACCATCCATATCTGAGTGCAGGAAGTTGACACCTTTACAATTTAAAGCCAAAATAGAGCATTCTGGTTATAAACATATAACCAATCAAACAGCTCAGTATGAGAATCTGGTACTCAGAATAAAATATTATTTAAAAAATACATTCCAGTTGATCTTCAGAGTTGCAGCAGTACACAACTAATAATGAATGAATCATCATTTTCAGAAAGGTTGTTATTCTGATAAGAGAAGTTCTGAATCGATCCAGATGCAATTAATATTGAAATATATTCAGAAAAAAATCATCAATATATTCATGATAGATTTCCTATGTAGAAGAAGTAAGTATTCGATGTTTCTTTCTATGTCATAAAACATAATCTGATCATTATTTTTAGTAGAAGATCTGTAAATGATCTCTTTAAAGAATCAGTGTATCTATATATTTTTGAAACATGAATATCTCCATATTTGAACCTTATAAATGATGTATAATATTACAGATATCTTTTCAACCCCTTAATCATACAAAAACATAGATACACATAATATGTAGAATAAAAACAAGATCTTTATTCATAAATTTAGATCAACAAAAGTCACAGGACATATCACAATATTCAAATTTTTGAGTAGTAGAGCAGCCGTTACGTCTCTTAATAAATGGCACAAAATTCTCCACTTAAATCGATCCTTTTAATTGTGAATAAATGGATTTAAATAAGTTAAATATGCACTTTAAAATCAGACCATGAATCTGGCATGAAATCAACCTGATATTCCACAAAATACCATTGCACGATGAAGTCATAAATTCAAATCTCTGATACCAAAAGAGGTTAAAAGTAGGGTTCCAAATTTAATTTTGATTAAACAAGTAAGGTTTATGATCCATAATTTTGTCTTCACATTCAAAAACTATGGTATAAAAATCATATTTTTCTCTTCATCAGAACATAAGGTACATGATTTATACTTCTTGATAAAATGTAAGGTTCATTAAAAAAGGAGGTTTGATGATCAATACTATTTTTGACGAAAAAATAATGTTCCATAATTACATAAGGTTCATCATCAATAATTTTCTCATATAACAAATGTAATTTTCCTTCCAAACATAAGGTTATTTTACCATAATTTTCTAAGCTATCGTAAAAATAAATTTAAGATTTAATACTTACTCTACACTCTCCAATATATGGTATAAACAATGTTTCTAAAACACATTGAATAGCTTTCGGATCACTTTGAAAAATATTTCATGTGAAACATATTTTCTAAAATTATTCCAAAATTTGGAATATAAAGAATATTAATTTTTGAAATATAATTAAAGTAAAATCGTTAGAATAAAAATAAGTGTATTTGTTATCATCAAAATCATCATAAAAATATAGTGTATTGTCGAAACAATACATTATCTATAATATCCCCCTTTTTATGATAAAAACCCATTAAAAATTATTTATATGAAATGTATAATTTTACTAGGATAAAAAAAATTAATTGTTACTCTCGAATGTTGTTCTTTCTCCTCCTTTTCCTTTATAAAATGGGTTTTTATCTAAATTTCTCCTCCTTTTTGTGATTTCAAAAACAATGAAAGAAAAAGGAATATAACACATTTAATTTAGTACTAAACTTTGACGATAATTATATAAGAAACTCTTTATCAATAAAGAAATCTGGATTTTTTAGTAAATCTAACATAGACATAAACAAATGTAAAAACTCCTCAAATATGTCAAAAAAGAAATTTAATTGATAAAAGATTTTTATGTACATGAATGAACAGGAATTATGGTTATTGGGCTATGTTTTTGAAAAAGGGTATTTTAGCGACATTGAATAAAATATTTCAATTCTTCCAACTATAATGTTTATAACCTCATTACACCATCTCAAAACTAAATGATGAGTTCCCTTCCTCCCTTGGTCAAATGAATATCTTCAATGAGGGTTACTCTAAAAAATATGTGCAATCATTATTCCTTCTCCATATATTGACTTAGCTTGTCAGTGAATCTGTTCAGTAATTGTCTAATACTCGGTTCACATGAGGTAAGATGATCAAAAAGGAATTTATGATTTTCCAACAAGACATACAAAGAAGATATATTACACTGTAAATCTTGTAACCTATCATTCAGGTTGCTCATTATAGATGTAATGGCTTGAAATCTCTTGATTGAATCAGGTGAATTACCTGATGTACTGGCTTGACTTCCTATGATAGTTGCAAAAATTTCCCCCATAAAGGTTTTTAAATATGCCAAATCAGATTTCAACACAACTTCATATTTCAACATTGCAACATCTATTAGCAATTATTTCTAAAAAACATCAACTTCTTTATTTGAAATAGAGTTGTATTTCATATTTTGAAATCTTTGTTTCTCTTTCTCTGACTCTCTTCTGAAAGCAGCATTCTCAGCTTTAACTCAGTTAAAATTTCTGACATGTTCCTCAACATGATCTAACATAGAATCATTGGAACCCTATGCTTGATTCACAGCTGGTTCGACAAAATTAGTGGTAAAGATTCAGCATCGATTTTTTCTTCTCCATTATGCTCCAATGGTTTCTCAGCTGATTTGTCTCCACTATTCTAGATTGAGAAAGATTAATTTAGAACATCTTTATGGATTTTAGAGAAATTTTCCGGAACTACGAATTCTTCATTCTCTAACTTCCAAGGGCTGGTTCTCATCCTAAGTAATTTATTCTTGGATTTCCTCTTGAATTTTTTGGATTGAGTCAATCTGATCTGTAGATTGATTGATAATTTCAATATCCTATTATTTTTCAACCTGAGGTACTTCCTCAATTCTTGTCTCTACCTCTGTCTGAGGAATTTTTTTTACTTATGCTCGAGAAGCATCTTCCTCTTGAAATGATTCGTTAATTGATTATGTCACAAACTTATAACTTAAAATATCCCTGGTTTCAACATATATCTCTGTAGAATATTCCTGTACAACTGTTCTCTTCATTGATCTAAAAATTCCTATATGAATTTCTTCATCACCAGGTTCAAATTATACATCAAATTTGAGTTTTCTTGCTATCCTAGAAACTTACCCTATTATCTATTCATCCATATCATCTATAGATTTTGCATGTTGCTCCCCCGGAGTAGATTCCTAATCCTCATCAGCTCCAACATGCATGATTTTAACTTTCATATTGCTCTAGAAAAATATGATATTTCTCAATGTTATAACATTCAGCACATTACTATGATAGAATCAGACTCTTTCTTCAATTAGCCTCACCATGTCTTTCATAAACAACAACATTGATATAATCCTTCCACAAAGATAAAAACTCACCCTATCCACAGGTTGACCGTAGTAACTCAAATATCTAATCATATAGCATGGAAAATTTAGCTTTATATCACTTAAAAACAGATACATAATATAAATATCTTGAAATAGAATTTTCCCTATTTCAGACATCCTTAGGGCTATCGTAGTCTGAATAAACATAACCAAATTTTATGATCGAGTTATAAATCATTGACTAAGATTTTTCTTATGTTAGTAGAACCAAACAGAAAAGACATTATATCTTCATATTTATGATTTTTATCCCTGATAGAAATTAGATAAAAATGAAAAACTCTATCATGAGGGAAGTTCATGATTCTTGCAATTTCAACAGAAGAGATTGATAACTCTATGTCTTCGATCTTCACAATTATTGAATCTTCTATATCTCCCAAACTAAATTTAATAGATTTAAATAAATTTATCAACTCAAATTCATATTTAAATTCATTGTAGTCCTCACTAAACATCATTTCAAAACCATGAAAGAATAACACTTGCATCAATATCAGATTCCTTTGATACAACCATTCTAGATAAACGACTTTTCCCTGAAAGATTTTTCATCCTGTTGTAAGCTGACGCTTCACATCAGCGGGTTCGCCTTTTTCAATTCTATTTTTTTCCCATATTTTTTTTGGAACGATCTAAATGTTTGAGATTATATGGTTTTGAAGGTTTGAGCAAAGAAGGAAAAATATGCGAAAGGTTTCAGTAGTTCGAATGGTTTTGAGAAAAGATTAGTTTTTGGAAATTGAAATGGTTTCTAACAGATACTTGATTCCCGTGTCATTACATAAAGAATAATAATTATATAATAAAAAAAATTAAACTGAATAAGGCTTATTATAAAAAAAATATTACAAGATAAAAAAAATTGAATAAGTTATTAACGATGGATAACGAAATTATTTTAAAATAATATGATCAAATAAAATTAATATTGAAAATAAATAAAAATTATTTAAAATTAAATAATCCTAAATCCCCCTTAATAAAATAAAAACATGCAGTGGGAAGTGGTTTAGTAAAAATATCATCAAATTTCAAATTCAGTATTTATAAATTCTAAAAATATATCCTTTCTAAGAACATGATCTCTTAGAAGATGATGTCTAATATTAATATTATTAGTCATAGAATGAGCTATAGGATTTTTTTTTAAATTTTTATATCTCTAGTATTATCACATAAAATGGGTGTATTATAAAAATTTAGTCATAAGTCTATAAGAGTGGTTTTCATCCACAAAAATTGTGAACAACAAATTCCTATAGATACATATTCTACCTTAGCTATTCAAAAAGAAACTGAGTGTTGTTTCTTACTGGACCATAACACTAAAGATTTTCTAAAAATGTGACAGGTTCCTGAGGTTCTTTTTCTATCTAATCTAAAACTTGTTGAGTCAATAAGGTTTTCCTTATGAATTTTCCATTACTTATTGTTTTGAAAATCACAAACACCTTATCTTTATGAAAAATCGCTTTTATAAGGAAAATTGCTTTTGGAAGGAAAATTGATTTTATAAGGAAAATTATCCTTATCATATTTTAATTATCTATATCCATATATTTCTTAAGTATATGAATCGGATTCATTTCTATATTCTTGGAATCACTTAAAACTTTGATTTGAAGCATTCTGTTTTATGCTCCGAATTCTTAATGAGAACTGTAATGATGTTCCACTCCGAATTCTGGATACGAACATTAATAAAGTTCCACTCCGAATTCTGGATACGAACTCTCATGAAGTTTGACACCGAATTCTAATGACAAATTCTGATTACGAATTCTGATTACGAATTCTGATTACAAATTCACATTACGAATTCTTATTCCGAATTCTCATTCCGAATTATCATTCTGAATTATCCTATTAAAAAGAATCTGATCATCTTTTCTTTATACACCCCGAAGTTATTTTAGACTCTGAATATTATTTTTGGTTAGACTCTGAATTTTCATTTTGCTTATACTTTTAAATTTTGTCTACTCTTTAATATTCTGCTTACACTCCGAACCTTCACTCCGAACCATCACTCCGAACTTTTGTGTTAGAATTAAAATGATGTCGTACATTCTATTACACTTGTTTTGTTATAAAATGAGGTCGTCTATTCTGTTATAAACTAACCATTGGTTATGTTACACATGTACATGTCCCTTTGATTTTTAAGGAAAATATGACCATTTGAAAGGAGGCCGACCGGACCTATAAATAGGAGGTCATTTGAAATAGCTCATAACAACTTCTTCGACATTGTTCACACATGCTGTTGAAGTGATTTCTAGAGAGAGAGGCTCTTATTAACTCTCAAATCATCGTGCGAATCCGAATGTTGGTGATTACGTTCGAGGACTTACGGGGATAGGAAGATAGAGGTGTCGACTACCTTGATGTTCTAGGGCTTCATTGCTGAGGAGACAGAGGTTTCTAACTACCTTGAAGTTGAGGGCTTGCGAGGATAGCAAGATAGAGATTCCGATCTTCGTATCGAGGGCTTACCCTAGTGTGGGTAAGACAGACTTGTTTGAAAGTATAAATCAAGGGACCTTTATCTAAGGTTGTTGGATACCCTTCTCATTGGGTTAAAAGACTTATATCTTGTTACTTGTAGTTTTACTACTTGTTTTTTTCCACTGCATATTGTATTGGAAGGAAAGTATAACATTCTTATACTTCCTTACTTTTAATCTATTCCATTTAGATTATATACTCTTTAAGGTAGAATCTCATATTCTAATGTTTAGTTAAGTTTCAATTTCCGGATCCATATTTCCGGAACCTACATTCAGAATCTCTTTCCAGTTTTAAGCAAGTACAAAGAAAGTTTATAAATTCATTCCTTATTGCAATTTTTCAATTGGTGTTAGAGGTGTTGTGAATTTTCTTAGTTTAACCTTGTTAAACATAGCTCTTTCCTTTGTTTAAGGAATTTTCAAAGTATACAATTCACCAACCCTTTTGTATATTGAGCATCTACATCATTATTTCGATCCTACATTTGATATCAGAGGAGGTCTCTGAAATACTTATTCTCACATATATGTTTTTATTTCTCACTTTCTCATTACAAACATTGAACTTTCTCATTCCAAACATTGAAAATTCTCGTTCTGAACATTGTAATTCTGAACTTTGTGATTACGAACATTTTCTACTAACAAGTTTGGTTGCCAAAGTTATTTTTATTATGGTTGGAGTCAATGTTAGTTCTATTGATAATCTGAATCCTACAAGACCACCAATCTTTGATGGTAATGACTATGAGTACTGGAGAGATCGAATAAAGACTTTTGTTATCAATACTGGAGTGGACAACTTTGTTATGATTACTGGTGATTATTAAATTTCTGATAAGGAAGTTAGAACATTCACTAACCAGGAAAAGAAAGAGTATCAACTCAATTATAAGGTACGCAATACCTTACTTTGTTCAATGATTAGAAATATATATAGCCAAATTTCTTCTTGTGAAGAAGATAATTGTATCTGGAAGAATTTAGAGGTTACACACATTGGAACTTCTAAAGTGATCGAAACTAGGAGAGCAATGCTTAGAGCTGAATACCACGGCTTCAATTTTCATTATGGTGAACCAATCTGTAAAGTTCAACAGAGATTTATGATGATAGTTAACAGTTTACAGTCTATGGTAGAGAAATGGTTAGATGATGAAGCACTTGTGGACAAGATAATTTATATTATGCCAAATGAGTGGGAATCCAAAAGAACTATTTTATATGAGAATAGGAAAGTCACTCAAATTTATCTTGATGAGTTATTTGGAACTCTTATCCAAAATGAAATGAGAATGAAGAGAGGTACTGATAACTTCAAGAAGAAAAATAGAAATTGAAGTATTTATTTTACAACAACATCAAATCAAATGAAGGCTAAGATTCCTGAGAGAGTAGCTAGATCCAAGTCTAAGAAAGTTATTTTCCAATTTGAATCTAGTGAGAGTGAAGTCTCTGAAAATGAGTTAGAAAATATAGCTTGAAGGATGAACAAGATAGCTGGCCAAAGAAGATTCCAATCAAAGTATAAGAAGAAGGAAAGGAATGATAAGAAAGATGGAGAAGTTACTTGTTATGAATGCAAGAGAGCTGTATATATTAGACCATATTTCCCTTTGCTCAAAAGGAAATAATGGAAAGAAAGGCATTCAGACAGGAATAGAAAGAAGTACTATAAATCCAAAGCTAAGAATGATTTGAAAGCTAATGAAACCTGGAGTGCCAGTGGTGGTGACTCCTTAGATGAATCTTCTGATTATGAATCTTCAGGACAGAAGAATCTTGGTCTTATATCCAGATTACCTATTGACAATCATTGTTTCATGGCTATGGTACGAAATTCTGAATCATTGACCAATGTATCTTTAAATTCTAATGATAGTAAGTATTATAAATCCCCAGATGAAAAGTCCTCTTATGATGAAGAAAATACTTTACCTACTTATGAAGAAGTTTCTAGGTTTGCTGAACTTCTTGAAATTGAGAATTACAAACTCAATA
This sequence comes from Viscum album, assembly GCA_963277665.1. Classification (NCBI taxonomy): domain Eukaryota; kingdom Viridiplantae; phylum Streptophyta; class Magnoliopsida; order Santalales; family Viscaceae; genus Viscum; species Viscum album. The sequence goes on along the minus strand of OY728164.1, from coordinate 28,335,198 downwards.
AGAAACCTGATAAGGAAAACTCTAGGAATAATATTCTTACAAAAGAGATATCAGATATTTCTAAAGATATTGATAAGAAAAATACTGATTTTGAATGTATTTCAAAAAACCTTGTGGAAGTATGTTCTGAGAAGAACAATCTTTCTAAAGAGTTAGAAAAAGTAATATCTATGAAAAATGTTTCTGAGCTTAGCTCTAGTTCTAAAACTAATTATTTTGAAGATAAAAACATGGTTATAAATCTCAAGTCCGAAATTTTTTCCTTAAAGAAGTGTTTATCAAACTTTACCCATGGTAATGAAAATATTGATAAAATGTATTCCTAAATATGAACTTTGAGAAATAAATCCGTATTTGGTTATAACCATGCAAAACCATCTTTTAGTAATAATTAATTTGTTCCTCAATGTGCCCCATTTTGTACCAAGTGTCAATGTGGTGGTCACTAGACAAGGAATTGTTCCTTAACTAAAACCCAATCTCTAGGATTTCATAAAGCTTATTTCTCTAAGAAGATGTGGGTACCGAGAGTTTTGTAATATGGAAATCTCGGATCCAAACAAGTTTGGATTCCGAAAGTCTAATTCTTTTCTTGTTTTCAGGAAAATAAAGAGAGTACCAGCAACAACACATGGTACATGGATAGTGGATGTTCCCGGAACATGACTGGTAACAAAATATATTTTGAAAATATTATCAAAACGAAAGGAGGAAAGGTAACTTTTGGAGATAATGCTAAGGGAGAGATTGTTGGTATTGGTAATATTTTCCTTCTAGGTAAAACTTTGATTTCAAATGTTTTAATTTTTAAGGGTCTTAAGCACAACCTCATTAGCATAAGTCAGTTATGTGATGAAGGTAACCTTTTGAATTTGAGGAATGATAAGTTCTTAGTTCACAATTCCAAGGATGAATTTATTCTCTCATTCAATAGGCAAGAGAATGTTTACACCTTAAATTTAGAAGACCTTAGGAGCCAAGATTTACCTTGCCTATGTGAAATGGAAGATCATTCCTAGTTATGGCATAAAAGATTAGGACACTGTAACCTTAGGAAATTATGTAAACTCTCTAAGAAGAAACTAGTTAAGGATCTACCGGAGCTTAGATTTGTTTCTTCTAAAGTTTGTGATCCTTGTCAATATGTCAAGCAACATAAATCTAGTTTTAAATCAATCAGTGAAGTCTCAACAACTGATGCATTACAGTTATTGCACATGGATCTTTTTGGTCGAACAGAAACTGGAAGTATTGGAGTCAAATACTATGTGTTTGTTCTAGTTGATTATTACACTAGATTTACTTGGGTTTATTTTCTAGAAATGAAATCTGAAGCTTTTTCTTATTTAAAAAAATTTAGATCTCAAGTTAAAAATGAGAAAAACCAAACATTGAAAACTATTCATAGTGATCATGGAGGAGAATTTCAAAAGTATGATTTTGAAACTTTTTGTAGTAGGAAAAGTATTACTCGAAATCTTTCAGTAACTAGAACTCCTAAACAAAATGGTGTAGTAGAGAGAAGAAATAGAATTATTCAAGAGATAACTAGAACCATGTTGAGTGAATATTCTATAGCTAGACATTTCTGGGATGAAGCTGTAAGTACTACTTGTTATACTATAAATTGAGTTTTGATTAGACCTTTTCTTAATAAAGCTCCTTATGAGTTATGGAATGGTAGAAAACCAAGACTATACTACTTCAAGGTTTTTGTTTGCAAGGTATTCATTCTAAATACTGAAGATAAATTACACAAATTCTCACCAAAATCTTTTGAAGGAATTTTCTTAGGTTACTCTACAACTTCTAGTTCTTATAGAGTATTTAATTAAAATACTTGTACTGTTGAAGAAATAGTGCATATAAAATTTGATGAGTCTAATCCATTTGTTTTTAAACCTTCTCAACATACATCCTCGGATGTGTTTTCAAAAACTGATTGTTAACCCTTGGTAGAAGATACTTCTGATAAGGAAAATGTTCAAGAAGATACTTCTGAATTATTTACCCCAGAACACTTTCTACCCTATGTTGATGAACAAGTTTTACAAAACCCAAATCAGGTGTTTCTTAAGAATCATCCCAGTGATAGTATCATTGGTGATGTAAATCAACTTGTAAGGACTAGAAGTTCCTTATGAAATGAAGTAGAACATCTAGCATTTCTTTCCCAATTAGAACCAAAAAGCACTGATGATGATTTAGGCGATGATGATTGGATAAAAGCCATGCAAGATGAACTAAATGAATTTGAAAGGAACAAAGTCTGGATCTTGGTAGAAAGACCTAAGGAAACTTCTGTTATTTGAGTAATGTAGGTTTTTAGGAATGAATATGATGGAAATGGAGTCATAGTAAGAAATAAAGCTAGACTTGTTGCTAAAGGTTATAATCAGCAAGATGGAATAGACTATGAAGAATCCTATGCTCCGGTAGATATACTTGAATCTATTCGTATTCTACTTTCCTTTTCAGCAATATTTAATTTTAAACTTTTTTAAATGGATGTGAAATGTGCTTTTATTAATGGTTATGTTCAAGAGGAAGTTTTTTTTGAACAACCTCCTAGTTTTGAAGATACAAAACATCATGATCATGTTTTTAGACGTACCAAAGCTTTGTATGGTCTTAAACAAGCCCCACGAGCATAGTATGATAGACTCACAGGGTTTTTGCTTCAAAATAACTATGTTAAGGGAAATGCAGATCCAACCATTTTTATAAAGAAATATAAGAAAAATGTTTTGATTGTTCAAATTTATGTTGATGACGTCATATTTGGTTCAACTCAGCAATCCTTAACTGACTATTTTGTAAGTCTAATGAAATCTGAGTTTGAAATGAGTATGATGGGTGAGTTAACTTTTTTCCATGGTTTTCAAATTTCTCAAAAACCAGAAGGAACCTACATATCTCAACATACGTATATTAAATATCTTCTCAAAAAGCATGGTTATGACAACACTACGAGTATAAGTACTCCCATTGGTACCTCAAATTCCTTGGATCTTGATGAAGCTGGGAAACCAGTAGATCACACATATTTTAGAGGTATGATAGGAAGTTTACTTTACATAACAGCTAGTCGACCAGACTTAATGTTCTCAGTATACTTATGTGCAAGATATTAATCCAATCCTAAGGAATCTCACTTAAAGGCAGTAAAAAGAATTTATCGCTACCTTAAGAGAACCATGGATCTAGGATTATTTTATACTTCTGTAAATGATTTTGTTTTAAAAATATTTTCTGATGATGACTTTGGTGGATGTAGAATGGATAGATTAAGTTAATCCAGAACTTGTCATTTCTTATGAGATTCGTTAGTTTCTTGGTCTTGCAAGAAGCAACATTCTGTAGAACTTTCCACTGCAGAAGCCGAATATGTAGCAGCAGGAAGTTGTTGTGCTCATGTTTTGTGGATGCAACACACACTACAAACTATGGCTTGAGTTTTACTAAAACTCAAATTTTGTGTGATTACACAAGTGCCATTTTCCTAAGTAAGAATCCTACACACCACTCTCGTGCAAAGCCCATAGATATTAGGCATCACTTTCTTAGGGATCACACACTAAAAGTAGATATTATTCTTCAGTTTATTGGAACGTAATATCAACTTGTTGTTATTTTCACAAAATCATTGCCTTCTGATAGATTTAAATACATTAAAGAAAATTAAAGAATGATAACTATAAGGTAATCATTTTTCATTAACTTTCTATTGAAAAAGTCTCCTTACAGTAATAAACTCATTTTCATAGGGGGAGTAAATTTGATTGTTAGAGTTACTAAGTTTTTCAAAGTTTGATTTCAAACTTTTTGGAACTAAAATTCCGGAATAGGAATTTCCGGAACTAAAATTTTCCAGAATGGATATTTTTGTATATAAAACTTCTGGAATGGAACTTTTCGTATCGAAAACTTCCGGAATGGAAAATTTCGTACTTGTATTTCCATAAAGAGATTTTCGTACTAAGATTTTCATAATGAGCTTTTCGTTTTTCAATTTATTGTAATGAAATTTTCGTACTGTGTTTTCCGTACTGAGTTTGTTTTTTGTAGTGAGTTTTATGAACTATGTCTTTTCACAATAATGTTTTTTTCGTAGTTTTTTATAAGAAAATGTTACCAATTATGAATAATTCTCCTAAGCCAATCTGAAAGGTATGATTTCCTTACTCAAGTTTTTGTAATCATACTTTACTTGCTGGTATTTTCTTATATTTTGTTTTTGGTTTATAAGTTTTCTTAAATCCTTGTTTTAATAAAAAACTCAAAAGATCGGATCCAAATTATCTTGAGAATTGGTTTTCAACCATCAGATATGATCTCATTTTTTTTACAACCGTTCGATCAACCGTGGAAGATGAACCGTCATATCGTTGCCTATATAAAGGGGAACCCAAATGGTTGTCCCACATCTGTTTTTCAAGCTCCAGCGTCCCGAAGATCTGCCTCTCTGTTTTAAGGCCATTCCGATCTCCAGTTAACTCCATTCCGAACTTCTCATAAGTCTTCAAATCCGAATGTCTGTGGAAGCAGCTTCTCAAGATATGTCAACCACTAAGCTGATTTCGAAGTGGTTAGTATATAGAGAAAGGTTGGTTCATCCTGATTTCTTTAACAAGTATGATTTTATTATATCCAAAAATATAAAGCTTAACAAATGGGAAGATGTTGTTGTGTCTAAGCCTGGAAATCAATATGAAGTTTATTCGGATTTTCTTATAGAATACTATGAGGCAGTTTCCTTATATAAGGAAGATGGCAGGGAGAAATTATCGTTTAAAACTTATTGCAAGACTTATAAGCTTTCTTATGCCAAGGAAGCCAGCTTGGTAGGGATGAACAATAAAGGAGAAGCCGAGTTCATTTCTCAGGTTTTTCCGGATTCAAAGGGAAGCTTCGACAAGGAAAAGTCTTTGGAAACTCTTGGACTGTCAGATGATAAGGCTCCGAAGATTTCTACTCTGTCTACAAATTTTCAGATTCTAGAATTATGGGTACAAGGTCTTATCATACCAAGGAAGGGTGACAAAGATAGTCTGAAGAACAGCGAGATCTACATCCTAGATTTTTTGATAAATCAGAGGAAGTTTAATCTGATGAAACACATTCTTATTACCCTTGAGAATGTTATGAAAGGGAATCTGAGAGCTCATATCATAATGTATCCAACAATACTCTCGAAGTTAATTGTTCGGTGCCTTGATTCTTTCAAGGAGGCTTCCATGTCTGAGCCAAGATTTTGCAAGATTATGTTGGTGAGTGATTTTACTCTAAAAAGGATGGATGTATCCTTCGACAAAAAGACTGGTCAGTTTGTTGATTTACCTGCTCAAGAAGAAGTAGTTCCGAAAGTTGATGAACCTGAATTCTCTTAGCTAGTGAAGAATAGAAAGTTGAAAGAAGATGAAGTTGAAGTAGAGAATCCCAAATCTAAGGAAGTTCATTTCGCACCTCCAAAACCAAAGAAGAAGAAAGCTTATCCTGATGAGGTAGTTTCTAAGTGGAGGGAAATCAAAGAGAAGAGAGTGCAAGGGGAGCCTCAGTTTGGCTTGGATCCAGCAGAGGATAAGGCCTTGAAAGAAAAGACAACGGATGAGCTAGAAAAACAAGTGAAAGAAAAGATGCTAAAGAAAAAGATGTCTGAAGCTGAGGTGGTTCAGACTTTGTTAAAGTTTACTGAGATGGCCTCTGGAAACATTCCCGTTCCGAGATCATTCTCTTTGGAATCTCTACCTGAGACTCCAGAAAGAAACATTGTCATTCCAAAAGAGGCAGTTGCTAAGCCTGTTGAGGAAGTTGAGCAGATTGAGAAATTTGAAGAGAAAGAAGCAGTTGCTGAAGGTAGTGGTGAGACTGGAGATGTTTTGAAGAAAGTAGATGATTATATGGGGAAACCTTCGGAACATTTGTCGCTCCGAACATCAGAAGCTGAATCATATAAGTTAGTCACTCCAGGGAAGGATGAGGAGAAAGGAGAACAAGAAGTAGCTTGTCATGCAGAGGAAGAACAAATTCTACATGATATTTATCAAATGGAGCATATAGAGGATGGTGCTCAAAAAGTTGTTGATGATGAAGACAATGTTGTTCAAGTGTCTGACAGTGAAAAGAAAACTCTGGAACAGGACTCCATTCCGAAAAAGGACAAGGGAAAGAAACTCATTGTTGATACCCTGAGCTCAGTGGCGGTAAACAGAAGGGAAGTTGGTAGTTCCTCAAAGAGAAAGCTTGAGCAAATTGAAGAAGAAAATTCTCCATGAAAAGTCTCAGATTCGGAGTCATCTTCATTGGGGCATGATTTTGTTGTTCAGTCATTAAAGAAGTTGGTAGGTTCTATTCTGACTTTCTCAAGTATTGATTCAAGATACCAGATGCTTCAACACACTTTGAATCAGAAAACAGACTTGATATCCATGGTTATGGACAAATGTGTTGAGATAGAGGCTATGTTCAAAACTTTATTTATCGGCTATGAAGCCCACAAAAGAACTTGCAAGAGGATGACTAGTTGGTCGAGGGAGACTGTAGAAGAGATGAGACTCTTTGATGAATTCCAAGATAATGTGAAGGATGCCTTTGAGACAGAAGACAGGAAGATAAATGATCTTACTTCTTCCTTTGAAGAAAAGTTGACAGATGAATAGTATTTCCGGATTCAAGAAGTCAGAGATCTGAATGGGAAAATGAATTCTGTTTGCTTAGAACTGATGGAATGAAAGGGATCGTCAGAATGAGTTTGAAGAAAAGTTGTTAAAGCAAGAAAAAATCTTGATGGCTCAGGAAGAAAAGCTTAAAGCCCAGGAAGATAAGATTGAAGCTCAATGTGCCAGAATTATTGTGTTAGAGAAGAAATCCGAGAAAGACCATAAAGACCTGAAGAAGATAAAGACTATTCTTGAGGGTCTCATGGCGAAGGAAAAAAGATCCAAAATAGAAAAATCTGATCTTTTGTTGTATCTTAACTTCCTTGTTTTTGAATTTTCAAACATAATGAAAATTGTGCTTGCTCGTCTCTTTTATTGTTTCTACTAATTATTCAGGTACTTTTTTATATTTTCCATTCCCTCTAATTATTTTTGAAAATCAAAAAGGTGGAGAAGGAAAAGAACCCTAACAAAAGGGGAAAAGGAAAAAGAACCTTAACAAAGGGTGAGAAAGAAAAATAACTCTAATAGAGTTTATCTAAGGGTGAGTTTTTTCATTAAAGAAGACATTCATATTCTTAATAAAATATCATTCTGGAAATCTAGAATATGATCCTTAGAGTTTCAAAGCCTAAGGGGGAGTTAGTCGTATTTATCAACTTCCATAAGCAAAGGGAGATAAGCCTTAATGTTTTCTTTCTTCTTAGGCATTCTTTTTCAAAAGGATGTTTGTGCTTTCCAAAAAGGGGGAGATTGTTGAGTCAATAAGGTTTTCCTTATGACTTTTCCATTCTTTCTTGTTTTGAAAATCACAAACACCTTATCTTTAAGAAAAATTGCTTTTATAAGAAAAATCGCTTTTATAAGGAAAATTGCTTTTGTAAGGAAAATAGATTTTATAAGGAAAATTATCCTTATCATATTTTCATTATCTATATCCATATATTTCTTAAGTATAAGAATCAGATTCATTTCTATATTCTCAGAATCGGTTAAAACTTTGATTTGAAGCATTCTGTTTTAGGCTCCGAATTCTGGATGAGAACTATAATGATGTTCCACTCTGAATTCTGGATATGAACTTTAATAAAGATCCACTCCGAATTCTAGATACGAACTCTCATGAAGTTCAACACCGAATTCCAATGACGAATTCTGATTACGATTTCCCATTACGAATTCTGATTACAAATTCACATTACGAATTCTTATTCTGAATTCTCATTCCGAATTATCATTCTGAATTCTCCTATTAAATAGAATCTGATCATCTTTTCTTTATACACTCCGAATTTATTTTAGACTCCGAATATTATTTTTTGTTAGACCCCGAATTTTCATTTTGCTTAGACTTTTAAATTTTGTCTACTCTTTGATATTCTGCTTACACTCCGAACCTTCACTCCGAACCTTCACTCCGAACATTTTTGTTAGAATTAAAACGATGTCATACATTCTGTTACACTTGTTTTGTTATAAAACAATGTCGTCTATTCTGTTATAAACTAATCGGTGGTTAAATTACACGTGTACATGCCCCTCTAATTTTTAAGGAAAATATGACCGTTGGAACGGAGGACGACCGAACCTATAAATATGAGCTCATTTGAAAGAGCTCATAACAACTTCTTCGACATTGTTCACACATGATGCTGAAGTGAATTCTAGAGAGAGAGGCTCTTATTAAATCTCAAAGCTTCATACGACTCCAAATATTAGTGATTTCATTCGAGGACTTCCGGGGATAGGAAGACAGAGGTGCCGACTACCTTGAAGTTCGAGGGCTTCCATGCTGAGGAAGACTGAGGTTGCCAACTACCTTGAAGTTGAGGGCTTGCGGGGATAGCAAGACAGAGATTCCGATCTTCGTATCGAGGGTTTACCCTAGTGTGGGTAAGACAGACTTGTTTCAAAGTATAAATCAAGGGACCTTTATCCAAGGTTGTTGGATACCCTTCTCTTTCGGTTAAAAGACTTATATCTTGTTACTTTAAGTTTTACTACTTGTTTGTTTCCGCTTCATATTGTATTGGAAGGAAAGTATAACATTCTTATACTTCCTTACTTTTACTCTGTTCCATTTAGATTTTATGCGCTTTAAGGTAGAATATTATATTGTAATATTTAGTTATGATTCAATTTCCGGATCCATATTTCCGAAACCTACTTTCAGAATCTCTTTCCAGTTTTAAGAAAATACATAGAAAGTTTATAACTTCATTCCTTATTCCAATTTTTCAATTGGTGTTAGAGGTGTTGTGAATTTATTTAGTTTAACCTTGTTAAACTTAGCTCTTTCCATTGTTTAAGGAATTTTTAAGGTATACAATTCACCCCCCTCTTCTATATTGAGCATCTACATCATTATTTCGATCCTACAAAACATCCAAAGTCAGAATCTAAATATTAAATTACATTAAAATCCGGAGTTTTTTGATAAATAAGATATTGAAAAACACTTCCTTTTAAATATATAAAAAGTCTTTTGACAAGTGTAATATGAGATTCCTTATGATTTGATTAAAATATTGCCCAAAGACATACTAAATATATAATATCTAGCTTACTAAAGTAAGATATAATAAACTACCTATTATACCTCTATATAACTTCTTGCCTACTAGTTTTCCAGTTTCATCCAAATCATGTTTTATAATAGTACACTTAGGTGTTGTATATGTCTTGATGTTTTCAATTCCAAATTTCTTTAGTAAATCATTAATGTATTTTATTTGATTCAAAAAAATTCCTTTTTTTGATAGATTTGAATTTCTAAAAAGAAATTTACTTCTCCCATCATACTCATTTCAAGTTCTTTTGGCATTATGTTTGAAAACTCATGAAAAAGTTATTTATTGGTTGATCAGAAAATTATATCATCAACATAAATTTGTAAGAATAAAATTTTAGAATTTATAGTTTTCCTAAAAAGTGATTGATCTTCCATAAAAATAGTAAAATCATTTTTCAAAATAAAAGAACTTAATCATTCATATCAAGCTCTAGGTTCTAGTTTAAGTCCATTCAATGTTTTTTTATGTTTAAAAACAAAATCTGGTTTTTGAGAATTTTCAAAACCAAGAGGTTGTTCTACATAGACTTCCTCTATTAAATGACCATTTAAAAAGGCAGACTTAACATCCATCTGAAATAATATATTGTTCTTATGAGATGAATAGGCTAAAAGGATCTTAATCGCTTCTAATCTTACTCCTGGGGAAAAGGTATCATTTTAATATATACCTTCTTCCTGATTTTATCTTTTAGAAAATAGTCTTGCTTTATTTCTAGTTATAATTCCTTATTCATATTTCTTATTTCTAAAAACAAATTTAGTTCCAATAAAAGGATAGTTATTTGGACTTTCAACTAATTTCCAAACTTCATTTCTATTGAATGGGATTAGTTCTTCGTGTATTGATATCATCCAAATTTCATCAACTAAGGATTCTTCTACTGAAAGAGGTTCTAAATGGGATAGAAAAGAAGAAAACTCATCTAGATTTCCTATATATCTTCTATTTTTTATTCTTGTATATAGGTCTTCTATAATTGTTTCTAAAGGGTGATTCTTTATCTTTCATGGCTATCTAGGTAAAACACTATCAATTTTATCAATGTCATGTTCTTTTGAACTGGACTAATATTTGATTATATTATTTTCATAATCATCTTTTAGGTTTTCATGTCTCATGTTATCATTAGGGTCAAATTTATAAATTTGATCATTCCTTTTTTCAAGAGGGTCATATTCATAAAATTCCATATGAATTTAATATTCATCAATCCTTGAAATTTTATTAAAAACACTATAATCTTTGGAGGTAGAAGAATATCTTAAGAAAATGCCTTCGTAAAATTTTGGATCAAACTTACCAATATTTTCCTTGTTGTTCAAGATAAAAACCTTTCATCCAAAAACTATAAAGTATTTTACTTTAGGTTTTTTGTTATTTCAATGTTCATAGGGTTTATTTTTCAAAAAAAAATTTGATCAAAACTCTATTCATTATATAATAGGCGGTGCTTACATCTTCTTCCTAGAAATAGGTAGGAAGTCTGTATTCATTTAGCATAGTCCTTGACATATCCTGAATAGTTATATTTCTTCGTTCAACAATTCCATTTTGTTGAGGTGTTCTTGGTGTAGATAATGTGTGTTTAATACCTAGATTTGAGCAAATGGAATTTATTTCCTGATTCTCAAATTCGCCACCATGATCACTTCTAAGTGAAATTATTTTAAAATTATTTTTCATTTTGAAAAACGTTTCAAAAACATTCAAATATATAAAAATATTTATTTTTATATTTTATAAAATATATCCATGTAAATTTGAATTTTCATAAACTAAAACATATACATATAATTTACCAACAAAACTTTCTACTTTTGAATGTTCAAATAGATCCATATGGATATGTTCTAATGGTTTAGTTGTAGCAATTTCGTTAATTGATTTGAAGGAGGATTTATGTTGCTTCCCAATTTGACATGCATCACAGAATCATTCACTGTTAAATTTAAGACTAGGAAAATCAATAACTAATTGTTTCATAGGTAATTTATGTAAAACCGAAATATTTCAATGTACAAGTCTTCAATCCCAGATCCAAGAATCATTTACTTTAGAAGTTATAATATTTACTTTTTGTTTACACAAGTAATTTATGTCCAGGTTATAAACATTCTTAGTTATAGGTGCTTTAATTTTAAGAAATTTATCCTAAAAAAAGGACAATAGTTGTTAGAAAAATTAACACTATAACCATCATAAAAAAACTGAGAAATACTTATTAGGTTACGTTTCAATACTTTTACATAAAGTAATTTATTGATTGATATAGCTTCTGGATCACCAACTGTTCCAATACCAATAATTTTCCCTTTGGAATTATCACAAAAGGTGACTAATCTACTAGAATTTTGTGTTAAGTTTTTAAAGTTCATTGAGTTTCCACTCATATGCCTAGAGCAGCCACTATCCATGTACTATATTTATTTTCTGCAGCTATGACCTTCTTCCTGCAAATTTATTTAAACAAAGGTTTGTTTTAGTACCCATATTTTCTTGGGTCCAGTAGTGTTAGCTAGCAGAGATCTGGGTATCCAGATTTTCCTTGTTTTTCTATAATAATTTGAGTTAAATAAACAGTTTGAAATAAAGAACTTTTTAATTCCACTAATTTGGGGATTTATTAAATAAATGTTTTTAGTTATATGACTTTTTGATCAATAGTAATTAAAAATTATACATTTTTAATTTATAACAAAATAGTTTTTGTACAGTTTAGGTTTCTCACCTTTACTACCTATTCAATATCATTCTTTCTTAATTACATTCTTACCAAGAATTTAATTTAAAGTATTTTTTTCTTTTGTGAAAAATAGAGCTGCACTTTTGTAAGTATCTACTTCATATTGTAGTGTTTTGATCTTGGTTTCATAATCTACACTATTTGTGTTAGATGTGTTATATTTTTCAATAAACTCTTGATGCTATTTTAGCAATGTGTTTCTTTCTCCTAAATTTTTATTGTGAATTTGTTTAGTGATTTATGTTTTTTAATAAGAAATCATATCATTCTTCTAGAATGTTATAGTATGATACATGTTTTTCATTTTAATAACTAGGGTCAGAATCAGAATTGGAAGAGTAATAAGATTATATCTCATTGTCTTCATCCATGAAGCACATGTTTGATTTTATATTTTATTCTTCTTTTTCTGAAACAAACTATGATGAGAAACTAGATTATTCAGAAACACTTCATGTAGATTTCATTTCTATTGTATCTTTCTACTTGAAATCAGTATTTTTTAAAAACTTCTTTTTCTTTTCTCTATTTAGTAGAGGACATTCAAGTCTTATGTGACCCATTTTCTTGTATTCATAGCATCTGACTTCCCTTAGTTCTTTCTCATTTTTCTTGAAGGATTTTATGAATGATTTCTTCATCTTATAAAATTTTATGAATTTTCGGGCCATCTTTTCCAGTTCCATTTCTGAATTAGATGACTCAGAACTTTCTTCCTTTTTGATCTATTGTTTTATATTTATGATCTTCTTCTTCTGAGATGTAACTTTCAGAGTAGTATTTTCTCTTTTTATTAAGACTTTATGTTCCTTAGATTCCACTTCCATATTATCTTCATACATCATCAGGGTTCCAATAACTTCTCTCGTGGTTAGATTTTAACAGCGGATCATTGCCTAATTGCTGATGATATCACATTCCATTGGGTTGGAAGTACTCTCATTACTTTTAGGTCTTGATCTACTTGTTGAATAGGTTCTCCCAAGGTAGTAATTTTGTTGACTATCTCTGTAAGCCTTGCATTCATCTCAGTGATGCATTCACCATCATGACTTTTAAATATATCAAATTTTAGTTTTGTTATAGCATATCACATTTGTCTGGAATTTTCAGTTCCTTCATAGGCAGCTGCAATTGTCTGCCACATATCATATGTAGTAGGGTATTGAGATACTCGATTAAATTCATCTGGTCCATGACCATAGATGATAGAATTCATAGATTTTGTATTTATGCCATCCTTCCCTTTAGTATCTTCTCTCTATGTTTCAGGTTTCTCATGAATTACATAAGGAGTAATAATTTTTTAGTAGACACTATATCCACGATTCTTTAGGTAGATAATCATCCTCAATTTTCAACATCAATATTTGACACCATTGATGTACGAAGCTTGAATCATTGACATTACCTCTCGTGTATCATCCATTGAAATATCTATATATTTTTTCATCTTGATATATCTTTAAAAAAAGAACTTCATTTGATACCAATTGTCAGATCATGTTATATAAAATATGCACAAGAGGGGGGGGGGGGGGGTTGAATTGTATCTTTTTAAAACATCTTTGAGAAATCATGATGATAATCAATTCTGTCCTTTTATCTTTATCATACTGTTTATGCATTGAAAATAAATAGATAGCAGGATACAAATATTTATAGTGGTTCGGGGCACAAATACCCCCTAGGCCACTCCACCAATGCTCCTCTCTACGATCATGGAAATTTTCACTAGTCGGTCCTCTTTTTACAAGACTATCCACAACTAATTGTAGGATGTTGGCAACATTACAATTTTAAGGAAAAAATAGAGACTTCTAGTTCTAATCACATAATCAATCAAATAGCTTAGTATGAGAATCTGGTACTCAAAATAAAATAGTATTTGAAAAATACATTCTAGTTTATCTTCACAGTTGCAGCAGTAAACAACTAATAATGAATGATTTGTTGTTTTTAAAAAGGTTGTTCTTCACATATGAGAAATTCTGAATCGATCCGTGTGCAATTGATCTTGAAATATATTCAGAAAAATATCAGAAGGATATTCATGATATTTTTCCAATGTAGAATAACTAAATCTTCAATGTTTCTTTCTCTTACATAAAACAGAATCTGGTCATTCTTTGTAGTAGCATATCTGTAAAAGATCTCTTTCAAGAATCAGTATATCTCTTTATTTTTGAAACTCGAATATCTCCATATTTGAATCTTGTAAATGATATAAAATTTTAGAGATTTCTTGTCACCCCCTTAATCATAAAAAAACTCAGATACACAGAATATATAGAATAAGGACGAGAAAATTATTCATAAATTCAGATCCACAAAAGCCACCTGCCAGATTACTATTTTCAAATGTTTGAATAACATGTGAGTCGTTACTTCCTTTAATAATCATCACAAAATCCTCCTCTTAAATAGATCCTTTTAATTGTGATTAAACATCTTTAAATCAGTTAATGTTTCCCTTTAAAATCGGGCCTTGAATCCGGATTGAAATCAACATGATATTCTACAAAATACCATTGCACGATAATTTCAGAAATTCAAATCACTGATACTGGAAGAGGTTAAACGTAGGGTTCCAAATGTAAGTTTTATTACAAACATAAGTTTGATGATGCATACATTTGTATTTTAATTCAAAACATAAGTTATAAAAATCATACTTTTCTTTTCATCAGAATGTAAGGTACATGATTCATTCTTCTTGATAAAACGTAAGGTTCATTACAATAATAGGGATGATGATCCATAATTTTGTGAAGAAAACATAAGGTTCCAAAATTAGATATGGTTTTTCATCCATACTTTTCTCATATAAAAATTGTAAGGTTCCTTCGAAACATAAGGTTCTTTTACCATAATTTTCTGAACACTTTTAAAAATAAACATAGAGTTAATCTTTATGCTACTCTCTCCAACGTATGGTATGAAAAATGTTTTTAGAACATGCTGAATAGCTTTCTGAACACTTTTTCAAATATTTCATGTGAAACATATTCTATAATATAATTACAAAATAAATAATATAAAGAATATTATCTTCATGAAATATACATAAAGTAAAATAATTATAATAACAAATAAGGGTGTTTGTGAGCATCAAAATAATCATAAAATATAGAGTACTGTTGAAATAGTACACTATCAACATATAGTTCATCAAATGAAGGATATTCTCCTGAGAAATAATCTTATATCTATGTCTATAGTGTAAATGATTTTCCATAATAGTCTCATACCTTAAAATTCCATAACAAAACATTGTAAGTCCATGAAGGATCTAGAAAAATCAATCACTGATATATTCCCTTGGTCAACTACACAAAAAATACATTTCTCTCCTGCCTCAGTGTCTTATGGTAGAAATGCTACACTAACTTTTCTTCCATGTCCTTATAAGACATATTCTCTAACTGATCTACAGGAAACTGAATATCCCACCAACAATTTTCTGGTCCCTATAACACATAACATGTTAACTTGACCCTCTTCTTAGGAGGTGTCATCAAGTGATCCAGAATAAACATGGTATAATCTATCCAAAACATTGTTTCCTTAGGTCCTCCATCTTTGTAAAACATCATAGGGTGATGCAATGGAAAACATATCATCACATCAAATATAATCTATATAACCTACCATGGATATCTCTCTATGAAATGTATAATTTGTTTGATGTTGTTGTATAAAAACTCTTCCACCTTATCACCTAGAACTAATGGGTGTTCTTTCAAATACCAAGGTTAATTATTAGCAATGTCCTCCTATTTCCCAGCTGGAAACCATCATCATGGTGGCATCTTTCTACAATTACAAACACACATCTCCAAACAAATAACATTTTATTTTAGAGTTGCATATGGGAAAGATCAAAATTATCAATAAACAGACAATTTTACAACACTGCCTATATGACCATAACCATAATACCATCACTACCCTTGAACATACCTATACTAGGGTTATGGTTAACATTGTATTAACCAACTTACACACTTTATTAGATTTACATTTGAAACCATTTAACTATTTAATTGATTAAATTATTTTAATTTAACCATTCTAATCATTTTAATTAGATTTTTTTATCTATGAAATGACACCCTCCTAATTAAGAAAAATTACTTTTGATCACAAATAGAGGAAACTAATTTTATATCCCCTAAACCAACCACACATTCTCTTCCATTTGTCCCTAACATAATTAATGTCACATAAATCCCTGAGTGCCTAAAATAATGCATGGTTGTCACCCAATACAATTACATACTAACCCTTGATTACAATAATAGAAAAATAATTACATTACACTTCAATTACATCAACCAAGGTGAAATAACATATAAATGTAATAAGAGAACAAAAGGAAAAATAATTCCACCTTGAGAAGTTGGGGTTTATCCCACACATGGGTTAGATAATCCCATGCATGAGCTCACTTTCATGGAACAAAAAAATTGTATGCATATATACCATCCAAAAATAGTAAAAAAAATAAAACAAAAGTGACTCTAATACCACTAAATAATATCTCGGCATGGGTACCACTAGTATTGGTGCCCTGAGCTAGTATGCTACATGATCTAAAGTGCATTTCCTCATACACTAGAGGCTACCAACTAGAATCAATGGTCTTACGAGGTGTGTGTGGAGACTATAAACACTTTACCAAAGTAGGAATATAGTTAAAATAAATGTAAAAAATAACCAATTAATAATTATTAATAAAAAATAGTAACCATGAAACATATAATCACCTCCAAAAATGAGTAAACTCCCACAAACCAAGTATAAAAAATATTTCATGTCATATAAGTGTAAAGTGATGTAATAAACTCTATGTATAGAAATTAAAATAATCCCAAAAATTGGTCCCTAAACCAATATATTCCTCTAATTCATTCTCCACCCTAAAATCCTAATTAATCCATTTATCATTGTTCATATCCCTTATCATGACCAGCAACAATGAAATCTGTATTGGTACCAACAAATTCCTCATTAGGGTGTGAATACAACTTATTAGTCCATTTATAATGTTGTAAAAAGTAATATCTGATATAATATTGTGTATAAATAAGTAAATGATAGAAATAAACATGGAAAACACTCAATTTCTAAACTAAACATTTATCAATTACATATTTGGCCCTTTAAACATGCTGTGATATCTCAAACCACTAATCCATCTCCAACCATTCTAGAAATTTTATCTAATAATAAAAATGCGTAACATCTCTTTTCAAACAACTTGATTCATTCATTAATCATTTCAATTTCACATATTGTGGAACAACAATTGATTTACACATATCATAATAAGAGTAATTAGTGACTTAATCAGTATATTGTCACTCTAGCTAAGAGAGAGAAACTCAAGGTCCATAATATCAAGTCAAGGATGTGGAATGTCACATCTAGAATTCCTTAATCAAGTATAAGGAGAAAAATTTCCAACATCCAAACCCATGAGTGGGCACCATTAAGTCTTTCAGATGTAAACATTATTTCAATACACATTCTACATAGTCTAAGAAACATGATGTTTTCACCACATTATATTATCAAGGGTGCACCTCATTCATTTCACCATTTCCACATGGTCTAACTCATTAAATATATAAAAACAAAATCAATACATAAGATATTTAACCATTTTTTAAAATAAAACAACAAAAAATAGATCTTTAAATCATTTCACTACATATTCATACCCCTTTAACCATTTACCCATAATTTCAACATCAATATCATAAACTATTTTATTTGAAATTAATATAAATAATCCCTTATGCCATAAAAACATTTTCAAAGAACAAGTAAAACTGATTTATTCATCTAAAACCTATATCTCAACATATTAAAACCCATCTAACATTTTTAAGGGACTAACACATCCCATGGATGAACTTAATCTTGGTTTCATAATCTTTAATAGACATGATGATGATCATGGGTGTTCTAGCATTCCATTTAGGGGCCAAATCACTTCTCTTATTCAAATATCCAAATACATATCAAGTTAGTGAAATAGAACAAAAAAATTCACATGAAAAATAATATAACTATGGGAGACATATTATAGGCTATCATCCTAAAGAGCATAGAAAAAAACTCTTAGTTTACCTTGTCCCTTGATTCGAGATAAAACAACACCTAAATCCCATGTTAAGAATATATGGGAAAATTGCAGGGTTTGGAACATTTGTAAAAATAAAAACACCCACATAAAGATTCATTGGGGAAAAAGATGTAAGTGGACTTGTAAACAAATTTGAAGCTTCTATTATACCTAAATGGTTCCAAATATTCCAAATAATCAAAGGAGATAGATTTTCAAAAGAGGGGAGATATCATGATTCACACACAATCTTATTGGGGGTTAAATTTGGAAGAAATTTAGGTTATATCGAACAAATTTTAGGAGGCTAAAATTGTGAATTTTCAAATTCAAAGGGTTGCGTGGCTTGTAATAATGGGTTTGAAAATGATGTACTAACTGTGTGGTCTCCTCTGTCTTAATGGAGGAATTTGTAGTATGATTGTTTGGAGAGACGACAATGTTTATAAAATCATACGATGGCCATTAAGTTATCTCTATCCAAGGCTATAGGATTTCCTCCCCACCTTTTCCTAGTTTACAACCCGTGATCCTCCCTTATCTAGGCCCTGTAGTTCTAGGAAACATTTTTTACTAACCATGTGCCAACCATGTCCCATACAATGGTTGCTTAATTTTCAGCCTTTTCATATCATGAACCCTTGAGACACTCTTTAGACCCTTCCTATTCCTAGAATGCAATCCATTAAACAATTTAGATGGGTTTGAACCACGATTTAATAAAAATTTACCCGTTCATATGTTCGGGACCTTACACATGGAGTAAAAGGATTTGTTTTCAATTAATTTAAATATTTTTCACTATTTACTGTAAAAGCATTCATTACAAAGAAATCCCAAAATATCACTTATAGATAATTCTGATATGATGATTTCAAAAAAAAATTATTTTTATCAAATAAATTTACTAAAATTTGATAAAATTGTATATAATATTTTCTCACAAAAAGAAATAAAAAACATTTTTGAAGGAAATGTTTTTATTAAACATAATATTAAAGTTCTAAAAAATTTATGCTTATTTCCTAATAACAAATCAATACAATTTCATCAAGTAAGAAATATATATATATATATATATATATATTTCATAATGTGGTTACTTCTATTAATACCCACCAAATCAACATCTAAGAAATAATGTTCATATTTAAATAATATTATTCAATGGTACATTTAAGAGTAGTATAGTGTTTCATATAGGATATTGAACATAATGTTCTTCTTTTAAAATATCAGGGTGTTAAATTCTATAACCCTTAAAAAATATCCCCTTCTTAATTTTATAACAATAATAAAAGATTTAATATTTTAAAATACTTATGCTTAAAACAAATAATATATAATTGAATAATGAATGTTACATTGAAATGGGGAAGTCAGAGATATAAAGGTTACTTGATATATCACATATTCGAGTTCCAAGATAAGAAGAATGTTTTTATGAAGTTAAAATATATATATATGGAGGATAAAAATATTATCTAATTATTAATAGATAGTGATAGAAAAAACATGGTCATGAGAATGTTAATGTCCACAAAACTAGAAATCAATGAGGGGTTAAACAACCATCAATTAATTATAAATAAAGGTGAAATAATGATGTTTTTTTATTAAATATCCCTTCCATATATTATCTTTTTAATAATATAATAATTTATAGATAAAAAAACCCCAAAAATTAGGTTTATTTCCAAGAAAAACATTTTTATATCAACCATGATTACAAATAGTGAATAACTTTTCAACATAACATAATCCACCTAATAATAAGATTCCTAAAAGGTGTCTTGATTGATAATTATTTCCACATATTTTCAAAGGATTATTATATATCCCTGAAAAATAAAAATATTGTATATATATAGAGTCAAATAAAGCACGAGTTTTCAATGAAAGTACCTATTATCAAATCATAAAAGATTTCAATTTCTAGGTTAGTAATTTCTTAAGCTTGACCATGATCCTTTATCTTCTTCTAAGGTATATTCTCTTGATTCTAGGGGAATTAATTTGTGTATTTAACCTTCTCCTTACACTTGAAACACTAAAAATTATTGTTTTTTCTATTACCCTTCCATTCATACACCTAATGGAATTTTTCTCCAAAAACCTGAAGTAAACTCATATTCCTTTCAACAATGTACAAGGGTATTTTATTACAAACTTATGACATGAAGAAAAGTTCCATCATCCCCTTATTTTGGTTAAACTAATAAATTTTTTCTTGGTGCTTATTTATTCTCTTAATCTATATATTTCCATTGAAAATTTATAACTTTTAGAATTATTTCTCCATCTTGATATGACTCTATACCATATCATTATATAGTGAAAATAATTGAGAAAACAGTTCTCTTCTAAGGATTGGGTTAATCCAATCAAGGAAATTATCAATATTAATTATGGTATTACCTATGTAGTCTATAGATTACCTTGAAAATATTTTAAAATTCTACTCATAATCAGCAACCCATTCTTCTTCCTTCTATCCTATATTGAGAAGTTTCTTTTCTATATCAACTCGTTGCTCATGAGTTGAGTATCTTTCAAATAATATATCCACAAAAAATTTCCATTATATTATATTTATATCCTTTCCCTCATTTTTATTTTGAATCAATGAGTACAATCGGGCATTATATTACAATAAAAGATACATTATCAGAATAACCTTCTCCATTTCACTAATTTTCAATGAAAATAATATATTTTCCCAATAATGGATCCAATATTATACTATCAAGTGATTTGTACATTTATTAAAGGATACGGGCTTATACTACAAGAAGTAGTACAACATCAATTAATTGTACTATGAGGAAATCAGTTTCTCTATATAGGCAATATTATAAGTTATAATCATATTATAATATCCTAAAACATTCATAATCTTATCATCTCCCATACAATTCATATTAACCTTTTTAAGATGAAAATCACTACATTTGTTATGCATATTGAAATTTTTTCCATTCCATCCACTAGGAACCATTTCTAAATAATGTAATTCACTAGATTTGATCCTAATATTGTGAAACATAATATATAATTTTAAAACTAGTGAAAAAATACCATAAATTTAAGTGTAATGCATAACTAATCTCATGATCATAAAAATTGTTTCATTGAGAATATTCTCACATTATAAAAATTTAATAAAATATTTCAAAAAACCTTTTAGGAATATTTGAATTAACTATATTATATCCCTCTAGTGTGTCAAACCAAGTGTATAGTAAGGACATAGTCCTCGTGAAACAAAATTATAGCAAAGATATACTCGAACAACTATTTTTGTTGTTATTACTCCTAGATGAATTTATTCAAAAACAACATCCACTTATAGTATCCATAAATATATTTATTTATAGAAAATACACATAATCTTTAACTTAACAAAATTTTCGGTTGTCATCATATTTGTAGACACACTCTCAATTTCAATCATATGTTTATGTTCCCAAAGTTATGTTCTCCTAAATCTAGTTCCCAATGATTCTAATAATCTTTATCAGATAAAAAGGTTAATGAAACCAAATATAGTTGGCTAGATCTGGTTGTTACATTATTAAATTGTCACTATTTATAATCAATCACAAGCTAAAGTTTAAAAATAGTATAGTAGTCTTGGTAAAAATTATAGAAGCATGAATCTTATATTAAATATGAAAACATAAAATACAACAAAGAATTTTCTTTGAGAAGAAAATTATTATCTCTATAATATCCATGAATATCAATAATAAAACATGTTCTGGATTACTAGGGA
The DNA here is from genome assembly GCA_963277665.1 of Viscum album. Classification (NCBI taxonomy): domain Eukaryota; kingdom Viridiplantae; phylum Streptophyta; class Magnoliopsida; order Santalales; family Viscaceae; genus Viscum; species Viscum album. The sequence goes on along the minus strand of OY728164.1, from coordinate 28,313,312 downwards.
AAGGGAACATAATAAAATATTGAGCTGAGATGATCAATAAGGTAATGCATGCAACAAAAGATAAATAATGCATTGTCAATATGGTTGGAAGAAATGATGATAAAATAAATCCATATAAATAATCACGTCAGCTTTAGACTTATCTATGAATGTAAAGAATATTCAAATAATTATGTAGACAATAATAAATGATTTCATAATTAATGAATTTGTAGTTTTTAACATCTGAATCTTACTTTCTATGAGTTTCCTCAATAAAACTATAAATACTGTTAAGGTCTCATGCCCCTAAATCTCAAAAAATCAGTATAACATTTGAAAAATACCCAATATATTTTGTCTCTTGATAAATATAAATACATCAATAGTCTGTGTAATTCTAGGCTCTACCCATAACTGATTAAGTCCATTTCAATAATCATATTAATAAAAAATACATTGTAATCAACATGCATTAACAAATTAATAACATTCTATATTGGAAAAACTAACTTATATATTTTCAATAATTTTCCAAGTAAAACTAATCATAAAATATCTGTAAAATAAAATGGATGGTATATTTGAATTATATATTTAGTAAGGAATAATATTTACCAAATTATGGTGTTATAGATGAAAATATTATAAAAATATCACTTGGAAGCTTCTTGAGTAAAATACCCATTTGTACATTGAAATTACCTGTTTAAAAACTAAACATTTCCCAAAAAATATGGGATTTTTTTCAAAATAAAATTTTAAACATATAAAATAAGAATCAAATAATTGTGAATTCATGATGGTGGGAATTTTGTTTCATGATGTATAAGTAAATAAACATTTCTTTCAGACTTTTGAGAGAAACGTAAAAATGCACCGCAATTGTAAAATGAAAAGATGATTCCCTTTAAACAATTTTGTAAGAGTGAAACCTAGGTAATAATTTCGTAAATAAATAAATGGAAAATATTAAATATATTCTTTTATAAATTTATAGTAAAATATGGTAAGGAATAAAAATATTCTTGACTGAGTATAAAAACATGGTCAGGTTTCCACAAAAAAATTATTTTGGAATCTTGAATACATAAAGATAGATAAATTTAAGGAAATATAGTTACATAAAAAATAAATAGAGGAGAATAAAATATATCATTTATTTAAATATATATATAATATTTCTACCAGAAGAGATGTTGACATAAAAAATCCCAAATAATGATGAGATTGTGAAATGAACCCTTACCTCAGGCCCGACTGCCTTTGCATATGTTTGTACCTCATGTATAAAAACAATATATTAATTATAAATATATTATATAACCATAATAAAATATATAATACCATATATTAATTATATAAAACCTTTTATCAGCCATTTATTAAAAATTATTTAATAAAATCACTATTTCGAGTGATAACTGCTTCGTTTTACAAGTATGTTTTGGTTTGGTGGTTTTGATCCTTGTAAATTGATCATGGTTTCGTCATAAAAATATATAATCATGATATAAATATAATATTTATTCATTATATATATATATCCATAAAATTTAGAGATAGAAAATGAATTACACTATTCATGGATATGATAAGCCGTACGTACACCTGAATGCTACATCCACTTTTTGATAGATGAAATAAAAAAAGGTAAATAAAAATTAACCTATAAATAATAATAATTACATATTATATATAATATATATTCATTAAATTCATCCATAATACCATTTATTTAAATTGGAAATGAAAATTGAATCATATCACTTTGTGGAGGTGGTAGTCCACACGTACGCACGAGCGACATTATCCTTTTATAATAGATTTAAAGGTAAAAAATTATATATTATATTTTAATTTAAAAATATTAATTATTAAATAAATTTAATATATAAATATTAAACCCATCATTATACCAATCCAAAAAATAGTGATGAAAATTATTTGTTTCGCAACGTGTAGATAGTAAGTCGTACACACAAATGAGTGATACATTCATTTCTCATTTGATTGAAAATAAGGCGGATTATGGTGGTTTTAGGATAATTTAAACATTTAATTATATTTGGGGTTATAAATATATTATTTTATGATAAATATCATATATTTAAAGGATTTAAAATAACCAGTAAAAATAAATTGATTGGTTAAGGAAATAAGCACTTATTTAAATAAACTCCCTTAAATATCCTCTTAAGGTACCTAGGGTTTTTTGGGCAAGAAATGAAAATATATAACAAGTATAAGGTTTTAAAAAAAAATAAATTTTCAGATTTTTTAATATATATTTCCAAATGTGGTGTAATGATGAGAGGGAATGAGTTTCCTTTTATAAGGGAGGGAATGGACACACATAGAATTTCTAAAATTATTGGAATATAATTATGTAATTATCAAATAAAATTATTAAAAATGGAAATAAATTATCATAAAAAAGAGTAAAATATATAAATAACATAATAAAAATAAATCTATATATATTTTTTTATGGAATTTTAAATCTTATATTTTTTATTAACACTTTGGTTTACTAATTTAAACTATAACCATGGTAACAAAATTTTCAATCCTAAAGGGATATAGTCTTACTTATTATTTGAAAACTAGATAATAAATATCCAAGGGATGTACTTTTAGAACATATAATTCACCACTTGTCCAATTTAAATATTTTTATGATTTTTAAATAACTTAATAAAATTCTTCTTTAATAAAATATTATTAATGTTATTTTTTACAATATTTATCTAATATTACATTAAATATAAAAAATAAAAATATGGAAATAGAATATAAATCTTTCATGCCTCTATAATTTATACTATTTATCTACAAATGTTTTGGAACACAATATTTCTTCCATATTTTTGTACTTTTAATATTTTTTAAATCATTTATTTTTTAATTAATTGAATAAATACTGTATCGGTGTTGTGTAAGAGTTTAAAGTAAATATATAATAACTAAAAATTAGAAATAAATTAAAATCATAAAATTAATTTAATTATTCACAATATAGTATTTAATATTCATTAAAAACTTATTTTTATTCCTATGTGAACATAAAAGGGATATTTAAATCCAAGAGAGTTGCATTTTTTATTTTTCTTTAAACAAATTAAAAAAAGGTTAATATCAGTGTAATAAGGGATAAGGTGTGTATTTTTTCTTTATTGGGATGTATATTTCCCAAAATACACTCATATAAAATGTTAAATCCATGTGTTAAAACAATTTTTATGCCTTATCCTAAATTTTTAGCACGCTTTTAAACGTTTAACCTTACCTAACTGACAAAAATTTAGCAAGGTTAATATTCAAAATTAACTATAATAAAATATAATTATTTACCAAATTTAATAACATAATTCCATATATGGTTTCCATTTTGCAATATTATATCTCTATAAGTGGAGAAAATTAATTTAAAATAAATACAAAATACATAATGAAAAATATTTTCCAAAAAATTGACTTTTTATGTAGAAAAATAATTTCATACAAAATTCAAACATAAAATTGATTCCAATAAAATTAATTTTTTTAATAATAATATAGTATAAATAATATTAATTTTGAACTATTTAAAAAAAATGAACTTATTTACATTGTTGAAACAAAAAAAAGTTTGTTCAATAAAAATAATAGATTTTAATTATTCACTTGAAGAACAATAATTTCAATAAAATACCAAAAAACCATCCTAAGATATTTTTTTATTGTGATTTTAAAAAATAAAATAATTATATCGACTAAATATTCGATGTTTGGAAAAATATAATATAATTGTTTCTCACACAATTCTTAAAAAATAAATATGGATGAAATCTTTCTATTAAGAATGATATATCTTTACCAAAAATTGAATGCTTATTTCCCATGAATTAATTAATACATTTATATAGAGTAATACCTTAAAATATATTTCATAATTTTTTTATTCATATTTATATCCACCAAGTCAATGACTATGTTATAACATTCATATTTAAATAATAACATTCATATTTAAATAATAACAGTTTTAGGTTTTTCAATCTCGATGTTGTGCTTCTTATACGTTATCAGACATAATTTTATTATTTTAAAATATAAATGTGTTGTAATATATAGAGATTTTATATATTTATGTCAATAATTATACATAATTGATAAATTTTTCGGTATCTAGTTTAATTCTCATCAAACAATGATATTAAAAATAGGGTATTCATAAAGAAAGGCATTAAATGAAAAATCATTTCTATAAATAGTGTATGGAAAAATAGTAACAGATTTATATGAGTTCAATCCCTTAAAAGTAAATATTATGAGATGATTTATATACTTATCTATGTACTATAATCCATATAATGTAAAAAAAATTTAAAATAAAGAGGAAATGGTAAAATATTTTGGATAAAACATTTTAACAATGTCATAAAAGTGAATGTTATGAGTTGATTTCAAAAGTCATTTTCAAATAATTATCATGATTTTTTTAAAAAAACTAACATTGAAATGAATATAAATAATACATCCTTTAAAAATGAATAATGTTTTATAAAAAATATTTATTGTATCAAAAAAATAATATTAAAAGGGAAATCATTTTCAATATTTTCAAAATATCCTTTTTGATACATCCATCATAATAATTACAATATAAAAACCCTTTGAAAAGTATTGAAGACAAATAAAAGTTAACCATTGGATAATACACATTATAATTTCCAAATCATAAAAAGGAAAAAAATTTGGAAGGAAATAATTTTGATATGCAGATACATATCCAATAATTAAGATGAATATCATTCTAAAAAATGTCTTCTTTTTATTAAAAACGATATCCATCATATAAGAATAATTGATGTAACACTCCATCAAAAGGAGTTCATTGTAATTATCTTTGAATCCAAATAATATAAATTTATTGTGTGATATAATTCAATTATAAGGTAGAATTTCCCAACATATTAGATTAAATATAAAGGTTTGTGATTATACACCATGAATGAAAATTATGTCATCCAAACGCTTGTGGAATTAATAACACTTGAATCCAATAGATGAGAAAGTTTTAATCATGAAAATAATTGTAAATACAATTGAATAAAATTTAATAACAATATTAGAAGTCAATGGGCTAGAAGTTAGACTATATAATGTAAAGCATTGTGAAAGATGTGAATCATGTATCAATGAATTGATAATTGTAACAAATAAAAATTATCAATATCACCATCATTAACATAATAATTAATTTTAAATGATTTCATGAAGAAAATTTTAAATCCATTAAAATTAATTTAAAAATAAATATTTACTCAATCCTAGGTGAAAATAATTTCTCATGGAATAATGGGGTTCATGAATATTAGTTATAATTCAATGAAAATATATTTAGCTATGAAAAATACTTTTTGAGTTTGTGACTTTTGAATAGAAAGGATTTAAATGAAGAAAACATAAAATTTATATTAAAACGACATGAAATTTATTAAAATTAAGATAATAAAAATCAATATGGAATATTATAAACCACATAAATGGAAATATTCCAAGAATACTAATAATATTATACTAAAGAAAAATTGAAATGAAAAAACCCATAACTATACTCTTGTTAAGATGAACATGATCTGACCACCTATATAAAAAATAAGTAATTAAATCACATATTTTATTAAATAAAATAATACTTCATAACATTTTTATACTTAATTAATAACAATGTATTCAAAATATGATATTTAGTTGTTTTCCATTCAAATCTGTAGATATAATTAGTTTCAATTATTTTTTTAGACTAGTTTTATAATGTTTGTGATGATTATTATTTTTCAACTAAACATTCATCAAATTTACATAATTATAGGTATTGTAGTAGATGGTTTATAATGATTTATATTATTCTCATTTCATTTTAAAAGGGGTTATTTATGATTTTTTAAGACGAAGACATTGATGAGCTTATTTCAGTAGTTTTTTAATGAAAAATTATGGCATGATAATAAAAAATTAATTATAATCATAACCTTTATAATATAATAAAAATAAATTATTTTCACACTAATTTTTAATAACAGCAGTTTTATACTTTCTATAGTCTTCCAAAATAGATATTTTTAGCATTGTTCATGTAGGTGGTTAAACTGACCCAATCGAGAACAAGTTATAATCTATACGTTATAACGATTAAGTAAATGATTATTTTAGAAAAATATCATTATTATATATGAATAAAGATAAAATTTAGTTTTCTTTCAATGTGGTTATGCATATTTTATGATATCTTGACAATTGATAAGAGACTTGATGAAATTAATGCGTCACTTTCATTGAAGTGGTAGTCTACACATATGTACATGTGACATGTTCATTTTCCATAGAACATTGGGATTATAGATAATGTTTTTATAATTAAATAAAATTATTAAGGTTATAAATTTCATATTAAATTATGAAATACCCCTTCCGAATCATCCAATAAAGGCAGTGATGAAATATAAAACACATCATTCATTGAGGCGGTGGTATCCATGAAAACATCTTTATTTTTCTATTGAAAAGGGAAACACATTTTAATGATTATTACATAAGTATAATAATATTTTCTTATGTTAAAAATATAAATTTCATTATTATATAATGGATAATATTAAACTTATAGAGGGGGAGGATGGAATAAAATAAATTTAATAAAAAATGATTATTTCAAAATAATTTTCTTAAAACATGGAAAAATAATTTGAAAAAATGATTTAGAACAAGATGGGTGGACTTATGAGAAGATAAAAACCCCTATAAAGTGTCTTGTAATGATGGGGATGGATTTAAGAAGAGTTTTTTCCATCGAAGTGTCCTTTATTTTCTATAGAAGTGGGGTAGTGAAGGACCCTTTTTAAGTGATGGGAGTTTTGTTTTCTTAATAATACAAAAGGTAAATTCAATATATAAGGGTAAAATGAATATAATAATGGAAAATAATATAGTTTGATAAGGTGTTAGGTTTATAAATACACATACATTCATTTGTTACAAATGTTTCAACATGTTTTTAATTTTATTACTCATATATTTTTCACATTTACCATATTTGGTTTTTATCAAGGTAACATTACATTACCTAAGTAATTTACAATTAAAAACTATATAAATTTTACTTATTAGATAATTTTTTACTAAATGATCCCAAATATAAAATCTATTTTTCCTCATAAAATTTCTGTGGGTGATAAAAATTAATTGTAATATCAGTGGAAAAAGTTAAAACAGTTTTAGAAAAAGTCTATTCTTATGCATAAAAATTATGATTAAGATAAAATTATAAATTATTTTTAATTCTTTGAAATTAATAAGTTTATTAATAACCAAATATGTGTTATGTGGATTTAAAAAAATATAAAATTGAATGCCACCATTTTAATAATTCATTAAATGAAACAGACTGAAAATAATTTTTGTTAAAAATAAATATTACTGATGTTCTAAAATGTTGTGCATGGTTATTCTGAAATCTACATTGTTTTGATAAATGCATAATTTTTTTACTAAATGAATATTGGGCCATGAAAAAAAATTATATTTTCTATAGACATAACTATTTTATGATAATTTCATAAATCCTACTTTGTAAGAATAAACTGTACTTTTTACTATTCACATAAAAATCCAACAAAATTATGTTAATATATTATTCAATTGATAAATCCCAAAATGATGTTAATTTTTTTTCAAATTCATATTCTATAATTAACAAATTTAATTTTAAAATATAAATATAAAATATGGTGGAAAATGTTTTTAAATAGGAAAATATATTTTTTATATCAACATGTCTGATTTGTATTTTGTAACATGTCATTTCCATCCTATTGTAATTTATTATATATTATTCATTTCCTTCTTCTTTGCATGCATTTTGGGACTCTCCATGATGGAAATAATTTTATGGGTAAGATAGCCTAATGTTCAATGATGTATGTTTGTTCAAATTAATAATGTTTGAGTATAAATGTGTTAATGGATTTAGGTTTCTCCTAGTGTTCGGAGAAAAAAAGTGATGGTTTGGGATTTTGAGCAGAATCAAGACTATTTATAGTCTGTTGTTGGATTTCATGCCATGAAATAAATACACTTGGTGAAATATTTACACTCCATGAAAAATTTTCCCATTGTGTATTGGTTTTTGGGTAAATTTCATGTGTTTTTTTCATGGCCTGAAAATATTAAATTTCATGAAAAGTATACAAATCATGAAATGGTTAAAAAATGCATATTTAATCAAAGGATAAAGGTTTTTCATCAGGACTTTTTAATAATAAATTTATATGATTTAAAGAGTGTATATGATTTTCAATCCTTAGTGTATATAATTTTTAGTGTGATGCATGTGGGATTGAGTATTAATTTGGCTACATGATCTTATATCCCAACATAAGAGCTCTCACAAATGATTTTGGGGACTTCCGACCATTCCAAAATAACTTCATTCATCAATTGATCATTATGGTTGTTTCACAGTCTCTATTGGTTTAAGTGATTTTCCTATTTCTTAATTTTCCTTGATTGTAGAATTACCATTTCACAATGATTTCAAATCTTTTGATGTTTTGTTTTTTTTTCATTCTAGATTTTTTGTGTGATCCTCTTCCGAGGTTTGATCCATTGTTGGTTGTAATTAAGCGGGTTGATGTTCTTTGAGGTTTTTCACGATCTACCATTTATACGATCTATATCATGTGTGGGATGTTATTATAAGACATTAGAATCAATCTCAAGGACTCCATATTTGAACTTGTGTTCCATTCTGGAAGGTGGATCTCATTACAGGTGTGTGGGACCTGAATTTAAGGTAGGTGGTTCTATCTCTCGCATATGTTGGATGATCTATATTTCTGTGGATTTATAAAAAAATATAAATGAATTGTCAAGATTTAATTTTATGAGTTTAATTGTGTTATTGAGAATATATGGGTTTAACCTTATTTTGGTAAAAGAAAAGGTATTTTAAAGAATTGTGAAATAAAGTTGTGATTTGTTTTTTAAATCATAGTTTTGATGAAATGGTTTGGAAAATAGAGAACATGGAAAGCCTTGTGTACTTAGGTGGATGGTGTAGTAATATGCCTCATCCATTGATACTATCAGTGGGATCACTCATTTAATGTGACTCTACTCCTTGGGTTTTTTTGTTCAAGGGACTTTATAGACCTATTGGTGGGTTCAAATTCTTTTTTTCTCTATTCTCTAGATTCAATGCAAATATCTAGATACCTGATGTGCTTGATTACCTATTTCAAGGTATAACGGTCCTATATGTTATAACAGTTTATGAACCTTGGTGTGATTTTACCAGTTAATTTTCTACTTTGGTTGTTTTGGGTAGTACTATTTTAGTCTTTAATCACATGGATATGATATGATATGTGATACATGATTTTATTTGATTTTAATGTCTTATGTATGTGAAATTATTTGAAATTTTTTACTATATTTATTATGGAAATGTGGGACAATTTTGAAATTAATTGATTCATCATGAATTTGATATAAATTTTTTTAACTATTTATTATAGTTTTTTCAATAAATATTAGCAAGCTAATATTTTTTTATAGAGACTTTTTATAGATTACTTATGTGGGATCCTACCATGCCTACTTAGCTCACACTATGTTCACCTATTTAGTGTTATATAGACCATTGTATTTCTCTCAATGTAGGGAAATAAAAGGTGCCATAGTGAGGTGGTGAGGTTTCTATCAGAAGAGTCTGGGATGCTGGTGGTGACATGGTGGGAGTCACATGGAGTAATTGTTTTGGTTGTTTTTCTTCGTTTTCTATTAGATTTTTCCCTTCATGTGTGTATGTTTTACTTTTTATTTGTATCACCTATGATGTTTCCTTTTTATTACATATATAATTGTTTCATTTTCTTATGTTTCTTCCAATCATGTATAAATATATATCATGTTTTTTGCTTTAGTTTGGGAGACATTATTCCCTCTGGTGTTTGTTACTTTTTAGGTGCTAGTCACCAGTCTGTGGGGATCGAGAACACCCATCGGGTATGTGATAGTTTAAGTCAGGTACCAGCATGAGTGGGTATCTTAGTTGGGTTCCTCATAGTGTGGTATCATACATGGTTTTCCCCAAGATTACTCATCTTGGGAAATTTGGTATTTTAGAGATATTATTTTTGGGACTTCAGACGTAGGTTGTAGTGAGTTCTTAGCCAGATCTTTCCATTACAAGAATGAATATTCCATTGGATGTTAGGATTTGTGTCTCTAGATTTGAGTTCATGATCGTTATCTTAGTTTTTTCTTATTGTTTTTTTGTCTAAACTGAGATTATCTTATTTTTTTATTGTTTATTCTATTTTACAGGGGAGTGGAATTACTTTGAGATGTTTTCTATGTTTTACTTAGGAGTGTGAATTAGATTCTCCTCAAGGAATCTACATATAGATTAGAATATTATTGAATAAATTTTTTGAGTAGTATATTCTTTCAATCAAAATGAATAAGAAGTTCAGAATGTAGAGGTTGAGGTATAGCTATGAGTTTTTGGGGAATGGGATAGATCATTAGAGTAATCACATGAAACAACACCATCCATTAAGGGTAAAAATGAACCTTATGTGGTGAGGACTAGATTAACAAGACTGATCAGATCACTAACTTCTAGGATACACATGAGAGTATCAAGGTGAAGTGTGAAACTTTCATACATGAGGTTATCAAAATTAAATAGTGAGATTCTATCATACATATTGATAGGCTAGGGGGCTTGTGTGAGAATGGATTCAAGAATTTATTCCTCGAGTAGTTTTTCATAGAGTCACTAATGATTATGAAGCCTCTATAGTTCCACTCTTTACTTTAGAGAGAGTATATGTTTTTTGCATACATCAATTTTTTCATGGATATGGTTCATTTTTCTCCATATGTAATTAAAAATGACTAGATTAAGGCTCAAAAGTACATATAGGTTTTTTTTGTATTGATAGTAAATCATGGGTTTTTTATGTTGTAGCTTTTTTCCTATGTGGATTCAGTAAGTAGGGTTTTTAGGGTAGAGATGAATATGGTATGAATGGTTGGTTATTTTGGCCCTTTTGTTCTGCCCAATGGAATATTTAGTGTTTCTTTAGTGGAAAATGTGTATGTTTAATGATCCTCCCAGGAGTGGTGAAGGTGGTTCTCAGTGGCAGGCCTCCTCTGCATCTTCATTCATAGCTAACAGTGTTCCCCTATCTTTCTATCGTGGTGAAAATCTTGTTGACAGTCGATATTCTTGTTCCATACTTGAAAATATTTTTAACATTTGTTAACATTAGATAAATCTAGAAATTTCATTCAGGATATTTATACAGCTCATTTGGTTCAAAGATAATCATCAGTAAATGATACTGCAGTGTAGTCTGATTCTTTGAATAATATTGGGATCCAATCATTGGACATATGAGTGAAGTACATTCATGTAGTGGATTATTTTCTATTAGAGGTATATTTTTTCCCATTTACATTGATAGGAACCATATTTATTTAATCTTCAGAATAAATTTATTTATTCAATACCATGGATTCACACTCCATTATATCTGGTTGTTTTGTAGATATGATTAAACATCCAACGAAGCTCATTTTTGTTTCTATAGAGATAGAGACAACTATTTGAAAGAGTAAATATCATGGGTTTAGGTATCCTTGATTTTCGTTAATAATATATTATGTAGTGTTAGTCATGGATTTTCACATTGTCAATATGGGTTTGCTTGAAATCATCACCCGAATGGATTGTATTGTCACTCCACATGATAAGTTTTATTGTTTTCATTGGTTTGTCTTATTTATTATAGATGATGGTATCTCTTGGGTTTTTCTAGTAGAGTTTGATTTGAGGTCAGGTCATGCGGGAGCTTCCCACATAGAGCCTAAGAGTCAGTTTTTTCTGTAGCAGTTGAGCCTGATGATGTTTTTTCTATTATTGATCTCTCTGACTTTTAGCGAATTTCATAAATTTTTTCTGGACGATTTCTTTTGAATTCCTCTAGAGATGAATGTAGTGTTTATAATTGTCCTGGTTCCCATTTTACATCTAATTTAGAGACCCTCTTACTATATAGAACTAGTAGAACTCAACGAGAACAATATTCAGTTGGATGACCTGATTTCAAAATGTTTTTTCCCTTATTTTTTCTCCTTTGGAATCCCCTATGATCTTTTCAAAGAAGGTAAATGGATCATTCTGATTGTGTGTGGACTAATTTAAATTGAACCAGGTAATCGTAAATAACACTTATCCTTTAGCTAATTTGGATGAATTTTTGGATAGTTTAATGTGAAAAATTATTACTGATCTCTAATCAACATTATATGAAATCAATGTTTGAGAGTCTGATATAATGAAGGAAAATTTCAGAAGATGTTATGGAAATTAAAAATATATTTTGATTCCATTTTATTTGACTAATTCTCTTATAAATTTTATGTATTTTATGAATTATATTTTCTATAAGAATCTCGACACTTTTTTGGTCATGTTTGTGGATGATATTTTGGATTATTCAGGATCTGTTCATGATCATGACATCAATTTGATTTTAGTGATGGAAATTTTGAAGAGTTAAATTTTTTTGGGAAGATTTCAAAAAGAAATTTTTTGATCTATGAAATTGTTTTCTTATAGTGCATGATTTCAATGAATGAATAGTTAGTTGATCTGGATAAGATGAAAGATGTTTTTTCATGAGAAGAACTACATAATGCCTTTGTGATTTAGATAATCATTGGTCTTGTTGGATATTATCGATGGTTTATAAAGGATTACTCAATGTTGAAATATCCTTTGACTACACTTACTAGGAAAGGGGTGAAATAAAATTGGGATTCAATGTTTCAGTCTTATTTTAATCAGATAAAATGAATTATGACATATTCCACAATTCTGGTCTTACCTGAGCCTGGTAAGAGGTATATGGGTTTATGAGATTCTTCTTGTGTTGGTTTGTGTTACATGCTTATGCAGGTTGACCATGTGGTTTTTTAGGGATCTTTACTCCTTTTATTATAAAATAATAATTACATCATTCTTGAATTGGAGTGATCCTTGATTATCCGTGAACTTATGTGTTAGAGGCACTACCCTTTTGGGGAGCGGCTCACTATATTTTCTAATCATAAAATTCCAATCTATATCTTTTCTCAGAAATACATAAATCTAATATAGATGTGGAAAGTGGAATAAATTTACACATTTGACTTTGACATTTCCAACACCCCATTGAAGGATAATGTAATTGTAGAAACTCTTATTTAGAAACTACCATCTCATGTTGTTCTAGAATCAATGGAAGTGTGAAAACTTATGGGGATCTTTGGTTAGTTACACATGGATACTCAAAATGATGGTTCATGTATGGGTTTGTATAGTGTTCAATTATCATTATCTCTCCTAGATAATATTCTACAAATTCAGTAGTTTGATGATGATTTTAATGGAATACAAGAAATCATATGTAGTGGGGAGACAGTTTCTTGTTGTTCTCTCTCTTCAGATGGTATTATCTATTTTTGGAATCAGTATTTCATCCCAACATTTGTGAGGATATAATTATTTATTTTAAATATCATATTTTTTCATGGGATGTTCTTCTAGACACTACGAAAATGTACTATGAAATGAGACAGTTATTGTTATGGTTGAGAATAAAGTGTGACATTGTAAATTGTGTGTCCCACTATTACACATGCCAATAGATAAGGGTAGTGCATCTAAAAGTTTTCTTTTATCCCGACACTTCTATTGATGATCTAGAAATGGGATGAGGTTCCCATTGAAATCTTTATTAGATTATCTGGGACTCCATGAGAGAAGAATTCTATCTCTGTGGTGATTGATCAATTGACAATGATACCCCGAAGTATTCTAATTAAACACACCAATAACATTTAAGATCTTAGTAAGCTATACCTACAAGAGATCATGAGGATAAATAGGATTCCATCATCATTATTTCAGTCCAGGATCCTAGGCATTCCTCACAGTCTTGAATGAGTTCCAAATATGGGATTGGGAATTTGGTCTAAATGAGTAAAACATTCCATCCATAGACAAATATATATACATAACATGATATTCAGATACATGAGGATATTCTCTATACATGAGTCTTGGATTTTTGTGGATCATGGGACATATATATGTGTGTGTGTGTGTGTTTTTTTGAGTTTTCTTATAATAACATTTATCAATCATCAATCAGAATGGATCCCTTTGAGGATTTTTACAGACACCTGTGCAGATCTCATCTTTTTTAGGAAGTGGTGTGAGAGTCCTATATTGCGGGACTAAGTCTCATTTAGGGGACATCAGTGAGGTTTCAATATATACATCTGTATCTAGTTAAATCATAGAGTCGATAGAAATCATATGCATATTAGAGGCATCATCCTTTTAAATTTTCTTTTGGTGGATGATTTTTCTTGAATGTTTATCCTTGTTTGGGTCACTATGATCTTGGAAAATAGGGAAAGGAAACTCAAAGATTTGTTGGACCATTTTAGATTATATAGTGTCTTTAGTGGGTTCATTATTGGTTGGAATTTCATTTTTGATTAATAGGTATTCATGATTCTCTACACATATCATATCTAAAGGATCATCTTCTGGGTCCCTCTTACACTTTTAGTTAGGAAGAAATTGAGTTGGAGGAGGATGTTTTTACTGACATGAATCCCCTGGAGATTATTGAATCTCAATTTATGTCTTTCATGGGATGTATGTAACATCGGTCAGAGTGTTATGGTGACACAAATAATATTCACATAAGTATTGGGATTGGGATTCATTGATGAGGGAGTATTTTTATTACCTCTTTCTAGAAACCGGTCATCCACATGAATTCTCATGGATATAAAGTCATACCGTAGGGATTTTTTACATCATATTACCATGTTTTTGGTATATCTCTTTTATTTTAATTTCCACTATTTTTAGATTCATTTTGGGACTCCTGAGTATGAATATAATTTAACAAATAAAATGAAATAATGTTTAGGGATGTATATTTTTTAGACTTAATCAAGTATGTGTATAAATTTATTTAAATATTTCTATGTTTATCCCCATATTCGGAGAAAACTGGTGTTGGTTTGAGATTTTGAGCAGAATATGGACTATTTCCATTCTGTTGAGAAATTTCACACAGTGAAATAATTACATTTTATGAAATATTTATGTGTTATGAAAAGTATTCCTATATTTTATTGGTTTCTAGGAACATGTCGTGAGTTTGGTTCAGGGAATGGAAATATTACACACCTGGAAGTGTTTACACATCATGAAATAATAAAAATATAGATTTCTAATCTGAGATGACATGTTTTTCAGTGAGAATATTAATCAAGGATTTATATGAAATTATTGTTTTACATGTTGTGTAATCCTCATAGTTTGGGATTTTTAGGCAACTGTATGGGTGATTGATTATTAATTCGGGCACAGTCTCTTATCTCTAAACCTAGGTGTTCTCCTAGTTGATTTTTGGAACATCTTCTCCTTTTTGATTAGATTGTTTGGTGTTTGGACATTAATTTTAATACATTTCGTATCTTTATGTTATTGGTCTTCCTATTTTTTCATTTTCTGTGATCCCATAAGTATCATTGTGCTATTATTTTTGATATATTGATCTTGTGGATTTTCCCTTCTAGATATGTTCTGTGATATTATTTCGGGGGATTCACTTTTGTTGGTTTCAATTTTAAGAGTTTGTTTTCATTGAAGCTTATAATTATATACCCTTTATGGAATCTACGTTGTTTTTGGTATGTGATTAGAAGAAATAAGAATCAATATTAGGGCCTCTGTTTCTAGCCTTGTGTTAATTAATGGTTGGTGGATCCCTTTGCACATATGGGTGTACCAAATTTGAGGTAGGTAGTTTCATATCACAATTATGTTGGATGAACTATATTTCACTAGTTTTACAAATTTATTAATAAATTCATTGAAATAATTTATTTTCATGTTTGTAAATAGTTTTTTCAAAAAATATTTGCCCCATTTTTTTGTATGAGAAAGGGTTTTTTAAAAGAACATTTAATTTATTTTTGAAATGGATTCCTGATCATGGTTTCAATGAAATGGTATGTAAAATTTATCATAAGGGAATCCTTTAGTACATATGTGGAAGGTGTATTAATAAGCCTTATCTATTGATTCTATCGGTGGGTTTACTCATGGGGTGTTCCTCTACTCAATATTACTATTATTATAGGGACTTGATAGAAATATTGGTTATCCACTTTCTAGGGTGTTCCTATAATCAATTTAATTGATTAATATATTTAGATACTTAATGAACACGATTTTCTATGTTTAGGTATAAGTGTCCAAGCTTTCCTGAACTATAGTCATTCTTGTTGTGATGTAACATGTGTTTTAGCTATTTGGATTGTGCTATTTTATTTATACTACCATAGATTTTATATGATCTGTGATACATTATTTTCTTTGATTTGACTTTATTGATTAATCTTAAATTACTTCAACAATTTTTTCTAGCTAATTTTGGAAATGTTGAAAAAGGGTAAACTAAATATTTTTATATGATTTGGATATAAAAATTGTTTAATAGTTTGTCATTCCTTTTTTTATTTAATGTTTAACATGTTAAAATTGTTTTATATAGACTTTTATATATTATACCTTGGTGGGATCCTACTGAGCCTATTTATCTCACACAATGTTCTCCCCTTCAACAGGTTATAGACCTTTGTATGTATTTTGATGTAGGGAATGGAAAGGTGGCAGAGTGAGATGGTGAGGATTCATTCAACTGAGTTTGGGCAGCTTTTTGTGTGATTGTGGGAGTTTCCCACACTATTAGATGGAGTATCGATTTTGGTTTTGGTTTTCCTTGTTTATTGGTCATGTACCTTGGTGTATTATTATCTACATTTGAGTTGTATCACTTCTGATGTTTCTTTTCTATTATTAAATATATACTTGTTTATTCCTATAATATTTCTTTCTCTCATGTGGGTTTATATATATGTATTTTTTTCTATGTTAGGATTGGATAAATAATTCCATGTGGTTGTTTTTAATGGATGTTTTCTATTTATTATCTCATGGGGATTGGGAATTTTCTTTGGGTATGTGATGGTTCGGGACCGATACCAGCTTGAGAGGGTATTCAGGACAGGTTCATAACATATTTCTTATAAATTAATAACTAAATTATTGTTGATAAATTATTCATGTCACCAATATATTGTATCTAGTATATATTTAGTAACATTAAATAAAAAATCACACCATATAAAAAGATAATTTTTTAAAAAAATATCAATTTACAATGAATGTAAAATTTATCTATATTACATTTCAAAATTTAAAAATTGGATTGAAGTTAATATTTTCTTGTAAATATTATTAATACAGTTCAATAAAATTATTTTCTAGTGAAGTGTAGTTAAAAATAAACAACACTAAAAAACTAATTAAAAAAATATTACTTTCATATTAAATAATCTTCCCTAAATACCATTAAAAATATATATTTATTTACATAATTGTTTTACTAATGCATTTATATTAACATATTTATTTGAATTTAACACCAAATCCTTATATTACTAATAATAAATAATTTATATATATATATATATATATATTATTTAAATATTATATTTTTATATCACTATTTATTATATGTGAATTGTATTATGTTAAACATTCTACTAACAATACACAAATTCAGAATTCTTATTGGATACCTTTATATCAATCTACCATATTTCAATTTACCATATTTATAATAACTTAATTCTATTCCAATATATCGCCTTTCTATAATCATTTATTCTATATTCTATTCTAAAGATGCACTTAACATTTCAATAGATTTTATATCAGATATCATGTTATGAACTACTTCCTCCAAAGGTACACCTCCTAGGTCAATGATAATGAATAATAGATAATGACCCACAAATCTAGCCTCTATTTATATATGGGGTTGTGACTAATGTTGAATGTATATAAATAAAAAACAATAAATAAATTACCCTCAATATATTTTAAGGAATAATAGATATGAAGGAAGACCACCAACAAACACTATAAAGGAATAAGAGAACCAAAACTAATACATGTAATGTCACACATAAAATGAACAACATAAAGGAAAAGATGAATATACCGAAAATAAATCTTTGGTGGTGACCATGAATCACCAAAAACATAAAATCCACACCCTAAAATTATACCAACTTTCTCATTTATAAATAATCCTATATAGACCAAAACATAAATTTATATACATATTTATTATGCATAATAGGTATACAAAGTATGATCCTCACTAAAATATATCATGAAAATTGTTAAGGAATCATATTAAAAACCAATGAATAAATAAATTAAAAAAACTCATTACCCAAAGAGGATATTCCTGTATCAAACCCTATCCAAGGATCTCAAACAATGATACAAATAGGAGGAAACCATTCTTTATCAAATGAATATATATATAGTAAAGGTACCATGCTTATACATATTCATTTCTTTTTTCTCTCACAACAAAATTCTACACATCCAATGATAATGTATTCCTTAAGTATGTCGTCCCTGATGTGGGTCTGACCTCAATCCTACCTTCCTCATTCTTTCATAGGGCCTAAGTTTACTTGATGGAGTTAATCAACATATTTAGGACATAATCAACATCAACCAATATCTAAAAACGTATATATATATATATATGGAATCCAATATAGATTATGTCAATTCATTATACTTTAATCCATAAAATCCCATGTATGTTCACCTGTGAGAATCCATAACCACCAAAATCAGGTGAATGTATTCCCTATACCTCAATACATTATAACCTAAAAATAAATGTATAAAAAAATAGAGATCCATAAAATCCTGAATAATAACACACCCTATACCATAAGCCATTATAGCACATGATATTATAACTTATATATAGTTTCAATGTGATTGTGGGGGAGAGGGAGAAGTTAGTAATCATTTCATTCTCTTTCCTTGATGATGTATATATCACTGCCAAAACATTTAACTATTAGTTGGCCAACAAATTCAGGTGGGGTAGTGTATAAAATATGAAAATATATGTAATATTATGCACAAAGTATTCTAATGGAAAATAACCAACCTTTCACTGACCCAATGCTAACATTTTATAGGAATATCAATTTCCATTGATTTGGAATTGATACCATACAAACAAAAAATCATCAAGGCTCCTTAATAATTAATTAATCAACCCTTCATAACATTTATATTAACATTTCCTAATATTTTTCAATTTGTTATTATTAATTTAGGTCCTGAGGAAACTATTAAGTCTCTTACTTATATTTCAATCATATAATCATTATTAAACCATGTTTACAATTTAATTACTGAAAAAATAATTTATTAAACACATTATAAATTCAATATTTTAAACCCATTCTCCTTAAATAATATCACTCAACTATCTCATGGGTTCCAATAATATTTTTAAATCATATAACAACACTATAATAAAAAAAACCATCCCATGGGTTAATTTACTTATTCATTTATCATTTAATAACTATTTGGGTACACTATGAATCTACATAATATAACACATTAAATATAACTCACTTTGTATAGTGTACAACTACATCAAGGATTGGGTTCTTAATAATAAGAAACATCTTTATAGTGGAAAAAAACTCATGTATCACGAATGAATTAAACATTAAAGAGAAATATCGACTGTAGTCTTTTCCTGACTAACCCTCTCTTCTACACTATTTAACATAATATAAAAATATCCATCAATAGGTGGTTTTCACCATTATTACTTCCCATACTCCAACTATATTGTTTATCCACCAAAAAATCATCCGTAAAAATAGTTTTAGGCCTCCTCATTCCTCAATAAGGAAATCAACCACACATGGTTATCAAAAAACCAAAACAGGGAACTAAAATTCATCAAAAACACATACATTTCAAATATATTATGCAAACATTAGAAAATTTATTATATATATTTAACTAAGTCATAAAATCCTTACAAAACAAGAACTGGCTTGCTCAACCCAGAAGCATTATTCTTTACTAAAAGTTAATTAATTTTCTTCATAAATTAACTTATTTATTGTTACTAGGTATTCAATGTAAATAAACTTATATCTTGTCAGCTATGAACATATATAAATCAAAATAGGCATGAATTTATAGTTACATTAATATTTTGTAAAATTAAATGAAGAACCAATTTTTTTACATTCCTCTTTCTTTAATCACATCACCCTAATTCATAATTTTTATTGATTATTAGATTTACATCATAATTATCAATTATAAGCATTACAACTATCATGACATAATTATACCATAATATCATATCAAACATGATTCATCAACAAGTATGAAACCATAAGCGATCAAAAATCTCAAAAAAACTACTTTATTCTTCCATTAATAAATAAATTTTGCATGCTAAATTCATTATTAGGTTAATTGTAAAATTATTCAATATAGTAATTCATTATAATCTCAAACATGGTCTTTAAAAATAAGAGAGGTAAAAAATTCACTAACTAAAATAAGGGACTTCAATAATCAATGCTCATAATGATGTGAATAAAGGAAACACCATATCCAACCATGAAAAATAATTATACAGATCTAGATTAGGATAAAATAATTACAAACCCTATAGAAACATTGGAACAATGTTGTTATAACATGGTGATAGAGAATGGAAGAAAAATAATGGTCAATATAAATAGGACATCTCACCTTGGATCACCACATATCATTCTTAGGAATGCTGGGTATATATTTGATGGAACTGGGAAAAATGAAATTATAAATACTCTTCTAATCACCTGGGATTTGAGAGAGGATAAAAGAATAAATAGAATTCATATGGCTTCAAAAATTTATAACTCACCTGGAAAAAAACTTTAAAACATGAATGGTTTATTCATGGTCTAAATTCCCTAAATAGCCCATCCTCTAAGATTTATGTCACATTCATTGAATTACTGAAAGACTCATTCACATCATGAATAACTAATTCATGACATGAATTACTATTTTTAATTAATGCCACATTTACCTAAAAACCCTTTATTTCCTAAACAAAAATTCCAGAATCAAATCACAACTCATGATATGAATACAATATATACACTGTGAATTCCCATTAGATCTATATTCTTATATTTAGACCACCTAATGGAACATCAAGTTCACAATAAAAAATAATTTATAAAATGTGTACCTTAAATTATATTACTCTCAAATAATTCTCATCCTCATGAATTTAATATAACCCTAAAAGTGAAAAGTGGTAAAAATAGCTCCCTTGTGAGATACGACTGAAGGATCTTTCTAAATCATGTCTATAGCCACAACAACCATAAAAAATGTTCCTAAACTCATAGAAACACCAACTAATGAAAAACATACCCTTGAGCGAGGTAACTCTCTTTAGAAATATATGAATATAATAAAACCAATAGAGATAAATGAACTTATATAATATCCAGTGGTTTAAAATTCATCATAAAAAAGGAAAAAATCCAAAATTTAATGATGATAAAGTGTAAACAAAATCATGATATTGATCAAACATTCATGAATCTTGAAACTAGATACTCTCCTTTAAGCCAGGATGACACCACATGACATAAAATAGAGGAATAAGATGCTTTCACAACACCTTTTCTTTATAGTATTAAATATTGATAGGCCACTACTGAAATGTATCATGTCATTATCATTCTATTCATACCATTAATTGACGTGGGAACCATCATGATGATATTAGTGAATCTGTGATACATGGAATATTCCATGGATCTAGCTCATCTATGGGGGTAGTTATAATTGAAAAACATTGAATAAAACCCAAACCGACACATCAAAAGGTCTAACGAACTAGGGAGAAATATTACAACCATGACCAATAGTCACTTCCCCTAACATAGAGACTCTGTAAATAACACATGCTCTCCAACATAGAACACAATATTCCTCCCCCATTAATAATCATAGGACATGTAATTATCTTTCACATACTTTATTCATTCATAGATCACTTGAACCTTTATATCATAAACCACACCTATTATAGTACAAGTACATCAAATACTCCAAAATTGATCCGAAAATATGTATATTGACGATGTCAATGACATAAACATTGAAATGAGCTATGATAATGTTATAGTGAGAGATTTTGTTTAAATAAAAGTCACCCAACATTAACAATCACACCCATTTACCTCAAAAATATATAATACAATAACTCAATATGTTTTTTATATTCGGGATAGTTCATTATGTATGATCATCCATCGGTAGGTGAAAAGTAGTGTAAAGGATTAAATATGAGAAAAAATATCACTGGAGACCTCTCCACTTCCTGGAGGAAAAATGGGAATCAATATCAGATATTATTGTCTTAGGGACCCTAGAAATCAACATTATCACCTATAGATACCTTTTTAAAATCACCAAGAATGATCTCAACTCTATAATCACTAGGATGTGAGTTGGTATTGTTAGATGGTCTAAGAGCAGGCATATTGTTTCATAACCTCCATAACAAATGAGTCAAATAGTGATAGAGTATATTTAAATTTCCTCTAATATCCACTAAGGAACATCTACTGGATAAAGAAAACCACAAACAACCTAATTATTAGTGATCACATTTGGTAAAACTGGAACTGTGAGAGAAACTATACAATTATATAATTCATGAAAAACCACCATAACTGATCTAACATGGAATAATACATGTTTTTAACACTAGTATGTACTATTAATGGAAAAACGTGTAACTTGAGTAGAACCACCTCATGCATTGCTGGAGGAATGAAATTATTTCCCTAGAATAATACCCTATCTAGTCTATCCTTAGACCATCCATCATAAGAATCATTCTAAAAAACAAGATCATGAAAAACATCCACATTACAATCTCATTTCTAGGCCTCCTCTACTTTTTTCACCATAGATGAAATCAATTATATATGGTAAATACAAATACTTCTACTGAATTCTATAATATCAATATTTGATACTACAAATTATAAAACTCTCCAAGAGTTTCTATACTCACTAACAACAAAATCGCATGAATTATAGTAAATTAATGCACCAAAAATTTAAATTTATAATGTGTAAAGAGAATATTGATGTAGTAATCATGTAATTATTTCATTCACTATCACTGCCAAAAATTTATGTCACCCTAGGAGAAGTCATACTTCAAAAATCTAATGATCTATAAAGACCAAATATAATTCACTAATTAGATAGTTTCAAGAAAACTTTTATACAAAATATATTAATGTATGCTCAATATCATGGGTGTAATATTTAAATTCATGGGGATATAATTGAATTGAATTATAAGGGATAAGGTCCCTCTTCTATATCATTACTCAAACCATTCCAAGATCCGAAGTATAATAGTATACCAAAAAATAATGAAATCCTCCAAAATTTATGCATTTGAGAACTGACCAGCCTCTCCATAAAAAACTCAAAATAATATTTTCATTTCTCAGTCCATATGAAAACATAATCCTATATAGTTAATGATTTCATAGGATATGTAATCATGATAATGTCAGATACAAAAAATACTCTAATATCTTAAAACACCATGAAAACTATGCACCTCTACAACATTCATGGGGGATTCCCAAGAAACCATCATCTATATCTTATAAGGATCTATAGTTACTCTATATTGAGATACAAATTTCTCCATGAAACTTACCACATGAAAAAAACACAAAATTTAACATCTTCATAAACATGTAATGAAATAGAAAAACTCCCAAGTGTTCTTGTAGATACTCTGCATGATCCTCCCCTGATGTAGAATGCAGAAGGATTTTGTCGACAATGAACACCATGAATTGATCCAAAAACTCATTGAATATAAAATTCATCAACCCTGTGAATGAATGTTGAGAGTTTTTTTCATCGAACAATATCATAATCAACTCATACAGTTCTTAATGAAATTTTAAAGTGGCCGTCATAAGATCTTCATCCTTCACTCACATATGAGGATATTTAGACTGCACTTTGATCTTGGAACGATCTGGGAACCATAGAATTGTCAAATTAATAATAAAATTAATTTCAGAGAATAAAGAGTAGTCACATTACCAAATTAAAATGGATACGATCAATACAAAACCAAAAACAACCTTATTCTTTCTTCATAAATGAAATTCAAGATCACATAGAAACACACTAGGCCAAATGATTTCTCAAAAGAATATATCAGCAAATTTAATACATAAAACTCACAACTGAAATCGATCCATATGATATAATGAAATTGATATTGAAGAACCAACTAGATATATCTCTATCCCATACTCAATCCCTATTTGAGTGGGTAATATCATAACCTCTTAAAGGAAGATAAATTGTTAATCATTAAAAACCATGGGAAATACCACTCGATTTTCCTCTATAGTACTCATAGAGAACTCATACTTCACATTATATTGGCCCTCAACACCTCTCTAACCCATTCATGGGTCTCCCTCACCAAAATACACCACCTAGTCTCCCTTATCATCATATAATATGGAAGACATGGTGAAGAAATCCATAATATACCTCAAAAAATACTAATAATCTATGTTTTGATTGATATCATATGGATATATCCATAAACATAGGAAGACTTACCAAGATTGGTGTTACACTAGCACCATATCATAGTCTTTTCAATCATTAAACATTATAGTTAGACCTCCAACTTTTTTAGTTAAAGAAAAAGAAACTGGAAGTCTCTCCATCTTAAGTACCAATGTATGGACTTGTGTGAGAGAAACAATGGATTTCATAGATCTAGAACCCATCATGGTATACATGAAGTATAAAAATAGCGAGATAATACCATTTATGCTATAGGGATCACTAGGCCTTATAAGGATAAAGAATTTTTTTGGCCAAGGCCAACTCTATAATCCCTCTAGCCTTTATGGTGTCCACCTCCATGGACACACTCTTCCATACTATTCCTGGGGTCATGGGATATCTCATGTTTATCCCCTTCCTTCCACATCCCTTCCCTACTAATCAAAATATTGAATTCTCAATATTATATACTATATTATCTAAATATACTTCAAATATAATGATTAAAATGGGAACCCAACCACGCAATAACTACCGAGGAAGGACAAAGATTCCAACTTCTATCAGCTACGACCCCCAAAATAAATGTAAACTACACCTGACCAACTGGAAAGGGCTTTAAAACTACTTGCTCAAATGTAGTGGGTTGAAGAAGGTTGAAACATAATCTTTTTAGAATAAAACATCCTCTAAATAGGAATATAAGAACCCATAGTCATATATTTTTTGTATGAAGATTCCTACTGAATACCCCCATGATGACCTAAACCTAGATTACATTCTCTTAATAGCCTCAGTCTTCATCTGTATATCATTATATAAAATAAAAATAATCATTATGACTAGGAAGAAGATATTAGGTCAATAAGAATCCATGAAGTTCTTCTCCCTAGACACAAAATTTGAAAAATGTTCTGAATTATAAGGTCAGTAGTTTTTGTAGCATATGCTAAACTATGGGACATTGGAACTCCCTTGTCAAGTGGTAGGAATATAATTTTGATGAGAAAACTAAGAATTCAGAGATAGAAACATGAAATAAAATAGATCCATATACATGTTACCTAAAATATATGAACCGTCAAGATCTATGAGGATCAATATCCATCATTATTTATCTGAACGACACAAGATCGTCATGGTTAAATAAGTATTGTGATATTTCTAAGAACATATAAAATTAAATTCTATTTCCTCCTCTTATAGATAATCCAATAACAATCTATAATATATACTTCATAGCCCTTTAGAACTTGTAAATATAACTCTTGAGGTATCCTCTTTCATGTTTCATCATCCAAAACCTCCACTCTACATCAATTTACCCATACATCATGCTTAATTTATTCCTAAAAACCTGATGAAGATTTCAAACTAGTTCCATATTTATAAAATAATAAATGATAGTAACTCCCAAAACTGAGATAAAAGATCATTTTCAGTTTGATTAATTTATAATTTTTCAATAATTATTCCATTGTATACCAAAATTTCAACATTGGTTGAGAATATCATGATGCATGATCCTTACCACGCTCTCTACCCACAAGAAGATTCAATTTTATTACATTGATACCTAAACATAAATATCCTTTTTTGGCTCACATGTGTCTATATAATCATATTTCCAAGACGTTTCCCATTTCTTGAAACATGTACTGAGCAGAAATGATAATATTTCCCTACTAAAAATTTCATCCTTGCCATTTCCTAAGCATGAATTCTATTTAATCTATCAACCGTCATCATTGATACCACAGTTTGAGGACTTCATCCCTCAAATGGTTCTAATCCTGATTAGAAATGATGAATGAGAGATAATGACTCTCGATAATCACTTCCCATAACCCACGAGAGGTGACTGGTACTGAGGGTAAATAATTAACACACATGGAAGGAATTACCCTATATAATGTTAAAGAGTAAGAGATATAATTGAAAACCACTAACAAAAACCCTTCTTAAATACAAGAATCAAACCCAATACATGAAAAGTTATAAAAATGATACTTAATATATATAGAGTGTGACCAAAACATGTATACTGAATAGAATCCTTTCAAAATGCTCTCTTACATGATGAAAAATATGTATGTTAAATCATAGTGAACAATAAAATGAATTTAAATCATCATCTAAATAGGTAATACAAGTTTCCCATCCTCACCATGGATGACTCGCTAAATATTAAATTCAATTAAACCATTCATTATGAAAAGAATATATATATATATATATATATAATGATGGTATCTCTATTCCACTCCACCATAATTTTGTATCTCTCATGCCTAAACACCACACATCATGTTCTTATCTAAATCATTAGTTAGTCATACTAAATGTGAGTAGGGCCTCATCTGTACCTACCACCAGCCCACACTGGGCCCAAAATATCACACTCTAATTAGTCTAAATATCCATCTCAATTTCAACATTATCTCATATACAACCAACCTTATGTATGGAAGCTATTATAACCGATTTAAACGCATATTTCATCAATCCATCATAACCAATGTGCATACACCAATGGTATATCGGTACCACCATGATTGCGTACACATATATGCTATACCTCACAATATTATAGACTAAAAATAAATGATAAGTAAATCCAAAAGGCATCGAAACCTATGTTGGAAGTAACCCTATACCATAAGTCATTATATATTAGGATACTCATACTCATATCTATATCTAAAGGTAGAGTTCAAGATGGGGTTTTATTATTCATCTATTTCCTCACTATCATAGGTGTTAGGGAAAATGTACCCTAAAACATTGAGGTGTAAATTTTCCTACTAATGTGGGTGTGGTAGCATATGAAATTATAAAATATAAATAATATAATGAAAAAACACCATAATGGGAACTAATAAACGTAAGAATCTTTTATTTCTAATCTCACATAAGTTCTAGAACTGCCACTTCTAAGGACCAGATATCAAACAAACACGCAAGCATTAGGGTTCCTTAAAAATTACGTTACCCATAATTAAATCACATTAATATTTTATAAGATTAAAATTTTATTGTTCTAAATTCATGTTTTAAAGACCCAGTAATTCTCTCGATTACATGTAATGTTTTTCATCATCAATAAATATGGATTAACTACTTTTTTAAATTAATTATATTTTGTTAATATCACTAAAATATATATATATTAAACCCAAGCTACCTAAAGTATCCCACTAAAACATAAATTTGTTTCTATTAATGTGATATAAACAATTTAATATCATTGTCATCAAAAACAAAAAATCTCATGGCTTAATCAATTAATTAATCATTAATAATTTTTTCATTTATTCCCAGACTCTTTGTAAGATACCATAATAAATATTCAGTTGTAGTACAAATTTTATGATAGTGTCTAGCAATGGGAACCTAATAATGTGGATCACCTGACCACCTATCCACACAAAAAGCATCAGAAAAGATGTAAACATTGAATAAAAAAACCATCCATGAACTCATCTAAAATTCCGAGTGTCCTATAACATTTCAAAAAATATAGAACTATCCAACAATCATTGGTATCTGATATTACTGTAGCATGGGAAACTATATAATTTCAGATTAATAAAAAAATCATCAGAAAATTTTTTATCAGGCCTCCATCCCAATGATCGTTGAGAAAAAAACACCTAATAGTATCCAAAAATAACCAAAAGAATATATAATTCCATGATAATACATATATTTAAGTTTTATTATCGACACATAGGTAAACATACTACAGACATAAAACAAAAGAATTTAAGCCCAAAAAAACAATAACATGTTCTCTCATCCCTAAATATTGTTTTTAGAAAAAAAATTATTTTAATTTATATTTGGATTTAACTTGTTTATTTTTCATTGGTTTTCAAAAAAAATCAATATATTAATTAATATCTATCAACAACTAATAATAAGCATTATAATTCATTTAGAATTACTTTCCTATTACATAAAATTAATGGTTTTTTCATTATTACTTTATATTCCACTATTCATATTCATATAAATATGGCTCTAGATTTATTTATTTAAATGGATTTCTAGAACAATTAACATTGATAAAATAAAAATTCTACAATATAAAGACAACAGACTATCTCAACAAAACATGAGGCATAAATAAGATTAAAAACATAATTGACTGTAAAACATAAACCACACCTTCATTATTTATTTAAAAAATATATTTACAGTGTTCATATAATTATAAGATTAATTTCATTTTCACCCAAATGATTAATCAATGAAAATATCACACATTCAAATTGAATGAAATAGAGGCATAAAATCCCCTAAATCAAGATGGAACTTCGATAATATCGAAGGAAAATTACAATGAAGAAGGAAAATCTAATGATGAATATAGATAATAATCAAAATAATCAAGATTAGTCTAAACCCATTAGAACCCCAATAATATCAATGGAAAAATGCTACCCTAACATGGAAATAGATAATATAAGAGAAAAAATGTTAACATAAAGTGGATAGCTCATATTGGTTTTTGATGCATCAATCTCTAGAATATAGGGGGTTGAATCTCATTGAAGGAGTTTAAATGGCCTCTAAAAACACTCTTATATTGAATAAGGATACATATATTATAAGAGAATTAAGGTAATTATAAGGAACTCCCCAATTTATAACCCAGTTGGAACAAATGTATTTAGCGCATGAAAGGTTTATTCATCCTTTGAATTAATTTAATTCCACACCCATTAATATTAAATTAAAAAACTTGGAAACATGTAAAAACACATTGATATAGTTAAATACCTTTCTGAAAAACCATAAAAAATTAACTTGAAACCATTTATGTTTTGAATTATAATTGAGGTTTTGAATTTAAATTCATATTCTGAATTTAGTGTTCACATCATTAGTCCATTCTCCAACCATATCATCTGGTCTTGACCACGTTATCCTACCTTAGGCATGAAATGTTAATAACTAGGAATAAATGGGCCCATAGATCTCCCAATATTCTTTTCACTTTCCTGATGTTCTACCTTATTATAGGTTTTAATTGTATTTTGGTGATCCTCAAGGGTAACATTGATTCGGGAGATTTCCCAATGTTGAAAATTTAATGATTTTTTTATTATCCTTATATAAATTTTTAAAATTTAATGGTTGTAATAATCCATGGTCAATAATAATCCATTATGTGTAATAAATTATTTATTGTATTTGTTTCTATAATTTTATATATTTAATGAACGTCAAATTTTTAGTTTAATTATTATATATTATTACATATTTAATAACCTTTTTAAATTACTTTAATAAAATATAAAAAAATATAAAATTATAATCATATAGTTTATGGGAATAATATACATCGTATAATCCTAAGATGTTATATAAAGTGTATAGGTCAAATCCAAAAAAATGAAGAATAACATATTAGACTATATACTAGTGAAATAACATTCCCTTCTTCCAGAACCTCATCAAAATATTCAGTGGAGATATTATAAGGAATACTATTTCCTAATATAAAACTCCTGGTTTAATATATGTTTTTTAGTTTATATATTTCATCAACTCTAACACAGTATAAAGTTCTATTGAATGGATTAGATCTTCCTTGTGATCATTTACAATAATTATAGTCCCATTATCTTTTTTCTGAAACATTATTCCAACTTTTTTAATTTAAAAATTTCATTCCTTTGACGGATTCATTTTGAGCCATTTAATAACTTGATTGGATGCTTGTATTTGATGAGAAATCAACCGAATAAAGTTATTGATCCAACTATCTTTTAATGTCAATAAATAAAGCTGTAATAATTTATTCACTTGTTTAAATAGTATTTTTATTTTGATTATCTATCTAAGGAAGATATGTAATATTGATGATTAACATCATGTTCAATTACATCTAATAGATCCCCTAAAACATTGAGGCGAACCATAGATCTATTTTTTATGCAATCGATGGTGGTGTTCCATGTTACCTGAACAATTATCCAATATTTACGTTAAAAATATTTTAATATAATAAGTATTATAGAATTTTTATGATTTTTATAGGCTTTTTAAGATGCTCCACGATAATCTATATAGATTTTTTTAATTTTTATTTCTCTTGATGGCCAATGACAATATCAATTATGATGTTCTTGCATTTCCATATTGGAATCAGTAAGGGTTTCATCTTCCCATTATAATTTTTTAGTTATGAACTTAATTTATTATGTCACTAAATTTTATATATATTTAATAGTATCCATTTTTATATTATCCCACTAGATGTTCTCTCAAGAATCTCAGTATATCGTTGAGATTCCAATGTGAATTAATAATGTTGAGTTATAGAAATCATTAATTAACTCATAATTTATCATGGTATTATATGATATAAATAATCAATTACCATACCTTAAGACTCCATATTTTTGAAATTTTGACTCTAATATTTTCCACTTCCTTATTTCATAAACATTATTTTCTTTCTCCACACCACCTTCATTCACCTCTTTAATCTTCTATGAGAAAATGGTTAGAAACTCATTTGATAAGTTTATGATGTATTACATTCCTTTATAATTTTATATTAATCTATTTAATTTATATTATTATTGGATACATTAAAATCCTCATCATGGATAATATTGGAAGATCCTTTTGGATTAGTATATTGTTTTTTTCTATTTGAAGATGCTAATGAATTGAGAAGACATAGTCTTTGATCATCTCTAACCATATTTATTATTTCAATTTTATCTATTTCTATGTAAATATAGATGTAAGACCCATATTTTATAATAATTTAAATATTATTTAATCAATATTTAATTAATATGTTTTTGTATTTTTATAATCCTGACTGTTTTTTGGGGTTTTACAGGTTCCCATATCATCGTACAGTAGGCCACAACACAACATAGTCAGATCACACCATGATTGATTACTTTTATATTATTTAGTTATATTTAATATTGGTCACATATATTTATTTTAATATCATGCTATTAAGGGTTCTTCATGGTCTTGAGTCGTGTTACGAGGGTTTACTCAAGTGGTAGTCCTGCAATATAGTGAATGGAACTTTTTTTGGTGCGGCGTATTAAGTAATGAATCCATTTTGTTTTTTAGAGGTTATGGGTTAGAATTATATAATTTATTACACACCATAATGCATGGTTTAGTGGAGGAATACCATTCCATAACAAGTGATTGATTTGATGACATTACCATACGTAGTATTTGACATTATGATTTCTTATCTATATTCCTCAAATATTTTTCATTGTTTATTCATCATCTAATCCAATATCACATTATCTTTTTTGGTAGAAACTAAAGGGTTCTCTCATCCTCCTTGTCTAATACTCCATGCTTAATCATTGTTAGTTCTAAGGGTATTCATAGGGTATGTATCCTTCCATCCTGTTTTCCTTATCCTACATATATTAAAATTGGTTCTCTTTTATCCTATAAACCGTAGTGGCTATTTCATGTGATTTTATGTTTTGGTTTTGTTTTTTATAATTGTCTTTATTATTAAGGTATTCTTGTGGTCATTTTGATTCATGTTTTTTCATTCCACATGAATAGTGAATAGTTTCATCATATTTTAGTTTTCTATTTGTATGGAACTCCTTTGTTATACATGGATTAAAATGATTATATTTTCTAAAATTTTATTCTTCTGAACCTATAACAACATGTTATGAAAATTAGAGGATTATAAGGGAGTATCTATGATTTTAATTCATGGAATCAAAGGGGTTTTAATGAATTTATATTGTATATTTGAAAATAAAGACATAATTCATGATATGTGTTTGTGAAAATTCTCAAGGGGATCCTTCAAGTGAATTTCATGGTTTCAAGGAGGTTTTTTTCATTAGTGTTTTTCTTCAATAAAAAATTTCTGACATTTTAGTGGGATGGGTTATAAAAAGGGATGTGTATAGACAATGTTTAATGATTTCATGATTTATTACTGTTAAAATATTTTTAATGGTGTTTTCAAAAAATGTATTTCTCTTCAAAGGGATGTCAAAATGTGATTACATGGAAAGGATTTCATATTTATGGAGATATATTGGCAAGAATTACCTATGTTAAAATCCTAGTAAGCTCTTTAAAAAATTATTTTTTTACTTGTGATTGCAATTCCCATATTGTGAGACTCTTGATTACTTTAATTTGTATGTGGACTTGTCACCTTATTATTAAGAATTGTATGAAGTTATAATATTTTTGATGATATGAAGGTGATATATCTTGACAATGTGTTTTATGTGAGAATAGTTTTATTTATATATGTTTTACATTGATTTCTGTGATGATAAATGGTTTTTTTGTCACTTTCACTTGAGTTATATTGTGTGAACCTTATGTAGCAAATTATAAGGTAGGTATGTGTGTTAAAGTATCTTAGTGTGTGTATGTATGCTAATTATCCTGGAAAATTGGTTCCCTTCAAGTGGTTATTTTTTTCAATCGATGATAGATAAAAGGGGAAACTAGATGAGTTGTTCTAATTATACATAGAGGCCAAATAAACTGATGTACTAGGACCAATATAGCTTCATGTTAGATAATAGTGATTTCCCCATGATATATAATTCTGTTTGGGAATTATTTAGGGGATCCTATTTACTTTATTTTTTGAATCCCCTAAACAATTATTTGGTTATATGAAACAATTTTATATCAATCTATTTTAATCTCCATTGATATATTTATTTTTATTTACAGTTATATTTTGATTCCATTATGGTTTCTTTTACCTTCAAACTGATTTAAAAATTGTTTAGAATGTGTTGTTTTAAAGGAAAAAAGGATGATGTATATTTAAAATATGATATTTTGGGAATGAAATATGAAAATATGGGGAGAAGAGTATGGCAATGATTTCAATTCTTTATAAATAATCATTCTATCGATTTTAATAATTATCTATATACTGTTTGTCATACCCTTGGTATATCTAAAAAGTGTTTTTGTTTTGTGAAAAGGTTTAATTCATGTGATTTTTTTACTTTACAACTTTTATGTTTGAATTTTTTTTTTCATGTTATATTAAAAACTATCATTTATTTAATGTTTTATAAAAGGGATTGTGTAGAATTTATAATTAAATCGGATTAGGAATATTTATCTCACAACCCACAAACATACTAGTGTGCGTTTATATGTAGTTATTAGGTTTTATATATTGTTATAACATCCAATCCCCTTTGTTACTGTCCATTTTTCTTAATTAAATAATTTATGGGGATGATGTGGTGTCCATGGGTAACATAGAGGTGTATCCATAGTTGCGCGGGATTGGGTTTTATTCATTAGATGTCCTCAAATATACTACATCGACCACTTATTCATATATTTTTAGTTATTTATGTTTCAATTTCTATTATTCTTTTACTTATACTACATATTTTTAAGGTATGTTTAGTTATTTAAATTTTTTATGTCCCGATATGAGAGTAATTGATTTTATTTATTCCACCTCATTCAGATGTTTACTTTTATTTTAATATTTTATAATTATATTTTATTAAAATAAAAACGTTTTCATGGAAATCTAATATATGGACACCCCATTTCATATTCTAAAAAATGACTCAAGTAATTTATTTTGTTATTATTATGATTGTGTGAAACAATTATTAGGAACGTTCTCTTGATTCTCTAGAACTATTTGACATATCATGTAGAATGGGAACACCCCATAGGGCTAGTGGAATACTGGGTTGAGTGACATGTCAGGTTAGCTTCAATTAGTTTAGTACAAATGGTATCAGAGACTAATTTCTTAAAAATTTCATAGTTCTCAAATAATATTTTTATTATTTAGGAATTCTTGTAGTATAGATATGTGAATATAATAACATCATAGTTATGTGTGGTAAGAGTCTAGATAAATATTACTTTTCCTAATCCCTGAGTTACCATTTGTAGTCATGATTTGAATTTTGAATTTATATTTCATTTTGTTCTTCATGATGGTTTGTAGTGCCCAATTGAGTAATATCAATTACATAATTTTTTATTATTATATTTAGGATGAAAATTGACGAGCAATTAGAGTTACACATTCTAATCACATGGTCAGATATATTTTTTGGAGACTGGATATTTGTTTTTGGAGATGTTTGAGGTCATTTCATGGTTAAATCATGATACTTCAAACCATTATTTCATGTTATGAGTTGTTTTTCATCTATATAGATTTTCTATTTAACCTCATTTTACACACAAATTATTTATAGTAATATTTTAATTTATTTGAGATGAATTTAATTAATTTTTATGATGTGTTTATGCTTGAAGTGTCATGTCTTTTATGAGTATTGTGGTACAAATTTATTCATTTTATTGTTATAAAATTTTTTGTAAAAAGGGGGTGAATTCATATGGATATTTTTTGGGGGTTATAAATGACAGTACATCATTTTTTTAAAACAAGTTTTAATGGTTTATTTTAGAATAGATTTTGATATCCATATAGTGTTATCACAATTAAATAGAATTAGATTATGGTTTTAAGAAAATATTATCGATCTTCAATATATTTATTCTATGTGTATTACATTATTATGAAACATAGAAACTATTTTAAAATCAATGTGTATTTTTTGTAAACATTATGAATTCCTTAGTTGGTGAAAGATTTTTAAACCCATGGAAATGAAAAAAAATGTTTCATTTTAAAATTTTAATAATCATTTTAAAATTTGGTTTCTTTCATAATTATTTTTTGACACTTGTTTCCAAAAACATTATATAATGGTGATTATTAAAAGGAATGGACGTTTTTAAAACTATGATATTTTGGTTTTTTCCCTTGGTTTATATAGGTTCCTTTAATTTTAATTACAAATCTTAAATTGATTGATTTAATAATATATTTTATTTATTTTGTACATCCAGAAAGGACAAGATAGAATGTGGAATGCTTGTTTCTAAGATATATTCTTAGGTTGGTTATTCTCATAAATAATGTGTAGTTATTATTGTATTTTTCATATTTAGACTCTAGATAGAGTTGTCAAATCTATTGTGGAATTGTTTCTACATATATTGTTCTTTTCCCTTAAGCTACTAATGATTTAAAATTTTAAATGATTGATTATTTAAGAGATATCTAGTTCAGAAGTTAGGACATTTAATGTGATTATATCCTAGATTCATTTAAGTAAATGTTAAAATGGGATATGTTGGTTGAATTATCAAAAACGAAACCAAAAGTGTTTTAGGGATTTAGATTGTGATATGTTTTAGATTTTCCGACTCTTTAATATACAGTGGTTAGATCTTTAGAGGATATTTTATCCAGGTTAATACATTGGGTATCCCTTTGGTTTCTCATTTGTGAATAGTGATAATTTAAGGTATTCTCATGTATCACTGATTTTCAAGTCTAGGAATGATGTGGGCCATGCAATGAGATTGAGGTTTTGACAGATTACTCGTGGAAATACTTAGGTAGGTGTGTTGATAATGGAGATGAGTATTACAAAAAATTAGTTTTTTCATCATCTCATCATTGGTTTCATTTTTCATAGTTTTAACTATAGTTGATGTTCTATGAGCATGGTCTTATGTTATCTTTGTCATTATATTTAACCCATGGTTATATCTTTGTGGTTCCTTGTTATGGTATGCCATCTATTAGTGAATTTATTTACTAATTATGGGATCTAATTTTTTTCATCATGTATTATTTTAATATAGTTATTATTTGGGATATAGTTACTTTATGATAATTATGATATGGTAGTTGGGATTGTTTTTTGTGGATGATATAGAATTATCTTTTCTTTGATAATTTATGGATACATCAATTTTGTGGTGATACCTTCTCACTTAAATATTACTACCAATTTACTCACTATTTTATATGAAATTTAAATGGTGGGGAAAAATATATTAATTCTCTATTTTCATGGAAAGCCATGTTAAAAGGATGTAAACTATTCATTCTTAAAATTTATTTATTATCATGGAATATTTATTCCTTTTATTTTGAGGAAATTTTTTTTAATGGGGTTTCCCTATGACGATATCCATCTTTAATTTACACCAACCTTCCCAACATTGATGTTCTGATGTTATGGTTTTGAAATTTTATCATATTTATTTTTTTACAAAAAAACTAGTTGTACAATGTTGTATGGTAGAGAGAATTGTGACTACCTCATTCATTTTTTTTAAAAAATATTTAATTGTGAGTTATTTGTTATTTTTATGGAGTATTTTTGTTAAACTCAATTTTTATGGAGAATTTGAACATTTTGGTTTTAGGTTTTTTACAGTTCTAGAACACATACTTTCATAGTTCATTCCATGTCATAAGTGGGTTATTCTATGATGGATGTTTTGGGAGTTATTTTAGTTCAATTTTCACAATATCATATAACGACATTGGAGGTCCACACTATGGAATGGTTTTTCATGGGTGAGGGGCATCGTATGAGGTTTTTCCAATGGGGTTCTCATGATTCATAAAGGTAGTGGCATATTGTGTTGTGACCATGGTAGTAAATAAACAATATTATATGTTTTTATGAAAGGGTACGATGCGAAAAAAATCAATATAGGGGAGGTGGGTCACCCTATGATAATAAAATATTTCCTTTATCTGGAATTCAATAGTTTCTAATGTTATTATTTTTCATTTTCCCCTATTCAATTTTTTAGGTGTATGGTGCTCCTCACCCATCTTAACTTACATGAAAAATTAATGGAAAAGATTAAAGGATCTTTTCTCCTCATTATATAGGCCTTGAAGGTTTTTTAGACAATTCCTTATAGTTTTGGGAGGAAGATCCTCCATTTTTCCTCTTCTCTATCACTATCAACCATTTCAATGAGTTCCATTTCTCCCCACGAAAACTGTAGTTGGTGTTGGCTAAATCTAGGTTTTGGAATTATTCTAACATCTAGAGTTTGTTTTGTTTTTTGAGGTCCCCCATAATGGAAAAGAGTTACAAGTAATTTTATGTTCGTATTTTTATGAAATTACTCTTTTGAAAATTCCACATATAGTGTGTATATTCTAAAATTATTCTCTTACAATGTTATACCTATATGTAAATCCTATAATGGAATTATAAGATATTTTTTCCAATTTTATGCATGTAATGAATGGTTATTTTTCTAATTTTCTTGTTTTTATTTTAATAATATTATTAATTATTCCATGTGATTGTAAAAATTACAAAGAGGCATATTCAAGTGAATTAAATGGTTTTGTGTTGGTGTTTGACAATGTTTTGGATTTACATTATAACATGTGATGTTTAATATTGATTTTTTATAAAACATGGAGTCACTGGACCATGTTTAATTCTTTAAATATTTATTGTTCTTATGATATTTTAACAAGTCCAGTAGCCAAAATACAATTCAATTATCGATGAAGAATGCAAATCACAACAAGCAAAATGTGTTTTGAAAAATGTTTTCAAGATTCATTGAGATGGCTTGGGGTCCCAAAATTATTTTAATGGACCTATTAGGAAATTAATTAGTTAATATTTAATTATGAAGGTGAATCCATAACAATGATCCCATTTGTTATGATATGTCTTGTGATCACTTGTTCCCTTTTTGGGAATAATTATTATATTTTTTTAATACTAATGACGATCTGAAAGGGGTTATTTCTTGATAGAGTGTATGAGTGCGATGAAGTCTATTTAATGTGTTTTATTATTGATTTATGGAATAATTGTATTTTTTTTATTTTCTCACATCCACTTGAGTTATGTCATGGAAACCCTAGGTAGATAGATATGAAGTCTAGATTCATGTTACACTAGGGTAGTGTGTGTAAGGTAGATAGTGGAAAAGGAAAGTGGGACCTTCATATGGTTGTATATTATACTAACAAAGTCCTGGAATTTGACGATGAAATATATTTTATATTTACATATAGAGGTACTATGAATATATAAAATAATTCTAGTATTTTTTAATCATAGAGGCTAGTGAATTTTCAATGATGAATAGTTCATATTGATGAATATTTATTTTATTCTTTATTGTTATCTACATTCTAGAGTCTATTTATTTGTTAATTTTTTAACGTTTTGGTTTACATTTAAATATACAAAAAAAATGGTTTTGAAATTTTAGTTTTAATGAAAAAATGTGTTGTTTATTTAAAAAAATGGTGGTTTGGGAATTTTTTTAATAACATAAGAAAACAATAGGTTTGATATTGAATAAAATCATTTATTTTTCCTCTTTCTATGGTATTAATGTTTTCTCTCTAAATTTATAATTTCGTACTTATTTTATAACAACAGGGTTGATGTCTGGTTAAAAGGTATAAATCATCTAATTATTTTTATTTACACCTTGTATGTATGAAGAACATATTTTCATATTTAATTTCAAACTCTAATTTATTTCATATTTTTAGAAATTTATTTAAAGGATACTTTAGTGATATACTACTAGTCAAATTTATCCAGATGTATATATATACAGTAGTGTGAGTGTATATAATTATCATGTTTCCTCTCAGGTTTCTAGGGATTGATCTCATTCATTGAGGTTTGGTTTGGTCAATATATGGATGTGTGAGGCTGAGGTGGAGACCATTGGTCATGTGGAGTAGTTTTTTTGTTATAAAAACTCATGGTTTGATCTCATGATTTCTACATATCATTGACTTTGTTCAGTTGATCCTATATTTAATGTCTTTTCTATTTTGGTTTGCATAATTCTTCGATTTATAATTTGTATTGTCAATAGATTTTCATTTATATAAATTTCTTATATTCAAATATTTGAATAGAAAAATTTATCTATTATTCCTTATTAGGATGTTTATTTCTCTTATGTCACATTTTAATTATCCAATTATTCAACTATTGATTATATTTTCATGGATGTCCTATGTATTGAGGACCTATGATGAATTATTAGTAAAAATTCTATTTTTTTTCACGTGACGATAAAAACATTATATAAATTGTGTTATTGATATATACTAACTATTTTCTTGCCCATGGGGATTGGGAATACCCTTAACGATTAGTGGAATACTATGCCAAATGATGGGTTGGGTCAGCTCAGCCTAATTCATTACAATATACTTTAGTCTTTTACAATCAGTATATATATCACAATTTCCTCAAAATAGACAATTCCTAAAAATACTTAATGAAAATAATACCACTGATTAATTTTGCTCATGATTAAGATAAATTTAGTCATTGAAGTTATATTTTCATGTAGTGTAGTCCATAACATTCTCATTTTTCATGACTACACAACCCAATACCTACTTTTATAAATCAATGTATATCAAAAATCCCTCCTAGTATGACTATATTGTGAGTAAAGTTGATGTTACTATAAATTTTGGCCCCATAAAGATATCTTTACAATATCATTTCTACTCAATTATTACTCCTTTATAAGTTATCTTTGTCAATGAGCTTGAAAGTTATAAAACATTTCTTATAATTGTTTTATTATACCAAACTAAACCCATAAAATAATGGATCTCTATCACTATTATTGGATATGAAAATTTATTAATCACCTTATTCATTGAGGGATCAACATAAGTCTATTTTATTTTGATAAAATAAACTAAATATTTTATTGGCCCCATCCATAATTCACTTTTTCAATATGTTTCATTCAATGTATCATTTTACAATAAATTTAATATAATGATTCGGTGTTATTTATGAACTTATTTACATTTAGAATATATTTGAATATAGTCAATAAATATGACAATAAATTTTTCAATGTAATTAATAAAAACACTATTTATCAAGTCTAAAATTGTTTCTAGATTATTATTGAGTTTGGATAGCATTAAAAGGAACTCATAATAAATTTTATTTGAACAGAATATTTTCTTGAGAATATATCCCATTTCACCATCAATTGATGATATCCCAGTCAATGTTAAATAAATTATAAGTAATATACCCCCACATAGTTACTATTAAATGTTAGTGATTATAGGTGGATGTTATTTTTTTAGTATCATGAACCTGTTAATCTCATGGTATTCATTATAGAGACACATTGAACCATCCTTCTTCTTGAAAAATAGGGATAGGGAATCCAATGAACAAGCATTGTAGTATATAAAAATAATTTCCATGTTTTAATATAGTAGATTACATAAATATTAAAATTAAATGGGGTTAATTCTAAAAGTAATCTTAGATATATTTAGTGCTCTTAGTATAAGATAAATTCCAAGTAACAACTTTATCAAGAGTAAGAGTGGACAACACTTCAAGGAGTATATCAATATATTCCCTTATAATAGTATTGTACTCGTGTAAAGTATTTTCCTTTATCTCAATAATTTTATTTATATATTATTTATCATAAGGAAATAATATCCATACAAAATAAAAAATTTCCAAATATTATTCATAATGCTCTAGGTGTTTATAAATTATCATAGAATAATGTGGGATGTGGAAAGTGATTTTTCCCTCTCAGAACTTGATATGTGAACTATTTAAGGATAACTAGTCTATTACTAATATATCATCAAAATCTATAAAAGGATAATTGAATTTATAGGGAAAATAAATGAATAAATGTTAATTGGGGTTAAGTTATATAATTCAGAAAGAATTATATCACTACAGTGTTTTTTAAGTGCTAGATGTACCTCTATATGTCCAAGTAGTGTTTTAGGATTTTTAGAGAACTTTCATGATATGAATTAATTTTTATAACTATAATAAAATGATTAATTTTATATTCACAGATTATAATAAGAATACAAGTAAACATTATATTCTTTTTCTAATCATTTATAGAAACAAGAATATTTATAGATATAAGAATACACATATTTATATATATATATATATATAACATAGAAATAATAACAAATAACATATAAATCCAAACTCATGAAATAATAATTCTCAATATATGTTATTTAGGGATCAGTTACTCTTAATTTATCTACCACAATCAACCAAAATTACTACACCATCATTGATACCATCTATTATGATATTATTTACAAATAATATTACACATTTAATAACATGATTATCAACAATTAACACCTTGAAATATATAGGAATTTTTTATTTAATAAACTAGTAAAATTATAAAAAAATGATCTCAAAATCAATAAAATAACATTTAATTTTCATCTTCATATTCATATCCTTTTTCTAGATATCACTGCACTCTGATCACTTCATGGGTTAGACTACATACATATATAAAATAATAAGTGAGCCACATTACCTTGAAAGGGTATAAATATGATAAATAGGGGGTGAGATATGGTAAGAATAATCAAGTAATGGAAGAAAAAAATAAGGATCATATTCTATCACATGTAAATATGGAACAATTTTAAAATATCATATTATCTTAGAAAGCGTTAGAATACTAAAATTTTCCATAATCATAAGGAATGTCATCATAAAAATTGTTCAAGGCTCTCTATCAAGACATCATAAAATTTTAAATAAGGAAGACTACACCATACCCACAGATAAAATTATAAATGATACTAGTTACTCATAGACCATTCAAAACATTATAGAAAATTTCATGACAATTGGTTAATGCATAAAATTATGGAAAATTCATACTATACTAGGACCATACATGAGATTATATATGTAATGACCAATAATTTTATCAATGGAATTTACCTACTTTTAATTATGTTATGTAGTATAAAGAACATAAATCACATAGAGAAACCAGAAAAACGTTATTATCATAAATCAATAATGATGAATTATTCAAAAAATGAACCTATACTGATTCCAAATATTACAGTGTGGAAAAATATATATAATAAATTAATAATAATATGAAAATATGGATCTTCTCGATCAACCAGAATGACTGCAGTCAAGAAAAATGCTATATAAATAAAACAAAATGTTACTATTTAAAAATTAATTTTGAAGATGAAAGTACAAATAACCTTGAGATAATATATAATTGAATGAATAATAAATGAGATAATATGTATTTATTGGAATTAGTACACCCATATGACCATTGTAAACATGATTTTTGGAATAGTGACATGAGAATTGGAATTATAATCTAACAGTTAGGAATTTTAATCATTCTATTATAATAGTAACCAGATGTATGAATTTCTTCAATAATATTTTAGAATCCGAAAAATTAAATATGATATATTTATATCATGGAAGAAGTAAATAAATTTTTTAAAAATGATAAATTATGTTTTTGTGTTTTTGTAAAACATAAATATTTAATTTTCAATTTTATATTAAATATAATTAATTAAAAAAATATATTTTAAAAATATATTTTATAAATTAATATTATTTTATATTATAATGATTAAATGATTTTATGTGACCATAATGTGTTTTTCAAATGGTTATAAAATCAATTATAATATTAAAATCGATAATTTTTTAATAAATAAAAATTTTATTCAGAAATTAATTTAATAATATTTAAAAAAAATGGATTCAATTTTTTAAATATAGATTAAAAAAATGGTTTGGGTGATTTTTTTATCTTTCTAAAATAAATGAATTTTGGGTGAATAGTGACATATAGTAATTTATGGTATTTAACATTTTAAGAAAAATGCATGAATTCTTGAGTCATGGATGATGTAATAAAATTTTCTATCAAACTCAAATGAAATATATAATTTATTTATTCACAATAATAGACATTATTGATTTTCTTCATCCAAAATAATAAATTGCTAAATATAATAATAATAAATACCCCTCTCCCCCCTTATAAA
Organism: Viscum album; assembly: GCA_963277665.1. Taxonomy (NCBI): domain Eukaryota; kingdom Viridiplantae; phylum Streptophyta; class Magnoliopsida; order Santalales; family Viscaceae; genus Viscum; species Viscum album. Next base: position 28,269,894 of record OY728164.1, on the reverse strand, counting down.
TATCACCCTCACCACCCCCTATCCACACAATGTAAAAGCATTGTTTCTTTCCAATAATCCCAAAAATTATCCCCCAATCCTATTTCCCACATCCTACTACTTTTGGTCCAACCAAAATACTAATTCAATGTTCTTTAAGGAGGTTCTCAAGGAGAATACATTCAAGAGGTAAAATCCTTTGTCTTTATCTATTAAAATCATTCTTTCTTCTACCTTATCCTCACCCCATATACAAACTGACATGATAACTCAAGTATCTTATATATAATATAATTTAATTGAGTTAATTCTATATCTGTCATGAAATCCCTTCACTCCACATTTTATTGTAAAAACAAAAACCTTCATATGTAATATATTGATTCACTGCCTTCGTGGACGTCGAGTTTTCGTTTCCCATCACCACCTTCAAGGTAGGTTATAAAACCATTATTATGTTTAATTAAAATTTTAATATCTATATTATTAATTAAAAATTGTTATATAACTAATATATAGAAATTATATTAACTAAAATGAGACTAATTCGTGATGGTTGGAAGAACCGCAAAAAAACAAAAAATTTATCATTAACATTTTATCAATTTAATCATCCTCAAAACAAAATGAATTATGGGACCATTTAAAAATATGGATGTTCATTAATAACATTTAATTTAACTTCTATATAATTATTCCATATTTACAAGAACTTCCACAATTATACACAAGTTAATAGGCTATGTTCCCATGAAACGAACGCTCCAGGATTAATGAAATTAAGCATTATAACACATCAAAATAGCCATATATAAACAAAAAATAATAATAAATAAAATATATGATGAATAGGTTTTCCATTAAATTATTACTTAATATAATTTAATTATCCATGACATTATGTTCTGGTTTAGAATACATTCAGACATAAGGTAAGGGATCTCTCAGAGCATCCATTTTTTCCTTTGGGTTACTCTTTCTATATCTATACACCAATTTGTTTCTTCAAAATTTTATTTAATTATTATTAAATACTTTTATAATAAAAATATATTTATCAAGTTCAATTAATGCTTCTTTGGTGTGGAAGTACGTATTATAGAAGGTTCCCTTCTCAATTCCTCTCGATAGGCAAGCCCGATTATAGGGAACATGTCTGTTTTGACCTATTTTCATACACAATCCATAAAATTTTTTAAGTCACAATTTTTTTTATATCCCTAATTTTATAATGAAAATAAGTTTATTTCATTTTTGTCTTTATACAAAAAATTATGCAATTTCACTCTATAAATACTCTTTAATATTTTCCCTTAAAACGCACTAAAGTGGCTCATTTATAATGTTTCCTAAACACTCTTTTCCATGTATTCAATTCAGTTGGAAATTATTATTCAAGATATATTATTATTTTTACATTATGTTTGTCTGTAAATGTTTTATTCCATTATATCATGGATATCATTTCGATACAACCTTTGGTTATTTCTTATGATAAGATTATGAAACCCATTTCTTTCCATGCAAAACTCTTATGATCATTCCTTATGTCTGATTTATTTATGTGGAACACATATATATAAACATGTTATGATTAGTGTTCTATGATATTAGTCCAATGCATTTGGTAATTGTTTTTTCATGATACATTATGTTTGGGAATAGGTAGTAAACCTAATATATTATGGAACTATGTCTTGGCAGTTATCCTTGACTCATGTTTATTTCTTATTATGTGTTTTTACCACATTCCTATGCAACATGATTATATTATTCCATGGTTTATATGATATTTATATATATGTTTATTCATGATGTATTACTTATATTTTTTCATATTATACTTTATAACTCATTTATTATGCCTCTTTTCCATGTTTGTTCCCTTACTGGGATTTTTAGCACATCCCCTTCCTCTATGTATTCCCTATACTATCCTATGATGTTGTAGGAGATCAAAGGAATTTAGGAACTCATTATGGATATTATTAAAAGGATTTTTTATTCTAGTTTTTTATATATTATAATTATATATGTAGTCTTCCAAGGAAACTAAACTTTTAGATCCTTTTTTTGTATTTCATGGATAATTATGTTTAAAATCATGAAATAATTTATGTAAAAGTATTGAGTCTGTATAGTTGGTTTTAGATCATGACCATGTTATTTTTGGGTAATAGGAGTATAAAATTTTTGTATGAAACATAGGGATAATTATATCTCCATAGATAACTTAGATCAAAACTTAAAGAATCACATGTTAGTATATAATTTTTATTTATAAGTCTATACTTCTATGTTCACAGTTTCCTTTTTATAAAATAATTATATTAGTATTAAATCCCTCTAATTTTATCTTAGTTTTAATGTTAATGGATGGTAATAGGAGAACATGTGAAAACAATCAATGTGATAGGAATTGTAATGAATTCCCAAATGAGATTCCAAAATAGATGGGAACAAGAGCTCAAAACATCATGATTGTACTAGCTCAACTGGGTCATGTTAGGAATAATAACTAGAATTGTGTGGAATACCCTCCTTATCCTAGGAAAGTGAAAATTTCAATCGAATACTTTATTGAACAAAACCCACTTATATTTAGTGGATATTTTGACCCCCTAATTTTGGAAAAATGGATCAACTCCATCAAAAGTATATTATTTTACTCTAAATCTCAAAATAAGTAAAAGTCGGTATGTCAGTCAATCATATTGATTGGGAAGCATATAAGTTGTGGAAACTAATAATAAAAACAAATTATAATGAATATATTGATTCAATGGAATGTTATTCATTCAAGAAAATATATTTCTATAAATATTCTCCCTGAACTCTCTATCTTATGATAGAGAAGGATTTCCTCAGACTAAATAAAATGAAGGATGAGTCCATTAAGTAATATAAAGAATATATTATAAGGCTTGCACGTAATGCCTCTAGGTTTGTCCTGAACAATGAAATAAATGTGCATTGCTTATTTAGTGGACTAAATTCATTACTATGATAAGCCTTGGTGATTCAAGACTTTGAAATCTATGATGAGATTGTTCGTTGTTTCGTAAATATTGAAATAGATATTTTCAACTATTAGTCGTCTCATGGCCCTGGAGATAAAAAGAATAATATATGGATTAATATGGTAGGATTAATAGATAAATCCTACGGAGGAATGAAAATTCCTCATCACAAAAGTCAAAAATGTTGGAACAAGCATCCCATGATCTTTCTAAAGGGAATGAGGATATTCTTCAAATATGGAAAGTATGGAAATCAAGATAATAATTCCAATAGGGATATAAAGAAGCCCATAATTTCAAACTAATAAATGAAGGTTCATATCAATAATCGGCTTATAGTATAGTGTTTCAACTACAAGGAACATAAACAATATGTGAGCCAATTCCATAATCCAATGGTTTTCAAGGACAATAAACAATAATAACCTCCATGGATGAAATGAATAGAATATTATACCACTACTTTTAAGGTGTATCCCTATAATGATGTAGTGAGATGTTTGATTGTTAATTGTTCATGAATAAAGAACATACTATTTGATTCTATTTTTATGAATTATATTACTTCTTTTATATTAAGTAGAACAATTATAACAACACCTCAAAATATGAAGGTTGAGTTATCTGGGAAAAGAATGAGTCGGGAATGTATTGAATCTAATGTATATAGATCCTTCACAATTAATGTTTGTGGACTGAACCTCATTGAAAACAGTTTCTTACATCTACTGGTGGAGTTTGATGATATATTGGGCATGTATTGTCTATAAATATACAAATACAACATCAACTATTAGGAAAGGGAGGTCACACATCACTTATTGAGGAATCCCTCACTTTGGTACAATTGTATAGAGGGGAATAAATCCCCTAAAAAATAAAAATCACTATTTTGGATATTATTAACTTAAGGGAAATCATATCTATGTAAAATTGTTTATATACATTATAGGATTATGCTCTAATAAATCCCTATTATGAGGGAATACATTGATGTGTTCCTTGGAGAATTTTCTGGTCTTCATCCTGACTGAGAGGTTTAGTTCTCAATTCAACTAATATAAGGATATCTTCCCATATCAGAAACAAAATATAAAATAGAAACTATTGAGATTGAATTAATAAATAAGTAGTAATAAAATAATCTATACAAGGGTTTTATAAACCCTAGTTCTTTACTGTGGGGTGCAATAGTTCTCTTTATCAAGAAGAGGGATAGATCATGTAACACCCTAATATTTTATGAGAACTATATTTTTTATGTCTTATGTTATATGAAACATGAAAGGAATCTTTCAATACACACAACACTATCTTAGCTTTTTTTACACGTAATCGCGACCTTCCACGATAGCATCTGTTGTACGCAATACCGAGTTTCACTAAACAACAATATGCTATTAAAATATTATATAAACGAGCAGTTATGAATAGTAATACCCACTTTTTAAAATTTTATAAATTTTATCATTCAAAACGGACTTCATTTTTGGATTTGGTATATTGAAATTACCCTAGGGTGAATTTTTCGTATTTTTTTGAAAACGTTCAATTTTGATGAATAGTGAAAATAGTGGGATACTGTTTAAAAACTGAATTTTTATTTAAATAATTATTTATATTATTTAAATTTATTTTAGGTCAAAATTGATACCTAATACTTATATAAGTTCAATTTAATTCATTGGAGTCATTTTATAATAATTTTAGATATGTAAATATTTTATTGAACTTTTCACCATCTTTTTCCCACATCATAGAAGAATTTGAAAATATACATAAAACATAATTTTACCACTTCAATGAGTGGAATTTACAAAATTTTAGAGACATGGTTAATATCAAGGAGTAAAATGTGGTTCAATAAGATACAAATAATTTTTGGTGAATAGTAACTTTTTACTTTTATTTACCATTGTTAAAAGTAAATCGGGTAATTAAGGGTATAAATGATATTATTATTACTCTAACACATGTCCTAATTCTATTGGATAATTTTAATTTTACCAAAAATAACACTAGTAAAAAATTATTACCCCTTAGGTCCACTTGGATTAGATTAGGACAATTATTATTATTTTATTTAAAGATGTGTTACAACAGATAAGATCAATGTTTAATAAATAAAATCATTTTTGATGTTGGGATATACATAAGATGAACATGACTATAAATATTCATTAGAAAGATAAAAATATTTCCTACCTAATGGTATTTTATTTATAATTTTTAAACATTAAATAATTTATTTTATTTATGACCCTATGATGATGAAGTAATTACATTATTAATTAAATATTAACATAATAGATATTATAAATACCCAAAGAAATGTAATTTGACACTATTTATGAATTAAACTAATTTTATAGGATAATATTAATTTTTATTATTGATTTAATTAACTTTGTTTGAACTAATCGTGCGGTCATGATTTTCACGAAAATCAAGTACCAAATAGTATCAAAATTGACATAAAATAGTTTTTAAAACAAATGTTATATTATTAATTTTTATTCTATTCCTAAAAATATAAGTATCATAAAAATGAATTATTTAAGGTTATATATATTAATAATGAACCAATTGGGGTTCGTTTTTATTTTTATAGTAAGTTTATTAACTATATAGTGTAAGAAAACAAAAAGACACGGTAAAAGCTAAATTATTTAACATAGAGTTAAATCTAAATGATAAGGTTAAAATAGTAACCTAAACTTGTCTTAAACCTATTTGTTGAGAGGATAACGACCCATCCCCACCTTAGCATAGAAATAAATCAATTTGGAGCTATTAAAAATTGAATATGACATCATTATAAAATAATATTTTGAGTTTTTTCTATTGTGACCCTCTCCTCCCTTATAAAAGGGCACCTCCTCCCTCTCCTCCTCACACCCTTTTGAGCTTTAGAGGTCGCCCAACCCCTACAAATTTCCCTTATAAACTTCTATAGAAACATACTAGATGTCATGGGCTTCTTCAAAGTCCAATTTTAGTTCCCTACGAGGAGGATTCAAAGAGGCGTGTCGAAGAAGAGGTAATATCAGTTACCGATTATTTAAAATTTATTTCTTATTTTACTTACTCTTATTTAGTTGTTTAATTATGAAGTAATAACACTAGTACCACTAATATACTTATATGTTATTATAAATATGAAACAACTCTATTTCACCTTATATCTATCCTACGGAAAACTAAATCACCGCGCGTGTGTACGAACAGAATACCATCTCCACGCCGTAGTGTAATCTGTTTTCCACCACCACCTTACTTAGATGGGTATAATGGTGTAAAGGATATATATATATAATTATTGTAACGTTATATTTATTCTGAAATAGTATACATACACTTCAATACAATTCCATGATCATGAGATCTATATCATCGCTCGTGGGTACGTACGACCTACTGTCTCCACGATGTGACGCGACTTGTTCTACATAATATTCATTGAATAATGATTATATAAATGAATTGAATGAATAAATATGATATATATTACACTAATAACATTCTATAAATTAGGTATCTATATCCTAAAAAGAAGAATAAGAATTTATTCGACAAAACATGCATAAGACCATAAAGCAATGAACACCCGAATATCAAGTAGCAATGATCATTACTAATACAAAGAAAAGAATATAACAATATATGATATCATAACAATGAATATGATTCTGTAATAAGTCAATTACATTATTTAAATAATTATACACGAGGTTTGGATACGTACAAAGAAAATCGGACTTAAGGTAAGGGAAAATCTTGCAATCTCATTTTTATTTGAGATTGTTTATACTTCAGAATTTACTAGGGAATATTTATCATCCACATCCATGTTTCTTCAACATGAAATGTTATTTCTATCCTCCTAAAATTTTTTATATCCAATTTTACCCATTGGATAGTTTTTAGTAAAATATATGAAAAGAATCTTTTGTCATTTTTAGTACGAGGTACTTTTTGACTTTTCCGACCAAATTATGAGAAGAATGTTTTTTAACTTATATGGTATGCATAGATTTTTATGATTTAATAGAACATTTTTTCCATGAAGCTTCCTTTACATGTTTTCAAGTTTATTTTTAATCAACTTATTTTAGTTTAAAATTGTATGAAATGTTTAGAAAGGAAAAATGATTTTGAATTAGAAAGGATATTTTCGTCAAGAATAGAGTTAAAGAATTTTATCAAAATGAATTTCCATATAAGATAATATAGGGTAATGTTTCTATCCCTATTTTTAAATTGATTTGATTATGTTATGATGGAATTATTTTTATAATTTTCTTTTATCTTATATGAATTATGTTATGATGGCATGATGTTTAAGAATCCCATTTTATTACATGGGCTATGCTATGATGTATGATTTATGATCTTATGGAACACATAAGAATGGTATCATTATTAAATTAGTGGGACCTATATATCCCTCCAATGCATTGGGTGACGATTTATATCTCATGAGATAGACATGGCTGGAATGACAGGTTAATCCGATTCAGTGATACAGGACTGAAACGAGGAGTAAACTCAGTTCAGAAATGGACTTTGTCTACTAGGATAGTCTTGAAAATGAGTCTTGACTACTAAGAAATGATTATCTATGATTATGTGTATATGTAAAAAAGTTTCATGTTTTACGTTATGCTTATTGGGATTACATTTCACTTCTATGATTTATCCCATGTTATGATATTATGATCTCTTTTGCAGGTTATGATTTTCAAAATGTTATGTTCTTATGAATATTATATGATTGATATTTCTTTTTCTTACCCTTACTAAGCATTTCAGCTCACCCTTTTGTATGTTTTCTTTTCTCTAGGTCAAGAAGAAGGTTATTAAGTAGGATATTCCAAAAAGGGACTCAAAAATTGATGAAATAAACCAAAGAAAATGTATACGCTTTATGACCCAGTTTTTTATGTTTCCCAGTTTCTAAAGATACTATACCAAATCGGAACTTTCATGGTTTTGTTATATGTTTTAATAAGTATGCTTAAATTCTGAAATAATAACAATTTATGTATATTATAGGTCATTATAGTTGGTATCATAGGAAAGGTATAGTCAACCTTTGGAAACTGGGATGTGAAAGCCTTAGTATGAACCCTAAGGATATGTATAAACATAGAGTACAATATTAGTGTTTTGGAAATACTCATGAACAACATATGATAAGACCTAAAGTGTGAAATATAAATCTTGATTATGTGGTTTTCCTATTATTATTGGTGTTTCTCACACTATGATTCTTGGTTTTAGTTAATGGCTGGAACCCGAAGTAACTGTGTTAATGCTGAATTTGACGGGAAATGAAATGATTATCCCCCTGAGCAACCAAACGTTATGGGAGCTGGAATGAAAAATCTTGAATCCATGTTCACAGAACTCTATCAAGCTATGAATCAATAAGGACTTCCAAACGAGAAATGTATGGATAATAATTCTATTGAATCCTTCATGAGGAAGCGTCCACCTTCATTCAGCGGGTCTACTAATCCATTAGTGGTTGAACAATGGATCAGTACCACTAAAAATATATTATCAGTTCTTTAATGTTCTGAACATGATAAAGTCATCTTAACAGTATATTGTTTGGAAGGTGAAGCTGATCAATGGTGGAATCTTATCAAAAATACAAGGCAAAGAGATGAAATTGAGTCCATGGAATTGGACGAGTCCGAGAACATATTTTTCAATAATTACATCCCTCATATTCTTAGATCAGATATGGAGAAGGAATTTCTTGAACTAATGAAAAAGGATGATGAATCTATTGGTATCTACAATGAAAATTGTACAAGGCCTGCAAGGTACTCTTCTGGGATTATTATCTATCATGAGAGTAAGATCAATTGATTCTTTAGTGGCTTAAAACCAAGTCTCCGAAGGAAATTATCCATAGGGGACTTCAATAGATATGAGGAAATTGTTCGATGTGCTCTCAAGGATGAGATGGATATTGGAGTAACCCATCAATCATATGGGTTTGATAAGAAGAGGAAAATGCAATTCAAAGAAAAATATAAAGACCACACTAAAAAGATGATGAGTTTTCCCTTATGCTCAAAGTGTGGAAAGAAACATGGAGGGAATTTTCTAAAAGTGACAAGTAAATGTTTCAAATGTTGAAAGGACGGTCATCTAGAATTTTAATTCTATACTGATGAGCAAAATATGTCTAGTGATGCGAACAAAGAAAAGGCTACACTGAATGCACCTCCTACAATTCAATGTTACAATTGCAAGGAAATGGGGTATTATTCCATTCAATTCCCTAATCCAAGGGTTGTTGAGGATGATCAATGTCAAAAAACTCTTAATGCCAAAGACAAAGGAAATTTACAAGTGATTTCTATTGGCGATGTGGAGTATGATAACAAAGTGGTGAAAGGTACACTTACCATCCACTCTAAAGTAGCAAATGTTTTACTTGATTCTGGATCCACCCATACTCTTTTATTTTTGAAGAATTTTCTTGGGGTATCACCGTATTACCTTAGTAGTTAGATATTGAGTTATTTGTGAAAACCCCTAATGGCACAACAGTTTCATCAAATGTTTACAATTCTTCTCCGATTGATGTTTGTGGGAAAGTGCTTTATGAAAATCTTATGATCCTTCCTATAGGGGAATTTGATGTGATTCTTGTCATGGATTGTCTTTCAATATATGGATCTCATATCAATTTCCAAAGAAGGTAAATCACATTTAATATTCTGGATTAATCTACTATCATCTATCGTTGTGAGGATGAATATAACCTTCCATTGGAAATTTCTTCCATCTTATGGGTCTTGATTCAAATAAATGAAAGTTATTTATATCAAATGGTTGGAGAGAAACTCACGATTAAAAATATGCCCATTGTATAGGAGTTTGATGATGTATTTCCATAGGAATTTCCAGGTCTTCCACCAAATCATGAAGTTGATTTTTTTATAGAACTCATACCGGGTGCTATGCCTATTTCAAAGACACCATATAAAATGTCTCCAATTGAGTTCCAGGAATTGAAGAAGAAACTCCAAGACAATCTTGATAAAGGATTCATATACCCTAAAACATCACCTTGGGGAGCACATGTTCTCTTTGTTAAAAAAAATTTAGATCAATGAGTCTTTTCATTGATTATCATGAACTTAAAAAGATCACTATCAAGAACAAATATCCTCTCCCATAGATTGATGAATTATTTGACCAACTACGTGGAGCTCAATACCTTTTTAAGATTGATCTTCATTCAGGGTATCATCAATTAAGGGTCAAAAAGGAGGATATACCAATGACGTCTTTCTGTACAAGGTATGGACACAATGAATTTATAGGAATGCCATTTGGTCTTACTAATGCCCCTAATATCTTCTTGGATCTGATCAATAGTGTCTTTAGAGACTATCTTGATCATTTTGTGGTAGTCTTTATAGATGATATTCTTGTCTATTCAACGAAAAATAAATATCATTAAGATCACTTGATAATTGTATTAAAGACCCTAAGAAAGGAGAATTTTTATGAGAAATTAACCAAGTTTGAATTATGGCTTCAAAAATATTCATTTTTGGGTCACATAATTTCAATAGAGGCGATATCTGTGGATCCAAAAAAAATAGAGGTTATTGAAAGATGGTTGAGACCAACAACAGTAACTGAGATCTGACGTTTTCTTGGTCTGGCTGGATATTATCGACCTTTTGTGAAATAATTTTCACGATTATCTAATCCACTCACCAGGTTAACTCGAAATGTAGTTATGTTAATGTGGACGGAGGAGTGTGAAGAGAATTTCAAGGAGTTAAAAAGAAGTTTATCCAGTGCACTTGTGCCCACACTGCCTTGTAGTGGAGAAAGGTTTGTGATCTACAGTGATGCATCCATGAAGGTATTGGGGTGTGTTCTCATGCAAAATGATATAGTGATAGCTTATTCCTCATGACAGTTGAAAATACATGACAAAAATTACCCAACTCATGATTTTGAGTTAGTCACGGTAATCTTTTCATTAAAAATACGATGGCATTATCTTAATGGTGAAAGGTGTGATATTTATACTAATAAAAAAAGTTTAAATTATATTTTCCCACAAAAAGATTTGAATATGCGCCAAAGAAGATGGTTGGATTTGATAAAGGACTACGACTTTTCAATTCATTACCACCCTAGGAAGGAAAACACGGTGGAAGATGCTTTAAGTCGACAAGACCATGCAATCTTATCCATGGTGAGGATCACAAAAGATCTAATATTTATGGATTTAAAAAAGATGGATCATGGAATGATAATCGAAGGGGAAAATCTTATCTTTCTCAAATTAATGTTCAACAATCTATACATGTGAAGATTAAAGAGGCACAAAAAGAAGTTGTAGAGTTACAAAAGAATGAGAGAAATGATCTTGAATTCAACCTTGATTGTGATGGGATAATAAGGTTCAGGAATCATGTTTGTGTTCCTCCAATCCCCGAATTAAAGAAGGAGCTACTGGATGAAGCTCATAGTTCTTCATTTTCTATTCATTTTGGAAGCACGAAGATGTATAGGGACCTGAAATAGTACTCTTGGTGGGATGGAATGGAAAGAGATGTTTCTGAATATGTATCTCAATACTTGGTTTGTCATAATGTTAAATCTAAGAGACAGAAGTCTAAGGGGATGTTATAACCATTACCCATACCCGAATGGAAATGGAAAAATATCACTATGGACTTTGTCACCGGATGTTCTAAAACATCCAAATGCCATAATCCTATATGGGTCATAGTTGATCATCTAAAGAAGTCAGCACACTTCATTGCTATTAGAGAAGATTTATCTCCGGATCATCTTTCCAGGATATATGTTAAGGAAGTGGTAAGATTGCATGGAGTACCACTTTCCCTTATATCTGATCGGGATCCGAGGTTTACCTTGAAGTTTTGATGAAGTCTTAAAAATACTTTAGATACAGATTTGAGTTTCAGCACTGCTTATCATCCTCAGATAGACTGTCAGACTGAGAGAACAATTCAAACTCAAGAAGATATGTTAAGAGGTTGCTCTATGGATTTCAATGGTGGTTGGTATCCACCCTATCATTGGTGGAATTTTCTTATAATAATAGCTTTCACTCCAGTATTCAGATGGCTTCTTATGAAGCTCTCTATGGAAAGAAATGCCGGACTCCAACTTACTGGGATGAAGATAGGGAAAGAAAGCAATTAAGACTTGATCTTGTTGATGAGATGGCAGAAAAGGTCAGATCTATTCAAGAACACATAAGAGTAGCCTATAGCCGAGAAAAAAATTATTCTGACTACCGAAGAAAAGACCTAGAGTTTGAAGTGGGTGATAATGTGTTCCTACAAATATATCCTTGGAAGAGAGTAATGAGATTTGGAAAGAAGGGAAAGCTGAGCCCTAGTAATATCGGTCCTTTATAAATACTAGATCGTGTTGGGAAGGTAGAATACCAATTTGCGCTTCCACCGAATCTCTCTCAAGTTCAATATGTGTTCTATGTATCTCTCTTGAGAAAGAACATACTCGATCCTTCACATGTAGTAAGCTCAGAAGTTGTACCGCTGGAGCATGATCATTCTTATGAAGAAGAACCGATAGAGATTCTAGATCATAGTGAAAAAGTTCTACGGAACAAGACCACTCGCTTGGTGAAAGTTTTATGCAGGAACCACTAATTAGAAGAAGCTACATGGGAGCTTGATGATATGATTAGAGAGAAGTATCCTCATCTTTTTGTTAGGAAGTAATGAATTTAGAGTGTGAAATTTATTTTAAGGGGGGTAGAATGTAAAACCCTAATATTTTATGAGAAGTATATTTTTTTATGTCTTATGTTATATGAAACATCAAAATAATCTTTCACTACACACAACACTATCTTGGATTTCTTTACACACAATCGCGACCTTCCATGATAGTGTGTGTTGTACGCAATACCGAGTTTCACTAAACAACGATATGCTATTAAAATATTATATAAACTAGCCATTATGAATAGTAATACCAACATTTGGAAATTTTATAAATTTTATCTTTCAAAACAGACTTCATTTTTCGAATTGGAATGTTGAACATAGCCTAGGGTAAATTTTTGGTATTTTTATGAAATATTTCATTTTTTGATAAATAGTGAAAACACTGGGTTACAATTTAACGACCGACTTTTTATTTAAATAATTAATTATTTTATTTAAATTTATTTTAGGTCAAAATTGTTACATAATTCCTATATAAGTTCAATGTAATTAATTAAAGTCATTTTATAATAAATTTAGATATGTAAAAATTTTATTGAACTTTTCACCATCATTTACCCACCTCCTAGGAGAATTTGAAAATATACATAAAACATAATTTTAAAGCTTCTGTGAGTGTAATTTCCAAAATCCGAGAGACACGATTAATATCAAGGATTAAAATGTTGTTCAATAAGATAAAAATAATTTTTTGTGAATATAAATTTTTTACATTTATTTACCCTGGTTAAAAGTAAATAGGGTAATTAAGCATAAAAATGTTGTTATTATTACCCTAACACAAGTACTAATTCTATTGGATAATTTTAATTTGACCAGAAAAACCTTAGGAATAAAATATCACCCTTTAGGTCCACTTGGATTAGAATAGGACACTTATTATTATAATATTTAAAGAAGTGTTAAAATAGTTAAAATCAAAGTTTAATAACTAATTTTTTTTAATATAAGGTTATACATAAGATAAATTCGACTATAAATATTTATTAGAACGATAACAATATTTCTTACCTAATGGTTTTTTATTTAAAATTTTTAATCATTAAATAATTTAATTTATTTATGACACAGTGATGATGTAGTAATTATCATATTAATGAAATATTAACATAATTGATGTTATAAATATCCAAATAAATGTAATTTTAGACTTTTTATGAATTACACTAATTTTTTATGTTAATATTACATGTTACTATTTATTTAATTAACTCTTTTCGAACTAATCATGCTGTTATGATTATCAAAAAAATCAAGTACCAAATTGTGTCAAAATTAAGATAAAATAGTTTTTAAAACAAATATTATATTATTAATAGTTATTCTATTCTTAATAAATCTAATGTTTGGCCAAATGACATAGATATGGTTATATATATTAATAATGAACCACTTGGAGTTCGTTTTAATTTTTATAGTATGTTTATTAACCATATAGTGTAAGAAAACTAAAAGACACGGTAAAAGTAAAATTATTTAACTTAGAGTTAAATCTAAATGATAAGGTTAAAATAGTAACATAAACATGTCTAAAACCTATTGGTTGAGAGTATTATGACCCATACCCACCTTAGCTTCTAAATTAATCAATTTGGAGCTTCTAAAAACCGAACATGACTTTATTATAAAATAATATTCTGATTTATTTCTAAGGTTCCCATCTCCTCCCTTATAAAAGGGAACCTCCTCCATCACCTCCTCACACCATTTTGATCCTTCATTATCTGCCAAACCCTGCCCATTTACCTTTTAAACTTCCCTAGAAACATACTAGAGGTCATGGTATTCTTCAAAAACCAATATTAGTTCCCTAAGAGGTGGTTTCAAAGAGGCGTGTCGAAGAAGAGGTAATATCTGTTACCGATTCATTCGAATTTATTTCTTCCTTTACATCCTATTATATTTTTGTTTCATTATGAATTAATAACATCAGTACCACTCATATACGGATATGTTATTATAAATATGAAACAACCCTATTTCACCTTCTATCCATCCTACAAAAAACGAAATCACCGCGCGTGTGTACGAACGGAATACCGTCTCCACGCCATGGTGTAATTTGTTTTCCACAACCACCTTACTTGGATGGGTATAATGGTGTAAAGGATAACAATATATGATTATTTTAAAGTTATATTTATTATTAAATAGTATACATACACTCCAATACAATTCCACGATCATGGGAACGATATCATCGCTTATGCGTACGTACGGCCTACCGTCTCCACAATGTGATGCGACTCATTCTACAAGATCTTCGTTGAATACTGATTATATCAATTAATTGAATTAATAAATATGATATATATTACACTAGTACCATTCTGGAAATGAGATATCTATAACCTAAAAATAACAATAAGAATTTATTCGACAAAACATGCATAAGAACATAAAGCAATGAACACCCAAATAACAAGTAGCAATGAATATTACTAATAAGAAGATAAGAATATGAACATATATGACCTAATAACAATGAATATTATTATTTATTAAGTCAATGACATTATTTAAATCTTTATACAGGAGGTTCGGATATGTATGAAGCAAATATGACCTAAGGTAAGGGAAAATCATGCAATCTCATTTTTATCCGATATTGTTTATACTTCATAATTTACTGGGGAATATCTATCATACACATCCATTTTTCCTCAATATGTAACATTATTTCTATCCTAATACAATTGTTTAAATCCAATTTTACCCATTGCTGTGTTTTCAGTAAAATATATGAACGAAATCTTTTTCCATTTTTAGTACGAGGTAATTTTTTACTTTTACGACAAAATTATGAGATGAATGTTTTTTTAACTTATACGGCATGAATAGATTTTTATGATTTCATAGAACATTGTTTCCATGAATATTACTTTACAAGTTTTCAAGTTTATTTTTAATAAACTTCTTTTAGTTTAAAATAGTATGACATATTTAGAAAGGAAAAATGATTTTAAAGTAGAAAGGATATTTTCCTCAATAATGGAGTTCAAGTGTTTTATCAAAATTACTTTCCATCTAAGATAATAAAGGGTTCTATTTCTATCCCTATTTTTAAATTGATTTGATTACCTTATGATGAAATTATTTTTATAAAGTCCTTTTATCTTATATAAATTATGTTATGATGGCATCATGTTTAAGAATCCCATTTTATTACATGGGTTATTCTATGATCTATGATTTATTATCTTGTGGAACACATAAGAATGTTATCATTATGAGATGGGTGGGACCTATATCTCCCTCCAATGAATTGGGTAAACATTTATATCTCATGAGATAGACATGTATGGAACGGCAGGTTAATCTGGTTCAGTGATACAAGACTTAAATGATAAGTGAACACGGTTCATAAATGGACTTTGTCAGCTAGGATAGTCTTGGAAATGAGTCTTGACTACTAAGAAATGATTCTCTATGATTATGTGTGTATTCCTAAAAGTTTCATGTTTTCTGTTATGATTATTGGGATTACATTTCACTACTATGATTTATCCCATGTTATGATATTATGATCTCTTTTAGAGGTTATGATTTTCAAAATGTTAGGTTCTTATGACTATGATATGATTAATATTTCTTTTGTTTACCCTTACTAAGAATTTGAGTTCACCCTTTTGTATGGTTTCTTTTCCCCAGGTTAGGAAGAAGGGTATTAAGTAGGATATTCCATAAAGGGGATATAAATATGATGAAATAAATGGGAAACAATATAGATTATTTATGAACCAGTTGTTTATGATTCCTAGTTTCTAAAGACACTATACCTATACGATCCTTTCATGGTTTTTTATATATTGTAAAAAGTATGCTTAAATTCTCAAGTAATAACAATTTATGTAAATTATGGGTCATTATAGATCAATTCACCATTGGATTTATTATCGTGAGCTCAAAAAACCAGGATAAAGAAAAATATCCCCTACTATGGATAGAATACTTGTTCAATAAACTATGTGGGGCCATGTTTTCCTCTAAGGTGGACGTTCGGTCAGGATATCAGTAATTATAGGATAATAAGTAAGATATTCCCAAGACATCCTTTCAAAAAAGGAATGGAAATTATGATTTAAAAAATATTCTTTTCTGACTCACTAATACTCCAAATATTTTCATATAATTAATTAATTCAGTATTTAGATATTACCTTGAAGAAAATTTGAAGTATTTATAGTTGATGTTCCAATATACTCCAATAGAATGGATGATAAAAAGTAGCATTTTAATAGTATTCTAAAGACATTAAATAAGGAGAAACTATATTAAAAGTAAAATAAATGTGATTTTTTGTTGCAGTAAGTACCATTATTATAGAATTTTATCACTAGTAAATGAATATCTGTGGAGCCCCTTTAAATAATGGTAATTTAGTTGTGGCCTAGGCCAACATTTGTAATGAAAATCCACAATTTCCCCCATATTTTTTTTATTACTGATGATTTTGGAATAAGATCTAAAAATTTTCAAATCCACTAACTAGGATGAATCAAAAAGGAGTAATTTTTTTCTAGACCAATGAATGTGAAGACTGCTTTAAAGAGTTAAAAAAGTGTCTTATCACTACACCAGTACATACACTATCAAAAAGTGGATAACTCTTTATTGTATACAATGTTACATCAAATAGGATATTAGGATCTGTACTAATTTAAAATAATAAAGTGATAGAAAATGCCTCAAGGAAATTAAAAGTTCATGAGGAATACTATCCCACTCATGATTTGGAGGTGTTAGCTATGATATTTGTGTCGAAAAAGTTTTGGAATTATATCAATGGGTAGAAGAGTGAGTCATATACTAATCAAAAGATCCTCAAATATATATTCACATAGAATAATATTAATATGTGAATGTGAATTTGGTTAGAGAACATCAAGGATTATGATTTATCAATCCAATACCATCCATGTAATGAAAATAATGTGGAAAATTCTATATGTATAATGGTTCATGAAACTCTATCAAATATGATATTCAAGAAGGATCCAGTAATCTTATACATTCAATGTATGAACATGAGAATTATTTCGGAAGGTATATCACCAATCCTTTTTCAAATTATTCCTCAACCATCTATTTTATAGAATATAAAGGATTCTCAAATAGATGATTTGGAAATTTAGAAGAAGGTGGAATATATCAAAAATCGGAAATCCCCATAGTTCAAAATTGATATGGAATGAGTCCTGATATTTGGGTCAGGAATATGTGTACCAAAAAATACAATGATAAAGAGGGATATTTTTTATGATTAACATAGATCGACCTTCTCAATCCATCCATAGAGCACAAAGATATATCATGATCTCTAACATCACTATTGGTGGGACAATATGAAGAAAAAGTACACCAAATATACATCAATGTTCCTGGTATGGTAGAAATTGAATACTAAAAGAACAAAATTTTAATGGGATCATGCAACCATTACCCATACCAACCTAGAAATGGGATGACATCACCATGTACTTTGTCAATGGACTTACAAAGACATCCATATGAAATAATGATATATGGGTTGTTGTTGATTTTCATATAAATACATGTCACTCTATTTTAATTTTATAGGACTAATCACTCAATCATATTTCACAGATATACATCAGAGAAGTGGGGAGGATTCATTGAGTACCATTATTGATTGTATTCGATCAAGATAATATATTTACCTCTATGTTCTATAATAGTATTCAACATGAACTAAACACTAAACTAAACTCTAGTCCGACTCACCACCCAAAAAATGATGTCCATTCTGAGTGGACAATTCAGAAACTAGATGATTCTTTCAGAGCACACTCGATAGAATTCAAAGTAGTATGGTAAAAACAAATTCCTCTATCCTAATTCACTTACAAAAATAGATTCCATTTAATCAAAAAAATGGATCTATATGAATTCTTTTGTGAGAAAATATGCATAAAACATTTATGTTGGGATGAAACTGGTGAGTGTATACTACTAGTATGTGAAATGGTTGATGAAATGGTAGAAAATGTGAAGATAATTCAGTAGAACCTCACAGCTTCCAAAAGAAAAGAGAAGAGGTATGACAAAAATCATTAATGTGAACTAAATCATGAGGTTAGAGAAATGGAATTTCTCCTTGTATCCCCATGGAATAAAATCATGATATTTGCTAAGAGGGTAACAGTAAGCCCTAGGTAGATCAACCCCTTTGAGATTCTTGATCACATCGTAGTTGTTGTATATCGAACGACACATCCGCCAACCATGTCTAAAATACATGATGCATTCCATATATCCCTCTCATGGAAGTACATATAGATCCATAACATGTAATGAATTCAGTGGTGGTATAGAAAAAAATGATCTCTCTTATGAAGAGTTGGAGGTGAAGTTCTTCAACCGTACAGATAAAGATATATGCAATAAGACTGGTCATATGGTCACAGTTTTATAGAGAAATCATAGGTATGAAGCGACGACATGGGAACTATAGGAATTTAAAAAAGATAAATAACATCACCCTTTTACACCTAAGTATGTAAAATGAAATTTCATGGGTGAAATTTTATAAGGGGTGAAGAATGTAATGACCCAAAATTTTATAAATACAATTTCCATTCTTAAAATTATGTAATGTACTGTAAAGAACATTAATCACATAGTGAAACAGATATAAAAATTATTATCATAAATGAATAATGATATATTAGTCATCAAATAAACCTATAATAATTCTAGATATTATAGTGGGATAATAAATAGGGAATAATATAACAAGAATATGAAAATTTGGATATGATCGATCAAATAGAATAACTACACTCATAATCAAAGATCGATAAATAAACATAATATTAATCATACAAAATTATGATTTCATATAAAAGTATAAATAAAATTGAGTTTATCTATAATTTAATTAATAATTAATGGTATAAGAGGTTTTTATAGTAAGTAGTACAACCATATGACCATTATCAATCTGCTCATTGGAATAGTAAATTGACCATTGGAATAGTAATTTGACTGTCAGGAATACTAATATGGCCATTAGAATAGTAACCTCACCTGAGAAAGTGTTAAAACAATTTATGTATCTTTTAAATATTATTATATATTTATATCATGTTAGAAGTAAATAAATGTTTTACAATGATAAATTACGTTTTCGTTTTTTTGTGAAGCGTAAATATTTTATTCGAAATTTTATAATAGATATAATGATTAGAATTAAATAAATTTTCAAAAAAAATATTTAATAAATTCTAATTATTTATTATTATAATGATTACATAAGTTTATGATACCATAATTAATTTTTCAAAGGGTTATGAAATTGATTATAATATTTAAATTGATATTTTTAAAATAAATGAGGATTTTATTTAGAAATTAAATTTATTATATTTAGAATATTATTTCCAAATAATGGATTCCATTTTTAAATATACACATAAAAAAATTGGTTAAATGTTTCAGGTAGTTCTAAAACAATTGAATGTTCGGTGAATAATGAAATATGAAAATTTGTCGTATTTAATATTTTAATCCTAATATATTACTTTTTGAGTCACGGATGATTTAGGCACCCTTTATTTCAAACTCACATGAAATAATTACCTTATTTAGTCACAATAATCATTACTATTTATAGTGATTAAGATAAATAATAAATTATTAAATATAATAATAAAAAAACACCCTTGTCCTCCCCTAATAAATACCACCTATCACCACCACTTATCCTCACACCTTTAAAGCCATGGAGATTTCCAATATTCATCACATTTACTGTCCCAATAATCATCCCCATGTCTTAGTATTTTTTGTCTCTATGAAAGACAAATTCCAAGTACTTTAATGTGGTTCTCATGGAGAATACATTGAAAAGGTAAAATTCTTCGCATTTCTCTTTTAAATTCTTTCTTTATTTTACCTTATCCTCAAACACTATATAAAGTGATATGATAACTCCAATATCATATATATATATTGTAATGTTACTTTTTAATTTAATATCCTTAATCAAATCCATTATCTTCTCTTTTTATTATAAAAATGAAAACAACTTTCATAATAAGTCGGTTCATCGACTTCGGGGATGACGATTTTTTGTTTTCCACTACCACCTTCAAGGATGGTCATAAAATCGTTATTATGGTTAAGTAATATTTAAATATGAATATTATAACTAATTTAATGTTTTGTAATATATATATATATATAATATTAAATAAAATGAAACTAATTTGTGATTGTCGGAAGAACCCCCCAAAAAAACCAAACATTTATCATTAACATTTTATCAAATGATTCATTCTTATAATAGAACAAAAAATGATATATGGGACCACTTACAAATATACAGGTTCATAAATACCATATATTTTCAATTCTGGAGAGTTATTCCAATTTTTCAAGGAATTCCATAATTATTAACAAGTTAACTGACCATGTTACAATGAAACAAACACCCCCAAAACAATGAAATTAAACAATATAAATCATCAAAATAACCCTAAATAAAGTTAATAAAATTATTAAATAAAAGAATATTTTAGGAATATGTTCTGAACTAAATTATTAATTATTCTAATTTTATTATCCATGAAATTAATTGAAATGGTTGAACACATTCAGGCATAATGTAAATGATCTCCTGGAACATCCATTTTCCTCTATGTTACGACTTCTCCCTCTTATCCCAATTTAGGCATAATGCAAATGATTTCTCGGAACATCCATTTTTATCTCTGTCATGATTTCTCTCTCTTAACCCAATTTATTTCTTCATTATTATTATATATTTATTTTGAATTATTTTAATATGTTCCTCACATTTGTATATAGTTAAACTGATTTTTATTTTATGGGTAAATACATATTATAAAATGATCCCTTCTCAATTCCACTCGAGAAGTAAAATTGAGTAAGGGAAACTTCTTCATTTTTTACCCATTTTCATGTAGAATTTGTAAAATATTAAAGAGACCGATAATTTTCAAAGATATCTCATTTTATCATAAAAAACTATTTAAGTTCATTTATGTTTTAATATAAAAATTATTCCTCAATCCTATTTAAAGACACTTTAATATTTTCCCTTAAACCGTTCTAAAGTAGCTCATTTATAATGTTTCATAAACAAAATTTTTCATGTATTCATAGAAGTTTGACATCATTATTCATTATATATTATTATTTTTTACTTAATTATTTTTTATAAATGATATAATCCCTTCTATCATAGATACCATTTTGATACACCATTTGGTTAAGCCTTATTACATCATTAAAAAACCCATTTCTTTTTATGGGTAAACATTATGATTAGTCCTTATGTTTGATTTCATTATGTGGAAAATATATTCCAGAAAATTTTATTATGGGTGATCGTAGATAGTTATCCAATGAATTAGTTAATGTTTTTTTCTCATGAGATGTTATGTATGGGATTATGGAGTAAACCTAATCCATTATGGGACTCAATCTTCCTTGTGATATAGTCATTACTATTATCCTTGAATCTTGTTTATGTAATCCTATTTTTCTTCCAAATTCCTATATTGTCATGATCATATGATTCCCTATTTTATTTTTTATTTATCTACATTTTTATTCATGATCCATGATTAATATGTTACCATATTATTCCTTATGACTCGTTTATTATGATTATTTTCCATGTTTATTCCATTACATTGATTTTTTTACTCATTCCATTTATATATGTATTCCCCATGCTATCCAAGGAATATGAAGGAGCTCAATAGAAGTTATGATATCATTTTGGAGATTAATAAAAAAATATTTTATTCTGGTTTCATCATATTTTCTAATTATGTAACTTGTCTTATAAATAAACTTTAACTTCTTCTCCATAGTGTGTATTTCAGGGATATTATTGTTGAAATCATGTAATAATTTGTGTATGTGCATAGGGTCTCTATAGTATAAAATTATAACTACATCTCTCCAAGAAAAAAATATCTCATGAGATATAAATATTGGTTTATAGGTATGGTGGATATATAATTCCAGTCCCACCTATCATCATAATATTTCATGCACACATGTGGCACATAGAGAGGAAACATACATAAAGTGTAAACATGAAATAAAATCCTGAAAAAAATGTGGTAACATAATATGTCCAAAAATCTCTTAACTATATTGATAACCTATAAAATCCAAAAAAACAAGGTATTACAGAATAAAGGATATTCATCACCAATTAATGGATCATTAGTCATGAGAATAGATCTTATAATTTAATGGAAAAAATAAAAAATATGTTTAAAACGTATAGAAATAAAACACTTTTACTAAGAATATTTAAAAATATGATAATATTTTTTAAAAGTAATAACAACATGAAGTTTACATAAAATCAAAAATAAAATGAAATTATGTTAAAAGGTGTCTTTTTTCATAGAAATAATTGATTGAAAATCATATTTTTAAAATTATTACAAAATAATAATTATATTGGGAATGAAGAGTGAAACTATAAACTAATCCCTGATATGATTTTTAAGGATTCACATAACGAAACAAAAAAATTGTAAATATTATGAAATATATATTCCCAATAAATGAATAAATTGAAATTCAAATAGTAAATTAGTTTATTTTAAAAAAAATTATAAAGAGGACAAGAGAGTGATAGTTAGTGATATATAACATATAATGAAAAATTAGTTAGGGAAATAAATATTTGGAAAGAAACCCTTACCTTGAGTCTATAAATCCTTCATATACACTATTATCTTCTAGAATATAACTATTTCATTCATTAATTACTATATTTATAACTATTTTATAATTATATTATATCTATTAATTCATTTTAATAACGTTTTATTACTTTATTAAATTTATACCATTCATGTTGAATGTTTTGATGTTGTTTAGTTCATGGTCCCAAAACTATTTTGATGTAAAGTTAATGGTAGAAAATAATTTTATAACCATTTCATAAATTCCTTTCTTATTGTGGAATATGGTTTATATAATTCGAAAAGTGATCGATCTCAATATAATATAACATAGACATGTTTTAGAGAATATTCCTTATAATCTTGTTTTCTATGTTTAAAAATAACTACCATTTTTAACACATTATTTTACTATTACCATACATATGTTACCATGATAGAATATGAAAATTGTATTTATTTTTAATTTTATTTTATTAAATCATGAAATAATTTTTTCATATTATCCATGGAAGAAATAATTAAAAAAATTAAAATATCATCATTCACATAGTTAGTAAAAACCTACCACAGGTGAAACAATTTTTCTAGGATAGTTTTAAAAATAATATATGGACTTGAGGATATTATTGTTTGATAAAAATGTTAACCTATATTTAAGCATGTGTTTTATAGTCACTCTTAATTTTTATATCATATTATTTAATTGGTAATGGGATATTTAAATGAAAACATTTTTTTAAACTCTCACCACGCTCCTTCAGTAACCTCAAATTCTTTGAGCATCAACCATGTAGAGGAGTGATTCATTATCACATTAGTGCCTTAGTAAAATTTATTATGTTTAAACAATCATAAAATACATACATATAATATCATTTAATAATATTATTCATTACATCTCTCAAATAATACACAGTCTCTTATCAAAATCATTTAGTGTCTTTTGAAACTAGACACCTAATCAACTTATTTTAAAAAATATATTGATGATCTCCCACAATGTTATTCTCATGTTGTAACCTTATAATACATATTCAATTTAAAACCATTATTCATAACCGTGTGATATTGGAACATAAAAATAAAAGATCCCATTTTCATATTAAGGTTAAACATGGAAGATATTTACATATGATCAAAAGTGAGCATAAGATAACATAGGTGTATGAGAAAATGATCATAATTTTTTTTTAAAATCCAATAATTCATATACCATATATCATTAATCATGGATTAAATATTACTCATAAAAAAATATATGTTATACATTAGAGTACATATCATCATTAATCAATTAAATCCATGAGATTATATCATAATCATTAGACATAAGTTTTTAGAATACTCATAAACCAAGAAAATAATTTCCTTAATCAACGCACACTGTGAATACAATAATAGTTGATCGATATACATAGTGGATTCAACACAATATCTATTCCCATAAATATAGTGGAAATATTTCCACAATACACTAAGTTCACTACTTATTCCCATAAACATATATGACAATTTCCCAAAATGGATTATATTCCCTCACACTACCTTTCATGTTATCTTGTGAGATACCAAGATTTACCCAATGAATATTGGGATATAAAATTCATGTAAAACCTAT
This sequence comes from Viscum album, assembly GCA_963277665.1. Lineage (NCBI taxonomy): Eukaryota > Viridiplantae > Streptophyta > Magnoliopsida > Santalales > Viscaceae > Viscum > Viscum album. Next base: position 28,244,798 of record OY728164.1, on the reverse strand, counting down.
GAGATAAAGAAAATAATTTATATGTGTTTCTCAATATGACAAATATATTAATCATTTCATCCTAACTAATTACACTTGTGGGAATGAAATAGGTTTCATGAAAATTTTCATAAAACAACATCTTCATAATCTATCTAGAGAAAGAATTTTTATTATTTCCTTAGAGAATATCCTTATTTAATCATTAGAATAGATAAAATTATATTAACATAGATTAAAATACTTTTATAAAAGCTCTAGAAATATGATATGAAAACTAGATAAACTATCATTTTCTTTTCGAAAAAATTTAATAACTAAATATTTCAAGTAAAAAAATAGAAATTAATTTATAAAACTATGGAAACATATTCATGATGAATAAAAGTAATTAAGGAGGGAAAATATAGAAATTACATTATCATTGAAGAATCCTTTCACTCCTCTATAAGGAAAGTCAAAAGAGTATAATATGTAAAATTATTAAAAATATTCCTTTTAATAATTTATAAATAAATAAAAATGTTTTATTAATGAAATTTATCAAAACATTATGTATGAAAAATATCCAAAAAACAGTTTTTATAAACATGCACATTGATGAGAATGATTCCCATCCAAAAAGAAGAAATAAGTTCATCTATTTTTATAAACATTATTTTAATATTTTTGACTACCAAAGTCATGGAAATGGAAAGAATACTATAAAAATAAAATATAACCATGGGGTAATAAAATATATTGTTCTTTAGAGATAAAGTCATATAATTCCCCCAAAGTATATTCAATGATAAATATTCCTGACTTATATTGGTATTGAAACCTAAACCCTAACATAGTGTCCCAATTTTGTTCATATACACTCTATATTTATATATAATATATTTAAAATTATGATACATATATACTAGATAAATAATCATACACATATTTTTATATATAATTCCCTTATAAAATTTATTTAACCAATTATCAAAAATTCTTCATTTAAATCCATACTCAGGTATTAATTGATCTATTTTCGAACCATATTTTGATTTATATATTGATTTCGTTTCATCCATATAGTGGTTTAATAATCACAAAAATATTATTCATGTCATAAAAATAATATCTATTAATTATATACACTGTTAAAACTATCCATATAATATGGTGATGAAAAATCAATTACGTAACTTCATAGATGTGGCAGTTCACACGTATGCCCGAGTGATGTTTTGATTTAACAATGGAAGGAATGGAAGGATATTAAATAACAATTGACCCTTAAATAATCATAATTATATCATATATATAATATATATTCATTAAATACATCTATATAATCACCTATGAGAGATGTTAAAGAAAAAATAAATAATTTTCTTTATGATGGCGGTAGTCTGGAAGTACACATGTGTGATGCACTAATTTTACATTAGATTGAAATGAGATAAAAAATGGATGAAAAAATAATAAAAGTTTATTTAATAATATTAAATATACCAATTTAATTTTGATAATATGGAAAAATAATATTTTTATGAGTTTATAGATTAATTATATTTGAAATATTTTTGTAAGTACAAATACTTTATCCATAGACAATCTATTATACAACCACATTAAGGATTATTGGATTGATATTTTCAGGAAAAAAACTTTTAGGTATTAAATTAGGATATTTTAAGGCTATTTTGGTGTATCTTGGTCAATATAAGGTTCTAAATGTTCATGAATAAGTTAGTGGAGGTTATTCCCTTTTATAAGTGAGGGGATTGGAACCCTTGTAAACACACTTAATTTTAAAATAATATAAATACTTTTTCAAAATAAGGTATAAAAAATAGAAAATGTTAATAATATATTATATTTTAAGAATTAATATTATCAACCATTAAAATTTATTAATGTTTTGGTGATATTTTTTACCTTATCTCTTACATTATCACCCTCATTAACCCTTTCCACCCTAATAATAGTGACATAATTTTTATGAATTTAGATTCTTTATGACAATATATTTAATTTAAATTTAACAAAATTTTAATAATATTATTCTAATTATTGAATAAATTTCATAAAATTGATTTTATATAGGTGTTAAGAATTATTTCTATCATATTCTCAAAAAAACACAAGAACACTATTTTTATAAAAAATATAATTTTGAAGCATAAAATAAATAAATTATTATTACATTCTTAGTAACTACCAATAGATAATTTTTAATTCATTAAATTTAAATTATTATATAAATATTTTTTGATAAAAATTAATATATATAAATTAATAGAATTTATTGAAATAAAAATACATAACTGAAATAAAAACAATATAATAAATTTCACTTTTTACCTTCAGACGATTTTCACTTCATTTATGAAAATTGGATAATAAATTTATGAATTATCATTAGAATTTAAAATTTTTAAACAATAACAATCCATAGGTTTAATACTCAATGTAAGAGAAATTAGATTTTAAATAAAAACATTTATATGTTAGACATTATTGGTAAACCAAACATTTCCATTCACAGAAGAATTATTTGAATAACATTTATTATGGTCACTAAAACATTCCATGGAAATAAATATTTGATCCTTTTATTTATTAATTTATTTTATTAAATAAATTTAATTCAAATTATTCTTCAAATGTTTTTAATCTAACAAAATATCATAATTCTACAAAAAATTTCAAAAAAGTCTCATTAGAATTAATTGTATTCCTTTAAGTAAATTATTTCATGTCAAAATAGTCATATATTTTACCTATTTAACATGAATATATAGTACTGTATTTAATTTTATATTTAAATAAATAATCATTCACTTATAGTTGGTGTTAGGTGAATCATAAGCTACCGAACACATCAAATTTATTTAAAAAATATATATTCTTAAATCATGGGGTCATATATTCTACCCCCATAATAAGAATTAAATCATCAAACATACATTATTATACTCAATATAGTAGAGTAAAACATGTTCCATATTGAATATTATGGACCCTACATATCTCTATTTAATTTTTTCATCAAAATATTGAACATGAGTGCGGTCTTGATCCATAACATATTGTCTCATCAATCCAAAATATCAATTTTTTATTCCTTGTATGAAGGATCATACTCTAAATATAAAGTATTAAAGTCTAGTAAATATGAAGGATCTTTTATTTTCTTCCATATAAGAGATATAATAAACACATAGTGATCTTTAGAGAGGTTCTTCGTAAGTTCCATGTGATAATATAACATCGAGATATGATAAAAACTATCATAAGGACTGATATATGTAGGTCTCAACCTCCCATTTATTCCAAATATCAAAATTTTATACAAAGGAGATATTCATAATAATTTATTATTACTAAATTATAACTTTATATCCTTCAAATTTTTATCATAATAAATCTTCCATCGACTGTGATATGCACATTTGTGCTTCCAAATAACTATAAACTTCTCTATAATTTCCTCTTCTTTCTCAAGTACCAATAGGATTCATTCTATAACTACACCCCTTCAATTTGGAGTTGTTTAATCCATTATATATATGGATTCACAAGGCATGGTATAAAAGCATGAGTGGAATTATTTTTTCAATTAACGTTTACAATAGAAACATGTTAATCCCAATGAATTTTGAAATTGAAAGATCATGTTCTTAGTATATATTCTTGGGATTGAATGGCTATCTGAGAGTGACTATCTATCTAAGGATTATATTCTGTGGTAAAGCTGAGAACATTATTAAATCCCTAATAAATATATTTCTAGAACATATATGATAAAATTAGGTCTATATTAGATACAATATATAGTTATTCACTACGAAACCATACCACTATCTTAATGTAAAAACTATGAAATTAGTCAACTAAAAAATAATCTCTAAATATTTGAAAATTTTAAGATGAAAAACTATATAAAAATGGTGTTATGACCATTAGATATCATGGAGAGCCCTAAGAAAAATTCCATGGTGATATTTTCAAATTTCAATGATGGTATGGGAAATTATTACATCCTACCCTAATACATATATCATTCAACATTAATGTGAAGACCTATGATGAATCGTGATATATACGTGGAAATATCCATTTTCAATTTGTCCCATAAAAAATTCACTTTGAGATCTCTATATATATTCTTATTTATATCATTGGTATAAAATAATGAGAAATGTTCTTTATCAAATTGTTCCTTATTCAGTTCTACTATTGATGGGATATAAAACAATTTCTCATATATCATCCCTGACAAGGAATCCACTAATCCAATTCCCTGAGCTAGGTCACTGCATGACCTTAGGCATGCCTCCCCATATTCTGGAGAATTTTGACTAGCAGTGAGTATGTAATTAAACATGTGGAGAGACAATACCCTCTTTATCATAGTACTCCAAAACATATAATAGAAAAAATAAAATAGATAATAAAAAATAAAAGTAAAACATGCATTACTAACAATTTCTAAAAAATGGGTGAAATACCATAACCAAATAGTAAATATGTTGGGTCATGTCATTTAGTGCCAATGATAAGAAAAATGAAAAATAAAGACAACTGAATAATCTACAAAATTGGTTTTGACACCATGTTTGGTCCCCTCTTCCATGCACAACCCATTCTTATTCAACCCTATAGAATAATTCCCTTTCCCTTGTCCTCAATTGCAACCATGAAGTCTCCTCAGGTACCTAATGGTCGCACAGTCAAGGTGTCTGTATAAATCCATAAGATACAATCGATTATGTCTACAAAATAAAATGTCTAAACAGATAATGTAATCATCTATTAAATAATAACATGAAAAATAAAAGATAAGCTGGGTTCCATTAATTACCAATATTTATATAAATCATTTACATAATTTAATCCCCAGGTCAGAAAACTAATTTACAATATAATATCCAATGTTGGTCAACTACTATGAACAAGAGGAATAGTCAAAATTTCTATCTCACTAGGGAAACCACTTCATAAAAATTACATCACACATACCTTGGAGCCTCAGTCTAGGTAGTCTTATCCAATAAAACCATTAGGGGTATAGAGCATCAGTATGACTCCCCAAACAATGCATTCTAGGGATAGTATTTTGAACTTATATCCAACAAGAACCATTGTCATTAAACCTCATACCAATATCCCATATACCACCAATCCATGTGCACATTTTTCTTTAACCATTTACCACATATAACATAAAAAATCAAGTTCATTGAAAACACATGCAACTAACAATTCATATCTCATTCAATACTTTAGTTCTCTTTATGCCGTGACTGATTAACATAATTACAATTTATATTCCTCAACTCATTTTCACATTCCATTTCAACCCATAAGTCATTTATCACATTCACTTTAATTCATTTAACCCATTAAAAATATTCATAATAACTCTTTATTATAAGTCAACAACAAGACACAACTACCATTAATTAATTTTATAATTTAATATATCACTACAATATTTTTTTTCAAGATATCTACTTCATCACACAATAATTTTATGCATTACATTTACTTTTCCATGTTTGGGATGATGTAACACCCAATTGGTTTCCCTATAATCGGTTTAATCCACCTCAATGCATTCCAAGGAGATTATAAAGGGTAAAAATCATCATTTAGCCAACTAATTTACCACATCATACCAAATCCATCAAAAACACATCAATAAGTCCCCATTGAACAAACACATACATATAATGAAACATCATGCCTAATGGATATAACTTGTATACCACATGCCTCAATTGAAGAGATGAATGATCTCTTAAACATAGCCTTTCCCTTGAATTTGTACTCGCTACGAAGACGAAACATAAAATCTAATTGAAAAAATGGATTTAGCAATTTTGAAGAATAATAATGTCTATACAGTCCCTAATCTGAAAATCATAACAATATTGAGTGTTAGACTCACCCAAAGCTTTAATTAACAAGCAATGACGCTCTAAATGACTTAAAAATGAGGAACATTGATCCTTGGAAGGTCCCGGGAGTTTCGGTTCATCACAAGGGTTTTTTAAGGAGGAATGGAGGTAAATACTGAGTTAGAACACTTATGGAATAATAAGGAAAATCGTAAAAACAAATTTCTTAAGGGTTGTATGGTTTGGCTGCATGGTTGGACAATCTTTGTGCCACCCTATATCTAAGAGGGGGCCAGGCTACTTGGTTACTTAGGAAACCAACACTATTTGAAATTTTTTTTATGGGCATGAATAATGGCTCTATCTAATACTGCATGGTTTTTTCCTTCCCTCCATGTGTGGTTTTATCAAACCATGACCCGTTCTCCATGAATTCATGGTTAGGGTGCATGGTTACTACTAACCATGTTACAACCATTCGACATGTACTGGATAGTCCCATTCTCCCTTCATTCATGTACCAAACACATGGAACACCACCAACCCCCATCCTAAACATATAAAACATACATTTAACCAAATGAAATGACATAAAAAAATATAAGAAGAAAATACCTCAATTAATTCTAGGATATTACAACCTCACGACCTTATAACATCTAATCCTTGAGCCGCTCTACCAAACATCACTGAGCTTCTTAAGAAAAAATATTGGGCCATTAGGCCTATATAATTATCCCACTCTCCCATGTTACATCCAAAACAATTCATGGATTCCATAACACTTGAACCAAAGGCATGGTATTTCCAGTACAAGACTTTCTCACTATGATCCAAAATAAACAATGTATTCTCCTCAAAGTACAAGTCAGCTTCAAGATAATCATCATCAATATCAATCATGTGAGAAGGGTTCGAGTGATACTGATGAAGTTGTGACACATGAAAAACACTATTCATGCCTTATAATGTTGTGGAAGATCCAATTGGTACACCATTGGTCTGATCCTCTCCAAAATATCAAATGGCCCCACATACCTAGGCTCCAACTAACCGAATTCCGGAATCTGATAGTGACCCAACCTTAGAGAAACCCAAAGAAACACATGATCAGCCACTATAAACTCAATAGGTGGATGATGTTGATATGCATACAAATTATACATACTCTATTCCATATACATTCATTTCTAAATCAAATGAACTATTTATGACATCTCATGTATGAGACTCTATCCCAACAACTCTAATTCACCTACCACTATCCAACAAAATGGCGATCTACATAGTCTACCATATATTGCCTCATATGGTACCATCTAAACTGTCGCATGGAAACTGTTGTTATAGGTAAACTCAATAAATTTCATATGATTCTCCTATATTAAACCATATTCTATGACACATTCCATCAACATATCATGTAGCATATGAATAACACACTTTAATTTACCATCCATCTGTGGATGGAAAGACATACTAAAAAACAAAGGTACAAAGCATCTTTTGTTTCCCTTACCAAAATCATGAAGTAAAACATGGATCACGATCTAAAAATATAGTTTATTCCTCCCCTTGAAACTACACAAAATGATCTCATCGGCACCATATAAAATTAGTCACAACATTTCCATTAATATTAATGATATCACCATCACCAATATTCCTAATGGATGGTGACTCCCAACTTTCAAGACATTACCTTAAATCCATATACTTTGGATCCTCATACTAACTATCCTTGATCAGGATAAGAAGATTAGACTTCAATTCCAAGGATGTAAGGTTCATCTTCCCATGAACATACTACACCACCAGATGCATCTCAATAAACAATTCCATCATCCCCCACTAAGAACCAGAATCATGTATCATATAATTCTGATTTTTTCAACCCAAAGCATTCAGAGCTCTATTTCCCTTTCCTGATGTGTATACTAGTTCAAAATCATATGACTTCATGTACTCAACCAATAATAACTGCTGAATACTCAAATCAAACTGAGAGAATATATACATAAGAATTTATGATCATTATGCACCATGAACCTCTCTCCCAATACGTAGTATCAACAAAACATTAATTAATAAACCATAGCAGCCAATTCAAGATCATGTGTATTGTAATTTAATTCATGTGGCCTTGACTTATGAGACCCATATTCCATAAAATGTTCATTATTAATCCAAACTACCCCAATCATAACACTAAATGCATCTTAAAACAATATTTACTTCTTACCCGGATCAGGTAAGATAAAAATTTGGGCGTTTTTAAGAATCTTCTTTTACTCTTGGAAAGCAATCTCACATGATTCACTCCATTCAATCATGATTCCATTCTTGGTGAAGGATAATATTGTTGCTTTCAAAAGTGAATTTTCTTTGATAAACATTCAATAATATCCTTCCAAACAAAAATAAATTTAGACATCAAAAAAATCATGGGCAACTCCTAGGATAAATAAGCTGGTAGTTTCTGTATGTCCACTAAAAACCTTCCTCATAGATGATGTTTCCAATGAAATATTCCAAATAAATCAAAATATGAAACCTATATAGATTGTAATATATCATATTTTCTCTTAATGTATGGAAGATGATGTAATGATATTTTTCCTGATCGTCATGAGTCTTGGAGTATATAAAGATGTCATCCACAAAGACAACTAAAAAATTAACTAGGTACGGGTGAATGGTTCAGCTCATTTGGGCCATAGATAATATCAGTGCATTGGTTATCCCAAAGGGCATCACAAAAAATCATATTGTCCATAACTAATCTTGAATTTAGTCAATTGTATATCTAAATGTCTCTCCCTCCTCTAAATATATCATGATATGAAATCAATCTTGGATAACACCGAATAACCTCTCATCTAGTCAAAATGTTCATTAATTCATGGTAGAGGGTATCATTTATTAAATATCATATAATTTGTCATCAAATAATCAATAAAAACCCGTAAGGATCCATAGACCTTCTTGAAAAATAACACTGGAGATCCCCAAGGTGATGTACATAGATAAAAACCCCTTTTTATCTAGTTCTTCCAACTGAGTTTTATGTTCTTATATTTCTATTAGTTAAATTATATATGGCGGTAAAGAAACTACTTCTTCTATTGGAAATAACTCTATTGTTAACTCATCATCTCTCTCAGGTACCATCCTCGATAAATATTCAGGAAACACATCATAAAATTGACCCACCACAGGTGTAAAGTCAAGTTCATATACTCCTCCATCATCAAGCCTAAGGAAAGCGACTTAGAATATGAGTTCACCCAATTTCTAAAATACTATCCCACCATGTCCTGCTAGTATATCTCACTCCCCATGGTGAACATTAGTGTCTCTATAAAGAGACATGATTTTTACCCTATTGCAGTAACATTTAATATAGTCATAGTACAACACTAGCAAATCTATTTCCAAAATCTGATCATAACATTACATTTCAAGAATAAACAAGTCCCATAGAAAATGGTACCAAAAAACCTCAGGGGAACACTTCATACATTGCCATATATTTTCATCTCTCACCCCCAATAATTTACCAATCGATATAACTACGAATATATGTTCTATTTCTAAGCCCAATGAACTCAAAAATTTGGAAGATATAAAATATTATGAGGAACCTGTATTAAATAAATAACAAAAAAGTGTGGAAGCTACATGAATCATATCTTAAATCATTGATTGTCTAGCCCACCACCCCATGGTGTAGGATGAATTGCATAGAGATGACTTTCTCCTCTACCATGCCCTCTAGACCAAGTTCATGGAACTGAACTACCTTGATGATAATAAAGACCTTATTCTTGAGTACCATGTCCACTAACCCAACCGATACGGTATGTAGAGCTTCAACTGCTTGCCTGATATGGGGTATCCGACCCCTACCTGCACTCTGCACTGGCCTTTATCTGCCATCATCACCCTACTACCAAGGGTTCATATAGAACCTATGAACACATCCCAACCTAACACATGTTCGACACTAAATGTGTGGTTGCGGAAACTAATCTAACATGTGTCCCAGCATTCCACACTAATAATATAAAACACAATCACTACCCTGAGAGCCTATTTCTCTTTTCTGAATACTCTTTCCACCATATCCTTAGTGAAAACTCTCAAATCGGTGATTCCTACCATCAAGATCCACACCATTGAATTGCCTAACTTGAATAACATACCCTCCACTAGAATCTTCCTTGAGATTTCCTTATGAAATAAGAGCATGATACTATACCTTGAAAACCCTCTTTAAATGGATTATATTTATTAGGGACCTAATATCATGTCCAATTACATCTTGTAAATATCTCTTCATAGCTTCCTCACCCCCAACTAACACCAAAACGAAGTGTTGAAAGTCTGTGAAGCATCTAACATATTCCATCACTATCATAGTATCTAAATCCAAACTCATAAACCTTGTATCCTTCCTCTATCTCAAGGTATCTGGATATAAATGATCCAAAAATATTTTTTGGAAACTCTTAAACAACATTTCCTCTCACTAAGCAGTCTAAACTGAGATGTCCCATTAGAACTTTTCTTGTCCTCTCAAAATATATGTTTCCCACTTGACTTTCTTCTCTGAAGGACACTCTAAGTGATCAAGAATCATCTGTATGGACTCTATCTAGAACTCGACTACCTTAGATCCACCCCACCCAACCAAAATTGGAGGGTGTTTTAGTTTAAACTCTCTAGTTAGCTCAAAAATACTAAACATAGCCCACCCTAGCTCCAATTATATCTTCAACATAAAATGTGAATGGTTATCATGGAACTTTTCCCATAATCTATTTCCATGTATCATTAGGGTTTCCTGCTCTAATTCTAGAGGAGAATTCTTGGTTATATCCTCTTATCACCCATTGAGCATAGATCATCATGGTGGAATTTCTCTCTAATTTGAAAAAAAAATCTCAAAACACATAACACAAAACATCCCCAGTTTTCAAAAAAATGGATCTTCGCTATCCATGAACAACCCTTTATTCATGAACCATCCAAAAAAAAATCTTCACAACACTATCACTACACTCAACCATCCCTACTACATGTCATGGTCATCATGGGGAAATGAACTCAGACAACCATGGGATTTTCCATAAAACATCCTTTTTAATTGTTCCCACTTTCTTAATGAAAACCATTCTTGTTTAGACACCTTTCCATATTTAAAATTTATTACCATTAAAATTGTATCGAATTTATAAATTTTAATTAGGATCTATTCATTAATAATTCCTTAAAGTTATAACCATTTATCCATTATCATTATCTTTTTTTGAAACCACTTCTCTCATATTTTCAAATAAAATTATGTGCATTCTATCATTCATGTCCCACACAGCCTTCCCATGTGTGCCTACCATGATTCATTCAATCTATAACATTAAGGGAATAAAATGATTCATGAATTCATAACCTTGTACCGTTATTTCCATAAGAATAATTTCATAAAACAATCACATCACACAATATTTACATCACCCAATGGTGAAATATCATTCAACTATAATGACACACATAAAGAACAACTATCCCACCCTAGGGAACCTCGGTATTACCTCATACATGGGTTAGTTACCCTCGTGCATGATCTCATTTCCAAATCTCAACACATGGAAATCTCACTTCCAACATCCACAAATAGTTTGCGAATATATAATAATTGCTTTGATACAACCTTGTAACATCCCCAACCTAGAATCCACTAAACAAGTGCCCTGACTTGGGTCTCCCCATGACCTTAGGCATGCCTTCCCTTATCATAGTGGTTTCTGACTGGTAGTGAGGTTCTAATTGAACAAACGGGGTGTCAATACCCTCTTTATTGGAGTAAGAAACATCAGATAATATACAAAATAATGGATAAAATAAATAAAAACTCATAAACATGCATTGCCAACCATTTTTCTTGTACTAGGTATAGGCCTACAAACAAATAGTAAATAGGTTGTGTCATGTCATGTAATGAAAAGTGTAAAGAAATACCCAAATAAAGACACCCGATGAGTCCCCAAAACGGGTTCCAACACTAATTATGGTCCTCTCCTCAATGCACATCACATGCCAAATCAACCCTCTAGAATACGGCCCTTTCCCATGTTCTGGCCTGCAACCATGATGTTTTATAGGGTACCTAATGCCACCCCCAGAAGGGTGTGAGTATAAATCAGTTGTCCACCACCAACTATGTCTGTAAAATATTCAGTCTAAATGGATAGTGTAATAATATATTAAAAGAAGGACAATATAATAAAAATATAGTCAGGTTCCATTAGTTAACAGTATTTACATAAACCATTTATATCATTTAATACTTGGGTTATGTAATTCGTTTAACACAACAACATTTTTCAGTCAACTACTATGAACAAGGGGAATATTCAAGTTCCATATCTCAATAGGGGAACCATTTTACAATAATTAGATCACAGTTACCAAGGAGCCTTAGTCCAAGTAGTCTCGTACAATGCATCTGTTAGAGGCATAGATCCTCAATCTAACTCCTTAACCCATGCATACTAGGGGTCGGGTTTAGAGCCTCAATATAACTTAACCTGTAGGCATAGAACATCAATTAAATACCCCATAAACCAAAAATTCAGGTTCACATGCTTTTATAACCATTTACTGCATATACTATATCACAAATCAAGTTAATTGATCACACATACCCTTCAAAATTTATAGCTCATTCAATACTAAAATCTTATTAATTCCTTAATAAATTAACAAAACTTATATTTACATGCCTTATCTAATATTTAGGATCCATTTTAACCCGTAATTATTTTATAACATTATCTTTAATTCATATAACCCATTTAAAAGATTCTAAAAAACTCTTTATACCATGTCAGTAACTAAAAACAACAACCAATTGTGTCTTTTTTTTAATGTTAATATGGAAACATCTTCATCATGGGATCTACATCATCACAAAAAAATTCTATGCTTTTAATTACCATATCCATTTTCGATATGATGGCACACCCAATGGGTGGCTTTATAAATGTTATAATCCACCTCAATGCATCCCAAGGGGATCATGATGGATTCAAATTATCATTTTGAGAACCAATTTACCACATTTAATCAAAGTAATCAAAATATTAATAATAAGGAACCATATCACAACCAAGGACACATAAACAAGCATCATGACTATGTGATATAAATTTTATACCACCTACCTCATCTTTGAAGATGAATTCTTTTTTAACCCTATCCTTTTCTTCAGATTCAAGAACCCTTCAAAGCCCAAACCTACTATACACTTGGAAAATGTGGTTTTAGGTATTTAGAAGAAGAATATTGACTACACAATTTCTAATCTAAAATTAATGAATAATGAGGAGTGATAGAATTACCCAGAGCTTTGATTCGCACCCAAAGCCACTCTAAACGACATAGTAATAAGACAGATTGAACCATAAAAGGTATTGGGTGTTTTGGTTTACCACTAGGGATGATAGGGAATGATTGGAGAGACATATCGAGTTAGAAGACATAAGACCCAATATAGAAAAATAGTAAAAACACACATTTTAAGTGGAGAAAGGTTTGGCTACATGGTTGGCCATGTTATGTGCCACCCACTATCCAAGAAGGGTCAAAGCTGCACTATTACCCTAAAAGTCTGCACGGACCATGATATAACCAAGCAGGACGGCTCTCTGTAATGGTTTCATAAAACTTTTCACCCCTCCTCTAGTTATGCATGGTTAGGGTGCCCTATTAATACTAACCGTACTCCAATGAATAAACATGGAATAGATGGACATGTTCTCCCTCATATCATGTCGCATACCACCAAAAAATCCATGATCTCCCTCATAAACTCATGAAACATAATTTGATCCAAAATAAGATACTTAACAAAAACATAACAAAAAAATACCTCATAGAAATTTAGGATCTTACATCTTTAATGATATCATTCAATTAAAGTCGTGGTCGAACTCTGGATCATCTCATACTTATTTTTTAGTTCTGAATAAATTTTCTAGATGCCTTTAATCATCATATTATTGTATTTCTCAAAATTCATTTTATAAATACTGGACTTCTCCCCTTTCCACATGATTTTCATTATACATCCATGGAAAATAAAAAAAAATGAGTTCTATTTCAATCCACATCCTAGAAACACTATATTAATAATTTAGAATCAAAGAATCATCCACATTTTTTAGCATCCAACTTTAGTTATATATTAATAATTCATAATATTTAATAAACTCACTACAAGAAATTCACCAAACAGTGGCACATTTCTTTATTATGGTGGTGGTTATAAAAAAAACCACCAAATTTGGTGTCGGCATTCAATGCATGGCAGTTTCTTTAATTTAGTAGTGGTTTCTGTAAAATGTCGTAGTAAAGACATTTAACAGCGGTTGGTGTGGTTTTCACAGATGTTTGGCCCAGGATAAAATGAATACTTTTTTAGGGGCGGTTTTAACTGCCACTAAACAAAGTTTAATTTTTTTCCAGGGAATATTCCGCGAAAACCCGAGCAACTGCCGCTAAATGATAGCTGATAATGAAAAGCCTTTCTTGTCAATTTTAACCGCCTTAAATAAATATTCCTGTTTTTTAGAAAAACATCTGCTAAAGCAAAAATATTGTTGCTAAATTGTATGGTGTATGTATATAGAGACAGTTTAAAATGCCCCTAAATATAGACCATTTATATAGTGGCAGTTTAACCTACCGTTAAAGGTATATTTACAATTAAAAAATGAGGATAGTTATTCTACCCTAGTAGAAGTACCCTGAAAAAAGAACATGTGAAAAATTCATATAACACCTGGGATGGGCATAGTACATATAGAAATCAAATGATACATACAATTAACACACACACACACACACACATATATATCCATATACCTTCCCATATTATGAGTTCATAATAAGAGTTCCATGTTACATCCATAATTTTTACAACCACCACTAATTTTATAACACCATTAAAACAATCCAAGAGCCACAATTTACATCCAAATTTATTTTTATGTTGACATCGCTACACAATCTCAAATAATCATACATAATTTTAAGGAAAAAAGAATACACAATTTGGTCAAGTAATCCTGTAGCATCATCCGTAGGGACCCCATATGATTCAAATGGGACAACTATATTCTCTCTGGTCAGATTCCATACATCTGAACTTTTCAATTTTTTTGTCTATACCTTCACTATTTCCATGTTTTAAGAACAAAAAATTAGTATAAAAAAGTGAAATAAATTTATTCATATTAAAATTTGTACCTATAATAACCACCCTCCAGTATCCTTGTGAAGAACTAGAAGTGGCATCTCACTTCATCCTTTGCATTCCTATCATTTAATCAAATAACATTAAGTTCATAATATATATATCAAAAAAATTATGTAGAAAAAAATATTAAAAATGATAACAGATGAAAAGTACTAACAAAAAAAATATAGAAAACAATTATAATGAATAACTACACAAATAAAATAAGTGGTTTCTAAATAAATGTGTAATTGTACATATAATCATTTTCCCCTTCAACCATGTCAGTTTCCTTCTACAATACTTCATCTACTTCATCCAACCTTTCTAAACAAATATTTTCACTATCATGAAGGGAAAATAATCCCACTTCTTATTATGGGTGAGATTCAATGTTAGAGGTTAAATCATCCACTTCATCACCCATATCATACAAATATCTTTGTTTTACATGAGAAACTACACTCTAACCGTCATCCACAACATCATTCAAATAATATACCATTATCTCTTTTGATGATAAGATATATGGATCATGAAGTTCATGATCACCAACATCCATCAAGTGATAGAAGTTCACAGAATTAAATTTCAAGGAATCTCTTTTAACACTGATGATAATATCTACCCATTTTCATTTGAATAAAAAATGAAAAAAGCCCATAGTCTTTTAATTTGATAATATCAGTCAACATTCCATAGTAACCCATATTATAAAATGTAAATATACTACTATTCTACATTTTCAAACCCTCTTCTTGATCGACTGTATGAAATCTAAATCCAGTCATGTTGTAAGCGTCGAAATTTCTAACTTGTTTTAGAGGAATTCAAGAAGGAATCATCACATCTTATTACAACTCTACTCGAGTATTAGTATTAATGATCTAAAAAAATTAATTATACATTATTATATTTAAAAAATATATTTTTCAACCTAATATCTGTATTTATTTCAATATTTATGAACTTACACGCCATGAAATCCATTCTACAAGATCTTTATTAATAGATTTTGTTATATCTTTCTCATTTCATGTTCAGTCTCTCATTCATCTCTTCATTTGAATCCTCAACACTTCAATAAATGGATATTAAATTTCACTATTTAGCATCACATATATATGTTCCTTTAATAATTCAATTTGTGTCAGTGTAAAATTTTAGTTCCTCCCAACTGATCGGCTAATAGTAGGAAATATTTTTGATTTCCCATGTATTTGAGAGTGATTAGATATTTCGTCAACATTTCCAAGTTGATTAATTCTTGTCTCAATATCATCCAAGTATCTAGAACAAAAGGTAACACACTCTCCCACCAAAACTCCTTCAAAAATAGATCCTTCTGGTTGAGCATTATTTATCATGTATGATTTCAAAATGCCCAAGATATCTGTGAAATAAAATACAAAACAGAATGTTGTATTTAATTATGTTCAAAAAGTTTTTTAATATACTGACAAAAATATAAGTAATGTACCTCTCAATTGGATACATATATCGGTAATGTATGGGGCCTTCTAATTTAGCTTCCTCAACCAAAGGCAATGTTAAATTCATCATGACAGTAAAAAACGACGGAGGAAATATAAACTCCATTGCACAAAGTGTAAATAAAAATCTCTCATGAAGGTTGTTAAGCTCAAATGTAAGTAGATATTTCTAACATAGTTATCTGAAAATGTGCATAATTGGAGTACAAAAGTAGTAACCTTTTCATGTAATAATGTACACAATTCCAATGGTAGTAATTATTGTAACAAAATATTTGAATTGTGACTTTTTATTCCATATATCTTACGATGATTTATGTAAAAAAACCATTATATGTTACGTGAATACCCATCAGATACCTTTATATCCTTTGAAATTATTGGAATGTATCTTTATCCCTATTATTCATTGCAAAAATTTCTAGAACATACTTTTCATACTCACCTGGTCATAGATCAAATTTTATGTTCATTTCATGTAAGTTTTTCTAAGAATTGAGATGATCCTTCAACATTCCATGATCATTAACCAATATAAAGATCAAATTTACAAAAAACCAATTCTTCTCAATATGCATCATATCAAATTTATGCCACAAAAAAATTAAATTCCCAATACGGATTTTTGAAGAATATAATTTTTTTCATCCATTCTTGCACGCCAATTTCACTTGATGATACACTTCGAACTGATTCCCCACTATAATTCAAATTATGCACCTTCCAAAATTTAGTTTCAACATTTACAAGTTGTTTAAATATTTCAAAAGTAGTTAACAACTTTGGAGGTGGTCTACGATCAATAAAACCATTAAATTTTGACATGTTCATCCAAAATATATGAGATGCATCGAGAAATATTTGATGAAACAAGAAACACCATTTTCTACTGTGAGGTAGCCATTCAGAGCAGCAAGAATTTAGACATTGTATTAAATGAATCATCATATGTATCTACACTTTTTCTCCATAACTCCTGCAATTATTCAACTAATGGTTGAAAGTATACATCAATATAATTTCTAAGAATTATTTTCCTAGGAAAAATCATCGAAAAGATAAAAGAAGTTTTTTTAATACACATCCACAGATGTAGATTGTAAGGGATCAAAACAACTATCCCAATGCAATAACCGATACTCAAAGTCCTAAATGGGTTGAATCCATCATCATCCAATCCTAACCTAATATTCCCTGTAATAGATTATAAATATAGATGTAATGCATCAAATGTATTCCATGAATGTGAATATTATTGATAACGCATTAACCCATAATTTTTATTATCTACAGAATGTAATGTCACGTGTTCAGAGGTTTTTGATGACATGAATAATCTTTTCAATCGAGAAATTAAAGGAAAGTAGGGAAAAACATTTGTAGATGTGTTCCTTTTCTTCTGATTCATGGTACTATATTGATTTTGACTTCCAACATCACCCATTGACTACCATTTAGCAGAATAACATTTTTTTCAATCATTTCTACTTGAATCCTCTCTCCAATAAAGCATACAATCCTTGGGAAATGCATATATATTTTTTATAATTTAAACCAAGCGTGTTAAACCTTTTTTTAAACCATAAAAATACCCGAGGATGTTTTATTCAAGAAATTAATCACCCAACAATTCCAATATAATGGACATATCCTTATTTATAATTACATATAGGCATTTGATATGTTACAAATTTAGTAGAAAATAATTTTTTTGAATATTTCAAACATCCGCTATACAAATCTTGATTTCCATCGTCAAATAAATCATGAATTGTATTTTTCATAGTGAAGTTCTCTCTTATATTAGTCTCCAAATAATTAATAGAAGGATCCAATGATATGTTATAATCTTGATCTGGTTGTCCTACAGTCTCAAAAACATTAGATTCCACATTTTTAATTGTAGCACCCTCGATAGGTTTTTATGATATGTTTTGATATTGATGTTGGTGTCTTTTAATTCCAAATTCATCATTTATAAGGGTTTTCATTTCATTTTATATTTTCTACAAATATGGGTGCTCATAATGTGGATTAACATCAGTGCTCAACCTTTCTATAATGTTTGATTCTCCATTCCAAATCCAACACAAATATTGAGTAGGGAATTGCTTCAATATCAAGTGTTCATAATCTTTATCTCTCTTCAACCATATTCTATGTTTACATTTAAGACATGGAAATCTAATTATCCCTTCACCTGATTGATTGGAAATTGTAAAATCTAAAAACTCTTCCAAACCCTTAGCATATTGAGGTGTTTTCCTCAGTAATGTGATCCAGGTTTTAGCCTTGTATATCAAAATGTGCATACATAATAAGAAAAAAAATAAAACACATAACTATTAAAAAATTGGTAAAGAGATTCATATAAAATAGTTGAAAAAGGACATGTTAAATAATGTTTTACTTTATAAATACATATGGTAAATAATGAATCATTTTAAATAAGGTTTTCTTATTTCTTCTTACTACAACTAGTTTTATAGACTTCTATTAAGGATGACATTCAAATATTTTTTGTATTTATAAAATAACCACAAAGGAAATAAAATTTTTTCTTGTTAAAAAATGAAGAAGAAAAAACGTTTGTGTTCAACATGTTTTTATATAGTTGAAAAAGACTAAAAAAGACATGACACCCATGGTAAATTATGGAATCATTGATAGGTGGAGTATCATATAAAAATGGTATAATACAAAAGAAAAATGACAACGGTGTGAGGAACATTAATGCCCTAAAATTCAATTATTCAAAAAAAAATATAAAGGGGAAAGCCATGTTAAATAGTTTTATTAAATTATGTGTTGTTTTCATGATGTTTTATCATGGATGACTAAATGGATATCTAAATCATACTACAAAAATTGTCATTATGGCATGGTGTGTATGTTTTATAAGATTAAATTTTGGTGTTAGAGGAAATCGAACCACAACCTTGGTGTTTTTCTATAAATGATACTTGTGGATAATGTTTTACATTAAAACCAAATGTTCTCATCCTAAAGGGTCCTTTAGTGGAGTTTTATCAAGTTTTCCTTAGGTGGATGGTTATGCATTGATTCCTTGGTCATGGCACAATGTGTAGTTAGGATGTTATGGGTGTTTTTATAGAGTTAATTGTTATTCCATGATCCATTGGTCAATTATACAAAAAAAACATATAAGTTAGGAATTAATCCATTCCCCCATGGGCTATATTGAAATGGTTATTAGGTCCTATTTTTTGGAAGGTTCAGACCTGTTACTTGAGGGTCGGTTATTCCTACTTCAGTTAGGTTGGTTTTGTAAAGTGGTAATTTCTTTATCCCACTCTCCCATTGTTCCCCTATTTTGATCCCCCTTCCCCATTATTGGAGGTTAATTAGAAGTTTTTTCACCATAGTAAAGTTATGTAATCTTCCCAACCCATCTTCTATCATTCTCATTACAGTTCTTCCTCTAATTTTGGATGGTTTCATCCATGGATTTAATAAAAATTCACCCAAATAATGTTGGTGCAATCTTTTATTCATGGGGATTTATGGTACTATGGCTATAGGATTCATAAGAAGGATAAATGATGCTTGTTTCATATCATTTGGAAATTGACTTTCTAAAGTATTTTTTTGGGAATTCAACCAGATTAGACTATAATTGATGGTCAATTCACTGAGATTTTGTTCAAAGGGAGTTATAGAGGATTTATATAATCTTTTTACACATAATTGGTAAATATATGTATGTTGTGATGCTTTTTGGTGATTTATCAATCATTATTCCTTATTATATTAAGTTGTATAATTATTTATATATTTTTATAATTAACTATTGGAGCCTTGAGGTATGAGAAAGATGCCCAAGTGCACATTGATTCTTTGTCTGATCTTGGATAGAGATAGTAAACGGGCTATGCAATGGGGTAAATCTAACATCAGGTTAGGTATCCTTTTTAATATATAGAAAAATTCATGCATGAATGTGTATGTGTGTGAATGATAGGGGACTGGGATCAGTAATGTGGGTAGGGATTAGATAGGCTCAATGTGGATCAAGTAGCCTCTGTTGATCTATATAAAATAGATTTGGGTATTTCAGGCTTGTTCCATGAATTTTAAAAATTACCAATGGCTATACCAGTAAGGATAATGGAGTAATAACCAAATTGATGTACCTATGTGTTGTCTTTATTAGTGTGATGAGTTGTGTTTGGCATGGCGAGAGCCTTAATGAGAATGTTTAGGGGAATCCAAGTGGTTAACCCTTTAGGAATGGACTAGTTAACCATATAGATTGGTATTTATCTATGAAAATCTATATGAAATTACCTTTAACATATAAACAACTTAATTGAGAGGGGTAGGATATTGTTAAATAGTCTAGTAGCTTGTGATAAGTTGTTGGTCTTGGGATGATCATGGGATTAGATGGTAGAGGTTATTAACCACTCACTAGAATTTTCCTAGTGTAATTTTTTGATAATGAAGTTGATAATTAGGATTCCTTATCCTCGTGGTTTCTAAGGAACTCAGATGGAATATATGTAATTAGTTAGATAAATTAGTTTGTGCTTGGATCCCAGTGTTGTTCTAGTGATGGGAGTTGGTGATGGAATATACTCCATGATTAACTTTGAGGGGGTGTGTGGACTCCAAGAGGCTTGATGTTTAGTGTGGATAGATATTACCTATTATTCATGATTTTATGATGGATAAGAACTATGTTATTGGAATTTTATTGAGATCTTGTTTATATATATTTTATGATCATGATGGTAGTGTGGTTAAGATTGCTCATGGTTGAGATTGGTCATGGTGGATGAACAAAATACACATATCAGATATATGCCCAAATACACATATGGATATTCCCATATCTAATGGAACACCCATAAGGTATCTCAAAAACATAGAATAATCCAATTTAGAAATCATAAGGAACATTGTAACCATCTATAGGAAATTAAAAATAGTACTCAAACCAAAAAAAGGAAACCAAATCACTCACCCAACTCAATTTCACATGAGAACCAACTAAAAAATCCAACCAAGTTTAAAATAATCTGAAAAACACTCAATTACACTTTAGAAGATAGATTTACATTTCATCAAACTCTTTTGGTGCACACATATATAGTCTTACAGAATGAAATCCTTTGATACCCCTTTTTTCATCAAAAATATAACATGAAAACATCATTATAATCTATAAAAACACAAAATAATCATAAAAAACTCATTTATTATTTAATTAAAAATGATCAAGAAATGAAATATCATTCCAAAAAGGTACTAGATAGAGACACCTACCTCAACAATGTACGAATATAATAAAACTCTCACAGAAGGAAGAACACGAATTGAGGAAAACTCCACAGACCATATAATCTATGAAAATTAAACCAAAAATCTAACATATCCCCTGAGGTTCATCCAATAGCGATCCAAGAAAATAAATAATAAATAACCAAGGGAGGAAAATATGAGAACATGAAAAATACCTTAAAACTATGAATAATGTTCCAAATAACCTTAAAGAAGATTCAATGCAAGATCGAGAGTAAGGGAGGTGTGGGGAAATGACAAGTCACAGTGAGTGAAGTGCGTCACGGTGATGGCAACGAGGCATATTGAGGGAGGAAAGGCGCATCAAGGGAGTGATTCTTGACTAGGGAGGAAAGACGCCATGAGGAGAGGTGGCATGGTGTGGCGAGGGGCGGCGAAGCGGCATGTAGGACTTTGATGAGTCGAGGGGTTGGTGGGTCGGGGTGTTCGGGGAGGGGGAGAGTCTCATTTGTTAAAAAAATATAATGGTTTAGCAGCGGTTTTTTATAAACTACTACTAAATAATTTAAAAAATATATAATGACAGTTTAATAAACTACCACTAAAAACCTCCATTAAATGTTAGTTTGGTGTAGTGACTCCAACCATCTATATTAGTTCATATTCGACTATTTTTTGTGTTAATATATACTCCAATATTTTCCAAGCAATATTTATGTCACACATTTCCACATAAGGATAATGCCTCTATATTGTTTTTGAAAAAATTACAACTTGTATCTCCAAATCATGATTCGGGTAATTTTCTACATAAACCTTCAATTGGTGTGAGGAATATTATACAACCATTTCATTATTCATTAGAAAAATTCCTACTCCCTTTATAATGTACAAATATATATTTTTAACTCTTGTCCACCATAGGGTAATTTGATCACAAGTTAACTATCCAGCCTTCTCTTCAATTCCTTGAATGTTTCATGACATTATCCTATACAAAGGATCATAGATCCCTTATGATTCAACATGGATAGTGGATTTGATTGCTATGAGAAATTTCTCACAATGTATCGATAGTTTATAACTAATCTTGGAAAATTATATAACTTAGTCAGTATGGTTGTTCTAGGCCATTAATCAATAACATTCGTACCAGAATGTTCTACTAATATAACATCACATGTAATTAAATTTCTCATTAAATATTTCTTATATAGCTATAATTACTACTTTATAAATTTATATTAATTTTTCTCATTCCTTAATGTCATTAACACAACCTTAAAATAATATTAATTTTTTTCCTTTCTCTTGGAATATATGATAATATAATTGATAAAGACTATATAAAAATAATTATGGTAATATCTAAAGTATCTATGAATTATATCCATGATAATTTAAGGGGAATCTATAAGTCCAAATAAATTCAATATAAATTGATAGTGTGTAATTGGGTTCACAACATAGTGGTATGTTTTCCGATAATCATGCACCCATTATCAGTGTTTGATTCCCGATTGCCTCTTAATGAAGGTTTAGTGGGAGGCGATCATTACCCTTACACACATTTGTAGTTGGGTTTGGATTAGTGATATGCACCCCTTAAATCTACATGAAAAATGGAGGTTCCAAACACATTGGGCACATGTAAAGTAGAAGTACTGTAGCGTACTGTAGCCGCAGTGACACTATAGTAACGGTGGGGACTGTAGAAGCGGCATGAAACTGTAGCGGTGGCAGAGTACTCTAGCAGTGACAGGTACTGTGCAATATTGTAGAAACGTGGAACTGTAGCATTACTATTCACATAATGGGCTTTGGGCTAAAAAAATGGGCCTACGGGCCATGTAATGGGCTAAATTCCCACTGGGCCTTCTGGCAATGTAATGGGTCTCCCTCTACCCAGTTAAAAGAGGTCATTGATTTTCATTAATAATAAATGAGGCTTCAGCCCCAACCTTAAAAAAAACCCATTGGATCTATGGAAGGCCAGTGTAGAGATGCATGACCTTGGATAGGGAACATCTCATTGTGGATGGATAACTTGATGATGGATGGCTGGTGGTTTTTTCAATGGGTGAGGGAATGAAGAAATTGGTGCGGGGATCATGTATCATAGGAATGTTTAAGTTCACGTTCATGGTGATGATCGATGGCAGCATGATGGAGAGGGATCCTGATGGACACTTTGGTAGTGATGGAATGAAATGGATTGGTGGTGGGATACTGATGGCCAAAAGTAGGGAACTGGTGTAGTTGTGGGAAACATCGATAGTGGTTGGTGGTGGAGGCTTGGTCTAACACTACTAGTGTGGGAGGGCCTTGACAATGGTAATAATCGAGAAGGCTATGACATGATATAACCCACGGAAGGGTTTATTTGGAGACAATGAGGGAAAGAATATTATAGTAACTAGAAGATTAAGACTAAGGATGGTCATTGTGTGTTGTGGGATTCCACTGAAATCTATTTGAAAGCATAAGGGATTGGGCCCTTAGGCCATATTATGGGCCTCTGGTTCGTGAATTAGGGGCCATTGTGTGACCCTGGGCCATCATGTCCATGTAATAGTGTCCCACTTCCTAGATAAAAGTGTATTTTTTTCAATACTATAATAAAAAATTGACGGGTTTCCCTCTTACCTTTTAAAAGCAATAAATTCACAATGACCATGCCTTGAATAAAAAGTTTTCTTGGTCATATCACCCTTTGTACCATAAATAGATGATATTCAAATTAGATATAAATCATTGAAAATTATTTTTCTCCACACATTTCATCAAAAACTTTATCATTATGGGATTTAAGATACGTGATCTTGATATTGATCTTGTTTTTTTTTCAAATAATCAGAAAAAAGATGGATTAGACCCTTTTTATTCTTCAAAAAATGAACTATTTAACCCCATGGTGATTATATTGGGTATATTAATCTATTTTCTAGATTATGTTAGAGTTTCTTTTTTAATTTTTTTATCTCAATTTGGTTCACACTATAAAGAGACTTCGAAATAGGTGTATCACGATGTAGAAAAAATATTTAGAACTCGACTCCATGGATTAGGGGAAGATGAAAAAACTCTTCAAGAAATACATTGGAATACTCTTGAATAAATAGTACATCATCATTTTTTAGTTTCTCCTTAATAATTTTAGAGTAATAACCCTTAAGAATAGCTGGTAAGACTCATATAATGGATATAATATACAGTAGTTGTCCATGTTAAACCTTGCACAGAAAAATGATCATAGTTTGATCTACAAAATCAAATGTGACATAACATCATTTGATACTAATTTGGTATCTATATATATCTATATTATCCTATACCAAAATCACATCAAATTCAAAAATAATAATAATAACATGTTTTTCAAGATACACATTTTCCCACAAACATCTATCAGAGAGGAGATATAAACTTGAGATGAAATCACCATAATATTCATATTTTATACTGATAAATCAATATCTAACCATTTATTTCATGTAATAATATCATTAAAAAAATTATTATGTAAAATATTGGGTGTAACATCAATAAAATAAGAAATTTCATGTTTTAGAGTAGATTATAAGTGTACGATTTACCACTTCATTCTAATTACCCACTTATATTTTTTTGTGATTTAATAATAATTCCCATTAAAATTTTGTTTAAGAGGTTTCTAATATAGATTTTCACCATTACCCCAAGATTTATTATCTAGTTGGCTAAATTCCCATCATCCATTCTGCCATATCCTTGGAGTGTGGGTGGAACATTCAGATAAGAACTCACTCCAATCATTTTATTAGATGATTTTTTTATAACATTTGTATTCCTTACCTTCATGGAAATATTTTCCACACCTATAACATTTAATAGTCCATATAAGAAAATTTACTCAATTCTTATTTCCACACTTTTGACAGAAAGGATGATTAATTATCATTCCTACTTGGGTTTTATTAGTTCAATCTCCACTGAAATCTATTTTACTTCTATTTTCCATACAACCACATGAATAATTAGACTATCCACTATCCATTTTTACCTTGAGAGAACATAAATCAATTACATAAAATCTATCAAAGTTACTTCATGAAAAATATATTTGGAAACTTTTTCTTAAGAAAATATATAATTGATAAATTTATCTTTCAGGTCTGATGATAAAACTTAAAGAATACCTTGAAAGTCTTGTTAAATTCACATCAAATGTACCAATAGATTCATCGTCATTTAATTGCAGATCCTAGAATTACATTGCTAATTTAATATTAATATTTAAAAGAAAATCATTATTCAAAAGTCCCTTATAAAACCATTCACATGGTTTAGAGTCAATTCCATCCCCTTACATCATATACTTAACACGATTCCACCATTAATCAGCTTCACATTCCAAATGATATACATACAAATCAACCTTTTCATGGGATTTGAACAATAGAATAAAAAATATCATTTCAATAGAATTTATCCTTTTCTAATCAGTAAGTGGATTAGATGGCCCACTAAATAAAGGTGGAAATTTCCACATGAATGGATCAAGGGTGAGTTGTTCCTTCATATAGAAATTTGAAAGCTTGTCTTAATTGAGGTTTTTATTCAATGCTTAATATATTGTTGTTTGCATAATAAATTTTTTTATCCCTTATACAATTTAAATTGGTTTCATTGGATTAAGATCATTTCATTCACAATTACATTCATCATTAAAAATATTTATTTTGGTTCCATTAATTTAGGAAATCCAAAAATAAAAGTGTCAGTATGAAGAATCAATAATCAGAGTGTAAAATCATATATAAATGAAAATGATTCCTAGTATATCCTAAATTATTTTACCTTGTTATCAACATATGACATTGTATTTTCATCATATATTACATTAGTTTATAATATATTTCCATATAATTAATCCTATCATTATTTATAATTTATTCTCCAAAAAAACTAAAACCTACATTGATACCAACTGATGTGACCCGAGACAAACTTATGCACATATACCATTATATAATATGATTATTCAATACAAAATTTAAATAATACACAACTAATAACCATAATGTATTATTTCTTTTTGAAACTTGATTCATAATTATTTTATTCCATTAAATGTCTCCCATATCTCCCAAAAAGATTCTTCTCACATAGAAAAATTCATAGGAATATTCTATATAAAACAAATCTGGATAACAATGGGAAATGAAAAAAAAGATAATCTGATCTCATATGCTCATTAAGGGTAAACATGGGAAACATCAATTGATGGTAGAAATTGTCTATAATATAAACATAATGGTATGATAACAATATCACAATATACAAAAACATATCCAAAAATTCAAAGTCAATAGATCATGGTTCATGTCATTAGTATTATCCATAACAAAATTCATCATTAATATGTGTGTGGAATTATTAAGAACAATTAATGAGCTATGATATCATATCATAATCATAAGACATATGTTTGGGGAAACACATAAACTTTGGAAATCATTTCCACAGTAAATTATCACTATAAATTTCATCATATTATACCAAGATTCATATTATATTGGGTAATTTTAAACTCAAATTTTAATGTATGCTTAATTTTTTATCTTTTATTGGTTTATTCTTATTCTTGGGAAATTTTGGGTATGAATTTAGGTGTTTTGGAGGTTAATGGGGTTGTTTCATGGTTTACCCACATAGATTCATCTAAAAATAAAAATTATGCTATAAACTATACATGTGATATTGGACTAGGTTGCGGCCTATGAATTGTTTGGAAATATAAGAGGCAAAACCATGTGGCCTTCCAAGAATCACATAAAAATTGTTTTTTACAAAAATTCCCATTTCATGTAAAAAGTGATTCATCCATTTCTTCCCCCAAAAATATTAGTCTAACATTACTATCCAAAGAAGGATCTCTAATATTCCCCACCACCTAATTCATGGTCCTTATGTGGTAGTTTTGAATATTTTCTCAGTTAAATAAGGTCCCTTGTCCTTAACTTTCAAGAAGTATAAACTATTTTTTAAAGGGATAGTTTTTTTGATGTGAGGTGACTTCCTTGTAATGATTTATAATGGGATTATTTAATGAATTCAAAATGTGTTTTGAAATGAAAGTGAGGATTAACCCTTTTTACTGTTCCTTATTTTCTCTTTAAAATTTATTGATGAAGTGGATGGAATTTTTCCTTTTTTTATTTCAAAGGGAAAGACCCGTGATTTTAAAGGGATACATTAAAATGTTTAAATTGTGTTTGTGGTTTAAATAGATGTTTATGGATACCTAATTTGGTGTTATATTAATTATAAAATGTTTTGGAATCTTGAGCCATGTTTTAGCATTTATGGAGCATTTAGAACTTTTGTCTTTAATGGTTGGTTGTGTAAGACCCTCTTCTTTGACCATTTTATATTTACCCTTTATGTGTATTGTTCATCACTCTATGATTCTTGTTTATCACCTTTTGTTTGAATAAATTTTTTTAAAAAAATGTAGGGTATATGTGGGGATATTCATTGTGAGTTTAATGATGGTTATGTATTGTTATTATTTATTCCTTACATGTTAATCTTGTAATGCTTGTTCACTTACCTCACTTATCTATTGGTTATGGGAACCTGATTTCTATATGGGAGGCCTTGTCTTTTATTACACTAGTCTATTAAGAAAACAATTTTAGCCCTCTATTCATAAAAGGAACTTGGGATATAAGGAGAGTTTCATCAAAATGAGGCTTGTCTGGGATAGTTCAATGGATTATGGTTTAGAATAATCATATGTTAGTAGTTGATACATAAGGGAAATTGATAAAGTTAAACACATCTCATGTTAGTGACTTAGGGTGGATTCTATGACACATCTTTTTATTCATTGTTGGTTGACATTAGGGGTATTGATCTTGAGCTCCATTGTATCATTCCCCTTATTTTGATTATTTTAGTCCCATTATTTTTCTTCTATTTTTATTATGCCTTGTGACTTATGGAACCAACATGGTTATGTTTGATCTATCATGATTAGTGTTGTTTTATTTTTTGTGGTTTTAAAAGATGATTTAGAAACCTATTTAGAATTTAAATAATATTTTGTGGGATCTAAAAGATGAATTCAGAATGGTTCTTTTGGATTAATTATGGATTTAGTTATTCAAATGGTTATAAAGTGATTATTTTTATTTAAATAAAACTATTTATTTTTAGATGTTTTAATGGTTTCTTATTTAAAATGGATTTCAATGGAATAAATGTTTTTAAAGTGTGTGTTTTTGGTTTGTGAAAATAAATTTATATGATTTTAAAGGTATTTATTGGATAGTTACTTTTATTCTTCTACTTATTCTTGAAAGACTAGTTTCAAGTTTCATTTTGAATCTATAAATTATAAATTTCTATAAGAAACTAATTCTAGATTATTAGTGGGTGATAACATACTGGTATTTTTAGCCCATCCATATATATATTTCATGTTCCATGTTTCTAAATGAATTAAATTTATTTGTCTATATAGGGTGAGTTGGATGGTGATGGGAAACCATAAATTTCATGTAGATGGTATTTGGAATGTACTGAGTTTTCTATGGTTGTTTTATTTATCTATTTTGTTTTATTGGATATTAAAACCATTAATGTAGTTTATTTCTATTATTTATTATTTATCTTTGTTCCATGTTTTATATTTCTATTTATGGAAGGTGTTGGGTGATTATATAAATTATTTATATCTATGGTATTTATTATAACATTTTTTACATGTTTACTCATTTTAAATTATAATTTGTTTGATAATTCATCAACATCCAATTAATATAGGGTTTATAATAAACTATTAGTATATAATATACTATATTTGTTCTCTGATTTATGAAAAAATCATTCTGAAATGGGGTCTTCTGATTCACATATACTATTTTCTTACCCATGTGGATCTAGAATTCCCAATTTGACTTCGAGTGAGTTGGTTCATGTACAAGTGTATGAAATCCATATTTGGTTCACTTTATAATGGTAACTAAGGATTTTGGTTCTTTTGGGGGTTGTATGCTTCTTGATTGACCCTCTTGTTGTTTGTAGATGCCCCAGTGGAACAAAATTATGGTTTTGGGAGATATAACAGTTATGGTTGGAAGAGTTTTGCTAGATATTTCTCATTATAAGCATAACAAATAAAGGTGATTTTAGGTTTCAAATTGTAAATTTGATATTTTTATTTGTTTTAGTTCTTTTAGTTGTGAATAGATGTTTATTTCAACCCTTATGAGTATATGAGTGATTTTGTAGGTTTCTCTTTCCTTTTTGAGGTCAAAATGAATGGGATATTAAGGTACAATATAGCTCATACATATTGGGATAACAAGAAGTGTTCATGAAACTTAGGGTTGTCTCATTCATAGATTCTAGGTTAGGGAATGATTTCCCATCCCATGTGGAAAAATTATCCACAACTTTATTTCTTCCCTAATTTTTCTATTTTTAATCATCTCAATTTATAATTGATTATAAAGTGATTCTCAATTTTTTATATGGAATAATATGTGTTTTGATGATTTTTGGATATGGTTCTTGATAGCCTTGTCTAAAGGGTAGTTTGGTTCATTTGTATATCTTGGATTTAATGGCTTTTTTTTGAAAATGAATCAATCTTTTTAAATTATTAATTTTAAAACATGGTATTATGAATTTTTGAAAAAAGGATGTCCCCTTATTTTTCATGAATTATTTAATGAGATAGTTTTTTAACTTGGGGTATTTATAAAATTTATGAAAATAAGAAATTTGATATTTCAAACATGTCCTTTTTGTGTATTTCAAGAAGAAATTGATTTCAAAAAGTTCATTTTGGAATGTGTTTTACAATTGAAAGGTAATTTTTTTGGAAGTGTTTTTTGAATGTAATTTGAAATTAATATGAATTATTATGAGAATTTATCATGTTTTTTAGATTTTAAAAAATAATTTAATGTTGAAAAGTGATTTTTGTTATGCTTATTTGGGTGATATTTGTTACACCAAGGTTTAAATATTTTTAAATGTATATTTTTTCTTGGTTTTAATTTTATTTCTTCATTGGAATGTTTTTTCAAAATTCCTTGGTAAAATTTCTAAATTTCAAAAGAAAATTTTATTTCTTGGTGTTAAATTGATGTTCTTTATTTTTGTGATCTAAATTTCAATTTCTATCCCTAGTGTATGCTGGGATTTTTTTTATGTTTTGTTTCATGAATTGATGTTGTTTTTGTATCATGTTTTTTATTTTATGTCACTAAAAATAGTGAAAAAAATTATTCAAATCTAGTATTTACCCAGACTCTGAGTATAGTGTTGGATGTGGAACCATCTATACTATCAGACCCCATCTTGGATTTCATGAATCAAAATCCACCTTATTTATATATTGATAAAGGATTGATAAAAGATTTAAGGTTGTTGAAAAGTATTGAGGTCATCCTAAATTCTCATAAAATAAATTAAGCTTTATGGGTGACAGAAGTTGTGGTATTTATTTTCAATTTTATACATGTTTAGTGGGAGTCTATGTTACCTTCTAAACTACATGATGGTGTGACTTTTGATTTTTTTATGATAGTACGTATCTAATACTTATTTGATATTCCAAATGATTAAATTAAAATATATACGGGTGTTAACGAATTAGTTTTTCACCTTTCAATGTTTCAATAATTCTGAAATTTAACCCCTGAAAACTAATAAATTTGATATATTTATCATCATTTAGAAAATAATATTTCAAGAAAATGTAGGAATATAATTAATTAGGATGATATTTAAAAGGTTCGAACTCAGTGTGTGAACCTAGAACCTTCCCTTAGCCACTCCCATGGGTCTATGGAAATTCCATATTTTGAAGAAGTGAATAAAACTTGTTCCAAATATTTTAAGACACCTTATATATCCTGAGAGGAATGAATATAATGACTCCCACCAGTTTACAATTTTTTATTACAAAATATTGATCCACTAAAAAATATACATCTTTCCAATTTACTCGACAAATGTTCCTGTGTATGATGATATTTAATATAATGAAGATATTCTGATTAACACAGGTCAATTGACTTAATAAGATGCGCCCTTTATCAATCATCACTTGGAGAAACATTCGGTTATATCTGGACAACAAAACATGCAGTTCATTGAAACTACTCAAAACTGAGTCCAAATTTCCTATGTCCAATGAATATAGTCTAATGGATTTAGTAATATGAAATCAGTGTAATGATCCTATTCTCAATTTGAATAACTAATACTCTGCCCAAAATCTTATTCCAATCTTCTCTTCCGGTTAGACAAAACATTTAGCTATTTGACATTATTTTAAGATATCAGTCATGAATGAAGACTTTGAAAAGAATTTATGTAGTGCCATTCCTTTTATTCACATCAAAAATGATACAAATTATTATTGTAAACTACTACAATCTTCAAGAGACTAATAATAGAAAAGGTGGGAAACTAAAAATCATTTCCCACTTACTGAAATGCAAAACTCAATGATTTACACATAAATGAATTTCAACTTTAACTATTTTAAACATTCTCAAGGTTTCACTGATAGTAGTACTCTCTTCTATCTGATATAATATCCTCAAATTTAGTCTATTGTAACTTTATTACTGTTAATTTCCTCAGCTCACTATGATATGACATTCTTTATTTTCTTATTGAGATCGTACTTTATCCCTCTTTCTAATATAATATTTCTATCATCCTTTGATCATTACAATTTGAGTTTCATTCTCTGCTAATTATGACCTGAATTTCTCATTTAATTATTATAATCTTACTCAGTAGATGACTTATCACTATTATATCTCATCAATATTAAAATTTGAACCATTCCCTTGATTTTTTTCAAGTAAACACAATGATTTTAGAATCGTTACTTCTTCTCATAAATGATCTCCCATTGATGGATCGAAATCAGTAACTCTTATAACTTTGATGTGTTATCAGTGTGAGGAATTAATTTTGATGAATCAGTGCATGTTCTTAATTTTATAGATATGTGTATTCAATTTTTCTAAGGGATATTCCTCAACTTAGTCAAACTGACTTTATTCAATATGAAATATTTTACATTATATTGAGAAACTCATTATGATTTTATACATATGATGATAAATCCACTCAGTAAATTTTAAATTCATCAAACTTTATCATCTTTACACATTAATAATTTTGAAAAATAAATTTATTAATACTTTTGAATATGATCTTTTGTTCCCGAGTTTCTAGAACTGATACAAATTACTCTGAGACCTTCAACAAACTCCATTCTTCAAAGTCATTTATCATGATATTTTATCATGATTTATGAGAACTCCATGACTAAAAAAGTATCGTCTGAAATTAGGGT
The DNA here is from genome assembly GCA_963277665.1 of Viscum album. Taxonomy (NCBI): domain Eukaryota; kingdom Viridiplantae; phylum Streptophyta; class Magnoliopsida; order Santalales; family Viscaceae; genus Viscum; species Viscum album. Next base: position 28,211,501 of record OY728164.1, on the reverse strand, counting down.
AGAATGTTTATTAATAGTCTAACACCTCACATCATGGTCCTCCATCATTTCCTTCAACATTATTATGAATTTATCAATTTGGGGATATAGAATTTCTAAAAAATACCGATTATAATGAATCTTGAATTTCATGGTAATAGAGTTGATTCTGATGGTGCGTTTGTTAAACAAATATATAGAAATTACATCTTATATATTCCTTACACCTACTATGTCTGATTCTTCTAAGTCTAAAAACTTATTTCCAAAAGATTTTTTTTGAAAAAAACATTCCATAGATATATTTGTTGGTTCTTTCTAGAGACTATTAAATAATAAAGATCACTTAAGAATGTGAGCCTCAATTAGGGTTTTCAATCAGAACAGTATTATTTTTTCCACTTCTCAAATTTTTTTTTCCTCTTTTTTATGTAGGTTTTCATTATAGGTGGTCATTACACATATTTTTTTCAACTACACTTCCATCTATCCAATCACATTTTTTTGGTTTTCAATGAGGAAATCCTAGTGTAAGATGACCAGTGTAGCAAAATAGTGTTTTCTTATTCCTTAGTTCCATTTGTTGGGAATAAGGGAACATAAAATAGTATGGTGAGAAAAGAGTATGAGCGATGGATAGAAGTAAACTTTACTTACCATGGAAAGAAAATAATTCTTATGTGATTCTAGTGTGCAGATCTAGGACATTTTATGCACTCCTGTTTTTAATAATGTACATTTTTTCCTTCATTGTGATTATTTATTTCATATTTATATGTTTTGTAATATATATTTTGAGAGGGTATATTGTGTTTTATCATTTTTTGGATGCTTATTTTGAGACCATTCATTTGATGGTTCAGTTTTAGGTTGATCTTTGGGAGGTTTGGTTGATGTTATTCAGAGTTTAGGGGATGGTTCCATTATGGGATGTCTCTTATGAATGATTTTTTTCTCATGTGCATTATTTTTTGGTGAACCATTCTGTAGAGATGTGTTTGTTCCCATTATGAGTATTGATATTTCAAGGTACTCATTTTTTGGACATAGGAAAGTCCTTGGGTGAATAATTGGAAAAAAGGGTTGGTGAACATCGAGTTGAGTTTTCAAAATAATTGGTGTTTGTTTGGGTCATTTGGGATTCACTATGTTTGGGTGATCTATTTTATGTCACTATTTTATTTGGTCATGTATTGATTTGAGGAGAGATATTATGTCATTCTGTTAAGGATGCTTTTGGTTTTTCCCTCATTTTGGTTTGAAGTGTTTTTTTTATAGTGAGTCTCTATCATGGTATCCCAGTTTCTTTGAGAATGTGTTTCTCATCAATTTACTTCAATTCCAACATGTAAGTGGAATTATAAATGGTGGGGATACAATTTTAGGTATCCCTTTCTTCATATAAATTCTTGTTCAAGGTTCATGTTTATGTTTTACTTATATGTGTTTTAGTAATATTATGGGTGGTTGGTTTAATCATTTTTCAGGATATTGGTTGGTTGGAATTGAGGTCAGAGTGTGTTGAGTGTTTTTCTATGGTTGGGTCCTTCATGGGATCTTATTTTTTCTGAATAACATTTTTTATTTTGGACCATGGACTTTTTTGTCATCGTTCTAATACCCACAAAACACTGTAGAGAATTATTTTATTATTTAACCATATATAGGGGTTTTCAATGTCATAGTCATTTTCATCTATAGTTTTGATGTTTTGGAGGATTCGGGGTTGTTTCAATGTTTACCTATTTGGTTAGGAGAAACATTGTGGAAAACCCTCGAAAATGTGTGGTTTGTGTTATCATAAGAACTGGAATGTGCATAGTTAAATCATGATTTCTAAATATGTTATTCTTACCTAGAATCACATTAAATGTTATTTTCCACAATATCTCTTTCAAATTAAAATGGGTTTCACCCATTTCCTCCCTCTTATGTTCAACCAATCCTTGGGATTCCTTGGAGGATTTACACCCTACCCTTCAATTAAATGTCCTTATTTTATGATTTTAAAGAGTTTTTAAGGCTAATCTTATTTATTTTATCTTCTACTCATCTTTCATTCCTCTTTCATAGGTATCCTATTCCTCACAGAACCCTAGTTCACTATGTAAGTTATGTATTTTATTAGAGATAAATATAACTATGGGTTTTAGTTTATTATAAATTATAGAGGAGGTCTTATTTCATGTTTCATGATCTTCATTTAAGGTGAAACATTTTGTATCTGTTCACACTTCTTCATAGTCAGTGTTTTTATGTAATTATTTGATTTTGGAAATCAACGTGTGATTATTAGTTTTAAATCCTATTTTATTGAATCTCTGAATATATACTATACCAATGTGACCATTTTGAAAAATTAAAATGTGTTTAGAGCCTAGAAATAATTCTATTTTAAATTCCATTCTTTCATGTTTGAAATGTATTGATTTTTATTTTCTAATCATACGTAAAATTCCTATGAGGATGTTTTAAATGGTTGTAATTATGTGTGTTATAGTTTTATCTATTTTATTTTTCAATGAGGTAAAATAGTGATAAGTGGGATTATTTTAAAATGATGTATTGACCCCAATTTGATTTAAAAAGGTTCTCTTTAATTAATTTAAAATCATGGTTTAAATTGATTATTTATGGATTATCATTGTTAGAAATTTGTAAATGGAACTATAAATGTTTTTTATGGAAATGAGGTCCCTTGGACTTGTTTTGGATTTCAAAGAGTTAAAACGTTGTTTTAAATAGAGAGTTATTTTGAAATCAGTTCTTGGTCGTGAAATGATTAATAAAGGAGTTTATTAATAAATTTCAAATATGGTTATAAATTAGAGTCTAGTTTACACCTTGTAAAAATGAATTAATAGATCCTTAAAATTTTTTAATTTAAGATAATGACCTTTATCATTGTTTATGGATTTTATTTAGGAAAAGAATTATTTTAATAGGAGACTATAAATTGTATAAATGGTGATTTTTACTTCATAGGATGTTTAATGATTAATTAAGTCATTTTATATGAAATTTAAATGTTATTATCATCTTGATTTATGTTTTATCTTTTAATGCTCATTTAGAACATTTTTTTAAATAGTTGGTTGTCTATGTACGTATTCTTTTCCCATTTTGTTGTTTACACCCTGTGTGGGTTTTTTTCACTGCATGATGATTATTTATACCTAATTTTTTATTTTTCTTATTTATTCCGTGGATGTATGGGTTATATGGGTATTTTTATTAGAAAGGATATGGGGGTTTGTGGTAGTCATTTCACACGCATTGTGTGTTAATCCTGGATTGCACGTATAGTGAATTCCCTTCTATATTAGTTATGGAAGCCGTCGTACTAAGTGAGAGGTATATTCTTATGTTACACTAGATAGTTCACAAAATTCTAGAAGACCTCAATCCATATTAGAAACTCATTCTAGAAGGGTAGTTTCATCACAATGAGGTTTATGTGGATTAGTTAGAAGGCATGTGTTTTGGACTCGGTATATACCAATAGCTGGCCAATAAAAGAAATTAAAAAATTTAGATACATCTCACATTAGTTACTCAGGTAGATCCCATGAAACATTATTTTACTATAGTGGTGGATTAAATTAGGGGTTTTGATCTAATGATCAATTGTATCATTCCCCTTGATTTCATTATTTTTAAACCTATATATTTCTTCTATCTAAATTATCCTTAATAATTTTAGTGCTCAATTTGATATGATTGGCCCTTTTATTTGGGGTTTCTTTATTTTTTTGGTTTAATAAGAGGATTGGGAAACCATTTTCTAATTTTATGGCTCTTGTCTGGGTTTTAATGTTGATTTAAAATTTTTTTTAGCGAAATGAGATATTTGGCCTATTAAATGTATATAAAATGATTTATTTTCTTTAAAGAAAGAAAATTGTTTAATTTTTAAGCATTTTAACGGGTTTATGGTTTGGAAATGGATAATTATAATGGGAATGTTTTAAATAAATTTGTTTTCTATTTAATAAAATAAATATGAACACTTTTTAAGGTTTTTGTGGGGTTTTAGTTGTTTTTACTTACTTATGTTTGAAATCCTACTATATGGTTATATTTTCAAACTAGGATTTATGAATTACCGTATAAAAATAATTTCATAGTCTCGATATGTGGAGGATTATTGGAGTTTTTAGCTCATTGCTATATTTTTCAAAATCTCTATTCCGACATGAATTTGTGTTTATTTCCTGAGGTCAACCTCGGGTGAGTTGGGTGGAGGTGGGAAAATAGTGGTTTCATGGTGATGTTTTGGTATTGGGTAATGTTTATTGATGTTGTTTTAATTTTTGTTTAGTGTTCTATCTGAAAATCCAACCATTCTTATATATTCTTTAAGTGGTTTCTGTTGTAACTATTTATGTCAGGATTTATATTTCAACTTATGGATGGTGTTTAGTTATTATATTATTGGGATGTATCCATGTTATTGATTATAAACTATTTTGAATGTTCTATTATTTTTATATCTTATATGTTTTATATTTCACCAACATCTAATTAAATTGATAGATTAGGCTAGACCCTCATAAGATGATACAATGCAAAGTATCTATGATTTAGGGTGAAATATTTCCCAAATAGATTCATCATATTCCCATGAACTAATTTCCAAATCGTTGGGGATTGATAATATCCTTCGGTCCTTATAGTGAGTTGGGTTGGGCGCTACATTGATGTTAGACCTTGTTGGTCTATGACAATTCACTCCCAATTTCCATAAACATAGATTACATTCACTCCTCTATTATCTTTCATTTTATATCATGAGATACCAACAATATACAATATATTTAATAGATATATAACTAATGTCCAACCCATAAAATCTGAAAAACAATACATATTTGTTCCACAAGATCACAAAAACATTCACCATTTTATGATAGAAAAACTAACTCATGAAAAAGTGATGGGGTCTCTAAAAAATCTATATAAAATCATCATCATAAGATATCTATAGGTAAAATATTGATGGAATAATTAGGTCATATACCCAATGAAGAATAATATTCCGTTAAATACTTATACATATATGAAAAATAATTTTATAAAATAATTAAAAATGTAATTTGAAAATAAACAGAAACATATGTTCATTCTGTTGACATTAAAAAATTCCCAGAAAAATTATAATATTATTTTTTTGTAAAACCATGAAAACATTAAAATGGAATTTCATGATTAATAAAATAAATAATGGGTTTAAAAAACCTTTATGTTGTAATAATTAAAAAAAACCACTTTATGATTTTGTGAAGAATAAAATATTTAATCAAATGGAAAGCACATTAAAAGATTCATTTTAATAATTTTTATATAATGTTAATGTTTGTCTAAAAAATAATTTATAAAATATTTAAAAATAAAAACATCAATATTTATATTTTTATGAAGATAGACTTGGTGGAGAAATATTTATAACCAAAAAGGATATATAAGGTCCTGTTTTCTTAATAACATTATTTCAATCTTTTTAGTGATAAAGAATATAGAAATGGAAGTAATACATGAAATATAAATAAATAACTAGATGAGAATAAAATATTTTGGGTTTAAAATACAATTACTAAATAATTCTTAAAAAAGGTGATTCTTGTATAAACAATCCTGATTAAAAGTATGATTGAAACATAAACCCTTACCTCATGTCTCGACTTGATTTTTACACACTCTAGAATCCATTAAAATAAATATAAACTTATCATAAATATAGATCTTAAAAATATTCATACCAATCTTAATATATTTAATTAACCTATACTAATTACCCATTTATTAGCAATTATTCATGAAAATCAATATTCGGGTACGAATTATTCTTTCTTTCACACGTTTTGTTTCATTGATTTTCATCCTTACAACATTTTCATGGTTTTATCATATCAAAATATAAATTATATAATAAATATAATATTTATTCATTATATAAACTTCAATAATTATCCATGTAACGTGGTTATAATGATTTAATTACAACAATCTGTGGAGGAGGTAGTCTCCATGTATGAACGAGTAGTGTCGAAACATTACGATGGATGGACATAAAGAAGTAAAATATAAATTAATCTTTCTATAATAAAAATTATTTTATAAATATAATGTATATTTATTAAATCCATAAATATAATCAATGATTTTAGATGGTAATGAACCAATAAATACATCAATTCTTGGAGGTTATAGTCTTCACATATATATGAGTGATGCTATCATTTTCAAAATGATGTAAAGGAGATATAAAATGGTTGTACAAATACAATAATAAATTTTCATCATATTACTAATATTATTTTTATATTAAAATGATTAAATATGATTTGGATGTGTTTTTAGAAGAATGAAATATCAAATATCTTAGTAAAAACATATATATATTCTTTGGATAAACACCTATAAAGAACATATTAAGGTTTCTTTCATGGGTCTTATAGGGATTCTAGAATCATTAAGTAATTAATAAGTGTGGTTCAAGGGTAATTGGAAAGGTCTTGTTCAATACAGGGTTCTTAATGTCTTTGAATAATTTAGGGGAGGAGGTTCCTTTTATAAATGATGGGACAACCACCCTTGTAAAAAACCATAACATTAAAATAATATAAAATAATTTTCATAGGAATATAGAACCTTATTTCCATATGTATGAAAATATAAAAATTTAATGTATAAATATACTCAAAAAATAAAATATAGACATAACATTGATTATGTCAAAATTAGTTCTATAATCCACATACAAAACACATACAAACCCTTTTTAGAAAAAATTAATTTTGATGTTGTTAGGTCCACAAGTCTGAATACCCTGATAGGGGGAGTGAATCAGGGTATGACTAATTTATAATTAAAGCATGTTCTGATCTTGTTTCACTGTTAAGAAAAACACTCTTCTCTCTATTTCCTATTGCACAATATAAACAGAATGTAATGCATGCACATGACACATCGATTTTACTTGGTTCACCGCTAAGGGATACGTCCAATGAGCATACGCCGAACGGTTGTCGGTTGTACCAAATTCCTATAAACATCACTATCTGTGGATTACAAGGTTCAAGAAAATTCACTCTTTCCCAGGCTCACTACCTTCACAAGGTTTTAGGGCCAGCTCACTGCTTTCCCAAGGGTCACTCCCTATTTCTCTCTCTCTCTGGCTCACTGCCAGTGGAGAGGATCACCTTCTTCCTCTTCCTTTGCTCATTGCTCTGGAGGGAATCCACTCACAGTTTATAGACCTGTAGGTCTCTTAATTTTCTCAAATGAATGCATATTCCATTATTGATATATGATCTATTGACCTTCAACTTTCACCCACAGATGAATCTCACTTTGCATCGGGTGTACTGAGCAACCTCAAATTTTACGCGCAGCCTATACTGGGCCTTGCGCGTAATTCCTTTGCATTTCATGAAATTCACTTTTCGCATAACACCCCTTTTACGCGACCTCTAAACTGCCTTGCGCGTATGTTTTTTGACTTTCTCAAAGTCCTCTTTTCACACAATACCCCTATTACGCGCAACTGACTTCTTTTACGCGCATCCTTTAGCTTTTCGCATAGCACCAGACATTACACGCAAATTTAAAGTTTACGCACAACTCCCTTGCGAACTTCTATTTTGCACTCTAGAGCTCGGATATTTTCTATGACTTGAAGTCTCTGAATAGAGGGGGGTCACTTCATATTTATAGGCAAAATTGCCCCCGCGCGAAAAACCCTCCTTGAGCATGTAATTCTCTTTGAGAACAAAAACCAAAGCTTTCACATTGTTCCATTTTTCATGCACTGCTCCAATATTTTGCGCACCTCATGCCTTTTCCATTTTTGGAGCTTCAGACATCGAAACACCTCTTGCGTGAAAAACTCCATCCCTCTATTTCGCGCAACCCGCAGATATTTCGCGCACCGCTTAATTATGTCGCGCATCCTGCTGATATTTCACGCCACACAAAATTTTTCACGCACCACTCCAATTTTGAACGCACCTCACTTTTACAAAAACACATCTCTCAATTTTTCGATTTTCAAGACCCAAAATTTGGCAAACACTGGAAAATAGCGCCACCTTGTATCTGCTCTTTTTGTATCTCCTCCTGATCATTCATTCCTTTGTCGACGTTCTTGAATCATAGATCGTTGACCAAAGATCTTGAACTCGACATTCCACCATAAAATCCCCTTTGTCAACAAATTTTTATGCCATGGTTCACTTTTTCAACAATCACAGCACTGATGTCCACATTGCCAACAAACACAATCACCTCAAAAATTCTTCAATGATACTTTGAGAGATTTCTGCCCAATAACCTTCCCCTTTGGGTTTGTTGACAACTCTTCCATAAAATGATACTTCATTGATTCTTCAGCCACCATTCGCCTCACTGCTATTATGAATGTGATCAAGGATTTACTCAACACATACTCTAAGCCCACATGAGCAACGCTAGGTGTGAGAAACAAGAGTAAATGAAAAGTTCATCAATGAATCACTTCATCTCTGAAATCCACTATTGACACCAAACTGATACCAATTTTTACCAAACAGATAACAATTGTTGGAAATCTTCTTACCACATTCCAACATCTCTCTTTTTCTTTTATCACAATCCTCAGCTGTCGTGATTTCTATTATTCGATCGGTCACTTCTAGAATCGTCAGATTTGAAACGCTCCCCCTTTCTGCTCACAGCGGAAACTCTTATCAGCTTCAAAACCTCTTTAGCCTTATTTCATGTGTTTTCCAAGCAATGCTCTGGATAAGAACGTTCAACTAGCTTCAACTACACCTATCTGGATGCTCCACGTATCAGCTTCTCCCCATATCATTCATGATTTATCAAATCTTCACACTGTCTCCCTCTTGAACACTCACTATTTTCTCTCCCTTTTTCAATGAACCCATAGGAATCTCCTCTGCAGTCTGTAACAGAGTAGGGAACACATCAACACATTAAGGAAAAACAAATCATACCTCGGGGAGAGGGGGTGGGTCCACATCCACACCCTTTCAAGTGCGGGGAGTCGACTGAACTCCCAGATCTAGTCGATGCCTCTCAAAACCTTTCTTGGGTAAGGCCTTTGTCAGAATGTCCGCAACCTGTAGCTATGTAGGCACATACTCCAAATTGACAATGCCTTGCTCAACATTCTCCTTGATAAAATGATACTTTATATTAATGTGGTTTGTACTTTAATGGTGGAAGATATTTTTTATAAGATTAATAGCACTTGAGTTATCACACTGGATTCTGATTGGAGACTGTACTTCAACTCCCATATCTTCAAGATGTTGTTTCATCCACAATAACTATGTGCATGCTTGAGTGGTTGTAATATACTCAGCCTCTGCGGTGCTCAATGAGATGAAATCTTGATTTTTTCTTAACCAAGCAACACATTGTCTGTCAAGATAGAATTTACCTCCAGATGTTGATTTCCTGTCATCCGCCGAACCGGCCCAGTCTGCATCAGTATATCCCAATAACTCTGTCTGAGATTTGTCATTATATGTCAAGCCGAAGTCCATCGTTCCCTTGATATAACGAAGTATTCTTTTCACTACGAGCATGTGACTTTCCTTGGGATTACTCTGATATCCCGCTGTATGGCATGTGGCGAAAACAATATCAGAAATTGTTGTTGTCAAGTCCAACAAACATCAAATAATTTGCCTATATTCTATGATATTAACTGCCTTTCCATCCTCATCTTTTGATAATTTCATCTAGGTAGCAACCAGAGAATTCATGTCTTTGGAATTTTCCATGACAAAACTTATTAACACCTCCTTGGAATATTTGGATTGATAAATGAATGTTCCATTCCTTCCTTGTTTCATCTGTAGACCATAGAATAACGTTATCTCTCCAATCATTGACATTTCAAAATCATTTTTCATGAATTCATAACACTGTCTGCACTGATCTTCATCTGATCCACCAAATATTATGTCATCGACATAGACCAGCACCATCATCCTTTGATTACTATTGTTGTTGAAATAGAGATTGTAATCAACTCCAACACACTAGAAACCAAGCTTCTTCAAGTACTGATCAAGCCTTTAGTACCATGCTCTTGGTGCTTGTTTTAGCCCATACAACGCCTTCTTCAGTCTGTGGACCTTACTCTCATCTTCATGAATGACAAAAACATATGGCTACTAAATATACACTTGTTCTTCTAGAACCCAATTTTGAAATAAAGATTTGACGTCCATTTGAAAGAATATGACCTTCTGTTGATCTGCAATGGCCAAAAATAATCAGATTGTCTCCATCCTCACAACCAGTGAAAATGTATCATCAACATCAATTCCCTCTATCTGGGAGTACCCTTTTCACACTAGTCATTCTTTGTTTTGAACCACTACACCATATTCATTCATCTTTTTTGCGATAAACCCACTTAGTCCCGATGAAATTCTTATCTGCTGGCCTCGAAACAATCTTCCATGTCTAGTTCTTCTCAATCTGATCAAGTTCTTCATTCATAGCCTGAACCAAGTATTCATCTTCATCTACATTGGAAAAACATTTCGGCTCCACCTAAGATAAAAATGATGTTTTCTATAATGATTTCATTCTTTGAGTCTGAACTGGAGTTGTCTGATAACCAATGTATTTTTCCTATAAATTTCAGCTCGACTCTTTGGCTTCTTAGGAGATTCAGATTATGTTTCCTCTTTCTCATCATTAGTATCTCTTTCTGAGTCACCCTTTTCCACTTCTACTCCCCCCTTTGTTGCTCACCTCGTTATGACATTCATCTAGAAACTGGTCACTGGATCGTTGAATATTATGTTCATTTTCAACAATAGTGACATCATTTCTCTCAATAATTTTTCCTAGCCTTTTGTTCAAACATTTATATCCTTTTCTTTTCCCAGAGTAGCCATGGAATATCCCCTCATCTCCTCAGGACTCAAAATTACTGTGATTTTCTTTGTTGAGAATGAAACACTTACTTCCAAATATTAGAAAGTATTTCAAGGTTGGATTCTTTTCTTATTATAGTTTATACGGATTCTTCCCTTGCTTTGTACACAACAGAGACCAGTTCGAAATATAGACTGATGTCAAAACTGCTTCCTTCCAAAATTTCTCTGGTAGGTCCTTTTCAATAAGCATTGTTCTGGCCATGATATTGATGATCCGATTTCTCGTTTCAACAACTCCATTCTGTTGGGGAGTTCTCACTAATGAAACTTGATGCCTTATTGTAATGACCCAAATATCCATTAATGGAAAATCCCTCTTGATCGAGTTAAATGTCTCTTTATGAAAAATGTTTTTATAAGATGTCAAATTCTTCGGTTTTATATTAAGAATTTTGACCATTGTTAATATAGTCATTGAACAATGATCACATGATTAGTATAAATATTGGACCTTAACAAATCCAATTTACTCAGACAAAAGAAGCGATGGCCTCATCCAGTAGAATTCCCCCATACGAAGCCCATTTGTCAGAGCTTAGAAAAGAGGTGGAATCCTTGGGCTTCACCCTTGACCAAGCCCAAGATGAGATTCACCATGTCAAGCTCGAATGGGACCATCTACGGGAAAGGTGGAAGTTGATAGAGATTACCAATCGAGCGATGTTATCCGAGCCGCCCCAAGAGTCTGTCACAATCGCACACCTTACCCTTAGGTCTTATGCGACTGTTTTATGCGGTTATGTAACAAATAAGTAGTATTATGTTCATGTACATTATTTTTGTATATAATAATGAATATAATTTCTAGACATTTTTGATAAATTGTAAATAGTTTTTAAAAGTACAAATGGTGCTTTTAGTTATTATTTAATTAAGAAATCTATTTTATTAAATAAAGGGATTTTTGAATTAAATAATATTTTAGTAAAATGATAATATTATTATTAAATTACTTTTTTTGTTAAATATAAATGATCTTATAATTTTATAAACACAATTAAAATTTTTTATTATGGTTTGAAAGCCATTTTGTCAAAACCCGTGAATTTTCCATAAATATCGATTTTTATTTTAAAAGTGAAAATTAACATATTTAGAAATTATTTTAGATAAAATAAATGTAATTTCTGGAAGCAGGACTTCGAAATTATCCAATGGTAAATTTTTCCAAATTTTCTGAGACACTCAAATTTTTGGGTAAAAATTAAATGCTGTTTAAATATATAATGTGTTTTATGACATCATAATGACCCAATGGTGATGTAATAAAATACCATAATCCTTATGTTCGGACAATATATTTTCTTTCATTAAAATAATGTGATTCTTGGTTTGTTTGACTTACTTTTCAAAGCATTAATGGACCCCTCAAGACATATTCAACACTTTGCCTTTCTAAATTAGTTTGACTCACCTCCACATAAGAAACCTTATTATTTTAAGAAGTTAGGAATTGGGCCATATAAAATATTGTTTTCCTCTTCCATTTTCCAAAAACCATGGGATGGTTTGTGGTTTGGATTAATTTAATGTAAGGGGACCCAAACCTAAATAACAAAGAATTCCCTCACCTTTCCTCTATAAACCCACCCAAGCTCCCACTTCCTCCTCACTCAAAGCCATTGGAGTTCGTCCAACCTATGCCCAAATCTCTCTAAAATCCTCCCAAGGCGCCTTAAGTTCCCAATAATCCTCTCACAATCTTCTCTCTAGCCTTTGGAAGCACACTTCCAAGTAAGGGTTTCTTCTTCCTTTCTCTTTTTTTCAATTTTCTTTAAGTTGTATTACCCTTTTAATTTCAATTATGAATGTTGGGGTATGGTTTCTCACCTCACCCATACTGCCCTTTTATTGTTTTAATGATGGGAGACCCTTTTCTATATCATTAAATGCCTCCCATGTACACCAGTTACTATGCCAAAATTCCGAAAGGAACTTCTCTCTCTTCTTTTACATTCAAGCAGTAATTTTGTATCATGATTATAAATTCCATTACAATTTTTGGGACATGTATCTATATGACCTCCTTACTTTCCATTACATTTAAATATGATGAGGAACCCCTTTCTCTCTCATCAACCATTTTTATGAATTCTTATGTCACACCGTTACGCTGCTGAAATCACACCGATTTTCAAAGCCAATGCCATTGTGTAGTGGATACCATGCCCATTTCTCCATCAAGGGTATTCACCATTATGAACATTTACTTATTGATTTTAAAGTTTCATGTATGAATTCCACATTCCTTTATCGTGGAATAAATGATTATGTTTTATGAATCCATGTTTTATGATTAATGTGGAACACTTATGCATGAAATGAAATGTTTATGAAGGGTGTGCCCTTATAGCGCTCCAATGCATTTGATAAAGTATAGTATCATGATACGTCATGTGAAATGAGTGTTGACTCATGCTAATTCAAGTTCAATGGGGGTTTACTCGTGCTTCATGTGCAATGAGGGTTTACTCATTCTTTATATGCAATGAGCCGTGGCTCATGCTAATTCCATGTTAAGTGTTGTTGCCACATTTCCATGTTATGATTGTCATGCTTTATCATGCCTTTATGTCCATGTTTCATTTATGCTCTATTTATATGCCTAATGTTTAACATGTATTCTACTCCTCATGTTTTTCCATGTGTACTCCCTTACTGGGCTTTATAGCTCACCCATTTATTATGCATGTCCTCAGGTTATCCCTTGCAATGCTAAGTACGAGGGAATGTAGTTGTCATGTAAAGGATGTTTTCAATAAAGATGTTGTATTTCATGTTATAAGTTTATATTTAATGATCCTAATCCCCAAAGACACTAATACTCTTGATCTTCTTTTTTGTATCAAGTGATGTTTTATGTAATAAATCATGTTTAAGTTGTAATAAAAAGCACGGTTGTCATAATTGGTATCAGAGGATAGGTTTAGTTATTTTTTGGATTAGGAAACCCTAGTAAATCCTTAAATACAAGACTAAGTATAATAAAAACATCCCTAAGTTTTGGTAAATAATAAGTAAGTGGTTTATCAAACAAATACATCCTTGTCTGGATACAAGAAGGTAGAGGTGGCTCTGGCACAGATGTATCCTAGTGGTAAAACCTGAAAACACCGCTTTGAGCTAGACTCGAACGGGAACTGGTGCACGACAACGGGCCTTGCTGCACTCTTGGTTTCAAAACACTCAGGGGATATGTTTTGATAAATTCAAAATCTTAGTATGAACTCTTATTAAGGGAATTAAAAAAATTCCCCTACGAATATATGTTAGAAAGTAGATCATGAAAATACAAGATTGAACCCTATAGACTCATGAGTTAAGGAATGAAAGTTTACTTATAAGTCATTAACATTTTTCTTTGGATTACCCTTTATGTGTTACCCCTAAATTTCCTTTTATTCTAGCCAACGGCTAGTAATAGGAGGACTCGGGCTAACAACCATTGTGAAGATCAGTGTGATGACTGTACTAATGAGATGCCCAATCCAATGGGAGCAGGAATCGCGAACATTGTCATGCTTCTCTCTTAGCTAACTCAAGTTCTGAATAGAAACACGGGTCAAGAGGAACGTTCAAACCCCCCTAAAAAGGAACAAGTCTCTATTGAGAGCTTAATGAGACAAAGGCCTCCTACTTTTAGTGGATTATCTGATCCCACGATCGATGAACAATGGATCAAATCCATTGAAAATATATTCTCCATCCTCCAATGTTCTGAACAAGAGAAGGTTCTCCTATAGTCTTATCATTTGGAGGGTGATGCTGATTAATGGTAGAAATTGATCAAAAATATGAAGCCTGAGGAGGAGATCAAGGCGTTAGAATGGAAGCATTTCCGCAAGATGTTTTTCGATTAATATTTTCAGCGCACCCTCTGTCTTAATATGGAAAGGACTTCCTTTCCATCAACAATAAAGATGAAGAATCTTTTGGAGTGTACGAGTCAAACTTCATGAGCCTTTCACGATATGCTTCTGGTTTTTTCATTACCCCCTAATGCAAGGTTGACCGCTTCTTTGGTGGGCTGAAGCCTAGCTTGCGAAAAGCATTAGTGATCCGTGACTTCGACAGCTTTGAGGAAATTGTCTGATGTGCCCTCACGGTTGAAATGGAGATCGGGGAATCACAGGGGTATCAAGGGGACCAGAAGCATAATGTGGAATTAAATGCTGGTGGTCCGATGCATAAATCCAACGGTGCTAAGAAGATCCATCACCCCACTTCCCAAAAGTGCAGAAAGAAGCACCCTAGAAATTGCCTTAAGGGGAAGAGAAAATGTGTCATGTGTGGAAGAGAAGGGCACCCAGCTGTAACTGTTGGCAAGAAGGATTTGTCGCTGCAACAGAGGAGAGGAATGCTCTGTTCGAACCTCAATGCATCATTCAATGCTCCAAATGCAATGAACCAGGGCATTTTGAAAATCAGTGCCCTAATACAAGGGTTATCTGAGGCAACCAATAACCTCCAAGACAGCAAGGAAGTGCTTTTGCCATTACTTCTGCCGAAGTGAACCCCGAAAACGAAGTGGTGATAGGTACTCTAGTTATTCATTCAAGAATAGTGAACGTACTTTTTGATTCAGGTTCTATGCATTATTTTATATCTCGAAAGTTTAGTAGAACAATCCCAGCCCCACCACAAATCATGGAAGTAAAGTTATCAGTGAGTACAGAAAATGGGGAAATCATTGCATCTAATGAATATAAGTCATCCCCTGTTATAATTTGTGGATTGAATTTCCCAGCAATCCTCGCCATACTCCCTCTGGTGGAATTTGATGCAATTCTTGGGGTGTATTGGATTTCCTTATATAGAGCCAACATAAATTGTCGGGAGAGGGAAATCACACTTCATATGGAGAATCGACCCCCGATTCTTTACATGTGTCAGGAGGAAGATGAATCTCCTTTAGCTCAATCATATCAAGCATGGATATTACTATCTTATGAGCATGCATAGATGGCTCAGATGATTGAGCCCAAGGAAAAATCCATCCTTGATGAAATTCATATTGTGAGGGAATTCGCTGAAGTGTTTCCCGAGGAACTGCATGGTCTTCCTCTAAGAAGAGATATTGAGTTCTCAATTGAACTTATACCTGGGGCGCTACCAATATCCATGAATCCATATAGAATGATTGTTGTAGAGCTTGAAGAGCTGAAGAAACAACTATAATAGAATCTGGATAAAGGGTTTATACGCCCAAGTGCTTCACCATGGGGTGCAACAGTCCTATTCGTCAAGAAGAAGGATTGGACAATGTGGCTTTGCATCGATTATCATGAACTTAACAAAATCACGATAAAGAAAAAGTGTCTTCTCCCACGAATCGATGACTTGTTTGATCAGCTGCATGGAGCACAATACTTCTCCAAGGTGGACTTGCGTTCAGGATATTATCAAGTAAGGGTGAAGAAGGAAGATGTCCCCAAGACTGCTTTTCGTAAAAGGTACGAGCACTATGAATACATAGTAATTCCTTTCGGACTCACCAATGCTCCAGCAATATTCATAGACTTGATGAATAGAGTCCTTAGAGATTACCTTGACAAATTTGTTGTAGTCTTTATAGATGATATTCTAATATATTCCAAAACCAAGTAGGATCATGAGAAGCATTTAAAAACTATACTAGAGTCTTTGCACAAGGAGAAGCTCTATGAAAAGTACAACAAGTGTGAGTTCTGGTTGAAGGTGGACTCATTCTTGGGCCATATCATCACAAGCAATGGGGTATCTGTGAACCCCTCCAAAACAGATGCAATTGAGGGATGGCCAAGGCCATCATCGGTAATGGATAACCGTAGCTTCTTGGGGTTAACTAGATATTATCGACGATTTGTGAGGAATTTATCATGATTGTCCAACCCTCTTACCAAGCTAACTTGAAAGGGGGTAAAGTTTACATGGAGTGATGAATGCAAAGAAAGCTTCAAGGAGTTGAAAAGGAGGCTTATCACTGAGCCCATGCTCACTTTACCCACAAGTGGGGAAGTTTTTGTGGTATTCAGTGATGCCTCAAAGAAGGGATTAGGTTGTGTGCTGATGTAGAATGATAAAGTGATATCCTATGCCTCAAGGTAGTTGAAAATCCATGAGCGAAACTATCTAACGCATGATCTGGAGTTGGCGGTAGTGATCTTTGCTTTGAAAATCTGGAGTAATTATCTCTATGAAGAGAAATGTGAGATATATAATGACCACAAGAGTCTTAAATATATATTCACACAGAAAGAGCTTAATATGCACCAGAGAAGATGGATAGATCTCATCAAGGATTATGACTGTTCATTACATTACCACCCTGGGAAAGAGAACAAGGTGGCAGGTGCCCTAAGTAGAAAGGATCCAGTGATTCTATCAATGATGAGAATTGAGAAGGATCCAATCTTCTTAGACTTGATGAATATGGACGTGGGAATCATAAAGAAGGGAACATCATCAATCCTTTATCAAATGATTTCTCAACCATCTATTTTGGAAAGGTTAAAGGATGCTCAAAAGAATGATGTTGGAATTCATGAAAAAGTGGAAGGTATCAAAAAGGTGAAATCCTCAGAGTTTAATGTTAATGAAGAAGGAATTGTACGGTTTGGGAAAAGATTATGTGTTCCATCAAGTCAGGAGCTGAAGAAGGAACTTTTGGATGATGCACATAGTTCAAATTTCTCTATTCACCCAGGGAGCACAAAGATGTATCGGGATCTTCGAGAAAACTTTTGGTGGGATAATATGAAGAAGGAGATCACCGAATATACCTCAAAGTGCCTGGTGTGTCAGCAAGTGAAGGCAGAGAGGCAGAAGTCTAAAGGGATGATGCAACCATTACCCATACCAGAATGGAAATTGGAGAACATCACCTTGGACTTTGTCACCGGACTTCCGAGGACAGACAAAGGCAACAATTCAAACTGGTTTGTTGTGGATCGACTTACAAAGACTGCACACTTCATTACTATTCAAGAGGATTTTTCATTGGATCAACTGGCGAGGATATATATCAGGGAAGTGGTAAGGTTGCATGGAGTACCACTATCTATTGTGTCTGACCAAGATCCAAGATTCACCTCTATGTTTTGGAAGAGTCTTCAACATGCTCTGAATACTGAACTGAACTTCAGTACGGCCTATCATCCTCAAACTGATGGCCAATCCAAGCGGACTATCCAAAACAATTGAGGATATGTTGAGAGCGTGCTCAATGGACTTTAAAGGAGGATGGGATCAACATCTTCCTCTGGTTGAGTTCTCTTATAATAACAGTTTCCACTCAAGCATCCAAGTGGCACCATATGAAGCCCTATATGGTAAAAGGTGCAGAACATCGGCATGTTGGGATGAGGTCGGTGAACGTAAGCTGCTTGGACCAGAAATGATGGAGAAGGTGAAAACCATTCTGCAACATATCAAGGCAGCCCAGAGTCAACTGAAGAGTTATGCAGATAATCGTCGACGAGACCTTGAGTTTAAAGTTGGAGACACGGTGTTTCTATGCATATATCCGTGGAAAACGTTAATGAGGTTTGGAATGGAAGGGAAGTTACGTCCAAGGTACATCGGCTCCTTCGAGGTTCTTGATCGTGTTGGGGTTGTGGCCTATCGACTAGCACTTCCACCTACTATAGACAAAGTACATGATGTCTTTCATGTATCCCTCTTAAGGAAGTACATACCGTACCCTTCACATGTACTCTCTTCTGAGGTGGTACAATTGGAAGATGATCATTCTTATGGGGAGCAACCAGTGAAGATCCTAGATCGTAGAGAAAAAGTTCTACGAAATAAGACAATGCCCCTCGTCAAGGTGTTGTGGTGAAACCACAAGTTTGAATAAGAGACTTGGGAATTGGAGGATATGATGAATATGAGTTACCCACATTTGTTTTAGTGTGGGAAAAGGAAAATTTCGAGGGAGAAATTTCTTAAGGGAGGAATATTGTAACGACCCAAAGATTCATTAATGGAAAATCCCTCTTGATCCAGTTAAATTTCCCTTTATGAAAAATGTTTTTATAAGATGTCAACTTCTTTGGTTTTATGTTAAGAATTTTGACTGTTGTTAATATAGTCGTTGAACAGTGATCACATGATTAGTATAAATATAAGACCTTAACAAATCTAATTTACTCTGACAAAATAAGTGATGGCCTCATCTAGTAGAATTTCCCCATACGAAGCCCATTTGTTGGAGATCGGAAAAGAGGTGGCATCCTTGGGCTTCGCCCTTGACCAAGTCCAAGTTGAGCTTCACCATGTCAATCTTGAACGGGACCATCTATGGTAAAAGAAGATGTTGATAGAGATTAACACTCGATCGATGTTATCCGAGCCGCCCCAAGAGTCTGTCACCATCGCACACCTTACCCTTAGGACTTATGCGGCTATTTTAAGGGGTTATGTAACAAATATGTAGTACTATGTTCATGTACATTATTTTTGTATATAATAATGAATATAATTTCTAGTCATTTTTGATACATTGTAAATAGTTTTTAAAAGTACAAATGGTGTTTTTTGTTATTATTTAATTAAGAAATATATTTTATTAAATTAAGGGATTTTTGAATTAAATAATATTTTAATAAAATGAAAATATTATTATTAATTTAATTTCTTTTAAATATAAATGATCTTATAATTTTATAAATGCAATTAAATATTTTTATTAAGGTTTGAATGCCATTTTGTCAAAACCCGCGAATTTTTGATAAATGTCAGTTTTTATTTTAAAAGTAAAAATTAACATATTTAGAAATTTTTTAGATAAAATAAATGTCATTTCCTGAATCAGGACATCAAAATTATCCAACGGTGAATTTTTCATAATTTTCTGAGACAGTCAAATTTTTGGGTAAAAATTAAATACCGTTTAATTATATAATGTGTTTTATGACATCATAATGGACCAATGGTGAAGTACTAAAATACCATAATCCATATGTTCATCCAATATATGTTTTATCATTAAAATAATGTGATTCTGGGTTTGTTTGACTTACCTTTCAAAGCATTAATGGACCCCTCAAGACATATTCAACACTTTTCCTTTTTAAATTAATTTCCATGGGAGTGTGACTCACCTCCACATAAGCAACATTATTATTTTAAAAAGTTCAGACATGGTAATTATAAACTATTGTTTTCCTCTTACCTTTGCCAAAAACCATGGGCAAAAACCATGGTATGGTTTGTGGTTTGGATTAATTTAATGTAAGGGGACCCAAACCTAAATAATAAAGAATTCCTTCACCTTTCCTATATAAACCCACCCAACCTCCCACTTCGTCCTCACTCAAAGCCCTTGGAGTTCGTCCAAAATCTGCCCAACTCTATCTATAATCCTCCCAAGGTTCCCCAAGCTCCCAAGAAGCCTCTCACAAGACTCTCTCTAGCCTTTGGAAGCACACTTCCAAGTAAAGGTTTTTTCTTCCTTTCTATTTTTTGTCAATTTTTTTTAAGTTGTATTACCCTTTTAATTTCAATTATGAATGTTTGGGTATGGTTTCTCACCTCCCCCATACTGCCCTCTTATTTTTTTAATGATGGAAGACCCCTTTATCTCTCGTTAAATGCCTCCCATGTACACCCGGTACTATGCCAAAATTCTGAAAGGAACTTCTCTCTCTTCTTTTACATTCATGCAATAATTTTGTATCATGAATCTAAATTCCATTAAAATTGTTGGGACATGTATCTATATGACCTCCTTACTGTCCATTACATGTAAATATGATCAGGAACCCCTTTCTCTCTCATAAACCATTTTTATGAATTCTTATGTAACACTGTTATGCTGCCGAAATCACACTGATTTTCTAAGCCAATGCCATTGTGTAGTGGATACCATGCCCATTTCTCCATC
The DNA here is from genome assembly GCA_963277665.1 of Viscum album. Taxonomy (NCBI): domain Eukaryota; kingdom Viridiplantae; phylum Streptophyta; class Magnoliopsida; order Santalales; family Viscaceae; genus Viscum; species Viscum album. The sequence goes on along the minus strand of OY728164.1, from coordinate 28,190,693 downwards.
AAGGGTATTCAACTTTATGAAAATTTACTTATTAACTGTAAAGTTTCATTTATTAATTCCACATTCCTTTATCATGGAATAAATGATTATATTTTATGAATCCATGTTTTATGATCCATGTGGCACACTTATGCATGAAATGAAATGTTTAAGAAGGGTGCACCCTTATAGCGCTCCAATGCATTGTGTAAAGTATAGTACCATGATACATCTTGTGCAATGAGTGTTGACTCATGCTAATTCAAGTGCAACAAGGGTTTACTCGTTCTTCATGTGAAATGAGGTTTTACTCATGCTTTATGTGCAATGAGCCTTGGCTCATGCTAATTCCATGTTAAGTGTTGTTGCCACAGTTCCATGTTATGATTATCATGCTTTATCATGAATTTATGTTCATGTTTATTTTATTCTCTATTGATATTCCTATTGTCTAAAATGTATTGTAATCCTCATGTTATTCCATGTGTACTCCCTTACTGGGCATTATAGCTCACCCTTTTCTTATACATGTCCTCAGGTTATCCCATGCAATGCTAAGTACGAGGGAATGTAGTGGTCATGTAATGGATGTTTTCAATAAAGATGTTGTATTTCATGTTCTATATTTTTATGTAATGATCATAATCCCCAAAGACACTAAACCTCTCGATCTTCTTTGTTGTATCATGTGAAGTTTTATGTAATAAATCATGTTTAAGTTGTAATAAAAAGAAGGGTTGTCATACTTATCCTTTGTTTCTCGAGATATTCTTCCACTTGACTATTTGTGAATTCTGTGCCGTTATCTGTACGACACATCAAAATTTTCTACCAAAGCATCGTTTCGGATTCCCTTTTGTACTACTTTATGCAACTGAACACCTCTGTCTTGTGTGTAATGACAAATTCCAAGGCCATTCTGCTATAATCATCAATGAAAAGAACATAGTACCTTTTCCCATTTATAGCTCATGGTGAGATAGGTCCACATACATCAGCATGAACCAGTTCGAGTAATCTAGTTGATTTTTGTTCCTTTGGCCTATATTTATTCTTGATGATCTTCCCTTTTTGGAAAGAATCACACATATGAGGGCGATCACAAGATAGTTTGGGAAGGTCTCTAGCAGCATCACACTTTACCAGATCCTCCATAGATGGTTGGCATAGATGACCGAGTCTCTTATTCCACAACTGGTTTTCTACCTCTTTGGATAAAAGGCATGTATCTTCTCCCCACATACAAGGTAAATATTCCCCTTTTTCATTTTTCCTTGTAGAACAACTGCTCCATCTTTTCCTTTCACAACACACATCTTCTTGGTAAATCAGATAGAGTGCCTAGAGTCACATAGTTGACTGACACTGATAAAGTTATGACTAAGACCCTATACTACCAAGACATCAGCACATCTCATTTCTTTTCACCCAAACATGGATTTCCATGAGCCAACAATATTCAGGCCATAATTGTTTCCATATTTTACAACTCCATCGTTGTCATATTTTATGCCTGTAAAAAGATCCTTATTACCCTTCATGTGGGATGTGAAACCACTGTCAAGAATACACACACCAGATCGATGTGATGCTTTAAGGGAAATCTCTACTACCACGACCTTCTCATTTTTCTTCTTCTTGGTCCATACTTTTTCCTTCACACTCGGCATAGATTGAGGATTCTGTTCTTTCTCTTAGTATGATGGACCAGCTTCATCTTGCAGAGCCGAAAATCTATTCTGCATTTTTAACTCACCTGTGGGTTTATTTATCTGCTTCTTGTGAACATTTTGATTTTTCTTTGGCTCAATTATATGTATGGTAAAAGTACAGTACCTAGCCATGTGTCCAAATCCTCCACACAAAAAATAGTGTCCTTTAAAATATGTTCTGGACAATCGTTCTCTGTTTGGCTGCCACCTCTGTTCTTCTTCCCTTCGATATCTCTTGGATATGGAACACACATACTATTAAAGTCCCATCTTCCCGCAACAATAAGACATGATATATGGTGCATTCCTTCGTGGTACTTCAGCACTATGATTTTCCATTTGGGTTCTATGAAGATTCAGATTTTTCATTATGCCCAAATCAACCTTCAATTTCAGGACGGGTGATTGTAGTCTGACCTCAATTGTAACAGATTTTTATTTCTAATTAAGCCCTGAAACAGCCTTAACTTTTTAGCTCAATTTCCACTTCTTCCCTGATGAACTACTAGGCTCCTCTTTCATCTTTTCAGTCTTTGTAACAACCTGCATTCCCTAGAATGTGTTAGGAATCAAAGGATTTTCCTGGTCTTTGACTTTTCTCCACAGACCGACATCTTCCTCTTCAAGCTCTTCAATACGCTTGACGTGATCTTTCAATTTTCCGTTCATGCCATCAGTCTCCCTTTTCTATTCTTTAATCTTGATATTATGCTCATCAACCTTTTCTATACTCTCTGGCCTTGAAGAATTAAGGTTTTCTATTTCTTTTACAAGCTCATACTTCTCGTCTTCCTGCTGTTGCATGTAGAGTTTGGCATCATGTACCACCTTGTTGGATTTCTTTGTTTTTCTCTCCAAATATTTATCTCTTCAAGAGCTGCTTCTAATTCAGCTTCCAGGTCAACTCTACCTTCAATTTCTTCTTCTTCATCAGCATCAGTTTCTTCCTTTTCTTGAGCACTACCAACAATTTCCACCATTGCATTTAGTCCATGATCTTTAAAATTTTCAAACTCTTCGACCTCTTCATCCTCAGACTCATCTGAACTGTCTATTTCTTGTGAATGAAGATTCTTCTTCTTGAAGAAATTTCTCTTGAATTTTTTCTTCTCTTTCACAAATGCTGAAGACTTCTTCTTTGGAATTTCAACTTCGTCATCGTCATTATTGTTATCTTGAAACGTTTTGGGCCACCTTGCCACAAGATGACCAATCTTTTCACATTTACAGCATTCTAGTGGAAGTTTCCCTTTAAACATTCCTTTTCCTATTTGCATATTTGAAGAAAGGAATGACATAAAATCATCTGTCTCTTCTTCTTCCTGATAATGTCCAATGGTGAGCTTCTTCATGGCCTTAAATGACATCTCATTGGATTTCCCATTTTATCCACAGCCTCGTTATCATCATTCCTCATCTCATATGCAACCAAGGTACTGTGAAAATTGTCCAATGTCAGCTCTTTGGGATCTTTATCTTCTAGTACTAAAACGTTCGGATTGAACTGAGGTGGAAGCTTCCTCAAGATGTGCTTTACGATCATTATGTCTTCAATGACTTCACCAAGTCCTCACATATCATCCACAACAATATTTACCCTATAAAATAATGCATCAACATATTCATTTGGGTTCATCTTCATATCTTCATACATATTCCACAACACTTGTAGCTTTGCCTCTATGACCATTGTATCTCCTTCGTATATATTCAATAGTTTTTTCCACATGGCATGTGACGTTTTTCATGACATCACCATTGTGTAGATTGTATTTGAAAGGGCTCCCCTTAAGCCATTGATTTTTTTTGCATCAGCATCCAACTCTCTATGCTCAGCTCTTGATAATGCACCACTATTAACATCAGTTGTGATACCATGCATAACTGCTGAAAACACATCCATTCTTAATGATCGGAAATAGTGTTGCATTCGATTATTCTATATATGAAAATTACATCCGTTGACGATCGGAATCCCTTTATGATTAGTGACCTCCATTGAGAGAAGGAATAATTTCAACCTTGGTCTGATACCAATTGTTAGGTCCACAAGTCTGAATACCCTGAGAGGGGGGTGAATCAGGGTATGACTAATTTAGATTTAAAGAATGTTCTGATCTTGTTTCACTATTAATGCATGCACATGACACATCGATTTTACTTGGATCGCCGCTAAGGGATACGTCCAGGGAGCATACACTGACAGGTTGTCGGTCGTACCAAATTCTACTAAACTTCACTAGCTGTGGATTACAAGGTTTGGGCTCATTCACTATTTCCCAGGATCACTGCCTTCACAAGGTTTTAGGGTCAGTTCACTGCTTTCCCAAGGGTCACTCCCTGTTTCTCGCTCTCTCTCTTGCTCATTACCGGTGGAGAGAATCACATTCTTACCCTTCCTTTTCTCACTGCTCTAGATAGAAACCACTCAATGTTTATAGACCATTAGGTATCTTCATTTTCTTAAATCAATGCATCTTCCACTATTGATAGATGCTCTGTTGACGTTCAAATTTCACCCGCAGATGAATCTCACATTGCACCGGGTGTACCGAGAAACCTCAAATTTTACGCGCAGCCTTTACTCGTCCTTGCGCATAATTCCTGTTCTTTGTGCGAAATTCACTTTTCGTGCAACACCCCTTTTATGAAAAACCTCTAAACTGCCTTGCGCGTAATTTTTTTTGACTTGCACGAAATCCTCTTTTCGTGCAGCAGCAGACTTTACGCGTAAGCATAAAGTTTAAGCGCAACTCCCTTGTGAACTTCTATTTCGTGCACCAGAGCTCGGATATTTTCTATTACTTGAACTCTCTGAATGGAGGGGGGTCACTTCATATTTATAGGCAAAATCAACCTCACGCGAAAAACCCTCCTTGACCGCATAATTTTCTTTGAGCACGAAAACCAATGATTCCGTGTTACGCCATTTTTCGCACACTACTCCAATATTTCACGCACCTCATGCCTTTGCCATTTTTTGAGCTTCAAACCTCGAAGTTCCTCTTGCGTAAAAAACATCATCCCTCTATTTCGTGCAACCTGCACATATTTCATGCATTGTGTAATTATTTCGCGCATCTCGCTGATTTTTCGCACCACAAATAATTTTTCGTGCACCACTCCAATTTTGCGCGCACCTCCCTTTTCCAAAAACACATCTCTCCATTTTTCTATTTACAGGCCAAAAAATTTAGAAGACACTAGAAAATTGCGCCACCTTGTATCTGCCCTTTTTGTATCGCCTCCAGATCATTCAATCCTTTGTCGACGTTCTTGAATCATAGATCGTTGACCACAGCTCTTGAACTCGACATTCCACCATGAAATCCTCTTTTTCAACAAATTTGTATGCCATGGTTCGCTTTTTCAACAATCACGGCACTGATGTCAACTTTTTCAACAAACACAATCACCTCAAAAACTCTTCAATGATACCTTGAGGGATTTTTTCCCAACAGAAGCATAATATTAATTTATTATTTTTCATGTCCTAGTAAAAAAAATGAGATAAATTTTAATTTATTTTACTTAATATACTATGTATAAATATCATTAAAATCATTCATTAATTGGTTTAAATTTAATTTATTATAAAAAAATACATTGCACACATGAAATATGGTTTTCTAAAAAATATCATTTTTACCTTTATATGATCTTATCTTCATCTCTAACCATCTGATAATAAATTTTTTAACGATAATTTTTTTTATCTTTATATTAATAACATAATTTCATATGTTTAAAAATGAAAATAAGTTAAATTATCTTTAAAATAAAAATATATATAAATAAAACATTTTTTGAAAAATAAACATTTTCATTTAGCAAATAATTATTTGAAAATTATTTATTTTAATTAAAAAACCATCACATGGATTTCATTAATTAATATTTTTATTTATAAGATCAATTTCAGCAAATAAATAATGATATTATTCAAAAAAAGTATTTATTTTTTAAAAATGAAAATATCAATAAAGTTGTTCAAAATAGTCTCCTTAGAATTAATTTCAATTCAAAAAGTGAATTTGATCTATCAATGAAATCATTTATCTTATAAATTTCACTTAAGTATCAAATAATTTCATTCAATTTATTTTTCTATTAACAATTATTAACTTCAATTCCATGTGTTTGAATATTAATTTATCAAACTCATCTAATTGATTTAAATATAAATTAATTCTTAAGTCCCATTAGGTTACATTGATATGTGAGTGAAGAGTGTTATTTGTTTATATCATTGTAATGGGAAATGGTTTTGGAATTTTGAAGAAATTGGTGGATGATGGGTGACCATATAACCATTGGGGTGTGGTATTTTTCAATATATTATTGATAATTTTATCATTTAGGCCAATGACTATACATAATATTGATTCTTGTGACTTTTAATGGGTTATGGTTAAATAGTTGATGTTTAGATTACATCAAAATAGATCAAAAATTGTATGAATATTCCTAAATACTTCATCAAAGTCAATGAATCAAACATAATTTTGTTCTATAATAAAATATAAAATATGATTTGAAATTTCAATTATAGGTTCAGGAATTTATATGATTATTTATAATCCATTATTTTAATCTTTATTTACATTTTATGTTCGGAAAAGGGTTTTATAATTTTTTTAGTTATATTTATAAAATGATTATGTAAAAAAAATTTAGTATTCATAAAACTTATATTTTATACTATTATTAAGATAATAAACCATTCTAGAAAAATACAATAATCTAACCCTTAGATACTTTCATATATCTGGTTCCAAAAACGGGTTCCCCTTTATAAATTTTATTTACTAAATATTTGAAATTAATTTTTTAAATTTAATAATATAAACCAAAAAAATTAATTGGAATATGAATTATTTATTTTTGTATGAGGTGTTTCATTTTTTTATTTCCATTCTAAATCATTATATAACTAATAGGTATGTGTTTTATATCTTTAAACTAAAATAAATTTCAAAACTAAAAATAATTTTTATAATAAATTTTTTTAGAAATATTTTAAAATATATATTTTTATGATTTTTATTTTATTATATTTTATGTTATATGAGTTTAGATATTTATATTTAATTATTTTCACTCCTTTAGGATATTAATTTTTGGCCATTTCACAATTCTTCAGGGTTCATGTATAATTTCAATAGTCAACCATTATTCCCAATGGACATATACTCTTCTAAAGGTTACTATAATTCCTATAAATAAATCAAATTTTATTCAATATTGATTAATGTTTTATTTAAAAAGTAATTTTTATTTCATTTTATAATTCTATAATATTTTTAATAGTGTATTTTATTTTTATAGTTTTGTTGACATTGGTGATAATTAATAAGGGACTATAATGTAATATAATTTCAAGTAATAGTTATTCAATTTAGTTATGTCTATATCATAATTAAATTATTTATAATTGTATATAGTAAATAAGTTCTTCAAAGTAATTTTTATGTTAATTTAATAAAATTTATTTTTAATTTTTTAATAAATTATACTATGCAACATACCACATATATATTAGGGAGGAAAATTTTTTATATCTGGAAATTCAGTGTTGTTAAATCTCACCCATCCAAGCCTCAACCATCATTCCAAGGCTCCATGAAAACTAATGAATGTGTATAAATACAAATCCTAGATGTTTCTCCAAATATAAGAATTTATATTATATTTCATATTCAAAAAACACCACCAGCTATGGGACTCAAAATTATTTCAACTTATAATGACATGAAAAATAATAATTATGTCCATCAAAAATCCCATTAATATAGTTTATAGTGTTCATAATCCAATCCAAAAAAAAGAGTGGATTTGGATCACACCCCAGTCCTATAAACATACTGTATTAGGTTCCCATCCATGTTATATAAATATAGAGGATGGTGTTCTTTCTCTAATCCTTCCCATGTCATCATGTGAGATATAAAGTGTTACTTAAATAATTGGAAGAATATATAATTTTTATATCACCCTATAAATAATATTAAATAGAGCATATGAATATCACTATTATTCAAAAAAAAATTCACAATATGATAGACTATTTAAAGGAAAATGGGTTATATATTAATAATCATCTCTAATCAATGATATTGGTTATCAAGGTAAATAATCATTGTTTAAAATAGTTATGTATAGTGTATTAACATGTATAGAATTTAATTTTTTATGGTAATGTGAACATATTTTCCCAAATAAACAAATGGTCGGTTAATCTAGTTAATCATCCTTCAATAAATGGAGCTAAATATAGGAAATTCATAATGTAAAGGCATTATAAGAATGGTTATAATTTTTCATAGTTTATAATTATTATAGAAAATGGTATGGAACAATTAATCCATATAAAAAAATAAAAAAATGTTCATGTAATAAAATTTCATGATTTGGAGACATTTCCATAAAACCAATGTTATATGTCACTTTTAAAATCAATCTCAAATGGTTACATGATAACATATAAAACATTATTTAAAAAATTTGTATGAATAATGAAACTATGAAAGGACATAAAGGTAAAAATATAAGAAATTTTTAGTAAAAGAAAAAAAAAATATATACTAGTTAGAAAAATACAATTAATGTTTTCTTAAAAATTTAACGAAACCGACATCAATAATCGAATTACATCATTTCCTACCGAGACATGAGGCTTCCAAACATGGAGTGGGATTGTTAATGGTGTTAATATGGTAGTTTAAGTCTATATAATTGAACATTATGTGTCTTTTTGTTCAAGGTAGAGGGGAATTCCCTTTAAAGGTAAAAATCGAGGAAAATTCCTTGGATACTCCTGTTGGGTGAACGGTATACATGGAATCATAATAGATTTTGGTGGGTCGTATAAGGGAAATGTTGTTGGAATTATAATATTGAATCTAAAACCTAAAAAATAAATTATATAAATATTTAACTACAATTTAGATATTAAAAAGTTGTGTTATTTAAATTTACCCCTTTTTACCTCACATCACTTGATTTATTTATTTACTACTATAATTAATTTTCTATTAAAAATAATATAAAAAAACCATTATGTAATTTCCATGTGTTAGATATTTGGACTAAATTTCATCAAATTCAATAAATAAATTATAAAAATATAGCATTTAAAATATAAACATATAAAAATAATTTAGTTTATTTTTATTATTACTTAATATAATATAATATCCATTAGATGAATGTTAATTTATTATCATATATTTTTATGTAACACTTTTCATTAAAATAATTCTTAAAATTATATAGCTTCATTTTTTTTAAAAATTAATGCAAATAAATTATTAAAAAAATACATATTTAAAATGAAAACAATTTTTTTGTGGGTGATTATAATTCTATTTATCATGAATTGATAAATATTTTATGTTGTATAGTTAATTTTTTATAAATATAAAACATATTTTTTACTTACATAATTTTTCATTTAATATATAAATATATTATTTATATAAATATTTTTTAAAAAAAGTTTTTATATTATGTATATTATTTTTCTGGAAATACTTCAATATATGGGTACTATATAAATGACATCTATAAATGGTTATATATATTTTTGGTTATATTTCCATTAAAAGAGAATAACCATTCCTATATAAAACTCATATTTATTGATTTATACTAATATTTACTTCTTATGATTATCCCATGAGTTATAATATTCTATTCATTTTCTATAATCACTTCTATATATAGTATTTATCTTTTTCTATGATTGTATGTCTATTTCATAGTTAATTTTTTCATTCATCCCTATAGTAATAATTATAGTCATGATGATTATGAAATATGATGATATAACATTTATTATAATCAATATATTATTTAATCGTGGATTAAATATGGATAGTGCATCTTATTTAAATTTGCATGATATTATAAAAATAATTAAATAATTTTTATCTTAACATATGTTTTTATTTGTATACGGTTCTCTTATATAAAACATTTATTTATATAAAATGAAATGTAAAATAAAATTAATCTTAAAACACAAGATTATTAAAATAATATACATAAAACTTTTTGGTTTTTACAATATATATGGAATAATCTCCCCAATTTATCAAATTTTCCCTTACACTAATTCATAAACTCTCGAGTGTGGGGTTTCATGATTGAGGTCATGTGGAAATATGACACAAAAAAGGTAACATAGGTTATGAGTTACAAAAATGGAATTAAAGTGTATTTTCCATGTCTTATAGTCTGAGGGATAATTATAACAGGGAGAGGTTATTATAGACTTGTGGTAAAACTATGTTTTTTTCTAGAAAGAACTCTTCTAGTGAAAATTGAACTTACTGGGCATGTAGAATTGATTTCATTAGAACTATGGATTATCATTTCTATAATTTAATCAAAATAGTATTTTCTACCATGTTTTATTATTATAATATTATTCTGAAATGGATTGACGGAAAGAGTACATGCATCAGATTTTGGAGGTAGTATTACATAACATTTCCATGATTTAATGTGGATGTAAAAATATTTTCAGAAATTTGTTTTAATTAATTGGTTGTTAATAGAGTTATATTTTATAATTTTTCAAATTAATTATTAGTTTCATAAAAATTTATTAGAACATGAAGGGCCCATGTATGGGCTACATCCTAATTTAAAAAGGAAGGATTCCATGATTATATAAATGATTTAATTTGTGATGAAGATAAGTTTTGATATGAGTTGATTATGTTGCTAATAAATCAGGAACAATTAATGAGGTTTTGAATTTAGTTGTGTTAATTATATATTATAAAAATTGATAAGAATAATAATGTAATATCTGTTAAGATAATTTTTGGAATCTATCTTTTGTTGATTGAAACCCTTTTGTGATTATCAAATATCTGATGAAGAACCAATAACTATATATATTCATCATTATAACTCTTCGGTTATGATTTGGTAAATTCATTGTAGCTATGTAAGGATCATTTTATAACTCCATAAGGATAATATATCTTTATGAATGACTACATAAGGATCATCTTTATCTACTTACAGATTATAATGAGATGTGTAGAAAATACTTTGAGTTACATAAGGATAATTAATTTTTATGCTAAGATATAATGTGTATAATAGAAAACACTGTTAGGATCATCGAAATCATTATTATGATAATTTACTTTACAATATTAGCGAGAATAATGACTGAATTTTGTTATGAAACATCATGATAAATATTAAAATAATGATACAATTAAATCAAATTTTTCTAACAATTATATCCTAAAGGATTCAAGAATCCTAATAATTCAAATAGAAAATAACATAAGATCTATTGATTCAAATCTATAATAACTCCACATTGAGAAACATTACATCATAATTTTCAGGCATCCAAAAACCCATGGAAGATATATTTCAATAGTTTTAAAATATATATATATTATAAGAAGAATATCTTTATATTAAAAATATACATGAGGAGATAAAAATATCCTCATTCTTTTGGAATGAATTGAGCAAGATTTAAATTAGTTTAAATGACATTATTGTAAAAATTCAATCCTAGATATATCCTCATGTTCTGAATATTGAGATTAATGCTTCCACAAATCAAGGAGTTTCCATAATTATTTAATAGAAAAAATATTAAAAATAATATTTTATGAAAATATATACATATAAATTTATTTATAAATATGTAATACCTTGATATTTTAAAAAAAACTATGTTGATAGGGTATACAACATGAAATACAGATCCGAAACAAACAACAAAATAATATTGTTAAATTTGGTCATTATAAACAAGAAATTGAATTGATGGGTAGGAATAGGAAATAATTAATCCTGAAATATAAATTAGGGTCGTAATCAATAATAAATTTTTGATTAATGTTTAATAAATAAACACTCAAATTTTATTAAAGTTATTTTATTCTTCAAAAACTTGTTTTCTTCAAAAATGAGTTTTTTTATTGATAAAAATTTTACAATTAATTTCCTAAACATTTAGATATTTTATTTGGTAAAAATAATATAATTTCATTAATCAATATTTCAAAATATTATTTTTGTGAAATTATCACATTTATTTTGAGAAGGTTTATTTTTCCGTGAATAGTGAAAACTGTCGATTTTTATATATTTATCATTCTAATTTCACTAAGCGTTACATTATTATTTGAATTTGATATAAATTTTACATATTTATTATTTTATTATATATTATCTAATTAAATTCATTTGAATCATTAATATTTTCTATTTTCGTATATGTACATTTTTGTGCATAAAAATGCATTTGTTTAAAAACCCTTTTTAATGGAATTTTAAGCATTTATATTAAATTTAAATTTCGAATATTTTATTTATTGAATATTGGAAAATGGATAACATATTTTGAATCAATAGGTCCCTATTTGGTAAACAAGTACCTTTCATATTTGGATAATGTGAGTAGAAACTTTAGTAATTTTGTTACCACAGTAAAGGGTAAATCAGGTAATTAAGGTTAAAAAATAAATATTAAGGACAAAATAATGACAATAAAACTTGAATTAAATTTATTTTATGTGTTTATACAATCCATAATCATCCATAATTTGAATATATGTCATTTTTATTCCATTTGGACATGATAATGACCGTCTATATTATTTTATGTGAAAAAAATTAAAAAAATTTATTAAATTTGTTTTATTATATTTAAATTCATTACCTATGGATAAAAATAAGATCTATTTAGTTTTAATTAATAATTTTAAATATTTTTATCTTTATCATTGTAATTTATTTGTAATTTTTAATGAGAAAATAATTTCCCTAAATGCTTATGAAACACTAACATAGTGTTTTGGAAAGCATTAAAAAATATATAAAATGTTTTTCAAAAAAATAATATTATTATTATTTGAGTGAATTTTTTTCAAAAAATATTTATTCTTGTATAAGTAAAATATTATATTTCTTTTTATTCATTTGATTCTGACCCCATTTTGGTCTTTTAGTTTTAAATGTCAATTAAAATGAATAGTTCCAAAATTAATATTAATGATATTTTATAATAAATAATAATTATTAAATGATTTTAACTTAAAAAATATATTATATTTTTTAAAATTAATGATTTATGTTTTTAAACGAAAAAAATTGTCAATTAATGGGTAATTTTTTATTTTATTGTGATATTATTAACACTCAAATTGTAGAAAACTTTAATATTATTGTAATTGTCAAAATGATTAACAAGGGGTTAAAACTAACATTTAAGGGTGAAAAACCCCACAATATGTCAGAATTTATTATATGAGATTATTATTATATGTAATAATATTATATTATGATTATATCAATTTTCATCCTTTTTAGAATGAAAAATAATTAATATTTTATTAATACTTTAAGAAATTCCTTGAATACCTCTCCCTATTATTATAAAATGACACCTTTAATTTCTACACTTTACACCACATTGAGCTATCTAGATCAAACAAATTTTACTCAATCCCATTTTAAAATTCATTTTATAAGTTATTTATTTTTTTACATCCCAAATACCTTTCAAATGTCCCTTAAGAAATGATCTAAAGGCCCTCTTTCATATAATAGGTAATCATCTTTACCTTCTTATTCAAATTTCATTCTTCTTACACATCATCATATTACATTATACCCATAAAAAATAATTAACATAGCATAATAAATACAATGAGATGTTATTATGATTTTTTACAGCCATACACCATCTATTTTCCATCCTTTGAAAAAAGAAAATTCTACTTTTGATTTTGCATGGCTTACTATCTCCATGCAACGGTGTAATTCATTTTTCATCACCAATTTTCTAATATTTTTATAAAAATTTATCTATTGATTATATATGATATTTATTATGTAAATAATTTTCCAAAATTATAATATCACATATAAATTCTCACCTTCCAATCCATTGGAAAATAATAACATCATTAGTTCGTACGTGTAGAGTACCACCTCCACAAAGTGATGTGATTCGTTTTTCACTTACCCTTTTTATGGATGGTAATAAGTATGGATCTAATGAATATATAAGTATTATATTATATAATAATTATTTTTTAAATGTTATTTATTATTCCCCTTTCTTTCTTTCCATCCATCTAAAAGTGAAAACATCATTTATCCATACGTACGACCAACCATCTCCATGAACAATGTCATTCATTTTTACATATCTATACATTATAGATGACTATAAATAAATAAATAAATATATATAATAAATATATATAACATTAATATCACTAATAACATTTTGGTGATGATGGTACTGTAATGAAAGTATAAATACATAAATTACAAAATAAAAACATTTTTTAAAAATGAAGTGTTTAACACCTCAGATAATGATAGTAGTAAAATCATTATTAACAAAATAGTGACAAAATGTTATTAATGGATCATATATGAAATTATATATAAGTATATAGTTGTTTTATATTAGTATAATAAATCAAAATTTAGTATAATATAGGTTTAAATCACTTACTAAGCTAATAAAACATGAGGTAAGGGGTTTCTTAACCTAACTTCCTTTTATTGGGTTATATCACTTATTAATTGATTATATCAGGATAAGATTATGTGTGATTTAACATTTAATTTCTCTATATTTTATTCCCAATTATATTGTGTGGAATTAAATTTTTTATACACAACAAATTCATTGATTAATTATCACTTCATTGGTATGACCATTGTAAGGGGATATCCTATCAATTTCATTTTATTGGGGCACATTTTAAGATTGTAAACCTAATTTCTTTTATGTGTTGTATATAATTCTATTTTATGCATGTTAAATCATTATTTTTTAGACATTATATATCCCTTAAATATCCATATTTTTGAATCATGGATATGATTATCTCTTAAACCTTATACAATTTATAAAAATTATGTTTTACTATGAATGATATCCGGTTGATAGGGAAATTAGTGATAATATGAATTCTATACTCAATATAGAAATTGTAGGAAATATAAATTTTTTCATGAATTAAATAAATCTTTAGAAATATTAGGAATGCACTGGAAATTTAGTGATGAGTGGGGATCAGAATTATATTGCCTCTTAATTCATTGACATGTCTAATGGGACAAGTCAGTTTCCAAAATTTAATGATTCTTTATCCATAGTTTAAAAATATCTTAGAACAAGTACATAATGGTAGAGATATCATGATGTATGAGATCATGGAATCCAATAGTTTAAATTTTCTACAATGATAATTTTGATATTATTATCCATGATTTTTATACATTTTCATTATCTAGGGATTCATTTTGTGTTAAATTTATTGATAAAATGGAAAGTGTTTCTTGTTAATTACCTTAACACATAGATTATGCATTATTAAATCATCCTAAAACATAGATATTTTGTGATATATTTCTCTTTCAAATAAATATTATATTTTTCATACATTTCATTACACGCAAAGCTATGTTTATCGTTCATTACACACACCACTAAGATTAATAGAAACATGACATAATGTTAAAATATTATTATTTAAATATATAGTTATATATTAGATATCAGAATTAATGATATTAATAGGAAAAACTGAATTATGAAAATATATGGCTTTCCTATGTATATAAAATGAGTTATTTGGGGTAAAATTATTTAAAAATGAAAAAAACATTTGAAAATAAAGGAAATATCTTTTTGGAGAAACAATCCTTATGAAAAAAAACACATTTTACCTAAAAAAATTTAATAAACCAATTTTTCTGAAATATTTAAATAAAATTTTCATATAATTTATTCAATAAACTTTTTAACATTCATATTTTTTCTAGCTAATATATATAAATAGATCTAATTTTACCCTTTACGACTCAATTTTTTCTAAAAAAAGTTTTTTCTCATTTTGTGCAGAAATATTAAAACTATTTTTTGACACTTTTATTATATTTATTTGAAAAAATAATTTTCAATTTTGAAATAATACTTCCAAAATTATTATAGGGTTATATTTTTTGAATATTTAGAATTTATTAAATTATTAATGAATAGTGAAAAAAATGAGTTTTGATTGAAAACTGCATTTTCATTTAAATTATTTCTAAATTTAAATTATATTCTAAATTAGTTTTAAATTAAAATTATTTCAAATATATATCTATTAATTACATTTATTTCATTTTAAACATTTCAGTTTTTTTCATATAAACACCTTGTAAACTATTGGACATTTGTTCTTTGAAAAACACGTTTCCTCATCACGTTTGTGGGATTAATTTTAAATAATAATTTTACAGTTATATGATTTTAATTTTAATAAATATATTACATATTTTGATTCATAATAATTTATAATATATAATAATTTCAACACAGTGTCTTACTAAAACGAATAGTTAAAACAGTAAAACATAATTATCACGGTGAAGGTATAAGTGGAATCACTAGATGTTAAACTTAAATGAAAAGTGTTAAAATGAACAAATAATTTGTATAATATATATATAATTTCTTTATCTATAATATATAATTTGTAATAATATATAATAATACATTTTTTATTTATTTTTCATTATAAAAACATGGGTACACCTTTTTCATTTCAACAAATTACAAGTGTGCCACTCACCTCAATTATAAAAGGCAACCACTATATCCTCAAATCTTCACTCCTTAAAAACAAATTTTCATACATTTCCAAACCAAATAACTTCTAAAAAACTTGTATCATCAAATAATCCTTATAGTTTTAATAAATACAACCTCGTAAGTATTTTGGTGCATATATTAAGAGGTTTCCCGAATAATAGGAAATATTCTTCACCCAGCATTTTTATTTTTTTATTCCTCCACCTAATTAAATTATTATGAAACATGATGATATGGTAAAAATATATATAAAATATTCTAGCATGTTATTAGGTTTTTATGTCCTTCAACTATCTCCACTTACATCAAATGGGTTATGAAATCAGTACTCCTTTCTACAGTAGACTACTGCCTAATGAACTTATGTCATTCATTTTTCCATTATTACATCATAAGGATGAGTTTGATAGTGGATATGAAGTATATATATGTTATTTATAACATAATAATACCTAATTATTCTTTATATAATATATAATTTTTTTTAAATTTCCATTTTTCGGGGATATGATAACATTTCTCATGTTTATGGTGCACTATAACATCGCAAAGTGGTGTGATTCATTTTTCACTAACACTTTTCATGGAAGTTAATAAGTATAAATTTAAGGAATATATGTGAAATAAATTAAATAATAATGATATTAATGAAATATTTATCATTATAAAAATATAATATATCATTTTATTTCTCATATTTTCACTCACTGATATATGATAACATTGTTCGTGTAATTGTGTACTACATCCTTCTAGAAGCGATGTGATTCTTTGTTTTCAAGACCACACAACATAAATGATATGTATATGTATATTTAAGGAAATAATATGTTAATTATGATATTATTACTATTATTTAAATATAAACTATTACTTAACTCCATTTCATAATGATCACTGAAATTGGAAACGTCACTCATGCATACATATTCCCTATAATCTCCCTGATCCTAACATAGATCATTTTTCAAATCGAAATTTCAATATTTTTCTTAAAAATACAGTTTATTTATAAATATTATTATTATTTTACGGTTAATATTCTAGAGATGACAGAACCCTGATCAAGGGAAGAGTATTGAAAATTTAAAATCATAACATATAAGAGAAACAAAGATGTTATTACACATAACATGATTTTAACAAATTCTATGTAATAAATTGGTAATAAATTGGTAATAAGTAAATAATATATTGTATAATATATATTATTCTGATTATATAGTAAAAATATATTTATTATATAGGAGTTTTGAAGGTGTACAGAGGAATCAAAGACTTAAAGTAAGGGATTTCTATACTCTCTTTTATTTATTGGAGAAATATGCAACATCACTACTAACTTATTTTGTGTTGTATATATACTAAAACTTTTAAATTTTATATCATTACTCTCTTACTTATCATGGTATTTATTTTTTAATTTTATGTTTTGATTTATTGACAATTATGATTCAAAATATTACTAAAGTGGTAAATAATTTTTATCTCATATTTTTACTTCAGTGAGAGACATTTCATATTCACCACTTATTTCTATTATGGGGTGTATTTAAAAACATTAATGTATTTTATTTTCATTTTATTTAAAATAAAAGGATTTATATATACATTTATGATATGTATTTCATGGGGTATAGAGTTTAAAATTTAAAAAAGTGGTTAGGGATTATGTCTCAAATTGACTTCATTGAGACATTTGTTTCGTTATGAACATATCATATTTTTTTAGGTTTATATACAGTCCCATTTAAATATACTATCATGAATTTATTTATTATCATCGTTATGTTCCATTTAACTTTATTCTTTAACTTCTGCTTATGATTAAATATTACAAAACTAGTGAGGGTTTTATTAAACAATCTAACCGTATATCTAATTTTTTTATGATCCTCCTTCCAATAATAAGATATTATAATCCAAATCATTGGAATCTCATTAATTTTATTCTACTATGGTTATTTAATGATAATAAAATTTTCCAATTAATTTAAGATATTTATGTTTTCATGATTTCAAAATAATGTTGTTAAAAAAACATCTTTATTTCTCTCTTTAATCGAAAAAAATTTTCTTCCAAAACCATATTTTCTAAAGAAAAATAAAAAATTTTAATTATTAAAATTATTTATTAAATATCTTTTATCCCATTTTTAATTTTGTTTAAATGGTATAAAAGGAATCATCTTGTCGATATCCAAAAAATGCTTTTTTAGATTTTACCAAAAATATGAGGGAATATTTGAATTAATGTGTATGGAATGAAAAAAAATCCCACCATTGTGACTATTATTTTTTTTGAATATCCTATTATATGTTCTCACGGTAATTTCAAAATAATAGTTTTTTTCAAAATTTAAAAAATAACATCAAATATGAAATGATAATTTCCTCCAGAAATGTTTCGAATAATTTTTAAAGATTCCTTTATATGTTTCCAAGGTTATTTAAAAAGAAAATGATTTTTAAATTGTTTTAAAATGTCTTTTCGAAGTGTAAAGTTTGTTTGGTTATAGAAATGTTTTAAAATACTTTTAAATATTCTTTTATATGTTCTAGTTTTTATTTTCAAAAAATATAATTTCCCAAATAATTTATGAATTTTTAGTTTTAAATAGGTATTTTCCAAGAAAATTAATTCTCCTTTAGAAATGTTCAAAGTGATTTATCTTTCAAAAATAATTTTCCATATAAGATGAAACTCATTGATGTAAAATTTTATTTATTTTGGATATGATCCAAGGATACAATTCTTATTTTTTATTTAAATGGTTTATGTTTCTAATGAAAATATTTTTATGAAACCCATTTCTCTTCCATAGGTTATAACATGATAAATATATTATGAAACATTCTTTTTCCATGGACTATGTTGTGATGAAATGATTAAATTATTATTAAAATGGTCACATTTCTACATTTTATGATATAATGAAAATTTTATAAAACCCATTTAATTTCATGTTTTATGATAAGATGAATGTTTTATGATCATTTGGTGCATATATATATAATTTTCATTACATGAGAGTGGTAAAATTTTAACCAATGATGGTGTTTTAGTTATTACCAAGGAAGGTCTTAATGTTGTAAACTAAGAATTTTGGGACAATATCTCCCTATAATTAATTGTGCAATGATTTATATCTCATGATACATACAGTACCAGAATGTGGAGTGTACTCAATTCAATAAGATACTTTTTCTACTATAATGGTCTTGGGAGTGAACCGTGATTACTATGATGGTTTTCTGATTGACCCAATTCCAATATGATATCCTTGATATAAATACTTTTCTACTATGAAAATGATTTTCTATGCTTATGTGTATTCCACAATTCCACGACTTATGTGAATGTTTTTATATCATGGCTCATGTTCTTTGGTTTTCTGATGGATCATGTCATATAAACTATAAATAATTATTCTATTACTCAATATTCAGATCTATGATATGTTGGGTACAATTTTTGTATTTTATTCTCATATTACCATGTAACACCCCGACCCTAGTTACCAGGAATTGGTGCATTATTTTAATACATTGGCATGATTACAAGGAATCAAGTCCCGAAGGATTGATCAGTTTACCAGTCTTGGAACATAGATTACATACATGAACGTTACATTATATTATAAAATGAAAAAAAACAAAAAAAATTATCTATTGACCACATTAATATCCCTTAGATTATCCCTGTAGGTCAGACATAATATACTTCTTTGTATCCTGGGAAAAATAAAACATAGAAAGGGGTGAGATCGGATGATCAGTAAGGATAGAAATATAGCGTAAAATTTCATAAAGAAGAATAAAAATTTAAGGTAATGTATAAGACTAAAACATAACCCTTTTAAACCTAATCTTTAGCATGATATAGAAATTATAAATCACATAATTCCATTTACTTATTCACATGGATATTCTACTAGTCGAATAATCACATTAAATATCAATATCCAATTTCATTATGATGGAATTCATAATGATATACTTCATTACCACATAGTAAAGGCCTTGTGCCAAGACTACAAATAATATTCTGTCAAGGTCTGGTGCCAAGACACTAGTTTTTCTAATGAGACCTACTGATGCATTGAGGAGATATATCAGGCTCCACTCGTCACTCACTAAGTTCAATGCATTTCTCATATGAAAAGGTTTAAACCTAACATAAACATTCACATTAAAACTAGAATACAAAATGTTAAAACATTCACCAAAAACCATGAATGGGGAAAAATAGCACATCCATAGTAAAACATATCATAAATCATTCAATACAATATCGAATATTTTATTATAATAAATCAACCTTGATCACGAATAATATCTAGTAAAGGATGTTTACATAGTTGAAAATTATTAGTAAAACTTTTTGAGAGACATATACCATTTTATGAAATCAGTTTAAAAGTCACACTATTTATAAAGGTATTCATTTAAAAGATATATTTGAGTCAAAGTGTCCAATACCACTTTGAAACTTTTAAAATGAATTAACATTTTAAAACATTGATGTCCATATAAATAAATCCTTAAAATCATTTTGAAAACATGGACATTAATGAGAATGGTTTAGATGAATAAATCATTAAAACATTTAAAATGATATTTTAGTTAAAGAGTACATTAAGAATATTCCTTTTGAAAACTCTTCTATAAAACATAGACATGGATAATAAATATGTCTCAGTTAAAACATACACATAAACAATCTATGATAATAATGAGATTGAGGAATTTACCCTTACCTTGAACATTCCTTTGGTCTAGGGTGCATTTAACCTCCTTTATAATGAACATATTATATTATTAAACTATAATAGAACCATATTCATAAATATCACATCATATATAATCCTCTAATATTGATTTGATAATAATATTTCAGTAATATCATCGTTTCAGGTGTTAACTGATTCATTTTCCGTTATAATCATGGTTACGTAAGCCATGTTTGTTATGGATACGATGTATTTTATTGATATCCATAATGATAATAAGTTAGTAAACATTATTTTTAATCATAAAATGAAAATTATTCTTCAATGATTGCGATGGGGAATGAATCTAATCATGTTCGTGGAGACGGTAATACATATGTATGCACGAGCAACAATATCATTATATTGATGGTGAAATAGCATGTTACTGGATGGTATATCATATATACAGAATCATTAACATGTTATATTTATTCTTTACATCAGTTATAATCATTATTATATCCATCCAAATAATGAAGTGATTGAATAACAAACTACACCACGACGTGGAGATGGTAAGTCGTACGTACGCACGTATGGTGACTTTGTAATTTATAAGATGGATTGAATAATGAATATGGGTGTACCATATTTATAATAACATAAAATTATGTAGAAGGAAAAAAATTTATTATTTTGGTATGGAAACAACTATGAAATAGGAAGTCCAAGAAGAAATGAACTTTAAAGTGGGTGGTGAAATTATTACCTATTTTTCGGGTGTTTCATTTTTATTTGATCAAAAGGGCTCCTTGGGATTGCTTTCTGATCAATGTAAGGCCACTAGGTCGAATTGAGGGATGTTTTTAGGAGATTTTGGAAGGTTTTGGCCAATCCAAATGGATTTGGAGGTGTTAAATTAAGAGGAGGGGAAATAACCTTTTATAAGAGTGATGAGCGTCACTTTAGGAAAAGCTTGAAATATTATTTTATAATAAAATAATTTTCTGTTTTAAGGGATGAAAATGATTTATTTCTAGGTTAAGGTGGGTATAGGTCAAACTCCTCTCATACAATATGTTTTAGAAAAGTTTAGGTCACCATATAAACCTTATATTTTAGATTTAACTATTTGTTAAATAGTTTAAATTTTACCATGTCTTCTTGTATTCTTACACTATATGGTTAATAAAACTACTCTAAAATTACAAGAGAACCTCAAGTGGTTCATTAATGACACATATAATATTTTTTATTCCCTTTGGACGAACCTTAGGTTTTTAGGAATATTATATAATTTAATAATATAATATTTTTTTTAAACTCGTTTATATCAATTTTGACACTATTTCGTATTTGGTTTTAGTGAAAGTCATCCCAACAGTATTACTTCAAAAAAAACATTTAATCAACCATAACAGGTCATAAAAACTTATAAAATTCATGGATTTCCGAAAATCTTTTTAAATTCTATTTATTTTATTATTTCACTAAGAAGGTAATTACTGCATCATTATATTGTCATAAATAAATTTAACAATTTAATATCTAAAATTTATAAATAAAATACCATTATGTAGGAAATATTTTTATCTTTCTACTGAATATTTATATTCTAATTTATCTGAAGTATAAAACTATATTAAAAATGGTTTAGTTATTAATCTTTGAATTTTACACTTTTAACTCTTCTTTAAACAAAATAATAATAAATGTATTAATCAAATCCATGTGAACCTAAAGGATCATATATTTTTTTCAAAAGTTGATTTTGGTTGAAATGAACTTACCCAATTGAATTATGATATGTGTTGGGGAAATTTTAATATTATTTTTACTTTTAATTACCCTATTTAATTTTAACCGTGCTAAAAAAGACAAAAGTAACTATTTACCAAAAATTATTTTTATCTTATAGAACCCAATTTTACTTACTGATGTCAAAAGTGTCACTCTGAGTTTTTAAATTCAACTCAGAAAAGCTGTGAAATTATGTTTTATGCAAATTTGCAAATGCACCTAGAAGGTGGGTAAAAGAGGTTAAAAAGTTCAGTTATATTTTATTAATCTAATTTTATTATAAAATCACTCAAATTAATTATATTAAATAAATATAGGTATTATATACCTATTTTCACTTAAAATTAATTTAAAAAAATAAATAATTATTTAAATAAAAAGTCGGTTTTAAATAATAACGCAGTGATTTTCACTATTCATCAAAAATTGAATGTTTTCTGAAAAATACCAAAAATTCACCCTTATTTAATTTTGAAATTACAAGTTCAAAAATGAAGTTTATTTTACCAAATTCAAAACATATGAGTTTCATTTATTAATTTAAAAATAATTCTCGTTGTTAAAACCAAAAAACGGGTTTTTAAAAAGAAAAAACTATCAAAAGATTGACATTTCTTTATGTCCAATTTATATATGAAATTACTTATAATGACCTAAATTGTATTAAATTATATAAATATAATCTAATTATACTCCAAAACCATTCAAATTTATAAATTAACACTATAAATTATTTTGATTAAAACATTTTTTTTCAATTAAAATTTAGCATCTTTCACTATTCATCAAAATATGAAAGTTATCAGAAGAAAACTAAAAATATATCCAAACTAAATTTTTATGTCCCTATTCTAAAATATAATTTAATTTCATTAAACTGAATATATCAAAGTGTAAAATATTGGTTTTAAAAATGGTTCTCCATTAAAAGTCTGAAAAATTCTATTTTTTGAAAAATACTTCTTTTATCTGAAAAAATGAATTTCTTCTTATAATATGTCTATGAAACCCATATTATGAATTATAAAATTATATTTAGTATATAAGATTCAAAATTTGGTTAAAACTATTCCTAACTACTTTTTGAAAGACTAGTTTGGAAGGTTGTGTTGCGCTCAAACTTGATGTTGCTTGTAGAGAAAGCTATTGAATTATTTAATTGAGATAAAATACTATGAAATCTTGTGTTTTTACATTATCCCCTCCTTCAATAAATTTCATCCTCATAATTTAAAATTGTTCTTCGAAAATAAATGTTTCAAAATAGAATAATAACATTGTGAAAACCCCACAATGGAAATTAGGTTAATAAAATTTAGTCTTTATAAGAGGGAATGAAAAATGAAAAATTCACCACCAAATTATAATCATTATTAGGAGAACATTGGTCAAAATTATGGAAACATAATTATAGGAAAATGTTAATATTTATAGGGAGTGACTGAGGTCATCAATCACAAACAATTGAAAAATTGAGGGCCTCAAAGCCATCAATCTATGATGATTTAAAATATCATCGGTTCAGCAAAACATAAGGTATTAGGATAAAACATTTTTGGATTTAGGATCCCTTCCCTAAAGTTTAAGAATTAATTTATCCTTAGAATGAGAGGTAAAAAATACATCACATGTACAGTTTCATCCTTCAACTATTTCCTACCACAAACACATATTTCAATCCAAAAGTTAATAGAATTCAAAAATATTATATTTATCTGAATCGTATAGGGTTCCAAAAATAATGAATTTATAAATAATTTGTAAGACTATTTAAAAAAATATAGTATACAATCTATCACATCATGTAGGCTAGTAGTAGGTGTTGTACCCTTGCCGCCATTTGGTTGTGGGTTCGAGTCTCGTGGCATTTCCGGACGCGATAGGTTGTCGCCTGACCTCCATGTTGTCCATTTTAGGGCTATCCAAAAATAATATTAAGAAATTATTTAACCTTAACAATAGTATCCAATGTTAAACATAATACATACCAACTTTTAGACTTATCCAAAATACTTATGTCCATACTTACAATCCAAAATATATAAGGAAGGTAAACACAATGATGATCTTTTTTTCCATGTAATAACATGTGAATACCTTTATCATGTACTCGTTTAAAACTTGGTAACACCCTGAATTATCATATAACCATATTGATTAAATTCATGCTCACATATTCCTTATATAATACTGTATATACTACTTATATCCAAAAATGTTGTGAACTCCAACAATTATGGAATAAACAAACCATTAATTAGTTCCAAAGTAGTCAATAATATCTAATATAATTTATCCAAATCAATAATCAATTATTCCAAAATAAATACCTCAGTATCAGGACCATATTATTGTTTATCTTTCCTTAAACCATTTATTTTCCAAAAAAATTAACTTACTATAAAGGCACTTTTATTGGTACCACAAAATCTCGAATCCATAATGAAATAGTACTATTGTAAAATCCTTATATACTCCATAATTATTATAACTGGTAAATAGTTGATAAAACACTCAAATGACGTAATTTTTTAATATCATCATAAGAAAACTAGTCATTCTTCTTCATCTACGGTAGTATCATAACTTGATTTTTATCCAACATCATCATTTTCCGTATTATATGATGATTGGGACATTGATTCGTGTAGTGTCTCAAATCTTTAATGATGAAATATTATACATTTGAATCCTTTTTCTATGCCTTTAAATCACATACTTGGTGCCTTTTTTCCACACTTATAACTAACTCTCATTCCCTTCAAGAATTTACCAAGGTGATTCTTTCCATATTTATCACATATGGGAAAATCCTTCTTTTCCTTATTCCCTTTATCTATCATTCTCTCTACCATCCTTTTCCTATCTAGCTTCTCTTCAAAGCTATAGAACATAGAGAATTATTTACTTATCTTATTAACACATGATAAATTTTATTCATATTATGATAAATGTGGGAGACTACTTCCTTTATAAATTTTGGATTAATACCATGAAATATATGATCCTTCTTACTCTTTGGATCATGCGTATTGCTGGAGTTCTCATTCTATCTACTGGATTCCATTTTTAAAGAATGGAATACACTATGTTAGTATATGAACCACAATGAATAATTATAAACTTGTAAAATACCTCACGTAAATTTAAAATATTATGCATATAATCTATACTAATAAATAAATGTTTTCTTTAAGGAATTATTTACTCTTAAATCCTTCATAATGGCTTGTAAAGAAAATGTGAATTATCCAAAGAATATCCCCTGGGAGTGTTGTATCCAAGAGTGCAGCAAGGCCCGTTGTTATTTACCAGGATACCTCAGGTCAAGCCCGAAACTCCTTGTTGGAGTTTTCACTCCAAGGAACATCTCGGCCAGAGCTACCTCGACCTACTCGGATCCAGACATGGATATATTACTTGGAAAATTCACAAAATCTGTACATTACCAAAATTTTAGGATGTTCTTCCATTATAATCCTCAATGTCTATCTTAGGGTAATGTTCTCTAATCATAGTTTTTCTAAATATAGTTTCCAAGGTTATTTTAAAACATCTCATTATACCAACTTTAACACCCCGACCCCAATTACCCAGAGTCTATAAATTATTTTAATACATTGGCATGATTATAAGGAATCAAGTTCCAAAGTGTTGATCAGTTTAGCAGTCATGGAAAATAGTTTTCATACATGAAGGTTAGATTACATTATAAAATGAAAAACAACAACAACATTGTTTCCTTTGACCACATTGATATCCTTTATACTATCTCGGCAGGTCATTTATAATGTACTTCTTCGCATCCTGTGAAAAACAATACATAAAAAGGGGTGATCTCAGATGCTCAGTAAGGATAAAAATTTTATGGAAACTTTCATAAATAAGCATAGAAATTAAAGGAAATGTATTAGACTAAAACATAATACATTTAAACATAAAATTCAGAATAATATTGAAAATATGAATCAAATAATTACATTTTCTTATTAACATGGATATTCTACTAGTCGAATAATCACAGTCAATATCAATATCCAATTTCATAATGATGGAATGCATAATCCCAATCTTCATAACAATATATGCATGGACTCATGCCAAGACTAAAAATATTATTTTGTCAAAGCGTAGTTCCAAGATAATATTTTGTCTCATGAGACCTACTGATGCATCGAGGAGCTATACCGGGCTCTACCTGTCACATACTAAGTTCAATGAATTCCTCATATGAAAAATTTTAAACATAACATAAACATTCGTATTGAAACTAGCATACAAAATGCTAATAAATTAACCATAAACCATGAATGGTATAAAAATACAACATCCACAGTTAAAAATATCAACTCATTCAATGCAATATAGATGATTGTATTAGAATAAATCAACCATGATTAAGAATAATATCCATTAAAAGATCTTGATATAGTTGAAAATGATCAGTAAAACTCTTTGAGAGAAATTTCCCTTTTTTATGAAATCATTATAAAAGTAACAAAATTTATAAAGGATGTAATTTAAAATATATTTTTAAATACATGTGTCCCATACCACATTGAATCTTTTAAATTGAATTTGCTTTTTAAAACTTTCATGTCCATATAAATAAATCATTAAAATAATTTTGAAAATATGAACATTAATGAGAGATGATTAGAAGAATAAATCATTAAAAAATTTAAAATGCTTTTTTAGTTACATAGTACCTTAAAATAATCATTTTGAAATATATTTTATGAAACTTGGACATGGATAATAAATATGTCCCAGTAAAAAATTACACATAAACAATCTTGGATAATAATGTGATTGAGGAATTAACCCTTAACATGCACATTCCTTTGGTCGAGGGTACATTTATCCTCCTGTATAATGACCATAGTAATTTATTAAATTATACCATAACCATTTTCATAAATATGATATCATATATGAACCTCTAATATTTCTTTGTTAATAATATTTAAGTAGTATCATCCATTCGGGTGTTAACTGATTCATTTTCCTTTATATGATTGGTTACATAAGCCATGTTTTTTATGGATAGGATGTATTTGATTCATATTCATAATGATATTATGTTCTTAAACATTATTATTAATCATAAAATTAAAATTATTCTTTAATTATAACGATGGGGAATGAATCTCAACACGTTCGTGGAGACGGTAATCCGTACGTACGAACGAGTGAAAATATCATTATGTTGATGGTGAAATAGAATTTAATTGGATGGTATATCATATATACAGAATAACTAAAATGTTATATTTATTATTTAAATCATTTATACTCATTGTTATACCCATCCAAATAATGAAGTGTTTGAATAACAAACTACACCACGACGAGGAGACAGTAAGTTGTACGTACAGACGTATGGTGACATTGTAATTTATAGGATGGATTGAATAATGAATATGGTTGTACCATATTTATAATAAAATCACATTATTTAGAAGGTACTGTAGTTATTATTTTGGTATGGAAACAAAAAGGAAATAGGTTATGGATGATAGAAATAACTTGAAAGAGGGTGGTGAAATTATTATCTCTTCATTGGGTGTTTCCTTTTGATTTGATCAAAAGGGATCTTTGGGTTGACTTTCTGATCAATTTAAGGCCTATAGGTAGAAGGGAGGGAAGATGAGAGGATATTTGGGTAGGTCATGGCCGATCCAAATATCTTTGGAGGTGTGAAATTAATAGAAGGAGAAGTACCCTTTTATAAGAGAGATGAGGGTCACTTTAGGAAAAGCATGAAATTTTATTTTATAACAAAATCAATTTCAGTTTCTAATGGATCAAAAATGATTTAATTAAATTATAAGATCGGTATGGGTTGAAATCATGTCAACCAATAGGTTTTACACAAGTTTAGGTGACCATATTAACCATGTCTTTTAAATTTAACTATTGGTTAAACAGTTTAACTTTTACCATCTCTTCTTGTATTATTACACTATATGGTTAATAAACATACTCAAAACATCTATGATAACCTATAGTGGTTAATTAAGGACATATATAATATTATTTAAGCCCTTGGGTCGAACCTTATATTTTTATGAATATTATATAATTAAATAATATAATATTTATTTTAAAAATTCATTTAAGTCAATTTTGACAGTATTTAGTATTTGGTTTCCGTGAAAGTCATCACAACATGATTACATATAAAAAATACATTTAATCATCCCAAAGATGTCATAAGCCCCTTCAAAATTATTTTATGAAATTAAAACCTGTAAATTATATATATTTTAATATTTATAATATCAATTATTTTCATATTTCATTAAAAAGGTAATTACTACATCATCATTCTGTCATAAATAAATTTAATTATATAAAGTATAAAAATTATCAATATAATACAATTAGGTAGGAAATTTCTTTATCCTTATAATTAATATTTATAGTTTAATTTATCTTATGTATAACCCTATATTAAAATGGTTTAGTTATTAAACTTTGAATTTAACACTTTTAACTCTTATTTAAAAAAAATAATAAATGTTCTAATCTAATCCAAGTGAACTTAAAGGATCATATTTTTGTTCTAAAGTTTATTTGGTCGAAATAAACATATCAAATAGAATTACGACTCGTGTTGGGTTAATTTTAATATTATTTTTACCTTTAATTACACTTTTTTACTTTTAACGGTGGTAAATAAAATTCAAAAGTTACTATTCACAAAAAAATTATTTTCATCTTATTGAACAAAATTTTACTTACTGATGTCAACCATGTCTCTTGTATTTTTAAAATTCAACTCACATAAGCGGTAAAATTATGTTTTATGCAAATTTGCAAATGTACCTAGAAGGTGGGTAAAAGAGGTTAAAAGGTTCAATAAAATTTTATACATCTAATTTTATTATTAAATAACTCTAATGAATTACATTGAATTTATATAGGTATTATATATCTATTTTGACTTAAAATAAAGTTAAATAAAATATATAATAATATAAATAAAAAGTCGGTTTTAAATAATAATGCATTGTTTTTCACTATTCATTAAAAATTGAATGTTTTCAGAAAAATACCAAAAATTTACATTAAGCTATTATTGATATTATGAATTCAAAAATGATTTCTATTTTACCAAATTCAAAACATAGAAGCATCATTTATTAATATAAAATTAATTCCAGTTGTCAAAACCAAAAAACACTTTTTAAAAAAGTAAAAACTATCAAAAGATTGATATTTGTTTATGTCCAATTTATATGTTAAAGTACTTATAATGACCTAAATTTTACTAAATTATAAAAATATAATATAATTATACTTCAAAACAATTCAAATTTATAATGTAACACTATAAATTATTTATTTAAAAAGTTGTTTTCAATTAAAATTTAGCATCTTTCACTATTCATCAAAATATGAAAGTTATCATAAAAACACAAAAAATTTATCCAAACTTAATTTTTATGTCCCAATAATAAGTAATAATTTAATTTCATTAAATTTAATATATAAATGTGTATAATATTGGTTTTAAAAAGGTCTTTACAATAAAAGGTGGTAAAATTGTATTTTTTGAAAAATACTTATTTTATCTGAAAAAATTAATTTATTCTTATATTATGTCTAAGAAACACATAATATGAATTCTAAAATTATATGGAGTATATAATATTCAAAATGTAGTTAGTACTATTTATAACCTGTTTTTGAACGTCTATTTTGGTATGTTGTAGTGCGCTCGAACTCGGTGTTGCGCATAGAGCAAACTGTTGAATTACATTAATGAGATAACGTACTACGAAATCTTAGGGTGTTACATCTCTAACCCTTATATTCATGTATTTATTATATACCTCTATCTTATACCCTTAATTAGAATTTGTGCTCACCCTTTCTTATGTTTCTTTTCCTCATGTTATAAAGAAATGTTTTATGTAGGGTATACTTGTGACGCGTACTGATGGATAATATCTTTACAGGAGATGTTGAAGACCATTAAAAAAATTATAATATTGGGTACCCAGTCTACAAATACACTAAACTATTATGGTCCTCAATCATTCATTTTTTGTAATGTATTTAATATTAATCTAATAATATGTAATATACATGTATGAACGGTCTGGGTCTCTATAGCTGTTATCAGAGGAATTGATTTTATCTATTGGAATCTATGATAAGAAAATTTTAATGATATCCCTAGATATATATATATATATATGTATATATCTATGGATATCTCTCTGGTTATTTATACGAATGATTCAATGTATTTGAAAATGTGCTGGAATTTTGGTAATGGATAGACCCAGTGCATTTAAAACAATTACGTACTTATCTAGATAGTATAAGTGGATGTGTCTCTAGGATATAGGTACCTAAGGGAAATAAATTTGAAAAGGATGAACTTACCTAGACTCTATCATCACCTAGAGAATGACAATGGGCCTTTCTGCATACTTTATATGACTATGCTGGAGGATATGATTTGGGAATTCACATACACTTTATAAAACAATGTGAAAGATTATAAATAGATGATGACTATGAATTACCTAGAATAAACCTAAGGTTTCATAGATTAAGAAGAAGCATTAATTATGTAGAGACCCTATAATTGATTAATCATGATTATGTGGTTCCCTTATAGTATTATAATTTCATAGACTATGATTTTTTGTTCTAGTTTATTGTTGGATCCAAAAGGAACAATATTAATACTGAATGCAATAGACAATGCAATGATTGTCCTCTTGATCAAATTAAAGTTATAGGAGTTGAAATAAAAAAACATAGACATGATCACAAAACAATCTCTATCTATGATTCATGTTGTACATCCAAACTAGAAGAAGAGGGAACATTATTATGTAAAGTCCTTAAAAAGGAAAACCCCACATTCATTCAGTAGTTCCACTGATCTTCTAGTTGCTGAACCATGGATCATTACTAATGAAAATATATTTTCTATTCTATAGGGTTCATATCATGATAAAATCATTTTGGATTTCTAATGATTGGATGTCAAGAATGATGAAGGGTGGATTATTAATAATAATATGGGGAAATTAGAATAAATTGGATCCATGAATTGGGATGAGTTTAAATGATTGTTTTTCAATAAATAATTTATTTTTATTTTTCATAAAAATAATGGAGAAGTAATTCCTTGAGAATAAAAAAAAATTGATCAATTTTGTTGTTCCTATGAAGAAAATTATATTCAACTTTTGAGGAATTATTTGGGTTTTATATTTCTTATTGAGATTAAGGTAGAATGATTATCCAGTGGCTTAAAACCAAATCTCTGAAATTAATTATCCATAAGGGAAATTGGATTCTATGAAGAAAATATTTATTGTGCACTGAAATTTTAAATTGGGTATAGAAACAATCTTGGTACTAATGATAATAAATGTAATATGGGGTTTCATGTAAATTTAAATTATATGTCACATGTAGGGAATAATAAATTTCAAACTCATTATTTGATATAATGAGGTAAAGAGAACTTATGTGATTTATTGAAAGGAATAAGAATGTGTTTCAAGTGTGGGAAGCCTGTCCATCACGAAAATTAGTTTATAAGTAGTGTGAATAAGATATTAAAGGAAATTAATGACTGGAGAGATCAATATAATTTTTCACTCACACTCTATTATTTTATGTTAAAGGAGTTTGGGCATATGTGAATCAATACCAAAATCCAGGGGATAATGTGTTTTATAAGACCAAAAACCTCTAAAGATAAAGAAAAAGGGGGAATATTATGAAATAATATTGGATAAAGTGAATCATAATAATTTTGGCACAGTTATAATACCCTCCTTAGTCATGAATTTCATGTTCGATTTTGTATAAAAAATCCTTCTGAAAATATTAGTGTTCATCATTTAGAAAAAATTTATGAAATTATCCCCTTTTAAATTGATTCATTAATAATAAAATTAAATCTTATATAATTTTATTACAAGGATTAAACCAAGATTACAATGAAAATGATTTTTTGTATGATAATATATTTTATAAGGAATAAATGGTGAAATAACATTTTAATGTGTATATGTCACCATTTAAGAATAACATAAGAGTTATGGGTATCATCTTGGGTTTATGATTGTAGGGATGATCATAAATTAAATTTCCTTAACACCCCTTTTTAGGTTTTAGGTGATTGGAGTTTACCAGGATTAATGATATTTGAAAATATAATTATTACAACACAAGCCATTTTTTCTATATTTTTTACTATCAAATTCATTTGAGGTGGAATTTCATTACACTTTGTGGGAATATGATTAAAGTTACTATTAACCTTTTGGGTTTATCATATCATTGAAGTTAAGGTAATTATGGGTGGTAGTTGATCACCAATCATAGTGATCATGCTTCGTCGAAACCATAGATGATTTATCTCTATATCCAAATTTTAGAATATAAATTATGGAATTGGTAAGATTTCAATTCGTACCAAATTCAATTGTATATAATCGGGACACGGAGTTCACCACAAAGTTTACATGAATTATTCACCAATATCTCGATATAT
Organism: Viscum album; assembly: GCA_963277665.1. Lineage (NCBI taxonomy): Eukaryota > Viridiplantae > Streptophyta > Magnoliopsida > Santalales > Viscaceae > Viscum > Viscum album. Next base: position 28,157,303 of record OY728164.1, on the reverse strand, counting down.
AGCTGAGTTTCAACACTACGTATCATCCTCAAATAGATGATCAGCCTGCAGGAACAATTAAAACCCCTGAGAATATGCTATGATATTGTTATATTGATTTCAATGGGTTTTGGGATCAACAACTTCAAAAAGTTATAGAACTCCAAAATACTATAATGATGTTGTATAGTGAATTTTATTTGGTCTGGATAAAGAAAACGAAATTGAAGAGGATGTTATAGACATTCAGCAATATATACATGAAAATTTTACAAAAATATTAAATATATAATAATCAATGTGATTTTAATTTGAAGCTGGTAATAAGGTCTTTCTACTGATTTTTATGTGGAAGAAAGAGGTCCAAAATAATCCCTAGTAATATAGATCACTTTGAAATTTTTTATCGTATTTTACCATAGCTTATTTCATAGCACTTGCACTGAAACTATCACTGATACAAGATGTGTTCCAAATATCTCTCCTAAGGAAGTGCATACATAATCCATTGCATGTACTAAACTCATAGGTTGTACTATTAGAACATGAAATTTTTTATGTAAAATAACTTGTAGAGATTCTAGATCGAATAGAGAAGGTTATAAAAAACAAATAAAATCTATCGGGTCAATGATTTGTTGTCAAACCACTATCATAATGAATCATGGTGGGAACTTGATGATGTAATAAGGTAGAAGTATTCACTAATGTTGGTACCAAAGTGACAAATTTTGAATGTGACATTCATTTTAAGGGTGGTAGAATGTAACAACCTATGATTTTGTGATATATTTTTTCCAAATAAATTTAATCTTTTTGATATTTTGAATTACATGAAACAGTGATTTTAGCTCACATTATATGCAATATTGATTTTCATGAAAATATGACATACTGTTAAATTATTATTACTTAAAATTAAATTCATCACCTATATATTTAAATCACAGGTAGGAGTATGATTAACTAAATTTTGAAAATAATTTCTTTACACATATATATAAATAAAATTATTTGTTGAAAAAATAAAATAAAAAATAAAATAAAATCATTATGAAAAAAGAGAAATCATTTGAAAAACAGTTTTTATGAAAACAAACATGTTATTCCTCAATAAATAAAGAAAATGAATTATTTTAATAAAATTTATATAAAAAATATTCAATAAACAATTTAAAATTCATCTTATCTATATTCTAGATAATATAATAACAATAAAAACATTTTTTTTGCTTCAATCTATATTTTTTTGAAAAGGAATTTTATATCCTTTTTAAAAACATATTTTTAAAAGAATATTGAATATTTTAAAAATTTTATTTGAAAAATTATTTTTCCTTTTTGAAATAATGACATCAGAATTCTCTTAGGCTAAGTTTATCATAATTTTCTAAAAAGATTACTTTTTTGATGAATAGGTAAAAACTACTGAATTTTAATTGAAAGAAACCTTTTCGATTAAATAATTGATAATGTTAAATTATAATTTAAATAATTGTTAATAAATATTAGTTAAATTATATATCTTTTAATCGAACATAGGTTGATTTAACCATTTTTATACTGAATTTTGATATAAAAACTTATAAAATTTTGAACATTTTCTGTTTGGAAACCCGTTTTCTCCTTACATATGGGAGATTAATTTTAAATTATAATTTTCCACTTCATTGAATAGAATCAGGAAAAATGGATGAATTTTTTTTAAAATATTAATTTATACCATCTACTATGGTTAACTAAATTTTTGACCAAAATGTGTTAGGAAAATAGTAAAAATTTATTACCATAGTTAAGATGAAGATGGGCTTACATGGGGGTTTAACAAAAATGATACGGGTTAAAATGACCCAAAAAATGGCTAAAATATTTTTTCCATATTTATACTCTATAATGTATAATAATATAGATTTATAAATTTTGGAACTTTTTTTAAGATTAAAAAGTTGGTACAAGTTTTTATTTTCAAAACATGACAAGTGTATCGATCACCTCACTTATAATAGACAACCCATATCCAAACTTATTCACACCTTCAAACACATTTGGTTCACCTAAGACATACCTAAATCCCATATAACATCCATACTATCATCATATAATTATTATTTTTTCCATGAATCCTTAGTCGGATTGATTTTGGTGTAAATATAAGGAGGTTGCCCGAAGAAGAGGTTACATTCTCCAAAGAGAATTTTTTATTTTATTTCTTCCTCCACCACCAAAAATAATTATTCAACCATAATGATATAATAAAATTAGTATATTAAATATATGTAGATTTTTTATGTTGTTTCCATGAACTAAAACAATCTACACTTCTATCAAATTTTTTATGAAATAACCATTTGTGTGTACGACAAATTACTGCCTCACAAATTGATGTCATTCACTTTTTCAATACCACCTCTCATAGTTGGGTATAATGAAGTGAAAAGTATATATATGAAATTTATTATATAATTATATGTATAAAGTAATTATATCAGATACAACATTTTACCTTTCATTTTTAGAGGATATGATAAACACGTTCGCATGTATGGTAGATAACTGCCATACAAAGTGATGTGATTTGTTTTTCACTAATTGTTTACATGGAAAATAATAATGACATGTTTAATGGATATATGTGATATAAATGAAATAATTATGATATTAATTACATAATTTCCATTATGAAAATATTATATATCATTTTATTTGTTTCCTTCCTTCTTAATGAAAGCTGATATCGTCGTTTGGGTATGTGTGGACTACTGACTTCATGAAGCGATGTGACCCTACCTTTTCATCACCCCACCATATGGATGACATATATAATTATTTTTAAACAATTAATATGTTATATATGACATTATAATAATTATTTAAATTTAAAATATTTCTTAACTCTTTCTTATAATTATTTTTTCAAACGAGAAATGTTACTCATGCGTAGGTACGACCTACCATATCCATGAACGTAACATGCTTCATTTAGACAATCCATGTGTCATGATTGGTATTACAAGTATAATTGATGTATTAATATGAAAATTATTTCAGGAATATTATTCAGTTGGTGATGTAACCATGATCAAACTAAGTGTACCAAAGCAAAAAAATCAAAAAATATATGAAAAATAAAGTGGTTATTACTTAAAATGTGATTTTAACAAGGAATTGGTAATAAATGGGTAATAAATAGTCCAATGTAAATAATATATGGTATAATAAATATAATTATTGTTTTATAATATATTCATAATAATATTATATTTATTATACATGAGGTTCAAATGTGTAAAAAATGATTTTAGACAAATGTTAAAAGATTCCTATTATCTCTTTTATTTCTGGGATACATATACAAAGTCACAACTAATTTAATTTGTGTGGTGTATACAGTGAACCATTTACATGTAGAATCATGAATATATTAATTTTCCTAATATTAAAAGTGTTATTTTATGTTATTATTTATTATTGGTTAGATTTAAGGGATTACAATATCAGTGAGGGATTTCTAGCCCTATACTTACATTTGTGATGCACATTCTATATTCACCACCTATTTATTTTATGTAGTGTATATAATTACCAGGAATATATTTTAACATTATTATGCGTAAAATAATTTTTATTTATATATCCACTTTATATTCATGCTTTCATGGGTTTTATAGTTCAAATTTTACCAAAGCGTAAACGGATTTTAAACACAAATTTCCTTATTATATAAATATCGTATGTTATGAAACTATGTTATTTTATAACATTTATATACAGTGAAATTAGCATGTAATATAATGTTTATATTTATTCTTATGATGTTTTATGTTCCAATTAATTTTATTATTTTCTTGAGGATTATGATTCAATGTCACCAATGTTGTTTGGGTTTTATGATATAATATCATCATTTATCAAGATTGTTTATGATTTTTCTAATGATGAAATATTATGATCTATCTCTGAAGTAACTCATTATTTTTATTATCCTTTGGTTATGTTTTTAGAATACATTTTTTACCTTCATTTTACTCACATTATGTACTCAATATATAAAAATAATTTTTTTAGTAAAAAATTATTCTTTATTCACCTCTTAGGTTGAAAAACATTTTTCTTCCAACAACATGTTTTATAAAATATTTTCCAAGAATTTTTTCAGAATTTGAAAAATATTTTACTAAATGAATTTTTACCCATGTTTTAATTTTTTTTACAATATATTTTTAGTTTAATCTTCATCACAGTTCCCAAAAAATTCTCATTTGACTTTTACTGAAAATGTAAAAGTATTCTTTTTCATAACATCTACAACATGAATGGAAATTCCCACTTTTAGGGATATTATTTTCATTAAAGAATCCTTTATAAATTTTCAATATGATTTTCCATGAAAAGTATTTTAAAAATATTTTAAAAAGTGTTTTCATTGTGGAAAGGTTATTTTCCCAAAAAAGTGGTTTAAATGATTTTTAAAAGTAACATTATATATTTCCAAGGTTTTTTTCAAAGAAATGTATTTTCAATGTGTTTTTAAAAGTGTTTTCAATGCAGATAGAATATTTTCCTCATGAAATATTTTAAACATATTTTCAATCTTCTTTTATAAGTTTCAATGTTTATTTTCAAATATTGTAACTTCAATAATGTTTTATGAATATTTTCTTTAAAAAGGGAGTTTCAAATAAAATTTCTTTCTTATAAGATATATCCCATGTTATTTATCCTTCAAAATAATTTTCTATTTTTGATTACATCCTTTGATGTAAATATTTATTTACGGGGGATATGATCTTGGGATAAGATTCTTATTATTTAATTAAATGTTTTATTTTTTTTATGATAAGATGTTTATGGAACCCATTTCTCTTCCACAAGTTGTATAATGATAAAATTATTATGAACGCTAATTGTTTTTTGATGGGTTGATATATGATTAAATGAAGAAATTATTATCAAACCAATATATTTTCCTTAGTTTATGATATGTTAAAAAAATTATGAAACCCATTTCATTTCATGGGATATAATAAGATGAATGTTTTTTGCCCCTATGTCACATATATGTATAATTTTAATTATGTGATGGTGGTTATGATATAACCAAGTATGGTGATTATGTAATAACCAAGGATGGTGGATACATTATAACCAACGAAGGGTGGGACCTTTATCTCCCTACAATTAATTAGGTAATGATTTATATCTTATGAGTTGGATAAGACTTAAATGGGGATCAAAATCGGTTTAGTAAGTGGGTTCTACCTATATGATGATCTTGTGAGTGAACCTTGACTACTAGGATGGTTTCGGGAGTGAACAGATTCCACTATGATAGCCTTGGTAGTGAGGGTTTACTATTTTGGGAATGATTTACTATTCTTATATATATGGAAATATTCCATGTCTTATTCCAATTTTATGCAATCATGGCTAATAATTGTTCATATCTCTATAATTCATGTCTTATTAACTTCCAATAAATATTTAATTACCCAAGATTATGATCATTAATATATAGGGTATGGTTTTCATAAGGCATTCTCATGTTCTCATACCCATATATTCATGTTATGTTTACATATCTCCCATGTTAACTCTTACTGAGCATTTTAGATATTTGTCTCTTATGTTTCCTTTCCCCATGTTTTGAGATATGGTTTTAAGTGGGATATGTTTTTGAATAGTACTAATGGAGAAGACAATTATGGGTGATTTTTATGATATTTCACCAAATTTGAAAAAACCCCTACTATTTATTGAAACAAAACTGTTACAGTCCTAAGTCATGTGTTTTTGTAATATTGAATATTCAGCTAAATATATGTAATATACATGTATTAAAATCCTAGGTCACTATACTCATGATAGTCTCCTTTAAAGATAACCCCTACTAAAAATTTGATCACACCCTTATTTTATTTACTTTTCCCATATTATTATCATGTTTTCATAAATTTTTCATTTTTTATATTTTATATTTAATGTCTAATGTAAAATAAAAATAATGTATCTATCAGGTTCTTCAAGAATAATAAACTATTATATCTTTCAGGATAAAAATGTATATTTTATGTTAATGTAGTGATGTGGACACCAATTATGGGTTACTAGGTTTGGGGTTGTTACTTAATTTATGTGAGAGAATTGAATTACTAAGGACATTATGTGGTGTATTATAGAGTTTAGAAAGAAGAGATATACACTTGGATCCATTTAGATGAAGAATAAATGTGTACCAAATTATTAAAAAAATTTAAGAATATCTATATCATTAAATATTTAAGGAAATATGAGCAAGACTAGAAGACCATATGTTGGTCATATCTTTCAAGGATCATAAATAAGAAAGAGTATAAATGTTGATCCACTATGTTAATTTGTTGAAATTAATATCTTGTGGTGATAAATCTACTGAGAATAGAATTATATCATTCTTTTTTTGTCTAAAACAAATATATTGGGTAGTGAGAAGCTATATTTATCCAATAATACTTTGAAGTATGATAAAAATGGTACTCTAGGGTAAGAGTGCAAGGATGGTCCTTAGAAAAAACACATAGATTTATAGGGTTGAATATAAGATTTTGGGGTCTAACTATTATGTTAAATTTAGGATGACCACATAGAGTGGGGGGAGGATTACAATGGGATTATTTTATATCATATTAAATATTTTTTCCCTTTTTATACCACTGTCACTTATTCAATGAACAAGTT